>JAWWEV010000095.1:10726549-10758071 GCA_035583235.1 Hafferia zeledoni
TCCACCATTAAAATGGCAATGGAAACTCCAAGAACTACTTCTGCTTCAAGGAACAATTTGAATGGGAGAAAGTGGTGACCAGGTCCATGTCTGTGAGACTCACTGCCAAGTGCTACAGGATTGTAAACAGAATCTGAAAAGCCCTTGCAAACATTTGAGCAAAGATGCCAGGAGATGCTGAGTGTGTCAGCAAGAATGCACTGCAGGGTATTGTTTTCTAGAAGCTCAACACTGTCATGAAATCAGGTTGTCAGAAGTGGGTGAGCACTTGCCAGCAAGGGCAAGGCAAGAAGCAGGGGCACCTTGGATCTACCACAGGCCTCCTTTTACTGTCACCTCCCAGTAACACATTTCCTTAGGGATAGTCTCAACTAGACTGTTGTGTGTGACCAGGACTTCTCATTTGGTGTTCTTGCTGCAGCTGCCCCATGACAAGTCTTCCCATACTTGCCAAGAATGCAAGATTCAATAGCTGTTCCACCAAGCACATCTTCTGGGGCTTCTGAATGCCACTATAAGCCTGGATGGCTGGAAAATAGTGTTTAGTAGAATTTAAGTTTTCCTCTTAGCAGAAACAGTGTTGAACTAAATGAAAGGTCTTCAGCAAGCTGTCTAGGTGCATCTGAGTGCTTTTCTGTCAAGAAGGACTTCACAAACGTTGGTATTTTGCACATCCTGGACATCAGTTTATAGGGATCTGCTGTAAATCAGCTCCCAAGCACATAGTCTGAGTTTTCTCATATGTGTTACTCAGGTAAAGCATAGTGGAATGGCTTTTTTTTTCCCCCAAGTTTTGGTTCAAGCAATTCAACTTTTGACAGCAGCAGAGCCAGACTTTTGACTGGTGCAGACAGTACATGCACTTTGGGCTTGCAGAGACTTGTCTCCTTGCTCCTTACATCGGAGGTGTGATATAGGAAGGCACTGTTGCACAGAAATTCTGACAACACTCCAGTGGTGCTGGTTTAACTTGAAGAGAATTATTTAAGCAGCTACCAGAATACTGTGCGTGTGTCCTAATGAAAGAACTCTCATTAATCTTTTAGAGTAATTATTAACAACTCCAGATCAAGGATATAGGTGTGACCAGGCTGCATTAATAAAATGTGAGTTGGATTATCAAGAAATAGCAGTTCGAAGGTTGATGAAAAGAAAAACAAAACAGGGTTGTACTGAGGATACTCAGAAATGCTATCACAAGGTGACAGCAGAAACCTTAACACTGCGAAGACAGAATGACATCAGAGGTACCAGGGCTACAAATCAAAACTCACCGATGGTCACCTACTGGTCACTAAGAGACTACAGCCTTGGAGGCTGAGTAAAACTGGATGTACGAAGGGTGAGCAACAAGTATCCAGTATGTAAAATAATACCACATACCATAGATGTGGCCATAAGGTAGAACTTTTAAACAAATAAGGAATAGGCAACTAAATAGAGCAGGCCTGCAGACAACATTAACAAACATATAAAAGTGAATAAACATGGGAGAAACTCATACAGTCAACACAATGATCCTGCTTTAGAAACCTTGGAACGCAGATAACTTGCCACTAATAAACTCAGCCCCCCAAAACACACACACACACACATGCTCTGTCTCTCTAAAGAAGATCTGTGATGCTGATCTGGGAACCCAGAGGTGCATGAAAGGATGAGCCCAGAATCTGCCAAAAAAAGATACAGGAACTTGGAGTATGATATTTCAAACTGTGTTGTTACTGAGAATGAGCTGCAGTACTTGCATAATTTGCCTGTAAATGTTAGCATCATTGGGACCAATAAAGCTACTTTGGTAAGACTGCTGGGCCTTCAATTAGGCTAACAATACATTCTTGGCTTCCCATAAAGACAGGGTTTCTACAGCTCACAGTAATTGCATGCAATATTTGCTCCAATGCCTTGCTCTTGAGGACTACTGTTAACACAGCACAAGAGTTGTCAGAGAATCTGGCAGCCAAGGCTGTAATTATGATGCACGTTGCCAAGCTTTGCTCCCCACCAGACTCCTTGGCCCATCACCCCGGTAGGCTCCTCAGAATAAGGGCCCTTGAAACAGCATTCCCATCCTTGCTCTGTCACAGCAGCTTCCACCTTCCCATCAGCAAGATGGATATGCTGCAGCATATTGCCAGAAAATGGTACTTTTCCAGAGGCATGACAGGCTGTAAGTACACTTTCTGTACAACTTAACATTTTAGGCATAAGCAGAACAGTAGCCGAGCAAGAAGAAATTAATTCTGGAAGGAAATGTAGAATAAAACCAGAGAGGATATGGAGAAGACTGATTCATGTTATGTTGGTAAAAGGACTTTGATCCCATTTAACAAAAGCAGCTACTGCCCTTTCTGACATGTACCTGGTGTATGCATACAGGATTTAATCCAATTAGATTTCATTCATCATTAAAATCTGCAGCAAGAAATAAAATCTGATGGAGCACTATTTTTACTCACCAGTCCAATTCCACCATGGCCAGAAAGTGATTTTAACCCTTCCTAAGAATTTGCACTCCCCATACCCTCAGCATCTGTGCCCCTGGGAAGAAGTTACCTTTTTTGTCTCTAGAGGCCCCTGCCTGCCACAGAAATACCCAGGGCCAGTGCTGGACAGTGGTGTATGGAGCACCACTGAAATGATAGGCTGCACATGGCAATATACAGCAGGAGAAATTAATGCTGACCCATGTCCCATTCCTCAGAAACCCAGCACCAGCTCATCATCGCATCCTCTTCTGCTGGGCCTTGCTCCAGGCATGCTTCATGGGATTAATTTTAGCTACAAGTGCATTTTGTTCTATATTGATTTTTTGTATGAAAGAAAGCTGAGAATTAAGCTTGCAAAGCCTGACTCTTAACTCTATTAAATGAGGCCAGGCTAGATTAAGTTAGTAGTTCATCTTTCTGAGGCTAGGCATTAAAACATGGCTCTAAGGTGAATTCTTGTGTGTATGTGGCTTGGCTTAAAATCAGGAACAGAATTTAAACAGCTCCACTTGAGATTTCTTATTTACTACACCAAGGATTTAATTAGAAAGATGGGAAATTAGAAAGAAGAGTTAAAATTGCCTCCCAGAGCATGGGAGAAGCAGGAAAAAAATATCAAACATCTCTTTTAAAAACAAATGCACTCTGTATGTGATGGGGCAGGGAGGACAGAGGGGATGGTATACTGGGATATGATGTCCTGAGTGGATGTGAAATGCCTCTTGCTGCCCACCTGAAGCCAACAGCGCTGCCCTGGAGGTCGGTCCCATCCTGCATGATCATCCTCCCCATGCTGGGTACCTTTCACTAATCAGGCAGTGATGCTACATTCCTCAGAGGGAGGTAAAACTGAAAAAAAATAGGTGGTGTGATGTTTGCTAGGTCCTCGCCTGCAGATTTTCCACCTTCCATCAGAAGACAAGGATCTGACTTGCAAAAATGCAGCAAAGCCTTGTGGCTTCTATTCACTGCAAATGCTTTAATCACTGCTCTCCATCTTTCCCTCCCAATACTGAATTAATACATTGTCATTAACAAACAAACAAAAACCTGAGAGACAAGCATACCATGTAGACGTTTAGTGGCTGTGTTTGGAAAGCGCTTTTCTGGGAGTGCAAAAACACAAAATCAGGCACGATCCTGTAATCAGGAGGCGCCCACCCCCCGCCCCCAAAGGCAGAAGTGTTTGAGTTCCCAATAAAGCGTTTAGCAACGACCCACAAAAGTGTGTGACTGCGCAGAGCCCGTTACTAAGGCATACGGGGAGAGGAGGAGGACGAGGAGGAGGAAGGGGCACTGACTGGCTGTTGAATATAGAAACTCAGCAATCCGGTTTGAAATCTCTGCCTCATCCTGTGCTCCCTTTTCAAAAAAATCCTGCTTTGTTAAAAATGAGGATAGCCCCCTCCACTGTACCCCAGGAGGTAAAGATCACCACTGCGGCAGGGACAGGCTTCTTGTCCATTTTCAGGCTTACAGCAAGATAAACACTTCACAGCCTTTTACACAGGCAGGGATCAGAGAGGGAAAAAGGGAAAAAAAAAAAGGAGGCTAAGTTATACATCTTGGAGAATATACCAAGTCTTTGCCAGAAGCAGAATCTAAGGCTCAAATCTCCTGCTCCTTGCTGTGCTAGACAGAGCTGCCTTGATAGATAAAAGAATATGGAAGGAAACAGACATTTTTTAATGTATTTTTGTTAAATAATTCGGGCATTTGCACCATTACACTACTCACAGTGCACTGGTGTGTCCTTTCAATATCCCAGTGACTCCTCTCCGGGACCCCATGCCTGTGAGCATGTGGATCCTGTGATTTCCTCATTTGTTTGAGTGGATAAGCAACTTTCTAAAAGTCCACTGCATTCCAAGAGAATCCTGGGTGCATTCATGAAAGAAGACCTTGCTGTAGTAGGCACCTCACAGAGCAGAAAGTGATTTACAGCTGGTATTATGGGAAGATTTGGGGGAATGTGTCAAAAATCACAACACAAGCCTGTGTTATTGTCTGATTTAAAATGTGCAAGACACAAAGTGAACACTTCCAGCTCCTACTTGTGACTCAGTCTTCTGTGCTCTTCTAAACACCTGACAGAAAACACACAATACTTTCACCTCTCTTCTACACATGAATGCTTGCACCAGCTACTGCTGCCAGGTTTGTTTAACTCTACTTGGCATGGTCATTGACACCAACAATGAAGGGACTGAAAGAATTTGCAAATCACTATAAAATATGAATAATATGTATCAATCCCTCCTCTTACCATGTTTGGACTCAGTGGAGCAGCGGTAACTGAGGCTTTAAGCAATGTCTCCTCATGAATAGCTCAGCATACTGCTCTTGCCAGGCAAAAGCTTTGGTGGTAGGGAAGTTCAATATACATTTTAACCTCTAAGGAAAAAAATAGTGAGAAGCAGGTGGACAAACTGTTGAGATGGAATTAAATACCAAATGCACTTTTTTATAAATACAATTCTTTGTTCTACCCATTTATGTGCACTGATACCTTATGTTGTTTGAGGTGGAAAGGGAACCAAACTGTTGAGGCAGTTTAACAGGGGTTGGCTTCATTTATGAGAGTGTAATGAAAGTAACAGCAACAATTTAATAGGCTGGATGTTACTGATGAGAAGAACTCTTTTCAGCATGGAAATGATGGGAAAGGCCTTTAGAACTCTAATTTTCAATACTGGCTCTACCTCTCTTTTGCAATTCCTTTAAATTTTCACTGCCTCTCTATCCTCCTATTATAAAATAATATCTTATAATCGCCCTTTATAAAATAATACATCTCTTCCTTAGACTTATGCAGAATTTGTGAAACTCTGTGACAGCTGAAACATCACTACACTGATTGCAAAGCACAAATTAGCCAAGCACATTGGGTATTTAATTTATTTTTTAAGAGCTTTGAGCTTTGGGATCTGCTAGGGCTGCACATTTCTGTGAGTCAAAACGCTCTCAAATGCTCTGAACCATATGAATCAATAAACTCGTGTCTGTGTTTGAGCTTCCTACAGACAGACAAGATGCTTTCCTCCTCACAGCTCAGCTCTCCCCGCACTGATCCACAGGACGAAGCCTACGGATGCAATGCTCTTTATAAGTCAACTCTTTAACCCTAAAGTGGGCTATTGAGCTATTGCAGCTGACAAAGAGACCCTCAGCTTCCAGAAATGAACTCTATGAGCGCTTTGATGCACTTGGACAGCCACAACAAGCTCTGGTCAGGTCTGCGGGTTGTCTGGGTGCAGCTGGGGTAAACAGCATCTTTACCTGTGTAGCTACAAATCTGAAAGCGCGAGATATATTAATGGATCTGTCTGCATAGTCTGCCCTCCTCTGCACTTACAAAGTTAACTTGCAAGTGACTTACAAATCCTAAAAGCACAGCAGCTGTAATTCCTCTAGAAGAGCAGCTCAGTGATTGGAGCCACCATCCCTCTGACAGCCTTCACCCGTCCAGTGTTACAAGACTAATATCACAGTCAAGTCTAGCACTACCAGTTCTATGGACTAGGAAGAAATAATGACACTCATGAATTTAACAAACAAGACAGAAGTTATGAATTTAATGATCTGGGAGCCCGTCTTGAGTTATGCAAAGTACATCGAGTTAGGTATTCACAAAATTGCTTCAGCATAATTGTCGGCACGTGGATTGTTTGCAAACAGCTTGCACAAACTACTTAGTGTTAATCATTTGTTCCGTGACATAGTTAGTCATGCACTATTTCTGCTCCTTGAGTGGGTGATTGTATCCTCCTAAAGGAGAGGGTAAGAACCAGCGAAAATGAAGTGCACCCAAGGAGTTTAACATGGATAAGCGTTTTCGACAAAGTACAGACGCGTCATGTCTCACTAATCTCAGCAAGATGTTTGCGTCTATCCATCTCCATGCAAATAATCTGCAATGACTCTGCAGAGTCTGGTGAACCAAAACTGGGGACAAGGAATTCACATCGACTGTTTTCAGCACTGTGATTCTTTTTAATGCTCTGAACAAGGGGAAGTGTTGCAGAGGAGTATCTAATTCCCTCAGACAACCTGGAAGGAAGGGAAGACAGATCACCACTCCTATGAGTTTGGCAAGAACATACAATCAAAACTGCTGTCTCTCTCTGTGGGATATGGGACTGCTTTAGGGAAAGAGAACCTCTAATAAAAATAATCACAAAAAATATGTATTCCCCGAAGACATAGGAATGCTGGGGTTTTATTCTTTCCATGTTTCAGTTTTCAATGTTTACATGATACTAGCACTTGAATGCAGGTCTTGGTCAGTGTTGCAAAAGATAGAATTCTAAAATCCTAAAGTGGTTTGGATTGAAAGGGACAGAAAGGACCCAGATCCAACTCCTTTCTGTGGGCAGAGATACCTTCTACTAGACCAGGTTGCTTGAAGTCCCATCCAGCCTGGCACTGGACACTTTCAGGGATGGAGAATATATTACAGTTATAGTAATGTGTAGAATTATACTTCTACACACTTCAGTGACCTGGGATGGAACTGAAGAAGCTTAAAAAGTGTAAGCTCTAAATTTTCTTGCAAAATTGCTTTGATACACCAAGAGTGTTCTGTATGATGCCTGGTAAACTGGAGAGAAACAGTCAGCCAGCACTGAGAATAAGAGCAATAGAGGGAGACTCTCAGAAACCAAGATCTTCTGTTAAAGGTTTGCCTGCCTTTTTTGGAAGATAAGCAACATTTGGAGAGCACTCTTCAAATGACTGAAGGTTTTATACACGCTTGAGCATACTGACTGACATACATATGGACTGTAAAACCAGGGGTGGGTGGCCAGGCAAAGAAGTGTGAAGACTAATACTCTAAAAAAGAGGATGAATGTTACAGCACCACACAACACTTGTCATATCAGGCAATCATCATTTACAGACAGGCAATGGGTCACAGGTGATTTTGACATCCCTTTGCAACTTTTAACCTTACAGAGGAAACTTCTGACAAAGCAGAGAAATACATCTGGACTTCTCCATGCCTGGACTGGTAGACCACTATTCCAGTACTCAGCCCAGTGTATTTTCCTGTATGGTTTTAAGTGTATTGAAGATGACTGAATTTCCCATTTGAGACCCTTGTTGAATGGTCAGACAGCAGAGTCATTTCTCCTCTTCATATTGACAGTAATAAACTATTTTGCTGCTTATGATTCTCCAATAAGATTGTAAGAATTTTTTATGAGTCTCAGAAGACATGCATTTGCTCTCATAGCACTGGCATAATATGGATCCACAAAAAGATGAATTGTCTGAATTATTCTTGATCACTGGTAATGAATGGCTTTCCACAGAATTTTAAGTGAAGGGGTAACTGGTGAAATTAAAGCAGCCACGTAAAATTAAAAGTTAGAGCTAATAGAAGGCTTAAGTTTGCTTATGAATATAGTTTTAATATTGTAGCAACAAGCCACAGATCCTGAGACTAGTTTCTCATTCAATGCAAAGCTATACCACATGTAAATGAAGTCTGAATGCATTGGTTTGGGATTTTTTAATCATGGCAATTGCATCAGAAACATCATGCAGACACACACAACTGAAATGATTTGCTTCAGCTATTCTTGTTCTCCTCAGCATTTCATGAACATTCCAGTAATCAAATTACACTAGGACAAATGCTCATAGAAAATGAACAGCAAAACCAAACGCTTGCAGTATTTGCAAGTTCCAGATTCCATGTCCATCTCTACTTCCTGTGTTTACTGGACTGAAAAAAAGAAAAAAAAATCACGTGGCTGAGCCAAACAACCAAAACTGTATCTCGCATTGGTCCTTATTCAAAGCCTGTGAAGTAAAAGGAAACACTCTCAGAGATGTTTTGGAAAGCTCTGGGATGCTGTCATTCCTAATGCTTACACTGTTCATACTTGTTCCAGAAATTTCAGGTGGTTTCCAGGCACAACAGAAAAAAAAAAAAAAAGAAAAAAAAGAAAAAATAAATCTGGAGTTATCAGATGTACTATTCACTGTGAATTCTCACTTCATTTTCCTCTTTAAGTACACTTCTAAGGAGGAATACAAGGCCAATATGATCTGGGCAACAAGCTCCCATTCTCTGTCAAACAAAGCATGTTTCTTCTGCTTATCATGTGGTTTGCTGCACCCACTGCAGGTCTAAATTTGCCACTTATTCTTCCCCTGTAAACTTGTAAGGGTTGTGAACCCCCAAGGAGGACATCGTGGCACAGCCAACTTCCACATAACTGTATGTTATGTATTTATATGCACTGTCAAAATGGTGGGAAGATAAGAAACTGAGTTTCACTGGAATCTAGCAGGCTGAGCTATTTATAAATAAGTGTCTTATTTTTGGTGCTCTTCAGAGAATGTGATGAACAGTGAGTGATGAGCAATTTATGTTGCTGATCATTTGTATCACAATAGAGCCCTGCAGTCTTTTTCTGCAGTTTAGACTCTGTAAGCTCAGGATCTGTATTACCCTACAGTGGAAGACAGCACCTCAGAACAAAGACCAATGGGCAAGATCAAGAAAGGGTGAAATGGGAATGCCACACTGAAAATGGAAGAACAGGTAGGTAACAGTGTATCAAAAAATAATTTGATGATTCCTGGGAATTCTGGGCATCAACATTCAAAACAGGCCCATCACCCATCCCTCTCTCTCCTTCTTAGAAGAAACTCTCAGTGTGAAGGAATCCTTTCCCATAAGTATTCCACACTGGGGCATTTTCCACATATGCAATGAAGGACAATATTAAACAAAATATGGCATAATGGACATGAAATACAAGTCATTAGAAGAATTTATTGCTCTGAAGAAATTCTAGGGTATAACTGAAGTTAAAAAATAGGCTTTAAAGAACAAGCTTGTAAGCACCCTGTACTGTGTAAATAATTCACGTGTTTAAAAAGATGATCATAAGGGTGACTGAATAATCATCATTTTGGCTTCCCTGTGTTGACTTGCTAATGCAAGGTTCCTAATCAGAGGCCACAGGAGTATTGTTAAGCATATAAGCCTATTCAGCCTATTTCTATAGCGATACGTTGTGATAGTAACTTTTAAAGAGGTGATTAGTAGATGGGGTTTTTTCCTCCCCATTTCCCTGAGAAACCAACAGTGATGCCATGTTTTACCATTTCTATGCCATTAGCTCTGCAGCAGACAACCTTATAGAACCACAGAATGGTTTGGGTTGGAAGGGATCTCAAAGACCATTTCATTCCAACCTCCCTGCCATAAGTGGAGACACCTTCCACCAGACCATGTTTCTAAGAGCTCCATCCAACCTGACCCTCAACACCTCCAGGGATGGAAGATACAATGACACCTGAAGTTTTTGGCTTAAACTACTGAACTATTTACATATTTACCTGTGTTTGCCTCAAGGCTCACACTGGGTATGAATTTGTCCGCTCAGAGCTTTATAGTTTATCACCTATCACACACAATTTAAACAGAGGAAACCCAGGCCCATTAGCCCCTCACCTTGTTGCCCTTCCAATGTAGGGGTAAGATCAACTTCACGGTATTAGTGTAGTAAGAAAATGTAAATCACAGCTCAAATGCTTTCAGTCCACTCTCTGAAGAGGGTGGCTATCAGCTCCAAGTAAAGGTTACATCTGTTTTTCCCACTTTTCATGCTTGAGTACAGAAAATTCTTAAAAACAACTTCTGTCCTACAGAAAGCTGTTATATATATGAGCGAGCCTTACATGCTGAGAAAGTGATAAATAATTATACTTTCACCTAAAATAGCACCGGAAAATTATCAAACTGTGAACTCAATAATACCAACTTTTCATCTGATTTGCAAAAAAAGGCAAAAGATCTTTTTAAGCCAGTTTGAGTGAGCATGCTATTAAGATGAGTATAATACAACTGCTTTATCAGTAGCATCGTTGAGAGAGCCTGATGCATAATACAGCTGCTCTCTCTGGTTATTATTTGGTATGTTTAATAGTTCTTCCCTTACAACAAATGTAAAACGTCATTTGCAAAATCTCAGTTGATGCTTGAAGATCTATCTTGTCTTTTAACTCTGTCTTAAGTTAGAAAGGCTTGAAAAATCTCTTATGAACAGCATGGGCAATCATATCCTTCACAATCATAAAAAAAGCTGGAAGTTGAATATCATGCCTTTAGGGAAATACTGAGAGTTTAAAATATGCCTGTGCAGCATATTCATAGATTTTTATAATGCCTTTCAAATACTTTCCATATTGTAAAACAGGTTTTGGAAACAGATGAAAGCTGGCAAAGAAAAAAGTAATAAAACCACCATAAAATGACAATTAAAAGATGGTACATGCTTCTCAATTCCCTAACATTTGATTTTGCCTATACAATAGTAAGAATCAAATGATCACAGTAATTTCCCTGTTTACTGTGCTTCAGTGTCAGCTGAGGGTGCACCTCTGCTCACCTCCACTGCTCCACCCCCCCATCTGTACCCTGCAGCCTCACAGACTCCAGCGAGTGGAACGTTTCATACTGAAGTTAATTAGCTGGCACACTGCACACCAGACCTTTGCAAACTGGTGCCAAATAGAAACCTTCCTGTCAGTTCCTACGGACTCTCCCAGCTCACTACTCCTGCAGCAGTGCACATCCAAGAGGTTCAGCATCATCTCCCAGCTCCCTGACAGCTTGCAGAGACAGGGATGGCTGCCTAGCATGGGGGTGGCACATACTCTCTGCTTGTACCAGCGGGGTGTTTTGTGCTCCAGGGATGCAAGATGCTTGTCAATGGCTGTATGAACCAGAGAGAGCTCAGGACTGAGTGGTGAACACCAAACCTGAGTGGAGTCATGCTTCAAAACCCTGTCTACAGCCAAATCCAAACGGCAAGGCCAGCTGCACACAAATGTTTGGCTGCAATTCCCCACAAAGGTGGCACGTAACAATCACTGTGGTGGTATGCCTTTCTCAGTTCTTCATGGAGCTGCCCATAAATGCCAAGAACAATGTTATTAGGTTGCTGTGACATCCATGAAGCACTGGGGGCCAGATTGTGAACTTCTGAGTCACACTGATGAGGAGTCCCTTGCACGAACAGCTTCGCTCAAGTATGACTCCCTTAATAAATGAATCATCTATCAGTGCTGCCTACTCAAGCTTAAATCTTTTTCCCAGTTTTGCTGCTACTTCCACCATCTGCACATCCTCTCCCCATGGTGGTGAGAACCAATTTGGCTGATTGACAGGGCTTTGGGGAAAATGAGGAGATCCTCAGAGCTAGATCAGAAATAAAGAGCAGCCGCTGAATTCCAAAGCTCCATTCCTAACGCCACTGGGCCTGAACTTGCTCCATTTATTAGGAAATTTCTTCTGGGTACCTATTGGAATGATGCTGTGTGTATCCCAGTGACCTTGGTTTGTCTCCTGGCACTCTGAATTCCTAACCAGAAGATGTCTGACCCTGGGCCCTGGAGCACCAGGAGGGGCTATGCCCAGGGATGCCCGGGTGCATCGCTCTTACCATAATTCTCAGCATCACACCCACCCACACCAAGGTCTCATACCCTTTCTAAGAAGTCTCTCCAGCAGCAATAAATCACTGTTTACTTTTGACATAATTCCTGTTCCCTTCACTGCTTTCTAGACGTTGGCTTGAGCAGTTTCCTGAGAGGTCTGCTGAGAAGATGGTGCAATTTAGAGGGGCAAAATGCTTTTTTGGGCAAGCACTACTCACTGGAAGTAACCATCCTTAGCTGGGGATCAAGACAGCCCTGTTGACTCAGCCCTGATTTGGGGAAGCTGTTTCACTCTATGCTTAGTTATCCCAGCTCCATGTACAGTGCTTTTGTAAAAAAACTCAGTTCCCTTGCTTTTATGCTTCTGAGACCACAAACAGTAAAGAGACAGGGAAGGGCACCTCTTCTTTCTCTTCTTAATTCAGCTTATTTTCTCCTTCTCTCTCCCTGCGTCACTGACATTTAAGTTTCTAGTTTTCTTGCTTCCTCTTCTTGTTTTCTTCCTCTTTTCCCCCTCTGAATTCTTTCAGCTACTCAGAACAAACTGCAATACACAGCTATTTGTATTGCAGTGAGATTTGGTGCACTCTCGCATTGAACCAAACTGAGAAGACAACCCTTCTCTTTAAAAGCCCTTCAGTAGGATCTACAGAAACATGGATCTATAGTCTGACTGTTCACTGGAAGATAAATTTAGATTTTTAGAAAAAAATGGGGTTTTTTTCTAGTTTTCTGCTGATTACAATAACACATAAATTTTAGCCAGGTTATGCCTGGTTTTCTTTCACATTTAAAAACTACATGGAAATCTGCAGAGGGAAATAACAGAACATGAGATAAACTGTAACAAGATAGCCCAAAGTTCTAAAACTGCATTTGCAATATCTCCTGGGCCTATATAGTGAGTAACTCATTAAATATACCCTAAATCAGAACACTTGTAAGTAATCTCTAAATTTAATCATGAGCACTGACTTGATTAAGATAAAGCATTAAAAGATCCTTGGCTGTTTTCTAGTTTCCATAGCTCTGCTTCCATCTTTGTGGAAAGCTGGGGTGCTTTCTCTGGCTTCTGCAGACAAATTCTTGTAGGAAATTATATTGAATACCTCAACTTACTTTTCTTTGTTCATAATCTGTTCTGTACAGTAACTTTATGCATTTGTATAGTATCTGATAGCAACTTGTCTTTAAATTTGCGTATTTTAAGCCAAATTTTAATTTTTATTTAGTGGATTAAGCAAAGTATTCTTTGGTATTTCTTCTGATAATGATTGTTGTTCAGTAAAATAATAATCGATGGTGGCATATTTTAAGCACTAATTATTTACAGGAGTTTGTGCAGTATGTTATGAAAGACCTCCTTCAGCACAGCAGTGAGGAAGACAATGCATTGTCAACACCCAGAACAGGTAAAAAACCTGTAACATGGTATGAAATTCAATATTAACTCAGCTTTTTCTGCATCAGAGAATTAGGACAGGATGAGGAATGAGAAAATCTTGTTACTGGCCAGCTCTGAAAGATTCCCCAGTGGAATTCTGTCTCTTTCTGTCTCAGCAGGACTCTAAAATTGAGGATCCAAAGGAGAGAACTGAAGTAAAATATTCTCACCACTTACTGAATTTTGAAAAGGGATCTTTTGCAGTGTCATTAACTGAATTCTCCTTAAACACTGTAATTCCAATAAAGAGATTAGTTATTTTTTTATCTATCATTGTCCTATGCTTCTGAGTATGCAAAGCTTGTTGATAGTGGAACTATCCTTAAAGGAGTTCCCATTGGTATTTGGGCAATGCTCTGGTCTAGAAGACTGGATGCCTTTAGTGGTGTTTCAAATAGCATTCATGATGACACTGACAGGTTATGGGACAGGGGTGACTTGTGGTGTCACCAAGAACACAACATGCATAGGAAAAGACCCTGAGCATTAAACAAAACAAAAACCACAAAATAAATAAGGTGCCAATATGACTCCCAATTGCTATGCCAAATCACTTACACAAAACTTGAGGGATTTCTGACCACTGGTAAGAATATAAACAAAGACTCTACTCCCTTCACACAACATTTATTAACTTAAAAGCACAGAGAATTTGGCTTCAGCTAAAAACAAAAACAAAGTATGAAACCACAACACACTCACAGCTAACAATGGTCAACACAACACAAGAGCACAAGTAAAACTGTTTTCAAAGCAACCACCTGAGGACAATGTACAGTATAGGGGAAAAGCCTATGAGAGGCAGAAGACTGAATCAGTTAATAAATGCTTTGCAACTGCTTTTTAACAGAGGACTGTTAAAATCAGGAGACCTCTGGTATGATGCTAGGACCACAATGCTGCCAGCAATATGCAGCTAGGCCTTTGAAATTTGTGCTTAAAAGAATTAATGGCTCTATAGGATACCTGGCTATGGAACAAAACCATTAGTTGTGCAAAGCTCTTTTACATGAGCTGGAAATTTGAAAGGTATCTCACTTTATAGCAGATCAGTGTCCTAAATTGTACATGTTTCAAAAGCTCACCATGAGCAAAACTGCACTGAGAACTCTGTCTGAAAGAGAAGCAACTGGGCATTTGTTTCTTCTCTCAATTTCGGTCCTTATTTCTTGCCAAGGCACCTCTCAAAAGCCCTCCTGAAGGGCAGAAAAGGTATGTGCCACACTATTTACTCAGTGTGAGGTGAGGAGGATTGGTGATCATAGGGATAAACTGAATACATATTCCTAATCTACACAGCAGCTAGTACAAGCTTCCAACACCTGGATTAAGACAGATTATCAATGATTGCTTGAATTACTGGAGCCTGTGGCCAAGCATGTGTGCTGCATACTCTGCTGGAAAATGACATTATTAAAAGTTTTTTTCCCAGCTAATCAGAAACACTTTACTCCAAAAATGCAATTCTGGCTTGAAGGAAGGAAGAAAGAAAGAAGTGTCTTTGGGCATTTAGCTGGATAGAAGCTTTCCCACATCTCCATCTGCTTGCTGTAATTTCTACTTGCCCTCACTGGTGCCTGCCCTTTACTGGTGCACTGCATAGTCAGTGTCTTGCAGGTCAGTGTAACTTCTGAGGCCACTGTACTCACAGTGGTATTCTTGTCTACTTCCAAAAGGGAAAGATCTATAATTCCCCATCCTAAGTTGTTTTATATATATAAACTGGAAACCTGTTAAAAACCAAAAAGCTTCATTCCTTCAAAAAACAAATTCAAAAATTAAATTTTTACAGTCAGTTGCCTTTCACAGCATCTGTTTCTGAGGCTGAGTTTGCTACTTCACTGGGAAATTCACAGTTCAACCTAAAACTCTGACCTGATTTATTTATTCTTTTGACCCCTCTGAAGTCATAGCAGTAATCAGTAGTGCTGCAGTTTCAGTTCCTTGGGAAACCAGATAAAGCACGGACTGTCTAGGTAGGGACTGATGATTTGCAATTACTTTATTCTGTTTCATTGCTCTGAAAAGATTCCTTTTCATGTTAACAGACACCAGAGGTGCTGATTTATGTGAAACTCACTGAAAATTCTCCTGCAAGTTCAGAGAACACCGCTCCAAACATGATCTCCCCTGTGTTTCTGATACTATCACCAACAAAACAGATATTATGGGCTATTCTTCCCAGACTCTTGGATCTGAACTGTAGTACTAAAAGCAGTATCACTGTATTTATTTATGGTTTATGTTCCCTGGATCTTTTCCCTGTTTCATCCCTGAGAAAATTATTAATGATGTTGGCAATACTGGAATGAAAAAATAAAGTGCTTCTCTTCATACAAACATACATAAGGTGACAAGCCTTGCCTTAATAGCATCACTGCTTGAGAGCTGCTGTCTCCAAAATAACGAGCTGTCAAAGGTTCACTGCAATTTGCATTCATGTTAGTAGTAAAGAAATCCAGTGGGTTTTTAGCTTGCTGAATGACAGTGTTAAATTGTTACTTTTGCTTATTGAGTGTGAAAATTTGTCGGAGTGACAGTAAACAAAAAAGTAAACAGCATTTTTTCAGGTCACAGCAGCATCTGGATTTCCTGTTAGCGTATGTTAGCAGTTAAATCCGATAAAAATGAAAAAAGGTGTGTCACATTTTACTCTGTGCAGCCTCCCTTGAAGCCATGTGTGTATTCTGCCACACACAGTCCTGGACCTCCAGTACAAGCTACTGCTCGTGAGAGAAAAAGTGCAGTATCACACCCTGTGATGGTTGTTGTCTTGTGATTTTTTTTTAAATTTCAGAGTAGTAGAATTGAATTAGAAATGAATTTTCAAAGATGCTCAAACAAACACAAAACTTTTGAAAACACAATCTAGGTATTTTTTGCGACTGCAGTTGCCTGGCTGTGACACTGGATTTCCTCTCGATGTTACATGTTTGAAGTATCACTCTCATCAAATATCACCAAGACAACAGGCAGTATTATTAAAATATGTTTCAGTTCTGGATTCTTATCTTCCTTTTCATTTTAAGTATTTCTTTTTGTCATATTAGGGAAGATTTGCTCAAAGATCAACATCCTTTTCAATTGCAATGAGTAGCTGCCTATTATAGCCTTCTGCATGACGGAATAATGTTAACATTCAGCAAAAGGACAAAACATTGCATGTGCATGTTCCTGTCCTGATGCAATGTGGAAAATGAGACCTTGTTAGACATTACTACCCTAAAACCATCTCTCCCAAACATCTGAATGCTGAGGAAAAGCAATAGAAGAGAGCATTTGGTGAACATTTTGTTTGTTAGCATGTTTACCATGCAGATAGTGTGAAATGCTCTTCAAGGACAAACAAGTTTTGGGTCTGCTTCTGTCCCTGCGTGGAAGAAAACTAACTGCAGGCATCCCCTGGGGGGTGCTGCAGGGGTTTTGTGTGAGGGAGGATGCTCTGCCCAAGCATCAGTGGGAAAGGTGACCCCAGGGGAACCAATTCACAAACAGAGTTACGCGTCAGTCTTCTATTCCCATCTGGGCATACCAGCAAAATCTGCCTCATCTACCATGATGCCATTCACAATTGTCTCCTCTAAAACCCCCACGCAGTAGACATGGCCAGTCTGCAGCTACAGGGCTATAGAGCCAGGAAGATGGAAGGTCCATGGCATGCTCCTTTCATGCCAGAGTCAACATGGGACTGTGAGTGACACAGAATCCCTGCCTATAGGAGAGGCTGGTGAGGTTAACATCTCCAGGCTCTCCTGTGTCCAATATGCTGTTGGAAATTCTTTAACTCTAGGAAGTATGCAAGGTAAGGCTGCTGAAGCACTACCTTCAGAGTTAGCCTTAAAATGATATTTATTAAATGAAAATATGAAAAAGAGTGTTCAGAAATATGTCAACCCCTCCAAGCCACTCTTGAAAGACTAATACACTCGTATTACCTTCTGGCCTTTGGGTAAGGCTGACTTTTTTTTTTAAATCCACAGAGCCTTGAAAAGTAATCTTTTTAGCTCAACTGGAAAAAAAAAAAAGACCCTGTTTAGCACAGGTTCAATGTCAGTCATTGGTTTCACTGCCATTGAAGAAAATGCCATGTAAAGTCTGCTTGAGAACAAAGCCCAGACTTGGATAGACTGATCCATTTGGCCCCCCACTGAGAACAATTTGAAGGTTAAACAGGAGTTTTGAAGGCAGTGGAAAGCAGCAACGAATCTAATCTTGTGCTGTATGTGTTTAACACATCTTGGATGAAGATGCTTTGGATGAACTTAGATTCACCTCTAAGATGGAAGAGTGAATAATTCTAACAGAGCAAGGAGATACTGGAGTTCAGCATCTGATCTTCAGGTACCTTTGGCTATAGAATCCAGTACCACTGCAAGTGCAGCTGGAAAGCTGGTGGATGTCACTGAGCACACCTGGATGAAGCTGGCACCAAACATGCATCAATAGTAGCATTCAGTGGCACTGATTACCCCTGAGCTTCTGAGACACCTAAGTTATGTGGCTTTTGCTGAGGTGGAGAAAACTAGTTGAGTAGCTAAAGGGGCTACAAGAGAGCTGGAGACAGGATTTTTACAAGTGACAGGACAAGGGGCAGTGGCTTCAAACTGACAGAAGGTAAGGTTAGATGAGATATTGGGAAGAAATCCTTGCCTGTGAGGTTGGTGACATACCTGTATGGGTTGCCCAGACAAGCTGCGGCTGCCCCGTTCTTGCAAGTGTTCACTGCCAGGCTGGATGGAGTTCTGAGCAACCTGGTCTGGAGAAAGGTGTCCCTGCCCATTGCATAGGGTTGAAACAAGCTGGTCTTTGAGGTCCCTTCCAACTCAAACCGTTCTGTGACACAGGCCAGCACACAGCAGCTCCATCTTCAGTTACAGATGAGGAGCTATCTAGCACAGTGTTTATATCTTTTCTGTCACAATCTAAGGCACAAAACACCACCCTCCCCTCACCCCCTCTCTTTCCCCCAGAAATCTAACAGTGGTCCAGGCTCATGTTTGCACTTGCTTTTGCAAAGAAAATTCAGCTGGTAATCTTTATTTGTGATTATGTTTTGAGAGCAATGTTGAGCTACCTCTTCTTATAAAACAACTGTTTCTCTTTGCTATTTAAAAGACAGCTTCTACCACTTTCCTTAGAATTGCCCTTGCACAGGCCACACAGCACAGAGCATTTTCTGTCAACTCTTTTACCTGAAGATGACTCCTGGCCTCAAACACACAGTTGCAAAATACTGAACTGTCACCTTTTTTCAGAGAGTGTAACAATAAGTTGCAATTTCTGTATGCCAGAACGTTTAACTCCTCGTGGATACTATCACTACTTTCACCTAAGGCTGTCAAACACAATTCATGATGTTAATACTATTTTAGCAACAAGGAAACAAACAGGCTAGGCTGTAGTTTCTACTACTTTAAGTGGGAAACGAGCAAAAAGCAGTTCTAGCAGCAATCTATGAACTCATGAGCACTGAAAATCCTGACGCTTTAGACATCTCTGCAAAGTCAAGTTACAGTTCACAACTTCCCTGAGAAGCATCATCTGATGAATAACCAGATAGACCACTGCATTTAGACCAGTAACAAACAAACACCCTGAAAGCTTGTTTAAGCCTTTTTCTGCCGATCTGCAAAGCATGCCCTAGACACCCCTCTCCGCTCTCTACAACTTAACGCGGCGTATGACTTTGGGCTCACAACTTTGCTAGTGCGACCGAGCCCTGTCTGCCTCTCCACAGAGAGGATTCCTTTCCCTCGCCACCCCCGGGCTGACAGCCGGGACTAACACGGGAGTGGGTGCTAGAGGAGGGACCACAGCGCGATGCTGGCGGCCCCGGGGTCCGACCGCTTCTCTCCGGGCAGAGCTCGGTCCGGGTCCTCCCACTGTGACCCCCGCCCAGCTCCCATGCCCGTCCCCCGACCTTGTACCGCAGGGTACCCGGGGGCACTGCCTAAACCATCCCCCCCTTCCTTACCAGGCTCCGCCGGGGGAACTCGCCCAGCACGATGCTGACCACCGGGATGCGCAGCGCCGCAGAGATGAAGTCCAGCTCCAGCATCTCCCCGCGGCTCTGCGGGAAGGCGAGGATAGCGGAGACCCCCTGCACCACCACGGTGTGGCACAGGCTCTGCAGGAAGGAGACGGGGTCGTTGCTCCAGGAGGCGCTGGGCGAAGAAAAAGGGAAGAGGGGCAGGTCGCCCAGCCCCGCCTCGATCGCCATCACCACTTCCAGGGACAGGTTGTAGGGCAGCAGCCCGGGCATGCCGTTCAGGTTGGCCACGGCGAGCAGCAGCGCGTCCCGCGGCGAGGGGGGCGTCCGCCTGGCCCCCCCGCCGCCCCCCGCCAGCCGTCCCCGCGGCCCCTCGGGGCGCCCTCCCGGCACCTCTCCGGGCCAGGCGGCGGCGGGGGCGGCGCGGGGCTGCAGGTGGGTGGCCCCCACCCGCACCGTGTGCCCGATGCGCCGCAGGATCTGGCAGGGCTGCGGGTGGGACGCGGAGCCGGGCACCGCCGCCAGCACCAGGGCGCAGGGCGGCAGCAGCAGCAGGCACGCCCGGCCCAGGACCCCGCGCACCCCCGGCCGACACATGGCGGGGAGCCCCCCGCCGCCGCCTCCTCCGGCCCCGCCACCCGCATCAGCCGCCCCGCGGGCAGGCGGCAGCGGCATTAGCCGCGGCGGGAGAGCCCCGCGCAGAGCCGCCCCCGCCGCCGCCCATGGGGCCGCCGCCGCCTCGCCCCCGCCCCGGGGCTGCGGGGAGGGCTCAGCCCCCCGGACCGCCCCCCTCGGCTCCGCGGCGGCACCGCTCCTGCGACCCCCGGCACTCGCCCCGCCCGGGCGCTCGCTCCGCCCGGCTGCCCCGCCGGCAGCGGGATGCTGCGCTGCCCTTCCTTCCCTGCCCGACCCGGCTGCCCCTGCCCGGCCCCCTCTCCGCAGCCCGGGCCCCTGCTGGGCTGCGCGACCCCGATCCGCGCTCCGAGCCCGCCTCTGCCCGGCTCCCCGGCGCCGCACCGTGCTCCCAGCCCCGCTCCCCCCCGCACCCCCGGCCCGGCTCCTCGCCCCAGCTCGCTGCCCGCGTCCCCCGCAGCCCTCGGAGCGCTCCCCGCCCGGCGCCGGAGCCCGGCAAAGTTGCCGGCGCGGCCGCGGGCGGTCGCTGGGCTGCGCTGCGCTCCCGCCGGGAGGGACGAGAGCGGTGGCCCCGCTCGGCTCCTCCCCGGGTCGCCAGAACTCGCCCCACCCCGGGCCGCCCAGGCGAGGAAGGGTTACAGGGCGGCCCGCCCTCTTGCAGCCACGGGGAGCGTCCCGGGACAGCCCCGAGAGAGCCCCGTGTGCAGAGGCAGCCGCGGCGCCCCCCTCTCCGCAGCGGAGTAGTTTCCCGTGCTTCGGGCTCTGTGAATCGGGGATGGGACTCCCGTCCCACCCCTACTAGCGGGGGGACCGTGTCCCTCGCCGCCGCTTGTCGGGGAAGTCGGCTCTGGCTGCGCCCGGTCCCTTCTCGTATGCTGCTGCTTCAGAGTCGTTTTGCGACATGTGGTACCCGAGATCCCGGATCCGCAAGCCTTGGGCACTGTCTAACATGGCTTTTATGACAGAACACCCGTGTCCTAAGGGAAAACAGGGTAAAGCGGAGATGGGTGTTTGCGCGCCTCTGAAAGGATGTTGGGAAAGCACCGTCCTTATCATGGCTGTGGTAGTTGAGTTTAATCCTGGGCTGCCGGAGCCGTCCTGACCCCAGGTCTGAGACTCTAAAACTGTGACTGGGGCAGTGACACGCTTCACGTTGCGTCTCTGCTCCGTGGTGCATGTCCAGAATCTCAGAGGATGTCCTGTCGCACCCGCGCAGTCCATCATCTCACCGCGCTCCCCGGCAGTGAGGTGCAGGCTGTCTGCTTAAGTACACTTGAATGTGTTTTCTGCCCATGGGACGGACTCCTGTCATCTTTCCCTGTTTTGATTCAGCCGTGTCTGAGTGCAGTGTCGTTTCTTGCTGTCCCACATGGAAGGATTGTTTGATACCTTCACTCGTGGAATGTTTAGAAATCTTTTGATAACTCCTTCACCAGCAGTTTGCCCTGATCTAGTGCTTTTATTTAAAGACTTCTCTAAATATTAACCTTCTTTCCCCTTTCTTTGAGATCTATCTTCAGAATTACGTATGAAAAAAAAAAAGAAAATCATAAAATCACAGAATGGTTGGGGTTGTAAAGGACTTTTAAAGGTCTCCTCTTGCACTGTCCTGCCACAAGTGGAACATCTTCAAGTAGATCCGGTTGCTCAGAGCCCCATCCAGCCTCACCTTGGCTGTTTCCAGGGATGAGGCAGTCATCACCTCTCTGCACAACCTCTGGCAATGTTTTACCACCCTCATTGAAAAAATATCCTTGTGCTCCCTTTCTTTTGCTTCGGGCTGGTACACACAAAATCTACATGGAAGTAAACACTTTCCATCAGGCTGCGTAAAAGAGGTAGTCACTGCCTCCCAACAGGTCTGAACTGTGTTTTCAGGTTTAAAATCATCTTTCTTGAGCGGGGTCACTTGAGGTGTTCAGTCTTCAAAGCGAGGCCTTACCAAAACCTTGTGCAGCTGTGCCAGTGTTTCTCTCTCTTACGTCCTTATCCCCATCGTGTTAGCACCTCATCATACCTGCCTGTTGTTTGCATCTTCCCAATGACCTGCAAAGCGAGTGTTTCTTTCATATGCCTCTCTCTAAACTGATATGTGGTTGTAAAATTGGTCACTAGGTGGAAAACTGTGAACGGCAGAGTGGTGATCTGTAGAACAAGACCGACTGTCACTCATTGTAATGTAAAGGTGAACTAATAGTATGTTTAAGGGTTAATAACAATTTCCATTTCCCCCTTCTTCGTTTTTCTTCTAGTATTATAATTTTTATTTCTTGATATCTTGCCTGATCAACCTAGTTCCTTCTGTCACATTTCCTTGTTTTTATTGTAGGAATGGATCATAATAACACAGGTGTTCTAAGTCCTCTCTGTTAGCAATAAGGAATTGTTGGCAGGGAAAATTGGCTTTGAAGAGCCTCACACAGTGGAGAGAAAACTGATTTTTTTTTCTCCTCAAACCACGGGAGTTGGCTTTCAGGTTCTGAGAATAACCTCACTTGAGATCTGCACAACTGCAGAAGTGTAATCTTTATCTGCATTCTGTTTATCAAGTTTGGAAAAAAACTAGTAAGCATGCAACTTCTCTGCTCTGCAGAGGTAATAACTAGTTTTCATGTGGGAATTATTATGATAAGAAATGGTTACTCTTCCATGTCTTAACAGACAGCCCTAAATTGTCATTCATTTGAAGCTTCATTATAGGAACAGATTCTTCTCTGGCTTTACGGAACAGGTGGCACTAGTCTAAAAAAGCAAATGTTTCAGAAAATTTAATCAACCTTATTATTGAAACAGTTTTGAAAATTGCACAAGAAATCAATTAATAAAATGGAATCATTCAATATCTCTGTCTTTTTTGTTTGCTTGGGGGTTTTTATGATTTTTCTGGTGGATTTTCTGTTCTTTTTTTGTTTGTTTTGTTTTGCTTTGGTGGTTTTTTTTTTTTAATTTGTTTCTCATTTGTGGATAATCTATGACCAGATTGCAGTGTACTTTTTTTGGTGATCATGCACTGCTACTTTTGGGATCATTGCTGTAAAAAATTCCTGCTCTGGAGCTCATTTTTGAGCAAGTAATAGCAAGGGCTCACAGTTAGAAACCTGAACTATGCAGAGGGGTCAAACTCTCATGACAACATAATAATTTTGATTCTAATGGCTCTACTTCTTGAAGCTATCTGTTCAGTTTGATTATTTATAACAATGAATTATGACTTTATCTTCTTTGCCATTTGCATTTATTTTTACTCATTTTGCAAGTATTCCTGTTAATAAAATGCTCTTAAATACCCCCCATATAAAAAAGTGCTTAAACACAGTCTTGTTTTGGTTTTTTGAGAAGGCATTTCACTTCTTAAGTGCTGCACTGTGAGAGGCTCTGGAATATTTCCTGAAAGTGCTCTGAAAAAGGATATGAACCCCTATGTGTTTGGAAAGTTGTGCCATTAATTTTTGTGCTTTGTTTGCATAAATATGGATGTGGAAAAGAGTACTATTAGCTTAGTCTAATAAAGTGAGACTGTAATGTGTCAGTTGCACCCTGCTTTTTAGTAATACTGCAGTCCCTCTTCCAAGACTGTCAGCTGAATAAGCTTGTTGACAGATTTGTTGACTTTTTTCATCTTCACGCAAAGGACTGGCTGCTGTAAACTCTCCTACCCCCTTTTCCCTTTCCAGTGGTGGTTGCTGCCATAGGAATGTCCATTCTGCATTTCTCTTGTGTTAGTTACTCAACTGAAATATTACCAGGCAGATCCAAGCAAGTGCATGGACTTACTCTGAGTTCACTGTCACCTTGTTTAACCAAGAGTAGAGCAGTGCTAGTGCCATTGATTCCTGAGGAATGCTGCCCATAGAATATATCCATCCTCGATCAGTGTGTAAGCACCACAGTTAAAGCTGGTGAAAACCTTTCAGCAATAAAAAATGCAGTAGGGAAATGTGATTAAAATCACTGCTCGTATTTCTCTTGCTGCTCTTTCCGCTTGCTTGGCTCACTGTCATTTCTTTGAAGTAGGGTTGGTTTGTTTGCTTTCTGGGCTGCAGAACATTTGTCCTGTGTGTATCACAGCGACCTTCTGTAAAGCTTGTTCCCTCTGAGAAACTTGGCTTACTTGGAAGTAGGTTATCACAGTCCTCCCATTCATCTCTGTGTTGCATTGCTCTCATTGCTCTGATGGAAAATCTCCAAGGGCTTGCCAGTGTGATAGCCAGATTGCTTAAACTCATGTTTATCTGCCCCTTTTTTTAGCTGTTCACATTTTCCAAAATGCCCAAGACACTATCTGACTTGCAGGATACCTCACACTGTCTCTTTAGCTCTGGAATGGGTGAGAGATTTATTTTGGGTCAGCCTGGAAGGATTTTTTTTCCCCCTTCCCAACATAATTAGACAATAAGAATTAGGGAAAAGTAAACCATTTGGGTAAAATTAATTGTTTCATTCACTAGTAATGAGCTACTTTGTTTCTATTTAGATACCTCAATTTATCCAAATGCAGTTTCAAACATTTAAAAATGCTGTGTTTTTCATTTTCATTGATATTTCCAGGGGGGGAAAAAAAGTCATCCTACTTTCTGTGCTCCACACTCTTTCTCCAGCCACAATATATTTGCAAATACTTTCAGATATCTAAAACTGCATTAAGAATAGTAAGTAGGGTACTATGTTTGAAAAACTTCGTGTCATTTTAGTGGATCAAAGATGCAATGGCCGCTCCAGACGTGCTGTAGCATGGCAATCCATGAAGGAGTCAGGCAGGGCTTAAGGCTTATTATCCGCAGCACACATTGTGTACATTCTGTTTTACCTTTGCAGATGGAGATCTGCATAGCTGACATCAAGAAAGGCTGGACTGGCTAAAGGAGGAAGGCCTGTTGAGGTACATTGTGAAGAATGGAACACCGTTGTATAACTAAAATTTTGAAGGACACCATAGCCAAAAAGTAACTTTTTCCTGATTAGGGGTAATTTAAAATTCACATCCCTGCATGTGCTAATAAGCCTAATGAAGTACATGCTACCACATACATGACTCAATTTTCCACTTCAATCCTGCCATATGTAAGAAGGAGAATAAGTTTGGACTGTATATCAGGAGGGTAGAAATTTCATGTAGTTATGAGAAAGACCCAAAAAGACCTTGCATACAGTTGACTGGCTACTCTCCTCTCCCTTCTCCCAGGTGAGGACACCTTCTTGGTAAGCTTCTGCATACCATTACTATCACCCAGGTGAATACAATATTGTTTTTATTAGAGTTCTATCACAGCTGAGGGATTAATCAATGGCAATTCTGCATTTGTGTTTCTGTTCCTTCAATAAACTGCACTATTTATGAATCTGTGGTCATGAAAGTTCCCACTGTACATGATCAGGCTGATGGTGCTGATTTGCTTTCAATTAGAAATGAAGCCCAGCCACACCCAGCCCTGCTGGTCTCTGAGGACCAGGTGAATTTATTATAAAGCCCCCAGAATAGGGGGTTTTCTCCTGCCAAATGTCATACTCTTAACACAATGCATAATGCCTGCAAATATTCTCCTATGGGAAGGCCTGGTGTCACATTCAAAGAACTGCTTTGAAGTCAAATGGATTTTCACCAGTGAGGGCTCTGTGCTAATTTACTGCCCCTCAAGAGAGGCTGAGACAGTTCTTGCTCCCTGAACAAAACTCCCACTTTGTTTCTTTTGGCAATATAAATCCAATCAGACTGATACTGTCAGGGAATGCTCAAAGAGTGAGTGAGGAAAAACGTACAGTGAACCACTTTGTGTCTTTGGTCTGTTTTGGCTAGAAGACAGCAGAACACCTCGTAGCACTGCCAGGTAGTGGCACACAGCTCACCAATCCCTCTGGTTTTGATAATCTCCTTTCTAACACTGACGTTACCATGAGAAGATCTCAAAGTATTTCAAGTACCTATAAATAAAATTGGAAAAAAAATCACTAGTATTAAGTCACAGCTTCTTTCTGCCACTGGGACTGATTAAAGGTGCCTAAAGTAGGCACAGATATACTCTGAGATCCTTATCCTTTGCCAGCATAAGGAAGGAAGTGTTTAGCTGCATGTGACAACACCATTCTCTCTGTCAGTGTGAGTGACCCAGCTAATCGTTTTTCCTGCTCACTGTCTGAGGTGGCAGTGTATATCTTTCTAAAGAAGAAGCTGTGAAACCTTTATAAGATCCCCTCTTGCCACATATTTTGTTCATGCCATTTTGAGTTTGACACTTAGCCGTGTTTTCTTCATTGCCAGTGCTTTTATAACTCTCCCTGTTGTTCTCATTTTGGAGATACATTAATCCTGGGCAGAACTACAACAGTAGAGAGACGCGATTATGACTCAGTTGATTACTAAGCTTTTGACTTAGTACCTTGATCCTCTACCTGAAGTTTCTGACATTGCCTGTAGTTGTTTGGGGTTTTTTCAGTCTATTCCATTGAGTTGTCATACCTTTTGTGTTGTTTATTGATAGTTATTATGACGGTGATGGAAACAACTCCAGTAGATAGGATTGGTCCCAGCACTGTTTACAGCAGCGTTGGGTGGCCCAGAGAGAGCCTTTGCAAGACTCTGGGTTTAGGCAGATGGTTATCTGGCAATCCAGGGGTTGGTTGGATGTAAAGTGTCTCTCTTGAGTCTTGCAGTCAAACTGTTGTGGAGCCAACTGCACAGGAAAGAGGTGTCTGTCTACTATCTGAAGGTACCACAGAGTTCTGGTCAGGGGCCTGTGAAAAAAGCACAAGATTTATGCCAAAAGAATGTTATCCCAGTATCCACAGAGAACAGTTGAAGAAGAAAAGTCATCCCCACTGCAGGTGAGCTTCCCTAATCTGGCATGCCCTGAGCAGAGCATCGAACTGGTTCCTGGTGTGGTGTGTGCGTGTGTTTATATGTCACTGCTGGCAGGTACTCACTTCCACAATTTTTGTTCTAGTAGGAGATCCTCTATCATGGCCCTGCTCAGGACATCCCCCATGAAAACAAGATGACACTTCATGGACTTTTGTTGGATGAGACCAGATTTAATGCAACTTTCCCTGGAGGTATTTCCTTCTTTATTCCAAGATGACAGTTTGAGTGCTTGTGAAAATTTTGGGAGGTGGGAAGAGAAAAAAGAGAAAAAATATCTTTGAAGTCAGTGCCAAGAATGTTACCAGCATCAATGTCATTTGAATAGTGAGGTCAGACAAACACCTTCTCACAGAGCAAATACAGTTTTGAAAAAAATATCAATACTGCTTTGCTGGCATTGTGTTGCCCTTTGTTTTATATCCCCCCCCTCCCCAATTCTGCGGCAAACACAAAATTATTAAAGGCTGTGTGCAACCCTTGCATTGCTTTCATTGGCTTCAAAAGGCCACTCAGTGTAAACGCTCAATAAAGATGAATAAAGACTGTTTAACTTTCAGGCAAAGACTTCAATTTTCACAAGGTTAGGAGGGCACCCCAACACTGCATCACTCTGTCAGGATCACAGGCTTCTTACTGTTTGTTCCCTTCTGCTCCCTCTGACTTAGAGGTGGGAGGAAAAGGGGAAGGGGGGCAGAGTAAGAAATCACAGGGACTTATCAAAGTTAAATTATAAGGATGGTGAAAAAAACCCACCACCCCAGGAAAAGACTGAACAAGCAAACTAAGGGAAAGGCCACAACTGCATCTATATAAGAAATAATTCACCCAATTTGTCCAGCTAAACAATTCTGTCAAGTTTACCAAGGGCTGCAAAATTGGCAAGCTGCCTCATCTCCTCTGAGAAGTGTAGAAGTGTTGTGGGATTAACCCTTCTGTTTGCTGTTTTAAGAACTGATTTTTGTGAAACCTTCCTCAGATCAGCTGGAGTGACCTTACTCAAATTACTGGCTTTAATAAGGATTTCTGGTACAACCAAAGTGGAGTTGAGCAGGAGTCTGCTGCGTTCATGACAGTCTGTGGGCTTGCTCGTGCCTTTGGGCACTGTCTGAAGGTGCACAGCAGATGATACAATTTGTCAGGGATGTGCCCGAGAGTTGCCACCCTGAAAGAGATGAGGCTCCACACCTTGTGCAGAGCTCCCTCCCTTGTCTTCTGTGACAGGATGGGCTCTAAGAAATGCTGGGAAGTGAGACAAAAGTGCCATTGAGAGGTTAGCAAAATAGTATTTTTATTACCAGAAGTGGCAAAGTAATGGGAGTTTTGAGAAAAAGAATGAGAAAGAGAGGGAAGGAGCGAGACCAAGGCAATAAGCCCAAAAGTGTAAGTACCCCACTTACCAAGGGGTTACTCACATAGTTTGTCTTACTGACCCAGAACATTTAGATTCTCTAGAGAAAAAGCAGGACTGCATTCTCTAGGCACTGGCTGGCTCACAGTAATAATGGGCGTCCCCATTACTAAGAAAAAACGTCTTTTTGTGAAGCAAAACCAGCCACCAGAGCACAAGTCATCTGCTCTTAAATACTGTCTTCAAGTGATATCTGACTGGGCAGGTGTGGCCAGCACCACCCAGTCAGAGGTCTCTGGCTCCACCTTCCTGTTATGTAAGGGTCCCACATCTGCACTTGTGGACAGGCATTGGAATTAACCCTCAGCATGTGTATAATCACTCGGAGGTCTCCAGAAAATGGGTCTGGGGGCAGCCTTCCTCTCACTCCTCTTCACTTTCTCCTCCAAATCTCCTCTAAACGCCATCAGCAAATCAGAGAAAACCATTTATCTTTAGTTTACAGAGAGCTCCGTCTTCAAGGGCAAAGCTGTCCTCTTATCAATGCTTGTTACCAGTAGCGTGGTAGGAAAAGAATAAACCTTTTCCAGGTGGCTGGCCAAAACAGAGACCAAAAAATGCCAACACTCAACTGATTCCCAGTACACTTTCCATCAGAAAGAAATACCTTCTTGAACTTGGTGTGTCCATTTTAGCCTCCAGCCACCCCTGTTGATTGAGTCCAATGTGGTTGTGATATTGAGAAACAGTCTGCTGATCTCTCCAATAACTTGCTTTTTCTTCACAGTATTAGCTCACTGACATTTGTATGTGTGGTGTGCACATGTAACAGAAAACAGATTTCTTTAAAGATACTTCTTGCTGAAATGTCTCTTAAGAAGTGCCATACTGACAAACCCTCCCACAATATACCAAAGCCCACCCTATTGTTCCTAGGCACAGGTCTGAGCTAATGACTTGGGAAAGGCTTGGGACAGATCACACACCTCCCTCACCCTATTCTTCAGCAGGAGATGTCCCAGGTGTCAACTGTGCTATCCAATCTATGTTTCTAAGTCAAATACCCTGACAAGGGCATGTTCATGGATGGAGATAAAACTCTTCTGTGTCAAGAAGGTATTCATCAGTTTGTTCCTGTGCATCTAAGCTCAGGAGTATGCTAGTCAGCAAGGGTATAAGCTGCAATGTGGTCTACATTCCAAGTAAATCCTCTTCATAATGATATCAGAAAAGAATATGTGACACAAGAAAATGTCTTAAAAGGCTAAACAATGTTGAAATTTTGCTGAAATAGGCTCAGGTAGGAGATTATGCTGGCAAAAGGAAAATGTCTGTAAAATGCTGACACAGGAGATAAAGTACAAGTGAGAATGGCATTCACCCAAGGTTGTGGTTTTAGGAGGAAATAGATGAACTGGATATGTGGCTTTCATTCCAGAGAGCTTTTAAATATTGTGATGCTGCATGCTGTCCTGGTAAGGTAGTCCTGAAGAAGCAACAGTCCAATCAGACATGTTTTGGTTTGAAAACCTTGGCAAAATGACAAATATTCAACCAAAGCAGTGCAGCCTCCCTCCTCCCTCTGCCAAAGGAAAAGAGAAAGAAAAAACCTAAAGCTTAAAACAGGTTTATGTATTTACACAGAAGAGGGAAAATTAAAAGGTGAAACGACAATATAGCATATACATAGAAAGGTAAAGAGAGACAATAACTCTACACCGAGTCGCCCACCCAATAATACAGATTCCACCATCCCAGCTACAAAACACCCCAAAAGACACTTCCCAAGAAACACTCAGCAAGGAAAAGGTAGAAAATAACAATAAAATGTTTACTTCCCCGAACTAAAACAAAATGCGAAGTAGCAGTGGGGCTACTCAGCTCAGCAGAACAGCAGTGGCGTGTCCTGTCTCTCCCTTAGCCATAATGGAAACTGAGCTAGAGACCTCCCTACACTGTATTTATACTGAGATGATGTTGGAATATGGTATGAGATATCACAGCTCAAGTCAGCTGATAATCCAAGGCCTGCACTAAAAACTAAAGCCTAAATCTAGGCCTAACTAAGCTCATAACAATATGACAAATTATTTTTGTCATGCTTCACATGCGCTCTTAGAGGTGAAGAACTTATACAATCTGCCCAATGAAAATGGAGCCTGATCTTTATAAAGTCTTTTTTTCAAAACCCAAGTCCCCTTTGACAACACACCCACACGACTCCCAAGCCCAAATGCCAGTGTCAAATTATTTCTGTTCTACAAATGGGATTGCTTGGAGCAAGCTCATGAGTTTTTAACGTGGTGCTGGATGACAATGGATAGATACATCCTATTAAAAAAAAAGAGTAAAGATAGGTCAGGGTTTATGATGTAATGCTGGGCTTTGAAATTGTGATGTGCTTTCCATCTCTGTTGTACATTCCATGAGTCCTTACAGAGTTTCCATTTCTTGATAGCAAGCACAGGGAGACAAATGCATATTACTGGGAAGGAAACACCTCTGAGAAGACACAGCATCACTTTAGCAACACCAAAGAATCTTGAAGTGTCCTTTTGGCAAGTTGCTTTAAGCACCTAAGAGTTCCATGATGAAGAAGAAAAAAGCCAAAGTTTTTCTCTCTTGTTTGCAAACCAGGAGAAGAACTAAATGTCACCTGTACCTCTGACAGATGGAGTGGCTGACCACTGTTGTATGAGTCTCCAGGAAAAACCCAACACACCAAAAATGAAGGCATAATGATAACATGACTTAGGGCTTTTTTGTGTATGTCTGAATCTTTGTGCATTCCCTCGACAAAGAGCTATGAAAAAAAATTTGCATTTTTGCTTTTTATTAGTAGTACTGAAAAGGAAGACAAAGCAGTCCCTTGCTCACTGCAAGGGGATTGGACCACATAATCTTGAAAGGCCCTTTCCAACACGAACTATTCTATGATTCTGTAATTATTAATTAAGGCTCTTCAGCCAGCTCTCCTTTTTGTCATCTGTATTTTAAAAGGATTTTTATGGGAGAAGTTGGTTGCATTGATAAGACCATGGACAGTTTAGATGAAAAAACCAGTTGTTCTGCTTATTTCTGCAGTGGAGCAGCTCCTGTAAGTGAGCTGGTGGAGGGAGAGTGGGTACCCGTTACATACAACACATCTCTAGGAATAAAGAAATTGAAGAGTGTATTGGCATTCTGAGCTTAGCTGCTTCTCTCACTTGCTTCTAGAGAAGCAAAATTATGCTCTGTCCTTGCTGTGGTTTAAACCCAGATAGCAACTAAGTGCCACACAGCTGCAGGTGCACTCCCAGCT
>JAWWEV010000095.1:10758171-10782238 GCA_035583235.1 Hafferia zeledoni
AATAATTGCAATGAAAACCCCCCCACTAATAAAACCCTCCAACAAATGATGCACAACACATTCAAGTGCTGACTGGTGCCCAGCCCATCCCCAGCAGTTGTTGGCCTCTCCTGGCCAACTCCTCCCAGTTTATGAATTGTGCAGAATGTTCTGTGGTTGGGATATCCCCATGACCAGTTCAGGTCAGCTCTCCTGGTCGTGTTCCCTCCCAGCTTCTTATGCACCTTCTCACTGTCAGAGCCTGGGAAACTGAACTGAAGGTAAATACAACTTAGTGACAACTGAAAAACCAGTGTGTTACCAACATTATTCTCATACTGAATCCAGAACACAGCAGTGCACCACATACTGGGAAGAAAATGAACTCTGTCCCAGCTAAAACCAGGATGGTATCCAACACTTATCCACCATTCATGTCATGCCAGGCACTGCACTTCCCAAATGCACCATTAACTTTCTGAATTTCTGATGGCTTTTCATACAGCTGTCATTCCCTTAGTCTATGGACTATCTCTGTAAAAGTCCGTTGAGTTCATGTTGTCCGTGACCTTGGGTTTTATTTGTCATAAGAGCCTTTTAGGGCAGGAAAGATGGTGTGTGGTGTTGGATTGTTGCACTTTCAAAATCAGTCCTGGGTCCATCACCACAACACTTGTCCATCAAAACTCGTTCCTTGTTATTGTAGTGATCAGAGGGAGCTTGCTCCAGATACCCAAATATGGAAAAGCAGAGATGGGCACTGTGAGGGGTTCAGTGTGATGATGGACATATAGCCCCTGTGGAAGCTAAATCTCACTCAGAATCAAATCCCACTGAAGCACACATTGGACTTTCCCATGCTCTCTAATTACCCACTGAGTGCAGCCAGGTCCTTGTTACAAAAGCAATCCTATGGATCAGTTTGCCTTTGCCTGAGGTAAGAATAACCCAGACTGCTTTCCCCAGCACATTTTTAATGTGTGTGACAGGAACTTTATTGCTTTCTACACTACATAAAAGTTTTGATTGGGCAGGAAACCAGAACACTCCTTTACTCATTTTTCATAAAAAGATTCAAGCTCACACTGAAGGCCAAGTGCTGCTGAGTCTGTGCCCTGCTTGCCCCTGGCAAATTGACCTCAGTGGGAGCAGTGGTGGAGTGAGGTGCCTCTCAAAGGGAGCAAGAAGACTGTCAGGGACATTAACAGCTGGCTACCTGGGCAATGACTCTCCTAAATTTAATAGCAGAAGCATTTTTATGGCTGACAAAGGCTGAAGAGAAATGAAAATTTTGGAGGCGTTTTGGAATGCAGATCAGATTTAAAATGCTTAGGATCTCCTACCTTAGATTTTTTCTGCAGGCAACAGGAAGCTCCTTGGAAACATCACTTGGGAACATATTACTTTAGCTGATGAATTTCAATATAAATGGGAAAGATGTTCTAGATTCTGAGCCATTTTTACCATGGAGGAGTCATCTTCAATTGCAAACTGAATTGTTTTCCACATGCACATAAAGTGTTCAAGAGCTAAACCTGAATAAATATGAAGGGATGAAAGCAGAACTGAAACACAGCCCAACACATTGATTAAATGTCCCAAAATGTTACCCAGCCATTGGGGATTTCTCATGTGGAACTGTAAACTGGGATTGCATAGCTACTCATCTTTGCTAGCAGTGGAACAAAAGGAGACAACAGAAGCAGGAAATTACCCACTGAACAAATAATAATTTAAAAGAAGTATCTGATGTGACTTAGAGAAAATTTCTCCCTAATAAGAGATAAGTATTGGAGTAGAGAAAAGTGAGCACAGAAAATCCAATATTCAACAGCCTCATGACAAATTGATATGGTCTGAGTCAAAACCAGCAGGTGGTTTCTGCAGCTAGTGAGAGAAACCCTTTTTTTTAAATTTGATTAAGCTACTGGTTTGTTTACAGGAGTGGATTCAGTTTTGTGTAACAGAGTTCTGCTGTTTCTAGTGTGTGAATTATGTGTATTTTGCCCCCTAAAATTACTTACATGTCATAATTTATTTGTCTTGGTTTTGCTTTGTTCTGCAGATATACTTACAAGTTAAGAAGAGGAAATTCCATAAGGACATTGGACTTCTTTGAACACATTTTTTAAAAATAAGTATGTCATCAGTTCAGCTTTGATCAGAGTCCCAAACCATACTGGTTAGCTGGAAGCTGCAAAATTGTACCATGTGTTCTTACAGTGGGAAGAATGAGATTAAATTCCCTTAGTCTCACAAATAAATCCCCTATCTGGTTAGTTAAATGACCGAGTTCTAACTCAAATCGGTGTCTTACAGTCATAGTTTTGAAATTGATAGGATAAGAAAGCTGTCCTGAGACCTGATGAAACATATCAGGCATTTGAATTCTGTCTACTTATAAGAAGTTGCTTTTGATAAATCTTAAATCTGAGACTCCATCTGACAAATAATTTGGTGAACAACAAATATTCCAGAAAGAAGCATAGACTGATTGCAGAATAGAAAAATGAAATTCACTAAGACTGCTGTGAGTTATTCACTGATGACTATTAATAACAAAAATACCCTCAAAAACATTTGTCTAGGTGCACTATCCCTGCCTTGCTGACAACCCACAGCTGATATGGATCACTGCAAGTTTGTCAAGAAGCTAAACCTGTCTACAGAAAGAAGTTGAATCTCTTTAGCCTAATATGGATAGCAATTGTTAGTTAGCTACAGTATTGCCAAACATCCAGGGAAACAATTCTAATCCAAAATAAGCACTATTCAGACTAAAATATGAATGCTTTATGGAATGCTCCAGACTTGTTTAAATACATCCTTAAACCCACATTTTAAAAAAAATCAGTGCTATTTGTTCCTTGCTCAATCCTTGCATTCTTCTGTGACACTTGTAGCAAATTTGGCACAGGAGCTAATACACATAATTTGAGATTGTGATGTCTGTGCTATTACTCTTGCATTAGACAGTAGAGACATAATAATTATCTATGTATAGATAAAACAATGTCCATGTTGGCAATTTTTTAACCAAAGACAGAGCTGCATTCGTAGAACAAGTTGCCTGTTGCAATTTCTGTGTTGAGGAAAGTAAAATTCTAGACTAGTCACAAGCCAGAGATTGCTGTCTATGGTGTTACTTAGGAAAAAAAAACAAGAGGAGAGTTTCTTTGTGACCTGCGAATTGAAGTTACTGAAGTGTCAAGGAAAACCAAGAGTGTGATTAAGCTGCTGTTTCCATGTTAACTGGCAAAGCTTATTAATGCCATGGTAGTTTATCAAGCTTTCTGACAGCATTTTCTGTAAGTTTTTCAGGGCAGATGCTTTGGTTAAGCTTATTCACATGTGTTTGAAGTTAGCTTGGATACAGATGAATCATATGTTAATATAATACTAGACCTAAATGAGTTTATGAGCAGAAAGCCAATAGGCATTCAGTAGAAACCTGGTCTCCTTTGACTATTCCAGCAAGCAGTCATCAGCTGTGGGAGGAATAAGTATATGAGTGTATTAATGCTATAATCACACAGAACACATCATGTTATCTCAGCTGAAGGCCTTGTCATCAAACCACCTAATTTATAATAACAACATGGTCCTGGTAGAATGGTAGGCAAAGTAGGGAAAATGCATGATGGTTTATTTCACAGAATCACAGAACATACTGGGAGGAAGGAACCCACAAGGATTGAGTCCAACATGTAGCCTTGCACAGGACCATCTCCAGTGTGCCCAGGAGTATTGTGCACACACTTCTTGAGCTCTGTCAGGCTTGGGGCTATGACCACTGCCCTGGGGAGCCGGTTCCAGAGTCCAATCACCCTCTGGTGGAAGAACCTCTTTTTAATGTGCAACTTAAATCTCCCCTGCCACAACTTCAGGCCATTCTCTCAGTCCTGCCACTGGTAACCACAGAGAAGGGATCAGTGTCTGCCCTTCCTCTTCCCCTCTTGAGGAAGTTGTAACTGCAATGAGGTCTCCCCTCAGTCTCCTCTTCTCCAGATTGAACACAGAAAGTGCCCTCACCTGCTCTTCACATGGCTTCCTCTCAAGGTCCTTCACCATATTCATTGCCCTCCTTTGGACACTCTCTAATGGCTTAATATCTTTCTTACATTGTGGTGCCCAAAACTGCGACAATATTCCAGGTGAGGCTGCCTCGGTGTGGAGCAGAGCGGGACGATCCCCTCTGGCTGGTGGTGCTTTGCCTGATGCCCTCCTGGCTGCCAGGGCACTGCTGACTCATATTCAACTTGCCATTGACCAGGACACCCAGGACCCTTTCCTGGCACAGCTTTCCAGCGCCTCATTCTGCAGTCTGTCTGTACATTTGGGGTTGCCCCATCGCAGGTACAGAGTCCAAAATTCATTTCACTGGTGATTGCCCACTCCTCTAATTCATTGAGATCTCTCTACAGGGCCTCCCTACCTTTGGGGGAGTCAACGGCTCCTCCCGGTTTTGCGTCATCTGCAGACTTGCTTAGTATCCCTTCCAGTCCTGTGTGCAAGCCATTTATGAAGACGTTGAAGAGCACTGGACCTGGAATGGAGCCCTGTGGAAGCCCACTAGTGACAAGTCACTAGTCTGATCTTACCCCATTTATTATTTCCTTTCACTATGGTCCATGTAAATTGTACAGATTAGCAGCAGCTGCTGAGGACTGGGCAATTTTAAAGATTAGAGCCCTTGAAAAGGTATTAATATACTGAATTCAACTGATGAAAGAGCAAGCATTGAGTTCTGCTGGTGCCATGCCAGAGGAGAATATCCTGTAGAAAATTCTGCAGAGGGCTACGTGAGACACTGGGTTATTATGTTAATATGTGTCTCAGACCAGCTCCAGTGTGTGTGTATGTAGGGAAGGGACACATGGAATTTCACGGACATGAGGAAATGCCCGGACCCACACAGCTGCACTGGGCACTTCTGGAGCATCTGTCAGTCACAGACAGCCTGGGAGCACGTGCTATATGTATATATAGTATGTATATATATACCTTTGTACCACACCCTGGAGCCCCTAACCCAGCCCTGGATTGTCTGGCACAATGAAAGTCCTGCCTAGGGTGGGGTGTGGACACTGGGCAAAGCCAGTAAAAGCAGTGATGTGTTCTCCATCTTTGAGTGCTGCCACATGGACATGTGAAAGGTGGAACTTCTACAGGACCTTGGTGGTATCTATAATCTCTTTTTCTCACTCCTTCTCATAATCTCCTTTTTTAATATTTCAGGTAGCTTCAAACCAGATATTGGAACAAGGGCAAGTGCCGGGTTTTGCACTTGGGGTGGGGCAGCCGTGGATGTACTGACAGACTGGGGAATGAGATGCTGGAAAGCAGTGTCAGGAAAGGGTCCTGGCTGTCCTGGTCAATGGCAAGTTGAATGTGAGTCAGTAGTGCCCTGGCAGCCAGAAGGACCAACGGTGTCCTGGGGGGCATCAGGCAAAGCATCACCAGCCAGGTGAGGGAGAGATTGTCCCGCTCTGCTCTGCACTGGGGTGGCCTCACCTGGAACACTGTGTGCAGTTTTGGGCACCACAATGTAAGAAAGATCTTAAGCCATTAGAGAGTGTCCAAAGGAGGGCAACAAAGATGGTTAAGGACGTTGAGGAGAAGCCATATGAAGAGCAGGTGAGGGCACTTTGTGTGTTCAATCTGGAGAAGAGGAGACTGAGGGGACACCTCACTGCAGTTACAACTCCCTCGAGAGGGGAAAAGGAAGGGCAGACACTGATCCCTTCTCTGTGGTTACCAGTGGCAGGACCAAGAGAACGGCCTGAAGTTGTGTTGGGAGATTTAGGTTGCACATTAGAAAGATGTTCTTCCCCCAGAGGGCTCTGGAATAGGATCCCCAGGGCAGTGGTTATAGCCCCAAGCCTGACAGAGCTCAAGAAGTATGTACAGAATACCCTTGGGCACATGGTGTGACTACTGGGGATGGTCCTGTGCAAGGCTGTGGGTTGGACTCGACAATCCTTGTGTGTCTGTTCCAACTCAGAATATTCAGTGATATTCTGTGAATTGTATGGGTTAGCATGTGCTAAGTCAGTGGTCTGTGGAATGCTTTATTTTGGTTGAATATTACCCTTTAAAATTTTGCCAAGCACTCTTGCTTTTCAAAGTTTAACAGTAAAAGTATTCCCTGAGAAAATGTGGGCAGCATTTCTCCTCTGTGCTCTTTGTTAAGATGTTAAAAGAACTGAAGGCTCTTCTAATATATCTGAAGGGCAGATATTGTTGGAGCTCAGGGCCTGCCAGAGCCAGTCTTACAGACTGCCAGAAAATCAGTGAACATTTGCTGTAAAAGGTGTGTCAAAATACTCTTGTAAAAATAGATTTACTGTGAATAATGATAAAAAACAGGTGAAAAATATGTAAATTCTGCTCACTAAGGAGTGAACAGAAAGCCAAACAAGTTAGAAGTGCTTTAAAAGCCATTTTTGTTGCTGTTAGTGAAAGGGCATTTTTTAAATTAAGTCAACAGTTATATATGCAGTGGAGATACATTTATGTCCTAGAGAAAATCAGTAGTTTAGAAAAGATAATAATCTTTTATTAGGGATTCAGAAGGTTCTCAAAAACTTTAGAAGCAAACTGTATTTCTATTGCAGGTTTTTCTAGAGCAGACAGTAACATCAGGGATAACATATGGTAGTTTGGGGTGGGCAGGCCTGTTGCAGCTGGGAACTGGGTGCTTGCTGTGCCTCATGCTGTGTATTCTCCACCTGAAGAAATTCTGGCATGAGGGTAGGAGAGGACCCAGGGTGGGTGTGGGGGAGGCTGCCTGGCTTAGGTGATAGAGGAAAGAGAATTAATTCAGATTTACCTTGATTTAAAGTGAGAATAGAATCAAGTACTGTTTTTCCCCCTGCAAGTTTACCAGCCCTACTTTGCCTTTTCTCTTCTTTTTTTCCACTTTAATTTCAATAAGAATAATAATATTTCCCTTTCTTGCATTTTCCCAGTATTTAAATAAGTGATAAAGTTGTAAAGTTTGTGTTCTAGAATGAACCCAAGAAATATAGCAGGTGATGGTAGAAGTAAGATTGTCAAAAAAATAACCATGTATCTATTATGTACATCCACCTCTCCAGTTGGTTCACTCTTTGCCAAACAGCGGGAATAGATCTGTAGGATAGATTTACAGACTTTTTCTTGGCAAACAGGGCTAAATGTTCATTAACTCTTCTGAAGACTGGTCTCATTTGAAGGCTCACAGTGATGAGGATAAAGATTTTAAAAGGCAAGAGTTCGGAAATGGTGCAAACCGTGATGACCTTGAACCAAACTTGTATTGGCAATTAAAGGAAAAGTTGCTCATAAGTCAGTCTTCCTAATTGGAATGGCTTCCTTAAGGAGGGGCTATGGAGTACCTTGGTAAGTGCACAGCTGCCTGATTGAATCAGCCTGGTGTCTTGAGATGTGCTCATGTGGCTGAAAGGGAGATCATGTGAAAATCCCACAAATGTGATAGAGGGAAAACACTTCGCACAAAAATAAAATAGAAGTTTTTTCTGTCTTCTGATGGTTATGCTTTCACCTCCTGCCTGGCTAAGGCCTGCTGGAGAAAAGAAGGCTCTTGGGAGGCTTTACTGTGGCCTTTTCAATACTTTAAGGGGGCCTGTAAGAAAGATGGGGAAAGACATTTAAGTGGGGTCTGTAGTGTTAGGACAAGTGCTAATGCTTTTGAACTAGGAATGGGGAGATTCAGATTAGATCTAAGGAAGGAATAGATTACAAGGAGAGTGGGGAAACACTGGCACAGGTTGCCCAGAGAGATGGCAGGTGACCCATGTCTTGAAACATTCAAGGTCAGGTTGGATGGGGCTCTGAGCAACCTGGTGTAGTTGAAGACATCGCTTCTTATGGGAGGGGGCTGGACCAGGTGGCCATTAAATGTCCCTTCTATTGCCAACTATTCTATGACTTTTCTGTGTTCAATTCTTTGCACCTAGATGTCTGAACATGATGTGTATACAGATTTTATAGTTCAGTGGTGGAAATAAGATCAGTGATACAACCCAAGTAAGTCAGTCAATCAATCATCACTCACTCACTCACTCACTCACTCACTCACTCACTCACTCACTCACTCACTCACTCACTCAATGTATCAATCACAGGACATTGGTTTTACAGGCTTTTCAGAATGCCACCTTATTTCTACACCAGGTCTGATGAACTCAGCAACACCTTGCAGGGTAGTGGTGGTCAAATATTTTCTCACTTAAGAGACGGTATGTTAAAACACAGTAGAGAGTTGCCATAGTGAAGTTTGTCAGGCTGTTGTTTCCTTTCCTTGTTTCTTTCTCTTTCTTACCTTGTTCTATCGTTGCCTGTATCTTCACTGCCTGAGATCTTTTAGCACTTTGCCTCAAAAACTTCTGTCCCCTCTGAGCTCTATTGGTAGTCACCCCTCAAAAAGTAATGTTTCTTCTTCTGTCTTGTCTGGAATTCATAAATCCATTTTCTTGAGCAAGTCAGTAATTGTAGTCCAGGTAACATGATGAGTTGCACAGATGAGTTTGTGCACAGTGAATTTTTTGTGAAATATGCCTGAAAAGTTCTGGAGCATTTTTGTGTCTGAAATACACCAAACAAATTATATTTGTAGTCTACTAACACATTGTGTTAGCTGTTAAAGGCACATGAACAGAATCAATACCAAGCCTATTGACTTAAGGTGAAAGATTATATTTCTGATGTAAATATTATTTATTTCTAGCCTATTCTGTGACGTGGTTAGGCTTATCTAAACAATTTTCCCCATGCTATCGCAGAGTCTTCTTTCTCTAAGATTCCAGTAGTTTTCCTTTTTTTTTTTTCTCATTGCCTCTCTGCTTTGCTTTTTATTTAATAATCTTCACATCATAGCAATCAATGAAAAAATTGCATGTGTTGAAAGTATTTCTCTCACTCCTTGTTATTTTCAAGAAGCAACTGCTGGAGGAGCTGTTCCTTGTGCTGGGTCGCTCAAGGCACCAAATAGGTACCTTGAGGTGCTTATGCAGCTCTCACATCCCAAGTGACCATCACCTATGCCTGATTGCTGGGACTGAACTGAGGTTCTCTGTAACAGTTCTCCAGTGTCCCCAGCAGACGTTTTTCCCCTTCAGTTTTATGGCACTGACCACTTTGTATTGGTATGACTAAGATATTCTTCCTCATTGTAGTGGGGCAACAGTGGATATTGGGTTATATAATGGGAACAGGCCTATTTAATAGGCAAATTAATTAAAGGAATTATGACTCTGCAGTACGTATGATTTATAAGTCTATGCTTTAGTAGTAACAAAAGAGCAGCAAATGCTAACATTACACATTACACTTTACTTTATGAGTTTAGGGTTTGTCATAAGACCCAAACCCCTTGAGCCTAGACACTAAAACCAGAATTTACGCACCTGTGATTGTGATGAGTCAGCTTTTTGAATTTACTGTTAAGTACAAAAACTCAGAGAACTTCATGTCTTTCCACACCAGCTTCTAAAATTGATAAAATCCCATCCAACTTAAAAGATTGGTTAAAAGATTTTTAGTTAAAAGTCAATTTTCAGACATCTAGATGAAGAATATTAATATTATCTTCTGGAATTTCATACAGACAAGTATTTTAAAACTAGAGCTTCTGGGGTAGAGAAGAGTTAGGATTCTAGTTTGGGATATGTGTTTTGTTTGTTTGTTTGTTTGTTTATTTAATGAAAATGTTTCCTATTTAATTTCTGCTGCTTTATGGAAGGATGTGCCTGGTCTGGAAGGTTTGTAGTGGTCTTATATTACTTTTTTGTTTTAAACCTTTTTGTATCCCAAACCTGAATATGTCACTTTTCTCTCTTTTAATTAATGTCAGTGTAGCTAAGGCATGGCATTCAGCACCTAATCTAAAAAGGGGATCCTTGCCATGAGTTCAAGAATCAGGGTGAAATATGGAGAAAACAGCAGGTTGTGATCAAAAAGGAAATTAAATTCAAGGAAATGAGAGAGAAAAAATGCAAGGATATTGTCACCTGAGAAAACTGGAATAGTGATGGCTTTTATCCCAAGCTTGAGAACAGACCCAGATAGACCAGGGTCTTCAAAAAAAATCATAAAGTATTTTAACAGTGTGTTAGTCACCATGAGTTTTGGTCCATAAGCTGTTATAATGCGTTCACAACTAATCATAATGGTTTTCTTCTTGAGAATTCTGAAGAAAGTTCATTCCTTCATTGCTCTTTTAACAGCTCCAGCTTGCAGGACAAACCCCACATCTTGCCTACTTCTCTTTGTTCTCCATTGCCTTCCTGGGCCCTTTGTTCTCCACACCCTGCCGTGTTCTAAGAAGGTCTCATCTGAAATTTTTCTGCCCCTCTTCTTTCCTCTGCATTGGGTCTGGATTTGGCACTGCAGGTAGGAGTCCGTCCCTTAATACTTAGAGCATCTGCTTCAAACACAGTGTCAGCTCCCTGCTGGTTCTCCTGGAGGTGACCTGCCAGGTGGTGATTCCCAAGGTTTCTTTTTGAGGCTGAGATCCTACTGGCTACTGCTTAGAGGTTTTCTAATATCCATGTGTATTGTGTAATCTGTTTTTCTCTCTGATATTTTGCATCATCAAACATTTGCAAATGGAGGGCAAGAAGGGTGACTTCTGACCATCAGCTCTTCCTTGAAGGTCTGACTTAGGCAGATACTTTTCCTTTTCCTGATGGATAGTGCTCCAGGCTCTCCAGTACACAGACTCAGACATAAAACAGGCTCTGGTTTTGATTTTTTAAAATTTATTTATTTATTTAAAAAATTTTAATAGTCTAAATTTGTTTAATTTGTCTAAATAATGCAGAATAGATGGTCATTTTTAAAGATATGAAGTGAAAAATGTGACAGCATCCTAATATGTTGTTAAGGACAGTTCAGTTCCTTCCATTAATCCAAAGCAAAAGAAAGTAAGATCGTCCTGAAAATACACAACCAAAGTTGATTTATTAAAACCTTATGACTCACTAACTTCCTTTGCCTTCTCAAAACTGAAATTTGGATTGAAATCCTTTTAGAAAAATTCCTGTAGGCAATAAAGAGGGTGTTCTTCATCAATCTGTGATGGATTAGATTAAGTAGAGCCCTAATTCCAGACAGTCATTCCTCACAGACTTAAGTCTGACTCATGGTTCATTGCTGCCACTTGTTTTTTCTCTTATGTCTAGATTCACCCCTTTTTTTACTTTGATGAGTAAATGAATATGTCATTGAAGAAACAACTGCAGTCTCTCTCATAAAAAAAAGAGATTCATGGCTGAGGGGCTAGGGAGTAAAATAAGAACTGTGGATTGGTGACTGGTTATCTTGGAGGTCCAATTTTCCAAGCCTGAATGCTGAGGTATTTCAGAATATGAGGTAGTATTGGTGCATGTCATGTAGAAAGGAATAAAATGGAGAGTTCAAAATTACTAATTGATTTTGAAGAATTGGACCTTTGCTGAAAGGGCCAACATCTTAGGAAGGATAAAATTGAAAAAAGTAGAAATTATTAAGACTTTCCAGTTATATAGCACACTGGCACATCAAGATTTTTGCCAATAGACAAGCACCAAAATGGCTGCAACTGAGAATTCAGAACAAACATATTAAGTTTTTGTAGCCAGAGATGGGGTTAATGGATTCTCTTTGATAGCAGTACAAAAGTGATGGATACCAGAAGAATGGCATGCTCTGGAATTGGAGAGGGAGGAAGAACACTTGTGCATTTTGTCTAAAAGCCTGTGCACTAGGAATTGCACTGTCTGCTGTGATTAACTGAGCGAAATAAGTGATTCTTTTCCAAGAGCCCTCCGGCAGTGCTGTGGTTTGCCCTGTGTCGCAGGTGATGTTGAATGTGAGACAGCAGGTGAAAAACGCCTCTTAGATAATTTAGATGATAATGTGCTCTATTCACCATGCTAAAAACTGCATGTAAATCAAACTGAACACACAGAGGATTTAATGGTGGCCAAGTGCCAATGGAGTGGAACAAGCAGTGTTGATGGAGCAGTCCTGGAACTGGTCCTGAGTCTCTACGGTGTCTATTCATGCCCAGTGAGGGGAATATGAGCTCTGACCAGGCTCTAAGCTTTGTTGTTCCAATTTCCATCAAGGCTAGAGGATGTTTGGGTGGAAGCTCATGCACTGGTGACCCCACCTGACTTCTGCAATCCAGGGCTTTACAGGCATTTTGCTGGGTATCTCTGCACACAAAAGGTTTTATGAAAGTCAGCTGGGTCTGGCACCCTTATCTTCATTCTCAGTCTTCTGTCCTTTACTGTGTCACCAATATTCAAGTAATTACCTGAGAGAGACATTTCAGACATCAGGTGTTACCAAAACTATTCCTTCTTTCACGAGATGTATGTTGCCTTCCCTACTAAATTCTCTGGAAATGGTGCTGAGTGTGCTGAGCACAAGCCTGGTGGTAAATGATGGAGAAGCAGTGTAAATCTGTAATTTTCCATCATGAATTATTCAAGTCACAAACATGAAACTCGTGTATAAAGTCAGCTAAACACAATCGTTCATTTATGAAGAGAACTCAGTCATGTGAATGCTTACCATATGGCCCCCATTGGAAGAAGCAGAGATCCACAGCCATATTTTCTCCTGGTGTACACAGGCCTAGATACATTGACTTTAATGAAGCTGCAGTTTATTACATGAGCTCAAGGTTTGCACTCTTTCCTTTGAGAGGTTTTGGTTTTGTCTCTCTACTGACCCATTTATTCTTCCTTTTGTTGGTTAGAATGTGGTTATAAATACAGGCTCATAGTCTGTCCTCTACAATTGTTTTTTTGTCTTTTCTAAACCATGATGTGAATATTTAGGGGGTGACACTGGATACTTTGTACTTTACTTGATATTCAAGAGAATACTGATATTTCAACAACAATAAGAAAAGGGAGTTGAAAATATTACTAATAGGATGGTAATATTGTTTACTGTAACATATCTAGATCAGGAGGGACTCACAGCAGCTTGTTTCAGAGGACTAAACATCTTTTAAGATTAGCAGCTCCTATATTAAAAATGAGCAGTAAGTTATTACAATGTATTCTGGTTGTCTCCCTCCTAATCTTCCAGTTCTACCAGGTGCCATATAATTAGTTTTTAGAACATGGTTCACCTCTGTAATTTCTCTCTGACACCTACATTTCTTGCCCTGTGTAGCTTGAGACCACTGTGAGAACATGATGGCTTTTTGGGCTAACTAAAGGGCTTCACTCATGACCTCATGACGGTGGGCAGTGGGCAGTAGTCAGTGGGCTGCATGTTGGAAGCTCTGGCTGCAGGAGTCCTCCATGTTCAGTTCTGCCTGGACCCAGGTTATACCTTCTAAAGGTACAAAGATGAGAGAATTGTACTAGGTTGTGAAAAGTCTAATAGTAGATTTGGGATGGAGATGCAATTAGTAGTAATTGAAACTTTTTTAGAATGTGATGGGAAAATTCCACATATTTTTAAGGCAAAAGAATGAACTTCCTTAGATAGTCCTCAGTTAAACGTGCAAGAACATTAAAGAATAAGATTAGATCTGAATGCATTGATTTAAGTGATGATTCACTACAGTTTTTCCTGTGCTACTGGTTGGGCAAGGCAGGCATATCCAGGCAAATGTATTTTAAGCCAGGCTCAGTATCATTGCCACTAAATATTCCTGTCCTTGTCTAGGAATAATTGCCCAGGATGTTAATTTGCAAAGAAGGCAAACATAAGCACATGTAAGAAAAATCTATGGTGTCTTCAACTGCAGTGCTTTAATGTCAATCATTTGTGTCTGTTCAGCTCTTAAAAAGCAGCAGACTTGCTAACAAGGTTTAAGAGTATATAGAAAGAATTATAAGTTACTTTCTCTGCAGCACATCAAAGAATAGTTTTTGAGATGACAAAAGGTGGAACCACATGCAAACATGAGTCTTTGTTAGTGCTGCAGCTTTTTGTGCCACCAAGTGTAGGAATAGGCTGTAGATGAGAAGGCTGAAGAGCTGAGCTGCATGAAACCCATCTCTGATGCTGGCACCTGGAGAAGGTGACATCAAACTGAACAGAGCTCTAGGGAGGACTTTAAATACCTGGAGGGATTTAAGAACACATAGATGTGGCACTCACAGGCTTGGTTTAGTGGTGGACTTGGCAGTGCTGTGTTAATGATCTGAGACGTCTTTTCCAACCTCAGTGACTCTGGGATTCTGTGAGTCTTTTGTTCAAATCCTGCCTACCATGCAAGCACCTGGCATGGGGCAAAGACATCTTACTTTGTCCTCTTCCTAAAGGTCATCAGGGATACTGTATCTGTTCTTCATTGTGGCATAGAAGAGCAAGAAGGTTGCATGCTGGAGAGAAAGCTCACACTGGTGGTAGAGCTTCTCCAAGTCCTGGAACATCGGTGGAAAGGGGCAAGCAGAGTAAGGAAAAAAACCCCAGAACAAAACTAGCATTAGTGAGGAAATGTCAGAGACTGTTCCTAACAGCTCCATACCAGTCCCTGAATAGGAAAGCAAGGAGATAGTTCAGATTTTGTAACCCTGTCAACACCAGTAGGCTGTTAAAGAAAACAGGGAATAACAGACCTCTTGGTAATTACAACACAGCTCTGGTTTAACAGGTGTATCATAGAGCTGGCACACCACTCATGCCAGGAAAAACCTGACTTCTGGAGTTAATGACACCCTGCAGTATTAAAACAACAGTAATTTTACACTTGCAGTTTTACTTTTGTTGTTTCTTTTTTTTTCTTAAATAATGAAGCTAACCTAATAATTTCATTTTCTCTCCAAGAAAAAGCATGTCTTTGGACACACCTAATTCAATATTGTTTGCGTCTTGCACACGTCCAGGGACAAACTGGCTTTATCATTAAAATATAAATATATTTCTTTTTGCTTGCATAGGATGCCATTTTGCTGACCACATTTTGTAAAATCTAAACAAGTGAGGCCTGAGATAACCTGTTACACGTTTGTTTCTGCTGGTTCTTGGTTCATAAATGAGCGAACTCCTCAGAGATATGCAGTAAATCTACATGTGAAATCCAGTTCCTATACAGTATTTTAACCAGATCAATCTACCTTTTCTCCTGACTACAAAAAAGACTGCTGTTTGGTTAGCAAAAGACAGCCACAGTTTGGCTTCAGAAACAACAAGTGAAAGTGTGACTTTGCAAATTGACTTCGATCATAGCTATGGCTTTGTTTCTGCAGAGGGGAAGGGGAAGAGGGGAAGAATAAGGGGGCAGCAGGTCCTGGTTGCTTGCCACAATGCTGAGATCTCATACCTTCCCTCAGATGCTTGACTCTCACATGGGCAGCTGTAAGGGTTTGGAGACAAAACCTGTGTACTTTTGTGGTGTGATAGGGAACCTCATTTGTTTCCATGTCTGAGGTTTCCGTTCATGATCCTGCTCCACCATCTGACCTAGGTTGGTAGGAAAGGGGGTTCTGCCACTCTGCTTGCCTTGGAATGAAGCCACTGCTAATCAAACATCTCCCATTATGGGTGCATGTTAAATCTAGGATGCACATGAAAAATATATTCTAGTAAATTAAATACCATTTGTTTGAAGTTCCACAGCATCCTATAAACTGGAGGAAATGTGGGGAGGGGTAATTCTGAGTCCAGCTTGGTATAAGCAATACCAACAGCATTTTTGTCAGAATTTTACTTAAAGATCAAATATCACAGCAAAAATTACCTAAGAACCTCAATTCACATCCAGGTTTGCACTTAAATGTTGTTTCTGTTTTCCTCCTATGTTCCTTATGGTGAGCCCAGTAAAATTAAACAAACAATAAATCCTGGCTCTGTCAGACCTCTATTATTAAAATCAAATGCCTTTCCTCCATTTTAAAATATTTTCCTTTCCTACCCTCATGTGGATTGAGACTGAAGAAGACTTTTCTGAATTCATTACAAATCTAATGGGAAAACAGCAACTCCATATACTCAGTCATGATTAGGTGAAACAAAGTATGATGGCAATACATGAAAGAACAAAACAGAAAATATTAAATTCCAACATTCAGAGAGAAAACAGCAAAAGTTATGTTACCCTTTCCATGTTGGGAAAGGTCAAATTCCAGACTGGTCACGAGTTAAAGAAAGGTTACTTGAAGAAAACCAAGAGAAGAATGTGACCCATGTCTTTGTGACCCACAAATTGAAGATTCTGAAAAATCAAGAAGAGCAAAGATTGGGATTGATCTGCTCTTCCCAGGCCAACTGGCAAAGCTTACTAAGGCCATGATGGTTTAGGAAGTTTTCTGACAGAATTTACTGGAAGCTTTACAGGGCAGGTGCTTTGGTTAAGTTCACTAACTTCTTACCACTGCTGCCAGTTCATTCAGATTCCATGCTGAGGCAGAGAGACAGTAGAAGCATCTAGTTTTTTAGAATTTAAATAAATGCTCCACACAAGTCTGATGGAAGTGGAAAAGCTGGACTGTGAATTTACAACACATCTTTTTATGTAAGTTAGAACTTTGTGTATTCTTTCAACTGGGTTCTTAAACCAGGAATTTCAGACAAAATAAGACTTAAAAAAATGAGGTACAGCTTGTTTCTCTTGTTTTGAAGCCCCCTGTGTCTTTAGTGAAATTATAAGTTAATACAGAGGTTTAACCCCTCTGTTTTCTTATCCTTCTGTCTATAGACACCAAGAAAATAATACTGTTCATTTCAGATATGTTTTTGTAAATCTTGTCTAGTTTTGTCTTTCTTTGAGCTTTGTTTCTGGGTTAAAGTAGGGGGGTTTAAATACACCTTCCACAAAAAAATGTTTCCTTCTGCAATTCCCATGGTTTTCATGAAGCTACTGATGAGATGTGAGATTGTTAACCAGAAGAGTCAGGCAGAGATGTGTTTCTAGAAATGCGTTAGGAATGGGAACATATATTTTCATGTGGCTAATATGTCAAGAGCTGGGACAGCCAGAGGCCACTGGCCTGAGCAAATGAGCAGTGAGTCATGGATGTTCACTGACATTTGTCATAATGTGAACAGACTTCTTAGGAATCCTTATGATAAAAAATCATCCAGTTTAAAGGAAATGAAGATGAAACTAACACCTGATATAACCCATGCCATTGGCTAAAAGCAGTCTTATAAAGACATGCTGCAGTGCTATGACAGGAATAAAAAAAAAACCCAAACAAAACAACAAAGCAAACAAAAATATAGTTATGAGGAAAACAAAGTATATCTCTCTGTCTTACTGCTCATGTCAACCCAGGAAACAGAGACAATTTCTGCAATCATAGTAGAAAAGAAATTTCTCATCACTTCTACTCATTTGTAATTTCTCAGTCTCATAATACTTGCTTATCATAGTATTAGGATGTAGTAATGATTGATCAATTGAGGTTAATACATACTGAAATCTCAGAATGGAAAGCATCCATAATTCTGAAACCCAGTAAAGTCATCACCAGGACCAGGGCCAAGTTGTTCTGGTTTTGTATCCCTGTGATTCCTAGCACGTGTTTGTCTCATAAACAACCCAAATTGGCTCTTACTTTTGTTGGAGAGTCCAGGCTGGGAAAGCCACATGTTTTGGCTCAGTGAACAGCCAAAGCTTTGCTAGAAAGCCTTTCTGTGGACCTCTCCTCTCAATATAGATAGAGTAGCCGGCCTTTCAAGTGCTTTGAAGAAAAGCTGCAAGAGTTACCTATTGTCTGAGAATAGTTTAATATCTGGACTCCTTCCTTTGGGGGAGGGATTGAGAGCTCTGACAATCAAGAATTTTCTGAAGCTTATTTACATTTTTTTGATTGAATGGAAAAGGACATGAAAAATAGCCTAACTTATGAGCTTTCCACTGTTGGATATTTTTGTTTTTTTAGAAAAACTTTTAGTTGTGGATTTTGAGAGATTTTTGATTTTGTCTTTTCAGAGGGGGGCTCCAGCCTTTTAATTTTCTGAAGCCTGAAAATTCAGGCCATGAGAAAGATTCTCTTCTTTGACTGCCTAAAAGTACTTTCTGTTTGGTTTGTATTTCAGGTATGGCTACTGTGAGGAAAGTATTCTTGTTTCTGATATTCAGAAATCCAGTTTTCATAAATAACTCTGTCTTGAACTGGCAGACCCAGAAACCCACAGATAACCTGAAGTAGAAAAACTGAAGTCAACACGAAGCCATGAGCCTTTCTTCTTTCATTTACATCCCTTCATTGTGGGTTCAAGGATGTCACCTCCATTCCTCAGGTACATGGAAAGGAAGTTCTGGTACTTTATACCATCACACTGTCTAAATGGGCATTGTTACTAGAAACAGTAACTGCGAGAGGGGATAATGGGCATGTTCCCTTTGGGCAGGTTTTGTTCTGAATGCCAGAAATTAAAGAGTGACTTATCCACCAACAGCTTGTGCAGGCTCCTACTGCTCTAAAGACCTCTGGCATCTTTTGTAGATTCCTGGAGTTTGAAAACATCCCATCATTATGCATCTTTTATTCTCTGCCTTAGGATGTGACCTTTTGGGTTGATGCAGGCATCGATCCTGCCATCTTCAAAACATCTGTTTTGATAAGCATAAATAAAATCTGGTCTCTTAGAATTCTTGATTTTGTCTATGTGCATGTTTTTTTAAGAGGAGGAAAAAAATAAATAAAAAAATCTGAACATATAGTATCTAAATGTCTTGTACAGTGATTATATGATTAAAATTCTCTCAGAATATCTGTCTGCATTTTTGACTTGCACAATGCAGCCTTAATGGCTGGTAAGTGCTGAATTTTGTCACAGATGAAAAGAACACAAGAAGTGCAAAGCTTGTTAACATGAGCCAAGCCTGCCATTTATCTGATATTTTCAGCACACTGAATGTGAATGGCAGTTTTGCTGCCATTATGGAACTTATTTTAGACATATCAAGTGCCAATTTTCTTTCAGATCATAAAGAAAAATGAGAGAACAGGAATTTTGTTGTTTTGTTGATAAAGCTTGTCCTAGATCATCATAAAAAGGAACTGCAACAAAGCAGAACCCAATTCCTGCTGATACTTCTCATCTATGCACCAAAGTGTAATTGGATCAAAATTATGGGAGCCACAGGGAAGCACAGATACACAGTTCTGTGACTAACTGCTGAGTCTGGGGGTTGTGCTGAAGTGGCTGAAATGAAGAGGGCTGGGAGGAGACAGGGATGAACAGAAAACTTCCCAGGCAGGTGTGCGATAGAGACCAAGTATCTTTATGTTCCTACAATGTATGAGTGCTCACTGTGCAAAAGATCACTGATTCCTACTTTTTGCTGTATGGGATATTTATTTACCTCTTTGTCCTTCACTTTATGCAACATATAGAGGCTGCAGGATGAGTATTTGGTTACCTATTGCTGAAAGTGCCAATATCAAACCATACAACTCCAGACATTTCTATTCTTTTGTTGACTTTGTTCATGGAAGATCAGGATATTATTACTCAAGTGCTGTGGATTTTTCAGTCTTGGTCCTGGAGGAACTGGTAGGAGAATTTACAAGCCAGACAGTGTTTCACACACACAAGTTATATAGGTAACACAGGTGCACATTACCAACTCAGTGGGAAGGATATGTGAACACAAGGTGGAAAGGTACCAGCTGAACCCAGAGTAGTAGCAACATGAACTACAAGTTGGTGCTGACGGCAGCAGTAAGATTTTGCAGAGGTAGGAAGAAGAGAGATGCCCATGAGGACTGAAATTCCTTCTCCTGGGGACCAGCCTGAAGTTTTGCCTTGAGCTTTCCTTTTCAGTCCTGAGTGAGAAGAATATTTCAGTTTTCTGAATTCAATAGAAAAAAAAAAAAAAAAAGAGTTGAGTGTATAGGAACCACAAACAACCAAATACACCAAAATCACTCCAGAGAGAAAAAGAATAATGGCAGTACCTGTCAGTTTTCTCACTCTAAAACTCTGTGGACATTCATGGGCTCTGGCTGAAGCCCTCAAATTGATCCATAAATGATAATACTGGGTCTAATCGAAAGCTTTTTCCTGATGGCGTACTTGGTTTGCTGGGCAATAGAGAAACAGAAGATGTGGTGCATTGATTCCTGACACAGGGCTGTGAGACATTGACATAAACTACAACAGTGGAACATGATACAAACTTATGGCCTATGAACCTTTTTTCTGCGTTATACTGGGAAGATGTTTCAAATTATGTCCTGAGGGTCAGTTGTAGCACAGAGATAATGTCTTGTTTAACGACTTAAATGATAAAATGGAAATGTTGTGCTAATCCAGATGGTGTGGAGCAGGGAAGGGCTGAGAGCATGATGGGTAATGGGTTTGAAATTAAATACGATTTTGATAAATTGGAGAAAGTGCATGGTATCAGCAAGATGAAATCCAGTAAGCACAAATGCAATATACTATTTTTAAGTTAAATTAAAAAAAAAAAAAGTAAACTAAGAGAGTTTGGGTAACAGAGATGCAGTAGATCACAGACTGAGTTTGCATCAGCTGTGCTGTTGGGGAGGAGGGAGGAGGGGAATGCACTTTGAATTAAAATATCTATTAAAAGGAAGATTAAATGTCAGATGTGGAAGGAAATGATGTCCCACTCCTGGGCACTGTGGAGCCCAGGGCTGGGGCACTGTGTCCTAGTGTAAGCAGAGGACTGCAGAAATGTTGGTTGCAAACTAGAGAGAGTGCAGGAGGGAACACTGGGAGTGACGACAGATTTATGGAACAGGGCCTGCAAGGAAAGGTTGAATGAATTAGCTGTGTTCACCTTAGCAATATAAGGCTGAAGGGAGATGAACAGTACCTGTTTTCTAGAACTAAAATACTTGCAGTAAGGGATGACAATAAACCATTCTGCATGACCCCTACTTGGGGAAAGTTGAAAGTAACTTCCAGCTAAAGAGAATAAAAAAGATCTGGTGAGACATTGGATAAAACTTTTTTACATTAAGGACAGATAACCAATAAAAGAAGCTACCTAAGGAAGTTAAGACTATCTTTTTCTGAATGCTTTAGGAAGAAAAGAGTCGTGTCTTGTAGATATTTAAACAGAGGCAATTTAGGATGCACCAAATTAACCCTCAGCAGAGAGGGAGGAGGGACTGTCCTGAAACAGCATTTCTGTCCTGAAGGCTTCTACGCATCAGGAAAGTACAAGCTGAGTGGACAGATCCATTAGCCTCTGTCCTTCAAAAAATCATGAACTTAAAGAAATCTAGCTTTTCTGGAGACAGAGTGTATCAGTAACATGCTTAGGGGTATTTTCCTGTATTTAGTGGGTATTCAGGGAGCCAGGAACAGACAGAAGAGGTGTTCAGAAGAAGTAATAATGTAATGAAAATGTAGACAGATAAATATGATAGATATGGTCTTAACATTCAATTAATTTTTTTCATTAGTAATTTGTTTATGCTTACAATGAGAACCTGTAAATAGCATGTTGTACCCATCGAATTTTTGATATTCTTGCCTTCTTCACCAGTGGCCAGTCAAACCAATATATATTCCATCTTTTGGCAGCTGTGCTGTTCATAAACACTACCCTGCATTATCTGCAGTATTTTCACACAGAAGAACTTATACTTTTCTCTTTAAGTAGATAGTTTATAAGTGGTTTACAAGTCTGGTTTAATAGGTCACAATTAATACATGGATTTTAAACTCCTGAAAGACGTTCTTGGCTTTGGGCAAAGGGTTGTAATTGGATGGCTTCTCTGAAATCCCTTCCAGCCCTACTTTTCCCCTATATTTATCTTTTCATGGCTCAAACATCAGAAATTCACAGAATATTCCTAAAAATGGAGTTTATAGTACAGATGCACTGTCAATTTCATTTACAGCATGGTGGAATTTTAGGCCTAAATGAAGGAGAACACAAGGAAAATGCTGCTTTTCTTCTGTTTGTAAGTCTCTTGTGGAAAAAAATGAAACAAATCAACAGAATGACAATGTAAGGTTCTCTCACAGGACAGAGTAGAAGCATCTCTTCCAAGGTTCATACTAGTCCATTATAGAGGGGGGAGACAAGTGTCCTATATATACTTTAAGACACATAGGGATCTGGGGAGGCTTATTCTGTTTTCATTTAGTCTTTAAGCAATACTTACTTACTTACTTACTTATTTACTTACTTACTTATTTATTTATACTGGCTGTCAATCAGAAGGAGTAAACATGCAGGGCTTCACTTTTAGTAGAAGACTAAAAGTGGTTCAACTGGTTAAAAATTTTCAGACCTTGGATCTCTTTAAATGTGCAATTGTTCCATTCTCTTAATTTGCTTGGTAGTGATAGTGAAGAGAAAAAGTTTCAGAAATGGTTTATGCTCTGCTTTTTTATAAGCTGACTTTCTTGTATCGAATTTCCAGACAAAACCTCTGATTGCATGAGAACTACAGATTTATACCACACTGACAGAGGAAGCATTTGATCTTCTATTAGTTAAATCAGACCTTTGCTACTTTCATCTTCCTCTAAAGGCAGATTTAAAAGACTTTCTTCTGTTTTGTTAAACAAGGAATCATGTGTGAAAAAAGAGGAATTTTATATCTTGGCAACCTCCTTGAAAAAAATGGTCTTTTATCTCTACGTTCCTTTTGTTGAGTTAAGAAACCTTTCCTACACTTCCAGGCAGGGGGAGCTTTTGTATCTTAACACCTTCCTGTACATCAACAAATGAGCTTTGTGATGACAAATGTACAAGATCTTGGTACACTGTCTAGGGGAGAACCTGGAATCAGGGAAAGTGGTAATGTCTAGAGATAGTGAAATGATCTCACTGGTCTCTACATCTTTTCCCTAACCAGAGATCTTCTGTGGCCTCAGAGAAGGGTGAAAACCATTATGAAAGGTTTTGGAAGGACCTTTTTAGGATAGGGAGCTATGTGAAAACATGAGAATTCAATTTATCTAGTATTAGTAATTACAATCCTTGTTTATTTTGTATACATGCTTTTGGATCCATTTAAATCTTAGGATCATCAAATTTTTATTTAAATACACAAAGAGAAATTGGTGTGGTGCTGCAAAGATGTTTCTCATTTCTAACCAAATTAAAAATGATCCTAAATTTTTAAAATTATTTTTCCAACAATTTTGCAGTTTGCTTATGTTAGCATGAGTGTATATATTTGTTATTTTATAGTAATTTTGTGGATCACTGTTTGATGTTTCCTTCCTACTGTGGATCTTAACAGGTTTCCATGAATTGAGAAGCACTGCCTGTGGTTACAGCCTAACTGTAGGATGGGTACATATCCATCATGAAGCCCAGAACACAATTGTCTAGATGGAAAGTAATAATTTGCACCTTTGTCTAAGGGTGTGTGTACTCAGCAGTCACTCTATGGTCCATAACCCTGAGCTGACACCTTGTAGTTGCCACTGTCATGGTTTGCATAAAAGAAGAACTTGATTTTCCTGTGTCCTCTGCTATATCATGTGCCAAGACCCAGAGTATTTCCTTATCTTCTTGAGTTACTATCCTCAATTCCAACGAGACTAGAGCAAATGTAATTACATAATTAAGACTACCAAACCCTTCTGTTTACAATAAATTCAGACTTAGCTGTGTCCTCAAGATGGGCTCTTAGAAGGTAAAATAGAGTTCAGGACCAGAATTTATTAATTCCAGCATTTGCTGTTATGACTCAGACTGAAGAAGTGGGTTACTGAGTAGCTGAGCAGCAGAGAAGCACATTTTTGTAAATTATTCTATTTACAAGGTCATGCAGACACATTTATTACTACAGCAAGGGACATTGTGGCATGAGGTTCAGGGATTTTAAAAGTTGTATTTGAGGAAGAGACAAAAATGAAATGGTAACAAATCTTCATTCTTTTCTGTAGCTCACCTACAGGTGGTCTGCAGTAGCATTTCTTTGTTTCTTTTTCCCCTCTCCTAATAGCTTTTTAGTAGTTTCCTCTGTTTTTGTTTGGTGTTTCAGCTTTGTTTTGTTTTGTTTGTTTGTTTGTAACTTAAGTTCTGAAAATGAAACCTTTTCTGAGTCTTCTCCTTCTCTCATCAAAGTGCTTACGGCTCCATACTCTGGCAATCTGGGGAGGCACCTGGTCTTTATCCAGTGATCTTCAGCTGAGTCCTCCTTTTCATGCTCTGCTGCCCTTACACTCAAGTATTATG
>JAWWEV010000095.1:10785964-10806153 GCA_035583235.1 Hafferia zeledoni
CTTCAAAATTTCTTACTTTGACTTTCACTATAGGCTATTTATCTGAGCCATTAATCTTACACCACCAAAGGGAGACATAACAGATGAATTGGATTTTGTCTAATTTGCCTTCAAAGTAATCAAGAATAATGATATTAACAAGGAAAATCTTCAGGGAATCTGCAGAACAGCCTCATCTTTAAAGTGCTTGAGAAACCTGTATCACAAGCCTAACTGAGCACAAGGATTTCTTATGAAATAGCTCCATTGTGCTCCAGGTGATGTTAGTGTTGGTTTGGGTCCTGTGGTTAAAACAAAATTGGTGACAATTTTCCTGGTGAAAACAGGATCAAAAAATGCTGACATATCTTCCTGTGTTGTGTGGCAATAGGCCAGCTGAATGTGGAGTCAGCACTGTGTGAAGGGGCTAGTTTCCTTTCCCTTTTGGAGTCTGTGTGTTACCCACTGTTACTTTGACCTGCAGCATCCTCTGTCAGCAGTCTTCACAGCACTGAGGTCTGCCCCAAGCCCAAACCCTCTGCTTTGCTGAAAGCTAAACCATCATGGCTGTGATTTAGGGCAAATTAAGCTCCCATATGTCATTTTTGCTGCAGTATTAAGATGGTGACAAATATGTTTTACAGAACTGACCTAGAGACTGAGAACAATTTGAAAGGCAGGAACAAAAGAACAGGTTTGAGTAAGTGACAAAAATTGCTCACATACCTATATCAACATGCACTCTGTTCAGGGTACAGAGCATGACTTTTTAACCTTCATGTTTCTGGAATTACAGTTCCAAGATGTTAAGAATCAGAATATAAACTATTTGTCATTTCCTCTCAACCTTTCAGAAGTCTTATTAGACATCTGTCATGCTCCACCTATCATGTGTTGAAGAATAGAGTTGCCCATTTCAAAATGCAACAGCTGTTGAAATTTTTGTTTTTACTTTTAGAGAAGTGGTTGCAGTGTCATCACATTTCTGTTTCTTTGAAGCAGAAAGTTATCCAACATTCATCTACAGCCTTCATGAGATGAAGACTCCTTTGTGTTGCTTATTCTCACATGCCACATATTTTCATGTGCCATATCATTAACTTGCTGAATTTATGTATTTTTATTCTTCACTTCAAAGGAAGTTTTATATGATGATTTTTTCCTCTTTTAGTGAGGTTTGAAGATGCCAACTTTCTCTCTTTACAGGCCAGAGAGGACATCTCTCATGAAAACTGTCCTTTTTTCTTAGAGGGAGAGGAACATAGGATTTGTCAGAAGAGTCTAGCTTTGCAGTGTATCATTCAGTATCCCATTTCCCACTGTGCAAAGTACTGGATACCTCAGAAGCAGATGTAAGAAAACACAAATTATTTTTTACAAGGCCGTAATCAAGTTTAAGTTATGACTTTATAAGGATTTAACTCCTGGCATTTGAAAATCGTTTTATTATGACTAACCTGCTTGTTTTTCTTGTAAGCCCAGCTTATCTTTGCCCTTGAGGCAATCAAGACCCTTTTTTATTCTCTTACCCTCCCTTCCCGCCTGAGCTGATTTCTTTTGTTACTGTTGTGGTGCATCTTCAAAATGCTCATTGCTCTGACAGGGTGAAACAGTTGGCGCTGCTGCTGCTGCTGCAATCCGCATGAAAGAGGATTTTGTGTTGCTGTTGATGTTTTTGCATCACCAGCAGATGTAAAGGAAGCTACATTCACAAAACACTTTAAGCTACATAATGGCTCTTGAAAGCCAAAGGAGGGTGAGGAAGGGAATGCACTCTGAGTGCTCTGGAAGGGTACATGATGTCTCTGCCAAATGTCATGCTGTAGACAGGTGCCAGCTGAGGGAAGGTCCAAGGAGTGGATGCCTGTGGGACACACGCTGATGTTGCTGGTTGCTCTCTTCCCCATACTGCTGTGGTCCAGCTGTAGAGGGTGTAGCAGCAGGACTGAGTCCATTAGGCCACTCAGTGTATCTGTCAGTCCCAGCTAATCCTCCTCCTGGTGGTGCTGGTGGTGCTGAAGAGGTCAGACCCCTTTTTCTCTTGTCTGGGGCAGAAATGGATAAAAGAGAATAGGCTACAGTTTTTCCCTCTGTATGCAGGCAATGAAATTGCTGTCTTGCTCGATACACTTCATGGAAGAGAGCTATGACTCATTTCAAATCACAGTCCTTGAAATGGAAGAGATAGTATTTTTCCATGATGGCTTTTGTCTTAATTCTTTCCTTTTCACTTGAAGATTCTGGGCTTTATATGGACAGTCAGATGTTTCACCATCTGGGTAATGACGGGAAGAGAGAATGGTACAGGACACTTACCTGCGGGGTTATTTCTCTGAATTTACTGCAAAGCAGAGCTCTCTTTAAGATTCTGTTCTTGTACAAGGTTTCCTTCGCACTCAAGAACTCAGGAGTCAGAGCATATTGTGCTTAATGAGACAGGTTTTCCTATACTTTGTACAGATGTGTAAGCTCTCTCTCCTCTAGAGTATTTCAGGTATACTCTGAAATAACAGCCTTTCCTTCTTTCTGAGTCAAGACCAACCAAACTTGCAGGTTGTGAAAGTAGTTGTAAAGTCTATGGGACAGTGTGTGATACTTTGTACAAGGTTAGTTTTCAGGGTCCACAAACAGTTTTGCTTCTGCACATGTTGAAGTCAAGCTTCCCTTGTGTAGATACTCTGGCCTAGTTTGAGAAATTCATTTGGTGCAAAGTACTTTTTATTTGCAAAAGACCCTCAGCTCTTTCCCTTGATGCCAGCTCTTTATTCCTTACTTCCTTTTCTCCTACATCCTTCTCCTCTTGTTTCCTTTACAACTCTTTTCCTTTTCCCTTTTCCCTTTTCCCCTTTCCCCTTTCCCCTTTCCCTTTTCCCTTCCCCTTCCCTTCCCCTTCCCCTTCCCATTTCCCCTTTCCCCTTTCCCCTTTCCTTTTCCCTTTTTCTTTTACTTTCTCAGATATTTCAATAATCAGTAGATAAAATCCAGAGATTTTCTTGTAAGCATTGTGTTAGGTATTCTCCTAGAAAAAACAGCGCCTGTTTCAGAACCTGGAAATGGACCCTCTCCATTTTGTGAACAGTGAGGAACCTGCTGGTGTAACAGGTGCTTCCTATTTCTTCATTATACATTGGGGATTCTTCCCCCTGATTCATTCTCAGGTGAATTTTGAATTTCTCGTCTTGAATGAAGCTCTTCTTGCATTTGTTCTTTGAATCCAATACACCATCAATGAATAGCAGATTAATGGTACTGAAATCAACAGTGCCATGGTGATTTAAAAGAGCTGGTGTCACGGTTTTTCTGGAATAGAATTAAATTTTTCTTATTGTCTGGTACAGTGTTGATTTTAGATTTCATGTGAGAATAATGTTGCTAAAAGACTGATGTTTTGGTTGTTACTAAGAGGTGTTCACTTTAAATCACAGTATTTTCATTGTCCCATGCTCTGCCAGTGCACAAAAAGCTGTGAGGGAGCATGGCCAGGAGCACTGACCTGAACTAGCAATAGGGATAGTCCATACCACAGAATGTTGTGCCCAGTATATGAACTGGGGGAGCTGGCCAGGAGCAGCTGATCCCTGCGGGGGGACAGTCTGGGCTTTGGTGGTGAGCAATTGTGTTGTGCATAATTTTTTCTCTTGGGTTTTACTTCTCTCTCTCTCCCCCTATTGTTGTTTTTTATCATCATCATCATTGTCATCATCATCATCATCATCATCATCATCATCACTATTACTATTATTATTATTTTTTATTTCCCCCCTCTCCCCAATTATTAAATTGTTCTTATCTCAATCCATGCACTGTTTGTAGTTGTTTTCTGAATTCTTTTCCTACCAGGGAAGGGAGCAGGAAGTGAGCGAGCAGCTTGGTTGCTGACTGGAATTAAACTCTCACATGGGATTTCAGATGAATGCCATCTGTGATTTTTCCGCATGGTAATGTATATAATCCATATAATGTGCTCCTGGAGAGGCTTTTTCACTTTCTGCTCTTCACCCTCTAACCTCGCTGTGCTGACACATATCTCACATATGGGTCTTGTATATGATATATTGTGTAGTGCAGGGGCTGTACTGATTCACCACATTTGGCTTAGGGAAAGAGTATATGTTTGATTGGAACTGTTGTCTTTCATTTATTCTTTAAGTTTAATTTCATTTCAAGCTTTAAAGAGCAGAGACAGAGGGCTCTGTTCTGCTTTTGAATATAGGAGTAGTTCCTTTATGTATGCCACTCTTTGCTGTTTCTTGGATATGGTTGGGTGTCTCCATGACAGGCTAGGTCAAGAGTATGAGGACTGCAGAACATCTAAATATTTGAAGAAGTGAGGCCCCCTGCCTTTTAATTAGTGCCCACCACTCTGTTAGTGTGTTAGTGTCTCTGTAAGTCTGAATTAATACATCCTCTCTGTTTGTAACTCTTCCAGGTTACTGAGGAATTTTTCGCTGGCTCTGTGTACCCTTTGCCTCAGCCCCAGTACAAATTAAAACTGGTTTAACAGTGGTCCTTTCTCCTGTGACTTGGGAAGACAACAGTTGTGTGCACAGCATATCATCACTAGTGCCAGCTGTATCACCTTCTGGCAAGAAAAGCACTGGAAGAATGCCAAGTAATTTTAACTTTCAAGAAGACAAACCTGTGGCATATGAGTGGAATACAGGGCTCAGAAAGAGACAGTTTTTTGGCCCAAGGGGCTCTGTCCTATTCTTTCATAAACACATTTTTGATTTCTTACTTTAGAAAATATATATATATCTGGACGGGCCCTTGTTGCAGATGACATCTTGAAAGTGGCTATTGTATTCCAGTAAATAATAGTAATGGAAGTTACTTGTTTGCCCAAGTCCATGTATGGCCAGATCTTCACTAGCAGAAATGAAGGCACGTGTTTAGGAAAAGACAAGCAAAATCTTATTTTACAGACTGACACAAGTCATATTTTTTTGTATTTGTGATGTACACAGTATTCTTGTCTTGTCTATCCTCATTTTGCTTTTTTCCTTAATGTTTAGTCAGGGAAATCTGCTTATCCAGAATATTGTATTATGAGTGGGACTCTGGAAATATGCTCTGCATCTCAGCTTTACAAATACTGCAGAATTCCAGCTTGGATAACTGTCTTTCACTTCCTATTCAGATATTTGCCATAAATTGAATATCATATAGCATTAGGGTCTGAATACTAAAAAATAAGCTCCCTAGTAAAGGTCTCGATACTTTATTTTATTGAAACTAAAGCACAGGAAATATTCTGGTGAATGTTTTATGCACTATTATGAGCAATAACTGCGTCTTAGGTGACCTCCTTTAAAGCAGAGGCAGATGTGTCACAGCATCACAGGAACACACTCCCCTGGGATGTGGGAGTCTTAGCTGAAATCATCTTTTGCCTGATTCAGCAGGGTTGGCTCCAAGGTGTCACACACCATTAGTGGCTGCCTTAAGTGGTATATGAAGAACTCTGGAACAAAATTTTCTAAATATCTCAGGGCAAGGCTGTTCCACAATGCATTAAGCATGCTTGCAAACTGGTTTTTCAGTCTTCATGGAAGTGCCCTGGTGGCTACTGAATTGTTCTTGTTTTACAGGAATTAACTGAATTTAGTTAATTGTGGAACCAGAAGGTTGTAAAAATAATGCAAGGAGAGTTCTTGACTGTTTTAGCAACTTGAGGGACTTGGTTTGCTTTCCATGTTAGTGCTTAACTTCAGGGTTTCAGGGTTACTCCATCCTTCTCTGATTTTATAGATCTAACCTTTCACTTGAATTAAAAGATATTCCAAAGTAGTTTTGTTGTTGTCATTGTTGTTGTTTTAATTGTTTTGTTGTTTGGGGTTTTTTTTCTGAAAAGAAAATATCCCAACTTTGGAATTCAAGCAAATCTGAATAAAAAAATATTTCTTTAAGTCACTTGAGAAAATTAATGTATGCACAAAATTGAAGGCATCCACATCAGTATGCATCAATCCATACTTTTTAACATATTTCACTTGTAAGAGTGAAATAGATTTGCATTGTGTAGCTCTAAAAATTTTGTTTGGATTTGCTAGGGACTTGGGCTATAAGCAACATATGTGTTGTCCTAAATAGAACAAACGTTGTTAACGTCTGTTAATGAGTTAGAAATAAGGAATGTAATTTTTGCTGTACATCCATGTGAAAGATGAGAGAATCTGGCAAAGATAAAAATGTAATATCTCACCATCTTTTCTGTATGCCTGTCAGTTGAAGAATTTTTAACCTTGTTGCTGTAGACAGAGAAAAGTGAAATCTTGTCAGAGTTTGTTACCTTTTCTATATATTTTTTCTGCTTGCAGAGACTCAGGTGACAAGAATCTTCTCTGTCCCAGCAGTCTGAAATAGCTCTAAATTCAATAAAAATGAAAGGAGCACAGAGATTCTTTAATCTTATAAATCATCTCTGTATAAAATTAAGAAAAAACAATAGTTAACCAGTGAATCATTGCAGATTTCTATGAAAACAGACATTTGAGGCAAACAAATACTTTCTAAAGACTTCTTTGAAACTGTGTATTGTAGGAAATACCTTTAATGAGCCAAGAAATGGCATGAAAGTAATGGCCAGGAATTCTAGTAGACTTATTTGCCGCTATTTCTTGCAACTCTTTTCCCACTTTAAACTTGGTCATTGGTTTCATATTTATTTTTGAAAATATTCTTCTGTATGTGACCTATAAATTGTCATATGGAATGTGTGTAGATGCTCCAGGAACTGCACATCAAAATATTGGCGTCTTTTTCATTTGACAGAGAAAATGGTCCTGTATAATGTACTGGAATATCCTATTGATTTCTTAACATCTTTCCTTTTTCTTCTTTCTGTCCTTCTCTTTTCTTTGCCATGAACCAAGCTCATCTCTGATGTCACACTGTTAAGTCAATGGAGTTATGTAACATGCTGGGCCCAATTAGTCCCTGATAACCTTAGATCCTGCTGGTATCAAGCTCTTCGTTGGTTTCTTGTGATGTCTTTGTTAAGCTAATAGCCAGGCTGGACCACCTGTGAAAAGGATGCATTGCACTCAGATATATGTTAGAATGGCACTTTAGCACTGATGGAATTTGTTTGTGGTCTGGTGTTTGATATATTGGTGGCTGCTCTCCTCAGAACTGAGGAGTAAAAATATTTATTGAGAGTGAGATTTGAAGCTGACCAAAATACCACAGCAGCTTCCTGTTAGGAGACCAAGGCCAGTTTGTGTAGGCAGGCTGTTGCTGAAGTGGATTTGAAATAAGACATTTCTCAACATTAACAGAAAGTGAAGCCTCTCATGGGAGAAAAAGCACTCCTTTCTTTCAGGTTACGTTGATTCACCAAGTCAGTTCTCATCACAATGTTGAAGCCTTAAAGGACTCTAAAAGAAGATTTCTCACAGATTCTTTCTCTAGCTATCTCACCATTTTCAGAGCAAAATCTGTAAAGCATGGTGAGCCACAGTTTCATTCAGCTAAAAAACTCAAACCAAATATTTAGCCAGCTGCATCCTTATCTTTTGTTGTTGTTACTTGACATTTCTGAGAGCTGTTATGGGAGGATATGTTGAGACTGGGTGGAGAGGGAGTTTCAGATGCAACTCCCAACAAGGTGAGATGAAATGGAATTTTCCTTCTTGTTACAGGGAATTGCTCATGAGAGTTTCTTTTTGTACAGTTTTACTCTATTGATTCTCTTGAAAACTGTCCTTGCAGATCTGAATTTGTGCTTAAGGGATGTCAGCAGAAAGATGTGTCTTCTGCCAGCTTTGAGAGTGATGGATGTAAGACAACAGGATGAGCTGACAAAAGGGAGCAGGAAGTGACACACTGTACCTGAGACAGGGATAATAACAATAAGAAAGGGATCTATACCTATATTGCGATCACATGAAATCACCACCTAGAGTCTTTCTGTACTGTAGCAGTATGGCACTTTGATAAGAGATACTTACCCTCTTTTATTTTTTTGCAGTTAATTTTAGGCTGGAAGGTGAGCACTTTTAACCCTTTTTATTCAGATAGATTAACTGGCAATCACATAAGAAAGTCACTCATTTAGGTTCAAATAAAATAATCCTAATCTAGTCTAAATCCTAGTGATGTAGAGATTATTCCTAAGGCATTTACTTTAGCTAGAAGAATTGGTGAAATGTGTTTGTGCACTTTAGGAGTGAAAATGAATGGATCATCTCCTGCAACAGAACTCCCTAGGAGGAACTCAAAAGTCTTTGCACCATTTTCTGTATCACTTCTAGGAGCTGTTATACTAACTCAGCATCTTGAGAATGCTTTTATTAGACCTTGTGGAGCTTAAGCACCAAGTGTACCTAGGCCATGATGGCTCTACAGTGAGTATGAGAGACCGACTTTATGCCATGTTCACCACTAACACATGGCCACGGAGGTCAGTGGAGCTGATGAAAATTACACTTGCTAAAAAGTACGGCTTCATTCTTCAACATATTTTTTTTGCTCACTTACTTATACGACACAAAGATTTTATGTCATTGGAATTTAAAGAGAGGGACTAGTTACTCTGAGGACTCTGGAAGCCTTGGCAGAGCTATCAGAAATTCCCAGCATCCATTCACTTTAACTGAGTTCCACACCTCCCTGTTACAAATACTGCACTACTCAGTATAAGCTGTTGTTTCATTCTAGAGATCTTCCTGTTTTCTCTATGTATATTGCATAAGTCCGATGCATGGCAATTTCATCTATTTCCCTCCAGTAGTGTCCAAGTAAGGGAATCTCCCTATCCATAATATGGATATGTTAGACCAAAGTAATTAACTCCTGATCTTAAGGCAAGAATTAATAGATTTGCAAGTACATGCTTGATGAAGTAATACTGTGGGAAATGCAGGCATGAGTCACTCCGAACATGCCACTTGTAAGAAGGAATATATGAAACAAAGTATGTGCTACATTATTGTAATACTCCATGAAAAACCTGTGCAAAAGAAGGGTTAATTTGCATGGACCTTGTAACATTGAGTGGGTGATGCTTTTATTTTTGTTTTCCTCCACAAAAAGACCTGTTGTTCAACTCAAATCTTGAGTTCTCAAGGATTGTATTTTGGTGCCTCAAGGACTATGGTGTTTACTGTACTTCAGTGGTTTTCCATAACACTCCATAAACATTCTGAACTGTTAGAGCACAACTTCTGCAAACTGCAGAAGACTAAGCATTTTTAGAAAATAATTCTGTAGTTGTTGAAGGCTATGTGTTTTTGAAGATCTGGCTGTTTCCCAGACTGCTATTTGGAGCAATTCTTCTGTCTTCTTAAATGCAGTATGAATTCTGGACTTTGACTCTCCTTGGGATAAAATTCTAACTTCATGAATATTATGCACATGATGTGATGGCTTTCATATATTGTTATCATGGCCAAAATCCTACTGTGTGTGGCACTGTTTGGACACATGGGAGGAGCTATAAACATGGAACACAAGAGGGATTTTTGATATTATGTGTTAAAGTAAACACATATGCCTGATAATGTGAACTTTAGGCAGGTACTGTTCCCTTTAGTAAACACTGAAAATTCAGTGATTTTCTAGGACCAGTTAGTATTTTGCTGAATGAAAGCAGATATCTGAATATCTGTGGTGTTGAATTGCTCCTGAGAATATGATGGCTCAATTGAAGGTATCACAATGTGTAATTCTGCTAAGGTACTTTATGTTTCAAATCAGAGTATTCAGGGACAGGTATCAGATATAAAGAAGAATGGAGGTATCCATCATGGCTAGGCTTCGCGAACGAAGATTTGGGAAATGGAGGTATCCACAGATTGGATAAACCTTACTTATAGATTTCAACAAGTAAATTACTGAATTTTTTGTTTCTGAGATGAAAAAAAGGCTGATTGTTCATTTCTCTCTGAGTTTAGTCTCTCTGCCAATGACAGCCAGAATAAGGGAGAACCCATGCTACTAATCCCTCTTTGAAGATCAGGAATACAGCTTTTACTTGGGCAAACATCTGAAGAAAGATCACATTCCGTATCTTATATATTAACAGATATTGATAGTTGGTTTTGAGCATCTGGTGGTTTTACAGAATGTAACAGTAATGTGGCTATGCCTGCTTTTGAAGAGATTTCTAAGAAAGTTATAGGAGTGGAGTTACCTCCAGCCTTTGCACCCTTGCAGGGTGATGCTTTCAGCTGCTCCCTGAATCCATAATCTTAGACATGCAGGATCTCCATGCTGATTTTGTACGGAATGGAGTTAGTTTTCTTCACAGTGGCTGCTATAAGGGCTGTGTTTTGGATTTGTGCTGAACACTGTGTTGATAACACAGGATGTTTTTGTTGCTGCTGAGCAGTGCTGATACAGAGCCAAGGCCTTTTCTGTTGCTTACACTGTTCTGCCAGCTGCAGAATGGGGGTGCAGAAGGAGTTGGTGATGGGACAAAGCTGGGACAACTGACCACGGCTCAACAAAGGAATGTTCCAGATGGCATCAAACTCAGTGTATAGAGCTGGGACAGAAGAGGGAAGGGGGTTACATTCAGAGACACAGCCTTTATCTTCCCAAGTAACTGCTACCTGGAGCCCATATAATGTGGTGAATGAATCCCTCTTCTTGCCATGCTTGGGCACACAAGTTTTGCTTTACCTATTAAACTGTTTTAGTCTCAGCCCCCAAGTTTTCTTGCTTTTACCCTTCTGTTCTCTCCATCATCCGCTGGCATGGAGGGAATGAGTGGAGTGGGGGCTGAGTTGTCATGTGGGGTGAAACCAGACAATCTCTGAACTTGCCCCTCAGGCAGTACAAAGCTTAATAAATCTCTTCTTGGTGTCCCACAGTACCTAAACAGATGCTCTGAAAGGCTCCAGGGCACAGGGGAAAAGATTTTCTCAGGCATCCAAAAGGAATTCTGGAATTGCTTGAGGAAGTGATGAGCACAAAGATGCACCTGGATCTTTCTTCACAGGAGGCTTTATTCTGGGATAAGAAGCTCAAGGACTTGGAGTGTGGAAAGCAATTTATTTTACATCTTTTATACCTTTTTTGAAAACAGACTTCATTCCCTCAGACAGCTTTATGATGCTTTGTCAGAGCAGTCTGGATATCATGAAATACTAAAGTGTTTATCTTCCAGGCCATTCAACACATGCAAATTTTATTACCTTCATTTTAGAGATGAGCCCTAACAGGATCAAAACTAGAGAGTATTAAAAACAGGTTCTTGGTCAATCATGGTTAAGAGCCAAAAACGAGGCAGCATCCATCCATCCAAAGCAAACCAAAGCAAGCAACCAACCAACAAAAAACCCAGCTCAAAGAATGTGTGTCGCCCTGAGCTGTACTATGTAATGATTCAAATCTGGGTAAAACAACAGACAGTATATTGCAGCACAGTTGTGTGAAAAGAAACCAAAACACATTTCAAGAAGAATTCCTAACATATGATTTTTTGAAGTTCTTTATTGCAGGACTGGCTGCTCCCATGCAGTTATCAGGAGATGATAACGTTTTCAAGGATGTTCCGCACTGCACTTAAGGGAATGGGACAAGGTTGAATGCCATCTGTATCCAGGATATAATTTCAGCTAACAAAAGCATTTTGTGTGTAGCTTTAACAACACTAAAGTGTTTGCTTTTTTCAGTGTTGGACATGCTCCTGCTATGAACATTACCATGAAGACAGAGGTTTCAAAAGAGGAAGAGCCAAACTTTGCAGAAGGGTTTTTGTGTTCAGTCATCATCTGATCATCAGGAACTGTTTGAGATGGGCATACAGGAGGCTATCACTATTCTTTGTCTCAAGATCAGTTATTCTTTTACTTCAGTACTATAATTTATCCTCAGGGCCTTTATATGCTTATATGCAGATAGGAACAATAGAGGGCAAGCACACTTGACACTTTTTGAGAGCTAGTGATTGCACAGGAGCTGACTGAGAGGAGTTTTTGTTTAAGCAGTTATCAGCCTCTTAAAACAGCAAAGTTAACATTTCTGTGCACTGCTTGGATAGCTTCTGTTAGAAGCTGAAAGTGGAACATAACATAATCCATTATGGATGGATGTTTGAGAAAAGAGTTGTTCTCAGCACAGTATACTTTGTACTTAGCAATCATAGGAGGTGACTACATTCAGCAGGAGGACTGACTTTGCAGAAGGCAGGCACTGAACCTGTGGCAGCAAAACAGAAGTATTAACTGAAAGGCATCACATTAGCCTTGTTGTTTCGATGGGCAGAAAAGATAAGGTCAGACAGCACAAAATAACAAGTGAGGAGGAATCAGAAGTGGGCCTAGGTTCAAACAATAGAATGGAAGATAACTTCAGGTTACAGTGGAATCCTCTTTTTGAAATAAGACAAGAAAGAGACAGCAGTCAGACCTGCCAGTCTTGCACCTCTTTGTGCTTTGAAAGACATATTTCTCACAGAGGGGAGATGCAGACCTGTCCCACAACTTATCTCTGTAGGTTATAGGACCCACAGGGATGCATTGTTCATGCTGGAAAAACACTTCAGCACTCAAATGCTTATATGAAGCCTTAAACACACTGTACCATATAAAGACTTCTCTTTGTTAAAAAAGTTTACAGAAGGTTCCAAAGAAAATAATGAGATGAAATAAAGGAAATTCCATCAAAATTTGAATTCATACACATACTGCTAAATCAGCTGCAACTGAAGGTAAGAGGGAAAGCAGGAGTAGAAAGACCATTCTCTTTTCTGCCACAAGTTTTACCTTCTGTCTGCCCAGTCCTGATCTTGTTGTTGTGGATGGGATTGAGGAGAAGGTAGCTGTTGTTAGTAGTGGATATATTTGAGCTCAAACAGATAAGGTAAGAGAGAAACAGCCTAAAGTTGCCAGATTATTGAACTATAAGACTGATTATGGGCAGAAGCAATGAGACACATTATGGGTCATCCAGTTAATGCAGGACCCATCAGAACCTTAGCTGCATTTTTGCTGAGCCTTGCCTCAAGAGAAAATGGATCTGCTGTTGCAGTAAGCCAATTGAGAATGCAGTGTGTATTTACTCTGAAGCAAGACTGTTGTATAGAACATTTCAAAATTAGTATACTTTATGGCAAGTCAGGGAATCTGTTCCAAAAGATCAATAAATTATCTGCAGCAGACAGGTAAGACTAATCTCATTTTGGCTGCTTGGTGTTTAGTTGACTGAGGGCAGAGGTTTGCTCTGTTTATCTATATAGGCTATAGATGGGTCTTAGTTCTCACATAAAAGCTTTTCATAATGAAAAGATTTTAATATAGAGGAAAAAATTAAAAACTGCATATGTGATCTTCCTTGAACTGCAGAAGCTAGTGCAGAACTCCATGCTGATGCACGGTACTCAAACTCCTACCTCCTGCCTTTTCAGCTCTTTATCAGTCCTGTTGTCATACAGGTATCTGCAGCTTAATGAGTGTCTGTCTACAAGTGGTACTACTTGAAGAGTATAAGAGTTCAGGTTGCAGGCAAGGAAGACAAATCCTACATAAAAATATTGGTTTATTTTCTAGATAATTTCTAGGTGTACTGAACCAGACATGAACCAGTCACGAACCATTATATAAAAGTCCCTTTTACATAAGCTAAGAATACAATTTATATCTGGCTCTTCTGACTATTCTTGATACTCTACAGAGAAGGAGCATGATTAATATTTTACATTATCAAGTCAAAAATGCTGTTAGTTTATGCTGCCTTTCCCTCCTCCTCCTTCCACGATGTCAAAGGCATTGTATTTAGTTTACTGCTGGCAAATTTCTTTAATTGATCAAAAGAGATGTTGGCATTGGGGCAGGGGTGGCAGAAATTATTTCTTATACTAAGTCTGGAAACCCCTTGCTTAGCAAATAAAGAGTGTCAGCCACTCCACTATTCGAGTACAATGCATATAGAGGCAGATTTGAGAACTCCTGAATTTAGAACCTGTTTGAGATAAGCTTGAACCATGAGGCTTGAACTTTGAGAAGGGTTAAAAACCTTAAACAGTTTCTTGCCAGGGAAATTGCTAAAGCTGGGAGAAAATTTCTCTTATGCTCTTCCCAACTTGTTTCATTTTCACAAGGAACTCTGGTGACCACCTATGGAGAGGTACTGAAAGAGAAAGTCAGCAAGGAGAAGTGTCAATCTGTTGCTTCAATAAATGACACTATTCATGAATCTGTGATTCCAAAGGTTTTTATTGAATGAAACCAGACATCCAGTGCCAAATTTGATCTAATCAGAAATGAATCCCAGTCATATCTAGGCCCTCTGATCTGTGAGTACCAGCTGGAATGCAATTGGGTTTATTTTCTGCCAAATTTCATACTCAAATTTCATAACATAACAGAAAAATGTTGTGTAGTCGGCAGGATTGCCATGGATAAACTGCTGCAAAAATGTAAGAGCACGTAATCCTGAAAGAGAATAGGATGGGCCCAAAAATTTTGAAAAAATTAACATAAAGTCATTGAGTGGATTAAAAAATGTCAAAACGTGCAAAAAGCTAAAAAATATAATGACAAAGGAATTATTTCTGCAGTATAAGAGGTATACAGAAGCAAATCAAAGAGTACCATCTCCTCCCAGAAAACTGCAGGTGGAGAATATACTGCTCTGAAATCAGAAAAGGAAGTATTGAAAACATTGACTTTTGAAATAGAGTACTGGGATAAAAACCTCACTATATGAATAGAGAATGTCATGACTGAAAACTGAAAACTAAAAAAGGGAATGAGGGACTTAAAATGCTATTTGCTGCAGCTGAAAACTAAGAAAAACAGCCACAGGAAAAATTAAGCCTCTTACTGATCCAGTTGCCAAACAAAGAGCTAAACAGAGCCAAAAAGTAATACACTGTGCAGATCCTGAAATATGGCATGGAAATATCTGGCATGGAGATGATGATGGTGAAAGAGAGGAAGGTTCTGATTTCCCCGGTACCCATCATTTCCACCCTGATGAGGCCAAAGAAAACTTTTGTAAACCTCCTTGTTGACATAAGGGCACAGATGTCAGTGATTACTAATGAAGCAGCAGACAATCTAAATATAAAGGCTGGCTGCTGAAAAGTGAATTGCAGGAATTGATAGAATTAGAAAGAATGCCTCACTGCATATCTGGAAGCTATCAATGACGTTATGAAGGAATGATTTGGTATGAACCCTTTTCCAGAGGAAATTCAGAACAGTAATGGGTCACAGTTTACAGGTACGGTAAGATAGTTGTCCCAAAGATTCACACTAAAGCTGAGGAAAACCCTGCTGTGTTCTAGAATGGACAACCTGTATTGGTAAAGATGCCTCAAACTGGAAGAGTGCCAATAGTACTAATTACCCCCAAGAATCTCTATTCATGGGAGACAAGAGATTGCCCAGTAAAAATATATCAAATTAGCACTTGATGGATTTTATCCTCCTTGGAATTAATATTGCTGGTTTTATTTTCAAACTGAGCGTGTCATGTCTTTTTTTCTTTTTTTTTTCCTCTTTTTTTTGTATCCACAGAAACCCTGAAAGAACTGCACATGGAGTAACAGATTAGCCTGAGCTGACCTGGAATGCACACAGGGAATGAAGGTGTTTGTCTTGCTGGTAATAATATTTCTGCTGTATATAGCTATGTGGAAACCCAGATTTTAGGATGAAAACCCAAAAAGTTGGTTTTGCATTGTTACTTCTGACCATCACAATGTAGTTCCTGTGGCCAAGGAACACTATAATAGCCATGGTGTCAAGCCTGTATTAAAGACACTGAACGTATGGGAATACACTCCAGTAAGGGGGATTTAAAGCTGCTTATTGTGGTTGGCATTGGAAGAGAAGTATATGTGGAATATGAGTGGGGTTGGAATAGAGGGGGTCAACAAGAGAAGGTCAGATAGGATGCAAAATGATCAATGGACCTACAGACAAGAAAGCCACTGAGATCTCCACATTCAATCATATACTAGGCCCAAGAAAAAAAGAGAACAAAAGAGAGCAAGATTTTATGTCCTCAAAAGGTGGAATTATTGCTATGATTTCACCTGGGATAAACCCATTTTTGTGGTATGACTTTGGGCCCACTGTGGTGTAGAAATACTATTCAGGTTTAAAATAGATATTACTGAAACCAACCTAGCCACAGGCAGCGCCTCTCATCTGTGAGGCCCTCCTGGAACACAAGGGGGTTTATTTGGTACTAAATTTCATATTCTATTGCAACAGCTCCCTAGTGGAGTTTGATAGAAATGAGAGTCCAGACATAGGCAGCAACTTCCTTGTTTTTTCATTTTTGTGTGTGCATTTTTTTGTATGTTTGTTTTATTTATTTTGGGGTTTTGTGCCTTTTTCTTTTTTCTTTTCTTTCTTTCTCTCTCTTTTGTTGTTGTTGTTGTTGTTGTTGTTTTCCTGCTCCGTGGAAGCAGCTTCAGACCTTTCCAGAGCTTATGTAACCTCAGCCAAAAGTAGTAACATGGGTTACTCTTGCTAAAGGAAAGGTACAGGCAGCTGCCAGCTGACTGCATGCCATCCTGGCAGAGATCAATAACAAGTTAATGCAGCTTGTTTTATTCCAGCCTCCTATGGATATTATGCTCTGAACATTCATGCAGCCATTACAGAAGCCTGAACAAGCAATTTTGTGGATATCTCAAGATAAGAACTAGTGATTTTGATTTTTATTCATTAGGCAGCGAACTCTTAGACAGCAAAAGGATTAAACCTAATCTTCAGTGAAAGCCTATCCTTTAATCCAGCAGTGAAAGACACTAGTTTATAAATCAATTCCCCAAAGAATGTGTGGCATGTGTCTGAGGATGACAGGTATTGCAGAGCTAGGGGTGCCATCTCTGCTCTTCAAAGGCAATGTGATATGGTCAGAACAAGCACTCTACCTTCTGTGCTTAGGGGGCCACAGTTGTGAGGAGTCCTGAGCACAAGTTCTGTCCGATCACACCTGACACCCCTTGCTGCTTAATTCCTCCCTTGCAGTTCTGAACTCCTATGGTAACTCAGAGGTGGTTTTGTCATCAGTGTTACAAATTGCTTCCGTCTCATTTGTACTGCTTAGGATTGAAGCGTCTTTCTGGGGTAAGATAAGTCCAAGTTTAAATCACTCAAGAGGTGATTCCACTTAGTTTGATCAAACACAAGCCACATGCTAACTCTAACATTTAATATACCAGCCTGTTTTCAAGAATATATGCTTAGCAGCAACACCTTCACTACATTCACAAAACATGCTTAACTTCAACGAATTTCTAACTTTCCCCTGGTACTGGCTTGTAAGTCAACCTTTTGACCAGGAAGGAAGTAGAGTTTTAGTTCTGCTTTATTCCTATGAAGAGTTTCAGTCTCACTTATACACACCAGGAAGAATGTTACTGGTGTTTTACAGATGTTGCCTGTAGTCAGCATAATCCAGTATCAAATAACTCATAGATCCAGTTGGCATCAAACTGATTTATTTGAGGCACTCAGTAATCTTTCCAGAAGGCCTAATACAAAATACTCACTCAGATCCTCATCACTTATCGGTATTAGTCTGATCTTACTATAGCAGGGTATCAAAACTAACAGCAGCTGTCTGGCCCATGCTTTCCTCTGAATCTGAATCCATGCTAATAATTGCCACTGATTCGGTGGTCTTTGCTTTTTCTCAGCAGCCTCTCCAACTCTTTTCATCACTTCAGTTTCAGAAACTTATGCTTCCATGGCTGCAGAAGCTATGACCTTCTCTGCATCAGAGACAATAAGACAAAAAAGTAGAATATTAGTACACATTATTGGTCAAAATGAATCACAATTTCATATAGTTTCTGGGTCCATTACATGTTATTCTATGAATAGTATTTCAGAAGTGCATAATTCTTCCCATCCTTTCCTTGAATGCTTGGTGTGAAATTAATTTGGCCTATTTCATTAGTTTTCCATTAAAATTCACTGTAAGAGACCAATTCATGGAGCACTAATATTTGCCCAAGGTAGTATGGAAAGATACTCAGACTTGATGAAAGAACTGAAGCTGAAATCAACAAGATTAATTTTAAATATTTGTGCATCCTTCTATGTCACACACTGATTGTTAGTGCAGGCTGTTCGGTGCAAAGACTGTTTTCTGAAGTTTGAGTTTCATTGGGCTGCAGTTTCAGGTGGGATGCCTCTTTGCTGGATCTCAGTAGCAGTAGATCACACTAGCTGCTTATATTAAGATATATCTATAAATCTAGGAGCATTGATCATCACAGAGTCACAGATAATACCATTTACTGATTGTTTTGAAAGAACAGAGCTCAGAAATTACCGTTCACAAGCACACTGATTACCATGAAATAAAGTTTACTTCATAGGCATCCCTGTGGGGAGGAGATGGGTACAGGCCCTCAACTGTCCCAGGACAGAAAGGTGACCTTGGCTCACTCATAAGTTACATTTATATTGTTTTCTTTGAAAGTGGAGAAAAGGTAAAGTTCCAGTTGATGTCATTTCATGGTCCGGTGGAGTTTGAATTACTTTAGCCATACAAGTAGAGCACATGCAGGTTTTACATCATTAGTGTATGATGGAATGTGAAAAGCAATATTTATTTTTGATTTAACGAAGTTCAGCCTTCAGGTACCACTTGGGCTACTCCTCTGGTTTACTTCCCACTAGCTGCATTGCATTAGACAGAGCATGACCACAGCACCTCTGTACTACTCCATCCTTGGTTTCACACTTCTCTCAGGGTAGCACACAAAGATCCTTCAGTGTTCCTGCTCCTGAGGTTGCAGAGAGCTTTTTTCCACATGGATGCCTCTCCTTGCAGAGCTTTTTCTTTCAGTGTTTCTCCACAGCATGAAGAGGCACATGTACTTTTTCTGCCCTGAATTGCTATCTCTCAGCAACAGCTAGCCTCAAGATATGGGGTTTTGACAGACCCAGTTAGAGGCATCTGTGCTGATTTAAATGTAAACCAGCAGGAGAAGTGACTCCAACACAAAAAAGATTAGTCAGAGTTACGATTTAATATAAACACCCCAACAAATGCAATGGTACAAAGAGAAATGGGTCTTAACCCACAAAACCCAGAAGTAAAACCCAGCACCTTGGAGCACAAACAGAATGGTGCTCATTAGCTCCTGTGCTGAGAAACCACATGGCTCCCCTGAGTCCAACGTAAAGGAGGGAAAAAACCTGTTGATGAGGATGATGGTTGCAGTCCTATTGAGGTTCTGATGCTCCTCTGGATCTGACCAGTGGTTCCAGAAGTCTCAAACCCCTGAGATTATACACCTTCAGCTTCAGGTGGGAATGCGCAGTACCTCCCCCAGGGTTGGGAGTTCCACAATGGGTGATCTGACTCTGTGAGTCATGGGGTACTTTTGGAATTGTTGATGGCCCATGAGCAAACACACCCCCTCAGGCTGGGTGTGGAGGTGCCAACAACTGCCCAGAGGGGAGTTATCACAGCTCCTCTCTCATAGGCTTCTTTCACACCCAGCTCACACCCCGAGGGGTTGGGTGTGCCCTGGGCAGCTTCTGCAAATGGTCCATTGTTAACAGTTCATGGGAAATGATGTAGAAGGTGAAGAATACACAGCTTTGGTCACACCTGCACAGTGATGAACTGGTCCCAGCTGCTGAATTAGGACAGCATCCTTCTGTCAAGTGAAGATCACAGCCTCTTTACTGCATGTGGCCCACACCTGCATTGGTCAAAATAAGATATATTCAAAAAAGGAAGGGCTGAAGAAGAAAGGGACAAGAACAACTACCACTTCTGTCTGTTCCAGTTATTGTGAAATATTGTACTTGTGGCTCTTACCAAGTACGTTTCTTGCTATCTTAACTTTTATTTACTTATCTGAGTACACTCATTGCCTTCTAGTAATTCCTGAGACTTAATACCCCTAAGTCATTCTCACTCTGAGTCAAAAAGTTACAATTTTAACTAAAGTATTCTGCGGGTGCTGGCTCATATGTGGACCCCCTGTGTATCTTTTTTCCCAACCAGATCAGTTAAGAACTAAGAGGCTCTAAAATCTTCAGTTTGCACTTATAGAAGTCTTTATTACTAAGATATTACAGGTAATGAAAGGGCTTATATATCTTTACAACGTAGCAGTCATAAAACTAAAAGTCATCACAGTATTTGAGATGAGCTTTTAATTGTTCTCATAACTCACTGAAAATTCCTCAGTGGAATGCTTTTCAGGTCAAATGTAAATTTTGTGTTTGTTAGCTGAGAGAACAGAGATAGTTAGGACTAATTTCTTGGTGGGG
>JAWWEV010000095.1:10806182-10818300 GCA_035583235.1 Hafferia zeledoni
CCCCCCCCCCCCCCCCGATTTAAAAGAAAGGAAAGCTGAAAGGTTTTAATCACAGGTTTATGTACTCATCTGTAAAGGTATCATCCCATTAGAAAGCACCAAAGCCTTGTGGATCTCAGTAGCTTCTTTGCTTTTTATTACTGCTAAGTAAGCCCTTCCATATTTACTCTAGAGAATATAGGGGAAACCACATCATAATGTTGGCAGGTCAGGACAAATTTATATCTTCAAGCTGAGAATACTGCTATTCAAAGTCTTTTTTCTTTTGTCTTTCAGTAGTTACAGTCCTCACTGTGTTGCCCATCCTGATTTCAATAGTCTCCTTTCAAGATCTTTAATTTTTAAGCAGACCTAAGTTCCTACACCTCCCTAGAATACTTAGGTATTCATACAAATGTACATAACCAGGAAAGTTTGTAATTAACTATGCCCAAATTATCCTCCTCTTCTCTTAACAGCTTCTTAAAGAATGATTTTCTTAATAGTGAGTGAACTTGGTCTTTCTGAGAGGCTATTAAAAAAAAAACTTCAGGGAGAGACAGATGTTTGTAAAGCCTAATTTTTCCTTCTGCAAGACTACTGAAGTCCTACATTGTTTTGTTTTTTAGACTTCCTAGTGCTATGGCTTAGTTTTTACAGCTTCTTATTTATTGCAAAACTGGGGCATTTCCAGGATAACAGGAATCTAACATTAGCAATTTCCCAAAGGCATTCATAGATGCCATTTAGAGATGATGATTTGAATTTGAAGTAACCTATCTGATCTTGGAAAAATGAAAGGTGGGAGGTTGGAATATTTCTGGTCATCTCCATCCCAAGTCTCATCCTGTCAACCTCATCAGCTTTACATGTGGCCTTGGCTAATAGAAGTAACCTTGCATTTGGTCTTTAAGTGCATTTAACATGAGACAATTAGTTTGTTAGAAAGGTGCCTATTAGAAGTGGTCCTTGTATCATGGAGGGTCAGTGCAGAACCTGCCATTTCCTCAAAAACTCAGCAACTGTGTAGAACACTCGGTAAGCATGAAATCAAGTGCTTTACTTTCAGAAAGTTATTTCATTAAAATTCTCACCAACTCAGACTGAACATTTTTCATAAAATTTAAATAATTTTTTCCTGTGGCAATTACTTAGCTTCTTGTACTACACAATCCTAACTGAAAGAAAACAAACAAAAAAGATGCTAGATCATAGAAACATACCTGAAACAGGACAATGGGAATGAACTTTGACTAGCTGGTGACCACAATTACACACATTTACCACTTACAAACACTTCTATTGTCTTCTTCTAGCCTTTTAATCTTTTTTTTCCTCATACTCTTATTTGATTTTCTTTCACATAAGCCTACACTGTGAAAAGTATGTCTGCCCATCTTATATATCAGACTGTTGAACTCTTCAGAGGGAATAGCAGCCAAGACAGGCAGCACACAAAAAACTCAGAAGGCACCAGATGGTTGCAAAATACACTGCATTTTCCCACTGTTCTTTCTCTTTCCTGAAAGAGTGGGGTTTATTTGTGTGCAGCTGCATCTATTTCAGTGTCTCCTTTCCATTCTGTTATGTTCTTTCCTTTTCTTGTAGCACAAAAGAATTCAAGTTGAAAGGCAGCTCTGCAGATTACCTAGTCAAACCCCAAAACTCAAAGCAGATGCAGGAAGACCAGATTGCTCTGAGTTTTGTCTGGTTGGGTCTTGAACATCTCCAAGGAGGGGGGCTCTGCAAGCTGGACAACCTGTTCCAGTGTTTGTTCACTCTCCCTGTAATAAAATAATGGATTTTTTCTTCATAATATATAAAAATGGCATTTTCTGTATTTCAGTTTGTATCTATGATAGAGCAATATTGATCAAAGCAAAAGCAGATATAATCAAAATGCAAGGATTAAAATTCCTTTTTGTAAAATTAATTTAAAAAAGCACCAGACAACCTTTTTTCACCTAAGTTTGATTGGTTTACAGTTACTTATGCACAAAACTAGTTAGGAGGTAGGCATTCCACCCTTATCAGGGAGTTAGAAAGAGCTGGTTGAAAAAGCAAATGTTCACATGGACTCTGAGGAGTCTGAATTAAAGGTATACCTGTGCGTGAAGTATGCATGAGCTTTGAAATGAGAAAAGATTTAACTCTATCTAGGTGGTATTTTCTCTTTTCAGTTCTTAGATGTTTATGTTGAGTGTCTGTGACTCCTGTATTTTTCATTTCTCCCCTTTTTCTTCAGGGTTGTCTTTGCTTTATTCTTTTTAATTGTTGTGAGTTTTTCCTTTTCCTGATCCATTTTATTTTCATTTTTCTTTTTCTTCTCTCATGAATTTCAATAACATATATGTGAAAGGTAGCTTTCATCAGGAAACAAGATTAAGAGTTTGAGCCGTTTGTGGGAAGCGAATGAATTGTTTTTCCCAGTACACAGGACTAGGAATGGAGGGAAGTTGAAAACAGATAACAGCAGGCTTGATAGGAGACTGTTTTCTGCAGCTGGTGTGCCTGCAGATAATTAGTCCTCCACTCCTTCAGTCCTCCCAGTCTATAGAAAAAAAAAAGTGAGTATTTACAGCTTTAAGAGCAAATAGTGATTTTAGGGAAAACTGACTTCCCAAAATCAGTGCCACAGGTGTGCACCTCTGCAAGGTCTCTGTCATGTCTAATGAGAGGTGTCTCATGTGGCTTCCCCCATTAGGAGTTTGTGAGGTTCTCCCTTCCGCTCATTGTCCATCCCAGAAAACCAGTAGAAGTGCAGCATCTTTGAGACCTTTGTCTTTTTGTTGGATGACTTACAGGGGAGGCTGGAGGAAGTCAGCTGCATTTTCACACTAGAGCTTTTCCTAGGACAAAAAAGTGTATTTGCATGAAGTCCATATTCTTGAAAAGGACATAGGCCTTTGTGGTCATAACTATGGTTCTGTGTAGCCATAAATATGTTTCTGTGTATATGTTGTTTTGTGGCTGCTCCTGTGTTGAACTCCCACAGACAGTGAGCACTGCACTTAGACCTTGCACTTGAACTGGTTGAGAAGCCCATCTCCTCACAGGGGTCTGCAGAATGGCAGGAGGAACAGGCCTTTCAAGGTACTCATTTTAGTTCCTAAAATCTCTTTCTGTGCCCCCTCTTCAGAAGCACTGTGTTTTCTTCCAACTGAGTATTTCTCTTGTCACATGAATTTTAGTGCCAAGACTGGCAGAAAAGGTGTTTTCTTTCTTAAATCCCAGGAGGTGTTACTTTGTACCTTCTTTATTCCATGTTCTGCATATTTCTAATGAAAGTCACATATCTGAAAACCTTTTTAAAAAGAAAACTGGAAGTGTAGCTCTATTTGTCAGTTTGAGTGTTTGGATATCTTGTGTTTTGGCAATCTACCAAGACACCATAGATAGAACTGTGATAATTTTGATTTTTTTTGAACCCTAGAAGGCAGTGATTGCTACCTCTCAACACATTATCTCACATTTATCCAAGCTGTCTGCTTTTTTCTGAGACATGAACAAGCATATCTATGCTGTTCTTTAAAAACTGTTAGTTTAACTCCTTCTTAAATGGTTCTAGTAATACAGGTTCCATAACTTTCCTATAGCATTGTTAATAATTTTTGCAATTTCTAATGCTCTGAGCTTCTTTAGCCTAAAATATTGAAACCTCTCTGCTCTACACTGGATAAATTGTCCCTTCAGGGGGTAAACATTTTATGAGTCTATCCCTGTTTTGAAAAAGACTTATTTTAGGGGTCAAAACCTGAAAGTCTGAACTTAAGTAATTAAGTAAAAAAAATACTTAAGCCATGAATCTTGAATGTCTGTGCTACACGAAGCTGTTAGGTTGTGGTAAATTGTCAGATTTGTTTCAAAGTTGCCTTAACTCCATGGGGAATTTGTGGGACTGTTGAGGAGAACATGAGCTTGTTTTGCACCTGGCCTGAGCAAAACCTAAAGTCTGAGTGATGTCTGGAGTGAAGCAGGCCCATGTTGTGTCAGTGAGGCACAGGAGAGCACCTCCATCCCTGCACCAGCCATTGGCCTCCCTCCCACCGTGAGAAACAAGCGCTGTTATAAATCTGGTTCGTTAAGAAGATAAGGATGCATGCAAAGACTATCTGGTGAAGGTCAGAGAGCTTCTACTCCTGCCTCAGTGGGTGGAGGAGGATCAAAGTGTTTATTTTACCTTTTCTATCAGCTGTACATTCTGATCAAAAGTAACTGAGACTCTCATGAAATCCTGTTTTGTGTATAGCTTTCACGTGCCTGAAGCCATACTCAACAGCACCTCACCTGTAACATAAAACTGTCCCACCCCTTTTGGGAAGGGCCAAAAATTACAGCATAAAAGAAGAGAGAGTTGGGGGCAAAAAGTGTGAGGAGGAAACATCTCTTTCAGGTTGCGATCAGTCAACAGATGGTGACTCCCCTGATCTCCTGAGGGCACATCTTCGTCTCTTTGGGTAAGTTTTGTGCTTCCAGCTGCTTTGGAGCAGACCCGGGAATATTTATATCTCTATCTATCTCTGATAGATCTCTGTTACTGTACTCTCTGTGGTGACACACACTAACAATCTGTAGCCAGTGCCCTTCTATGTGGTAGCTCTGAAGCTTCTTTCTGTTGTTTCCAAAAACCTGATCCATGAATTTTTGTGACACTCAGGTGAATTCACACAGAAGTTCATGATTCTGGGTTGTGCAGTTTAACAGTTTGATGCTATGGTCTGTCTGAGTTCATAAAGAGCTTTATTTTCACCTGTTACAGGACATTTCAAGTATACGAGTTTTGCTTAATATAGGAAAACAATTATTAAAATGACAGTTCTATTTTGAAAACTTTCAGCAAACAGCTTTTAGCTCTGGTTAAATATCCTCTGAAATTGGGTAAGTCTGGCCTGCTTTGCATAATATGATCTATACTGGTGTCATGTTCTTGGGAAATGTGTCTGTGTACAGCCAGTAGTTCTGCCTGATGAAGGCATCTGTCTGAGTATGTGTTTCGGAATAGAACAGACATTTTGTATGTGAAGTTTTAATTTTCTTTGACTTGCACAGAGGACTGAACTTTCAAAGGAGTAGATTACACTTCTCACTGTAAAATTTGATGTCCCTCTGGTGACAGGAAAAATCCCTTGGCTAAATGCTTGCCCACTATTTAGCATACTTGTCTTGTGACAACTAAGTTGCAGTTTCCTTAAAGAAAGGTCACAAGGTCATAAGAAAAAATTGGGAAGTTACTGCAAAATGTTAGTTGTCGTCTGGGATTGGTCTCAGCAATTGAACACTGCTTTATATTTTTGAGGAAATTGGTAAAAAGGTGCATGAAATTCTCTCCTGACCCCTAAATATGTGCTGAATGAAGTGAATAGCTACTATTTATTGAAACACTTGAAAAGTGAGAGTGCCAATTCAAAGAACAACTTTGAGGGAGTTTTATGATAGTGGGAAGATGTTTACAACTTCCAGAATAGTAACTACATTTTGCCAAAATATATACAATTTTTTGATTACACAATATAAGTTTCCAGTGAGAGAACACCTGCAATGTTAAAAGATTGCAGTCATCTACATGTTTAATAAACAGACTATTTTATATTCCTAGTACTCTTCTTACCTATTAAAAATGGATAAAATTCTGCAGAATAAAAGAATCTGGTTTCCATAACAGGTATTTGCCAATACATAAAGAGTTTGCACCACAACATAGCAGAGAAAATACCAGTTTTTACTGGAATGCTGTTCATTGTTTAATTACATTCTAATAAATAGCATGACTAACAGTTACTGTCAGAAGGTCATTTCACCTATGAGAGGCCTTATTCTGGTTGAAGGAAATAATAATTTTAACTTACATTTTTAGCCCAGACTGTAAGCCCTGCATGGTATACTATGATAAAAAACAGGGCTGGTTTTACTTATTGAAGAGTTGGGGGAAGTAAATCACATTGCACTATAAAACTGTCAAGGTTTTATGTACTGTTCTGTTCAGGTGAAAACATCCGTTTCCAGTCATAGAAGGTAACTGGTGTCACACTAGGGAAGGGTTCTTACTGCAGCAGTCCAGTTAAATGATAAAGGTATAGCAGTTCCCTTGCTTGTTTTGCAAGCTGCAGGGGGTTTAAGATTTCAGCAGTATGAGCAGGCATGAGGAAGGATTCTTCCCTAGGCATTAGCATAGACACACTTAGATGTTACTGAGGCTGGGCAAGTGCTGAAAGAACAGGAAGTCATAACATACTACAGGTATTTGCTGAGTACCCTGTTGGTCAAAAAGGAAAATGCTCTTTGCTTCTCCCACTGATCTGCCTTTGGCCTTCTCTCTGAATTACTTCAGGGATCACCTTTCTTCCCTGGGCTTAATTTCTAGGTTCTGCATGATTTAATGAAATGTCATATATCTAGATTTTGGGTTGACCTGTTGTGTTTTCACCCCCTTATTTTTACTTTTGATGGGTACACCTTCCTCTTACATAAGACAACTTGAAAAGTACATTTATTTAATCACTTGTTGCTTGGATACTGTCAGTTTTCTTTGACCTAGAGCTGCACTCCTAAATCAAGCTTACACGAGTTGGATGAAACTTTTAAATAGCTTTAGATTAAAAAAAAGCCATAGCATTGAAAAGGCACTTTTTTTTTGTCCAAGAGAGACCATAAGTCTGCCCTTCTGATGTAATTTCCTTCTGTGTGCTTTCTATGGTAAGATTAACAGTTCTAATAGCTAGATTATGGTACAGATTATTTGGTAACAATTTTGACGAATTAACCAATCTAACTGATATTTGTTTTCTTTTGTGCTCTTAGAGAATGCTTCAGAGACACAGTCCCTTAGGAATACTGTATGTAGCCTCCCCAGGTCTAAAATGTGTATTGCAAAGAAAAACCTCGTTAATTCCTCATGTTACTTACGCAGTTCAGTTAATATCTCAAACACTTACCAGCTGACTGTTGATCTATCTATAGAAATGAAAGGGACTCTCTTATGGAAATGAAAATAAAGATTTCCATTAAAAGGAGCAGAATTTTTCCTATTTTTTCTTCCATGTCTTACTAATTCAACAAGACTTCAAAAAAGAACAGGAGAGGAAAAAGGGAAACTTCTGCCTAGAAAAGTCAGCCTGACTAACATACAAGTGTGTGAATGAATGTGATATTATTTACAGCACCTATTATTACTCTAAATAGTATATAGTTTTTTAAAAATTAAGCCTAGTTAAAAACTTCTGTCTTACATTAAAGATGTACTTTGTAGAGGACAATGTCTTTAGGTGTTGGAAAGTATATCAAACAAACTATAAACTAGTATATAACTGCAAATCACTAGTGGACCTTCAGTTCAAAAGAATCAAGGTATTGCCAAGCTCCACAAATTTTTTGGCTGTTGTCACCATTTCTCAGTATGTGTGCGATAACCCCCTCCTTCTCTCCCAGGCTCGGAAAGACCTGACTTCAGGGCATTCTTTGAAGTGCACCTATCGCAACCCACTGAAAAATTACTAGGTAAGTAACTATGAAATTTGGTTTCCCTGAAGCATTAACAGCAATCTACATTCAGGATATCCCATCTGGCAGAAATGCCACCTCAGCAACTCCGTGACAATTGTTATAAGATTGAATGTAAAGCGCAGGTAATAATTTCTTCCTTTCAGGGACCATTGCTGATTGGCATGCCATCAATACATTGTTTTAATCAGGTTAACACTTTTCAGATGTCCTCATCATGTTAACTGCCTCTGTCTATAATCCTTCACTGTGTGAACTGGAAGAAAAAAACCTTTTCCTTTTACAGCTTCTTTCATGGATCTGTGCATTACCCACATAGCTCTAGTTAATATTGAAGCCTGGCTTTGAAAAGTGTGACTCTAACGATTACCATAAAACAACTGGTGAGTGGTGAATCAGGATCACAGAAGATCTGTGTAGAGGGAGATGAAGTAAATCACAGCAGTCAATCACAGCAGGGCTTTTTTCTCCCCTCTTTGCAATTTGATTTTGGAGTAGCTAACTGTGTATGTCCTCCCCTGAGAACCCATTGCAAGGGCTTAGTGATTCAGATTTAAAGTGTATTCATCTGTACTATGCAAGATGATTATCATGAAAAAAAGTATTACTTTTATCACTCAAAAAAATTACAGGAAGTATGCAGAACTTCTTAACTTTGTATTTTAAATATGCTCTTGCCTGTTTCATAAGCCAATCCAAGTATTCTTAGCTAAAAATCTGGCAAAATAATTTTTTTCAGCAATAGTAACTATTTTCCTCTCACTCAGAATCTGTCATTTTTGTTCTGTAGAGGCCTTATGTTGTCTTCTGTTGTAAAGATTGACAGAAAAGTTGCTATTATTGTTTGGCAGACTATCATTTATGAGCTCAATATTAATCCAGTTTTTAATAAAGCAATTACAAGGTCAAAATCCAGTGGTAGTATTGTTTCTATTAACTTGAACTGAGCTAGATATAGAAGTCATGAAAATGAAGAACATTTATTTTTAAATTTATTAGAACGACATAGCTGAACATGTTCCTCCATCTGCAGCCCTCTGCATAAAGTATATTCATAATGGACAAGTTAACTCACAAAAAACTGATAGTTTATAAAAAAAGAAAGCAAATAGCTCTTGCACGATTCTCTCATTGGGTCCCAAGGAATTGAGATTAATGAATTTGCAATTGAGTTAAAGTAAATGAATAACATGGTATTTTTCACCTTTTTGGTGTTTTCCAAAAGAATATTTAAACTTTTCTGTTTTTCTTGGCTCCTTACATCTTCTTTGATAAAAATAAGGCGGCCTTTATCATATCAGTGATAACAGGGACTACTTGAAGGTATAATCACTCTTGTTCTTCGTCAACGGGAGCTTCTTTCCCAGAGTAAAGAAGGTACTAGAATTTTATGTTTTTCCTGTCATGCAGGAATTGCTCTTATTAAATAGCCTTAAACCAACTTTACTAAGAAGTGTCTGGTGTGCTTCTTGTTACCCAGCTCTTTGTCATAAATTTTTGCAGGGCAGGGTTTTTGCCCGGTTTCTGACCACTGCTGGTTTCAGAAAAGGCTTGAGAGAAGAGATTTTTTTTAATGACTGGGTCGACAGAAGTGAGGGCTCACAGCACCTGAGACTTTTCCATGTTGTTTTTACACAAATCTTTTTACAGGCTGTAATGACTTTCTAGGGCTGTGCCACGCTGCAAAAAAGTTTGATCAATTGTGGTCATGTGACATGAAGGTTTTCTCAATCTCTGATGTGTGTTTTTACAGTGCTTTATTCAAAGTATTTAATTACTGTTTCATAAGCTTAGGAATATACATGATTATTGTTTCATATCCTACTAACTATGAGATACACCTTCCAAATATGCTGCAGTTTTACTGAATAAGATTGACTGAGTCTGAACTTTATTAAGTCAGTGTTCTGGAAAAAGATACTGTTTGCTTAAAAACAACACTTTGTTAAGATTTAGCTGAGGTATGATTTTGGTTTAATAAACCCTAGAAATTAATTTGGATTAGATGAAATTAAGACACTTTAAAAACTGCATGAAGCCTACATTTGATGTCACAATTATTTAGCTCATTTCTATCCATCATGATATATGAGGCATGACAACATTTTACACTGTTCATTAACGATGAACAGTTCTGATACAGGTGATATATTAAACATATGTATAGCTTGGGCAAAATAAAGCCTGATAGGATTAAAAAAACCCCCAGGCAATGAAAACTGATATATATTATTAAAAACACATTTTCTTTAATGAGTATGTGAAATTGCAGGGTCTATATTTTTGCTGCTGAATACAAGCACAAGGTGAAGCTCAGTTTGTCCAAGCAGCTGTGAGTCCCACCAGACAGACCCTCTCTACTTTGCATTTCCAGAATGGGGAAGGACAGCAACTCCCTCATTCCCAGCAGAAGAAAGAATTCAACAGCAGTGCTGATAAACTAAATATTCACCAGCCTGAAAAAGGGTTGCAAAACAGAATACAAAATGCCTGGCAATAATTGTAACCAGCAGTCAGAAAGTAATTTCCACCTTTCCGCATATTTTTGTTACCTTAGTCCTATCTCATGGGTAAAAGCAGTAATTGGGTGAAAACCTTGTAATTTGGCTGTCGGCTTTTCTTGTTTAGTTTTGTTTGTTTTCCTTTTTTTTTAGTGACCATAATGCTTGCAGGAAGTACAGAGGACATTGTGGCTATTCTCTTCCCCAGAGTCCAGAAATTTTCTGAGACTGCTTTGATGCTCAGCATCAAGGTGGGGATGGAAAGGCTCCAGGACTATGAATTTCCCTTGATTAGTAAGGAGGATTCCTGTAAGGAGGAATCACTACATGAGATAATGATTTAGCTATCTATTTGACCGGCTTCCTGATTTTGGTGCCCAAAGGCACATTGTGTGAAGCCACTTTCAGCTCCACTGTTTTGCTCTATTCTGACAGATTAGCGATTAGAGTTTCACAGTATATTGTTAAATGAGCTGCAGTGTATGCAGCAGCTGAGTTTGACTTTTGGGGTATAAACTTATGACAGCACTTATGGAAAGAGCATTTGTGGAAATCAGCTTTTAGAGGCTATGATACAGAAGTATCTTTATGACTATCATTTGCTATAAAAATATCTAGATTTTGCTTTTTAAATAAATTGATTGGCTGGGAATGTCTTTTGCCATGCAGTTTTCCTCATAACCTTGCTTTGGTTGCTAACAGGTTATTTGGTTAGTATTTTAAAATACAGGATGACAAATAAACCATGCAAGAGTGAGAATAAGAGTAAAATTAAAAATAGATTGAATGCATAAATGCTCAGAAGTGGTTTAAATAGGAACAGTGACCACAGCCTTGACATAACACATTTTTCTGTGAGAAGCACTAAATTCAATAGTGGAAAGAAATGTTTATGGCTTTGAGAGACCTTTCCAGAGCATTCTCCCACATCTATGGCTCTGTACACATGCTGGGAGCAGCTAGGAATGGGGGTGCAGTCTTCACTGAGATAAGCTGAACCACCAGGCTTATAAAATGCACTATTATTTTCCTGACAGAAGGAGGAGCAAAGCAGCTGTTGTTTTGTGAACTATAATTGTTTATCTTGATTGCTGCTGGAGCACTGCAGCAAGAGGCTGATTTACAGGCTATGACTGGCCTGGGCTTATTTTCCCAGTCATGCAGGTGATTTCTGTGTCAATTGGTCTCTCAGTACATTGTCAGCTTCTACTTTTCCAACTACTAATTAGCTAAAGATCATTAACAAGGAGAGCAAGACCAAGAGACAAGATGCCTCTCCTGTTTCAGGATAAAAGCTAATTATCCAAGTTCAAAGGGAAAAAAATCAAAATCATGATGCAGATTAAGATAATTGCTCACTGTACACAGCTCTGGAACAATTTTTCCAGGCTTTGAGACTGTTATTCTGTTCTCTAGTCTACATGACCTTGATTTTTTTTCCGTTTTTATATAATGAGTACCTTTGCCAGGGTTTGGGTTTTGTCTCTTTTTTGTTTGTTTGTTTGTTTGTTTCTGTACTCTTAGTCTTCAAGCCACAGTTTTCCCTGCTTTGCTGTGGTAACTTGGTTTGTGTCATCCCCTGTCATTTCCTTGTGCTGTGAATAGGTTCTCAGATAAATTAAGTCCCTTTTTATAGAACTGTTGGCTAGCCAATAATTCCTTAAATGAATTTATGCGGTTGATTATCTCTACCCACACAAAGAGGTTAATTGTATCACGCAAGTAATTTACTTGCTCTTCCTTGCTGTTGCTCATTTATCATGGTCTCTGTGGAAAAACCTGTGGATGTGTGCACTTGTAGCACGTACACGCACACTTTTGGGATGCAAACACAGCAACAGGCAGGTGTTGGGTTCTGGCTTAGGGTTATGAAATAAAATAATGGGAAATAGTCTGAAAAAATATAGGTTTTAGGGAAGGAAAGGTCTCTTCTGTGCGGTGTGGAGGGAAAGGAAGGGAGAGACAAAGAGTTCCAGCCGGTTGCAGGGGCAAAGAGAATTCGTTTATTCAAAGTAGGTGCTGGTATTAACAGACCCTTTGGGGGCGGTCCCCGGGTCTGGCTGGATTGGGTGCAAACTGAGGTAGAGGCAGGGTCAAGGTCCCTTGACCAATAGAACTGGGACAGGGCAGGGCTGGCTGGG
>JAWWEV010000095.1:10818400-10846577 GCA_035583235.1 Hafferia zeledoni
CAACTGTCAGTCCCCGAGCCTTCCAAGGTATTTGTCCAGTCCTGGTCCTGGTCTTCATTTTAGCATCTTCCTACAAAAAAACCATTAGGTAAAGTTTTCCTCCTTGTTAGTACTTTATAAAACTGCCTTCTTAAAACTGCCAGAAGGGAGGGGGAAGGGGGAGAAGGGAGGGGAATTGGCATGTGGCAGGTTGTAGAGATGGGTAGAGAAGAACACTCTGAAATTCCACAAAGGCAAGTGCTGCCTCTGTGGAGGAATAACCCCAGGCAGCAGGACAGGCTGGAGGTGGATCTGCTGGAAAGCAGCTCTGTGGAGATGTACCTGGGGGCCCTGGTGGACAACAAACTGCGTCTGGGCTAGCAGTGTGCCCTGGGACCAGTGGTATCCTGGGATGAAATAGGAAGAGCATTGCCAGCTTGTCAGGGAGGGAATTCTGCCCTGCTACGCAGCCCTTGGGTACATCTGGAGTTCTGTGTGCAGTCCTGGGCTTCTCAGAACATATGTGGAGCTTCTGGAGTGGGTCCAGCAGAGGCTATGAAGGTACGTGGGGGACTGGAGCATCACTTACAAGGAAAGGCTGAGGGAGCCTGGTCTGTTCAGCCCCAAGAAGAGGCACTGAGAGAGGATCTCATCCATGTGTGTCAGTGTTGGCAGGGAGGGGGCAGAGGTTGGACCAGGCTCTGCTCAGGGTGCCCAGCAATGGGACAAGAGGCCATGGGCAGAAACTGATGCACGGGAAGTTCCACCTGATTATAGAACTTCTTTACTGTGTGGGCGACTGACTGAACCATGGAACAGCTTGCACAGAGAGGATGTGGAGTCTCCATCACTGGAGGTATTCAAGAACTTCCAGGACAAAATTCTGTGCAATGTGCTCTGGGATCCCCCTGCTTAAGTAGGGAGGTTGGACCAGATGACCTTCTGTGGTCCCTTCCATTCTGACCCATTCTGTAATTCTGTGACTCTGTGATACTGTTGCTAAGGAAACATATTTGGGGTTGATTTGTGCTAAGAAGCAATGGTTGTAATCTGAAAAAGGGAAGATTCTGATTTGTGAAGAGATAAAAGCAACCACAGTGTGGTCAGTCTAGCAAAGGAGCAGGGACCCAAGGAGACTGTGAGATTTCTGTCTCAGGAGGTTTCCAAGAGGTGACTGGATGTTTTATTATCCTGAGCTGTCAATCTGAAATTGGTGCTGACAAAGCTGTGAGCTAAAGGCTGGTCTAGAGATTTGCCTTGCCTCTTCCAATTTCAGTGATTCTGTGAGTCGGTAGGAGTGAATTCACAGGAAGGTTTAAACCCCAATATAAGTTATTGAAAAATATACAAATCACTGTGTCGTGCTTGTAAAAAGTGTGTGTGAATTCAGTTGACTGGTATTTTTCACCATGACTGACAGTTTGAAAAGAAGACCTTGATAAACCTCCTAATGCACTGCCTCTTCCCCCACTGACATAATACCATTTAAAACTTTGCAGCCAAAGGGTCCTGAATGCTGCCTGAACCAAGTGTAAACACCATGCTACACCAAAAGCAAATGATAAAGGTAAAAGGCATAGACAAACATTCTATCTGAAAAACATTTTCTAGACCTTTCAAATAACAAAGTCTTTGCACTGGGGAGGAATGGACAAATTTGAAAACTATTTGCTAAACAAAACAGGGGCTAAATTCTTTATGAATAGGATTAATAATTGAATAGTCAGTCAGATTTAGTTCTAATTTTCTTTCCCTCTGCTGCATTACTGTGCTTAATAAATAATTTCAGAACACAGGTTCCCAGGTGACCAACTTTTTCCATCCCTGGCAAACCTCTAAAAGTCAGAGGGGGAACAGGCACATCTCTTTGGAGGCCTGGTTCATCACCTAGCTTATGACAAGCAACATTTGCTACTTTGCTGCTTGAGAGAAGGAAGTAAAACAGAGTGCAGCATGGCTGAATAAGGAAAAGGGGAAAAACAGGTGGAGGAGGGAAGGTAAAAATGAAGTGGTATTTGCAAACAAAAACTTGCTCCACTTTCAGATTTAATCAAATACAAGAATGATGAAAGTTTTTTTGATGGGAAAACAGGATGTGAAGAGAACAGAGAAAGATGCAGCAGGTAAGAGAAAAGGGATGTTTGCCATGTGTTTTGTATGTGTAGTGCTTCTATGACTTTTAGGTGGGCCTCTGCTTTGGCTGGAGTACTGGCACACCTATGAATATCCACTCTTTCCTCACAGAGCTGGAGGACTGGAGTCAGAGCAGAAGGAATTCTTTAGAATCCAGAAGTTCATCCCTGAGTAATTTAAAGAGAGAGAACAGTTGGGAATTTAACTTTGGAGACTGGGGGCTGCCAAGGGTGTATTCCAGACAGTTCCATCCATGGCACGGAGCCACAGCCAAGCCTGGCAAAGCCCCTCAAACACAGATGCAACTGCTGAAATGTATGGAAGTGAGGGCAGAGCCTCTGGGTGAGCAGAGGAGTGAGGAAAAGCAAGTGCAGGGCAGGAAGGGGCAGAGCAGCAAAGGGCAGGTGAGGCCAAGCAGGCCAGAGTGGGAGCAAGTGTGATGTGTTCTGGGAGAGAGTGCGAGGAAGCTGCTACACAGGTGAGGGCTGAGGGTGACCTGTCCCTGCAGGGCTCCAGGTGTGCAGGACTGGGTGGAAATCAGGCCCTGGGGAGGTCCTGGGAGAAAGGTGCTGGAGTGTGTTTTGTTAAAACCCAAATCGATTTAAACTAGGACCAAATGAATTTTTTTTCACCAAGTCGAGTTTGACTCACCTGCAGCACCTGGCATGCAGTATGCCTGCATTTACCTGGTCCCACAGGCTCTCCCATCCTGATTTCCCTCATCCTGCTGTGGGTGACTGAGGGCCTGGATGGATGGGAGTGTGGTCTTTCACCAAGGGGAGCATTCCACAGCCTTTAAAGCTGCAATCAACCAGTGCTAGAGCCTGGCATCTAGAACTTCACTCCTGCCTTCCTGGATATTTGGGACAATGTGACAATTTGTGGCAATGTGTGAATAGCTGGCATGGGGAGATGGTCTCCTAATGACACATCACTTGCACAGTTAATGTAACTGTTTTTCTAGTTAAATTTGGCACCACTCAGATTTAAGAGAGGAACAGAATATAACTCTGATTTTCCATCAGAAGAAAAGAAATAACAGACTGCAAACCCTGCACCTGAATCAGCAGAAAGGTGCTGACAGTAACGGTATCTTTTACAGAATAGCTGTTGTTGTAACCTATTTACGAAGCTGGATTTTATAACAGTAATAAATTGAAGCATTTCCAGTAAGTGATGCTGGATACTTCATAAATACCTCATCAATTAAAGGCACCTTTTGATGCCTGCAAGCTCAAATATGACACTTCACATCATTAAAATCCTCATTTATAACTTTTGCAGCAGATAAGTCATATCCTCTTTCAACTGATAGATTTTTATTACATAATTATCTGTAAAATTACTGTTGGAAAGATTTACTTTAAGTTGTTCAAAGGTGTGCAGAGCTATAGACAAGAGTTTTCATGAACCTGAACAAGAAGCAACTCTTATGTGTCCTCTATTTTCAGGAATTTAGTGCAGAGTGTGCATGGAACAGGTTTTTATATGCAGAGCTGCCACATGACTGAAAAAGAGGAGGAGTGAAATAACATTTAAATGTTGTATGTGCTTACACAGAACAGGTCAAGATTGCTTAAGCATCCTAAAGGCTACTGAGCTCTATTTCCAGCATAATAAAAGGCTCACGTCCATGAAAAACCAGATGGTTACATAGCTCAAGTCTATATAAAGTGGTAGCAGAGCACCACTTCTTATGAAGTTATTAAGAAAAAAAAGGTGAAAGGGAAATCTTTCTTGCTAATAGCAAAGAAGGGTCAAGGCAGTTTTAAGAATATCAGGTTTCATGATGACATTAAGCAAAAGAAGGCTGTGGTATAATTACTTTGCACTGTACACTGGCTTGTAGTTTTTATTTTAGATCTTAGGAGTATATGTTATGGGAGTTATTTGCATTTAATGGTGCTCCAATTTGTCATTCAAAGCTGATTGAAGTCAGGTTACCATGAATCTGCTTTACAGCAGGTACCTTTTATGCACACTTCATGGACATGAGTAGTATTAAAGGCACTATCAAGTGTCACACAAATTATGTAGCAATGCATCTCTGAATGCCATTTTTATGTGAAGTGCTTTCTATTCAGTAAATGCAGGTTAAAAAAAAGTTGCATGTTATTTTATTGCAGGGGTTCTTGAATGTGTGTTGTATAATCAGCTTGCAGAGGCTGCAGAAATTAAAGTTATTGAAATGTGACATTTCAGCACTTTGCTTTCTAGCAAAGAACAGCAGCCTGAGGTTTGGGTTGCTCCAGTGTCCAGGAGAACAGGATTGTTCCTTGCTGTGCTGGGCGTGTCATCATGTATTGCTTGCACATGTTGAAGTGTGGTTTCTGACACATAATATTGTGCTGAGCTGGAGGACTTTGGCAGGGGTTTACTCATCTTCATGTAGGGTGCTCTTTTGAAACCGTGGACACCTACTGAAAATAGTGTTTTCTTTGCCACGTGTCTTCTTCCTGAATAGTTCTTGCCTCCTTCTGTCAGGCTCTGTCCTCTTTAATGTATTCAGATCTGATTTTAGAATAGCATATCCATTTTTTTCCTTTTTTTTTTTCTCCTGAGCTAGCCCTTAAAAAAATGTAACTCCCTGTGCAGTGACCCAAGCAGCTGAATTTGTGTTTGTATATACCAAATGATGAACACACTACAGCAACTGTTACAACTGATGAGGTGCAGCCCCACTATAGGACAGTCTTCAAATTCACATTAGCAGATGGATATGAGCTGGCATTGTTCCATGGACTTAATAGTTTCATAGACTTTAGGGCCAGAGGGAGCCATTGATGCAATCAGTGTGTCTGGCTTCCCATGTAAAATGAACCTCAGAATTTCAGCAGATGATTCCTGTGTCAAGCCTGATGACTTTTACTGGAACTGGAGCATATGTTACAGAAAATTACTGTTCTGTTTTCAAAAGATTGGGCAGTGGGATATTCTGTATGGTCATTCCACCTAGCTAGTTGTTCTTCTAGTAGTTGATACACTTTTCTATTAAAATATGTGGGCGATATGAAGGTTAAATTTTCAACACTTGAAATTACTCTTTTCCATGTGCTTTTGTCAATATATAATATCCAAAGTTTTCTTACCTAAGCAGTCAGACCAGGCTCTAGTCCCTTCTGGCCTTGTGCACATTTCATACCAGCTAAGAGGGTGACCTGATGTGTCTTAAGAAATGCTAAGTATACACAAAGAACTAAAGCTTATTCCTGTTACAAAGCCCAGTAACATAACACACAGTTAAATGTGTACATGAAAATGAGACTCTGATATGTATTTGCTTGCGTGGACTGATTTGAAAAGAGTGAATTTATGTAAGATCCTCATGAGTTTCACACTTATACCTTGACAGCTTGTGTACCTTGGTACTGATACGTGGCAGAGATATGTTCCAGTCAAGTAACACAACTCTTCACTAGCTGGTTTGACTGACAAGTCAAACTGCAGTTAGTTTAATTTCAAACTGTCTTCACCCTGAAAATGCAGTATTACAAAAATGACTGTTGAATTGCATGCTCTTTACTTCTGTCTTGTAAATGTCTATTAAAAAAACATATTAAAGAACTTGGTTTCAGGACTGGAGCCAAGGGCATGTATTTAAAAGATAGACAGTGCTTAAAGGGACAAGGCTTGTGGCAGAGGGGAGGTTTGTTTCCTGGTGTAGCTTTAAAAGCAGCAGATTTACTTGCTGCAGGAAAAGGGAGCCCTGGGGACTGGATGGCTTGATAAAAACTTGAGGAGAGTGAATTCATGAAGAGACTTGGGGGTTTCCTCAGGCAGCTGACTGGTGGCTCCCAAGGACTCCCGAGGGAGGCAGAAGTAGCTCTTTGTGTAGGAAGCTAGAGGCTACCAAGCCCCAGAAAGGAAAGGAACGGAGGATGGGAGGTATGACATGAAGAAGAGACTGGAAATGGAGAGCAGCATCTGGAGATATGTTAGCTTCTAATTTACTGTTATATTTAAACAAGGTTAAAAATGGATTTCTTTTGCAGCCACAGGCAGGGATATGGTGGTTGCATATGTGAAGGCTGCCTTTAGCTGCAGCCTTGAGATTCTGGTTAAATTAGCATATACTCTTCACAATGAAAGCTGTTTAATCTTTCATTATCACCTGGATTTTTTTGACTTTGTTTTGTTTTGAAGTTTTAGTTTGTTTTGTTAATAAGTCAAAGGTATCCATGGTAAAATTTTGATCCAGCTGCACATGGCTAAATCAGGAATGAAGTGAGTAATTCAAACTAAGTTAGTGAGAGCTTAGGAAAAAAAAAAAGAAGCCATAACTAGCATTTTAAAATAATGCAAATTGAGGAAACAGTTGAGAAATTATGTTGGACAATGAATTGATGGGAGACTTTGAGTGTTTTAGGGGTCATAGGACAGCTTTCACCATTTTTCTGAATTTGTTATCTTATTATAGATGCTAAAGAAGGCCTGATGGATTTTGTGAATACCAATGACAGCTGTGAAGAGCAGAAGTGGGTTGCAAAGACAGGACTGGTAGCATATCCAAACTTAAGGCTCATTAACTTTTCAAACGTGGAAATATTCTTCTGTCTCATGGACTGTGTATATATGTAATTGTCTGAACAGCATTAAACTGGGTTGGTGCTCTGTGTGTCACCTACTCACTTTGAAATATTTCCTGAAGTAAACATCAGAATTTCAGTGGATAAATTAAAAATGAGTTTGCATGGTCTTGCTAATGTTGATGCAAATAGAAATGTGAACCAGACCATGCAATGCCCACATCTCTTGTGGAACTATGAGAGTTGCATGAAAGGGTGTGTGGAAGGAAGAAGAATATTTTACATGTTGCAAAACTTTAGATGACAGAAAAACAGGACCATTTTGAGTGTCTAATTACTGCTATGAGCAGGGACTCTCAGCATCTGCTTACTGTGTCTGTGTTGGTAAGGGCAGCTGGTGGCTTTAGGATGTTAGTTTCCTGCACATTTCTTTACTTTGAGGACTACCTTCATTACTAAGAGAGGAAGAGGGCTTTTTGGCCAGACTAGTGCTTCTGTTTTGTAGCTCTCCAGTCTCTTTGCAGTTTTTAATAGCCATCCTGTGTAATTCTGACACAGAAGTAACCTAAGGGCTGAATTTGTAGTAATGCTTGTATTGTACATCTACTGGGATGTTCCAGAGGCTGTTCAGAGAGAATGTGAGTGATACTGGGGTTGTACTTCTCAGGCACAGAGGAGGATTCTTTAAATCTGGGATACGAGCTCAACATCCTGTTTTTCTTCATCTGGGAGAGTACTCTTCTGTTCCCAGTTACTGAGCAGCAACCTTCTGTTATCAGAGGAATTTTACATGCTGCGGGCATTATCAGGTTTAAATACAAGTGAATGAAAGATGCTGAGACTAGTCACTATCCAAATTTTTTATTCTTTCTTGGGAAGCACACAAAGCCTCTGTTGTTAATGGAAACGCCACCCAATAATCTGTATTCCGAAGCTTCCCTTTTGCTACTACATCAAAAAATGAAAAATTGGAAAAAAATCAGAATTGCAGTGTGCCATGCCATGTTAATTTGATTGATCAGTGCATATTATATTAAGGTGTTGCCTCATCATTACATGATAACAAGAACTGTGGGTTATTTTTACACTTTTTAAAGGAGATAGATAAGAAATACCAGTTCAAGTAATCAAACTGCAGTTTAGGTAAATTCCTCGAGTGCATTGCTCATGGAAGCTATGATTTTTTTTGCTCATTCAGCAATGAGGCTATGCCTATCTGGCAGTATGTATGGAGAAACGCTGAAAGTTCACTGGCAACAAACGGTCAGCAGCCTCAGAAGCAGGGAACACTGAGGGAAGTTGGAGTGGCAACAGGAAGGAAGGAGATAAAGAAGCATGTGTTAAATTTAAGCCTATAGTGAATAATACTGTGCAATTCTTAGCACACATTTCAATATATTTGGGGTGGATATCTGAGTTTTGTATGGCTATTGAACATGTTGTAACTATATGGGATGTGAAAAACAAACAAAAAGAATAAGTGTAAAAAAAAAAAGAACCTCAGTTTTGATCAGCTTTACTTTGGATTAATAAAATCTCTTGTATTTACCAATGGTAAAAGATATTTCCAGTCATGTCAGTTGGGGCTATTAAACCAGAGTTCTGTCAGAAAAGCATTCATCAGGTACTGAGAACTAATGGACTACTTTGTCAAAGTTCAAGATGTCAAGCGGGAGCACTCTTTGTGAAACAGAAAGAGAAGTTCAATCTAGAAATTTCTATGGTATTTCTGAGCCCAAAAATAATTTTTCAGGATTGAGTTCCACACACAGCATCAGTCCATTCCCGCAGAACACTGCTCAAAAGCTGAAAGACACCCTCAAAATTTCCTGACAGTGCTTCACAGCACTGTGGTGGTCACTGGCTGACATAAGGTGTGTGACAGGGGAGCGAGGTTCCAGTGAGACCTCACCAGATGTATATACAAAGCTCAAAAGACTTTTCATGTCAGTAAGTCCTTCAAGCTCATATTTTCCCTGCAAGTGCATTAAAGGATTGCAAATCTTTACATTTCCTTAATTTATTCTAATGGTTATACCATTTTCTAGTATACATTTGGGCAGTTCTAATTATTTACACTGTAGAAGTTTTCTGGTTCTTTACTTTTTAAGCTCTGCAAGTCTTATTTTAAGTATGTCACTCTCCTACATCTAAGGCAAATTTCACAGTGATCCTTTTCCTATTCTTTTAAAAGTTGGCTTTTTTTTATTTCTTATGACTGTAGGGTGTCATTTTGGTTTAGTTTTTTTTTGTTTTGCTTTGTTTTGTGCTAAGACAGGATTAAATATCTATACCTTTCTGACTGTCTATGTTTTTATTTCACAGGCATTGGCTGCCTATATCTTCCCTGGATCTTTTTTAACAAAAAAGATTTTTTTTTTAAAAAATAGCAATTTGTTTAATGAAGTGTAGCAAAGTCTCCAAAAGAATAAGATTTGAAAAGCAGCTGGCTCAGAAGTGGCAATCCTGTTTTCATAAGAACCTTTTGAGGATTTTAAATTTATTTAATGCTGGAACAAATCCTTAATCTTTTGAAGGCTGTAGTGTCCATTTTTGGACTAGAAAGGTTGGTGTTAAAAATATGCCTACACTTCCTAGACAGTCTGTGCAGGTTTACTGGTTTTGTCTGGGATAGAGTCAAGCTCCTTCACTGTAGCTTGAATGGTGCTGTGTTTTGGATTTGTGATCAAAAGAGTCTTGATGATAAACTGAATTCTTAGCTATTGCTGAACAGTTCTTGCACAGTGTCCAGGCCTTCTTTACCACCAGAAAAAAGACTGGGAATGGACAAAGATTTAGGAGGTTGCACAGCTGGGACATCTGACCCCAACTGATCCAAGGGATCTTCCACAGCTCCATTGAGCACTGGTGAGGCCACACCTCAAGTTCTGTGCTCACTTTTGGGCCCCTTCATGACCTAAAACACATTGAGGGTCTGGGGTGTGTCTAGAGAAAGGCAACAGAGCAGGTGAAAGATCCAGCACACAAGTTCTGTGAGGAGCAGATGAGGGAGCAGGGAAGGCTCAGCCTGGACTAAAGGAGGCTCAGGGGTGGATCTTGTTACTCTCTGCAACTACTTGAAAGGAGGTTGTGGCCAGGTATGAGTTGGGCACTTCTCCCAGGTTACAAGAAACAGGATGACAGTCAATGACCTCAAGCTGAGTCAGGAGAGGTTTAGGTTGGATATTAGGAAAATTTTTTTCATGGAAAAGGTTGTAAAGCACTAGAACAGACTGTGCATGGTAGTGGTAGAGTCACCATCTCTAGAATGTTTCAGAAATGTGTGGATATGGCACTTAAGGACATGGTTTAATGGTGAACGTGGTGGTGGTGTTGAGTTGGTTTTTGGACTTGATGATCTCAAAGATTTTTTCCAACCTCAACAATTCTATGAAATTCCTTACTTTGAGTGAGTTTTCCCACTTTTGCCCTTTGGATTGTCTCCCTCATCACATTAAGGGGACTGAGTGGCTGTGTAGGGATCGAAATTCAGCTTCCAGCAGTGAGGAGCAGGAGCCTGATAGGCTTAAGCAGTAAGCCATGGTCAACAGAGTCCGTGACAAAATCCCATCACTAAGGACAACAAGGCCTGTTGATGTTCAAACATGCCGATTAGCTGTCACTGCCTCCAAAGTAGAGATGTATTTTAAGATGAATGTTATCAATTAATGCTGAAACCCTTTGTTTTCTTCCCCCCATGTAAATTCTGTTAAAGAAATTATTAAATAATTGTGCAATGTAGCCAAAACTTGTATAATCCCCTAGTTAACATATGTTACCATGATCCATCCTCCTTATTAACATATCCTGGCCCCAAGACCTTTAAATCTTGTGTCACATGTTCAATAAACATTCCAGTTTTTACCTCCATATTTGGGATTTTGACTCTTACAGAGCTGAGCTGCTGTGGGTTAATCCACAAGAACAGCTTTTAATAAACTGCTGCAACAGAGTCTATTGAAATTTATATGCATTTATGGAATGCCTTATTTCAATGAAAGCTTAGGAAAACCCCCTCATTTTGAATCCTCAAATTTGTGCTTATTTTAAAGCACTGATTTACATACCTATTTGAAGTCTGTTTATCTTATGATAATATCTAAAGAAGGGAACTTGTTTACATTACCTCAGTCTGATTTTCAGCAACTATTTTAAATGCTTTCCCCCAGAATAGATAAATTGTTTTTTCTCCTATGTCTTTCTGAAGTTTCTGCAGTTCTCCTTGAGCAAGTTTTACCAGTCAGCAGGAAATGGGAGCCAACATTTCTGTCTTTGGCTCTGGACAGGTGGCTATAAAATGATGGGACTGTTTTGAACAGCCATTCTCCTTTCTTCCTGAATTCACAGAAATATCTGAAGCAAGTCTTCAGTGGAAAAAATATCCTTCCCATAGTGCAGGAGGCTGAACATGGAAGCTACAGTTTCATTTCTGTTGAATATCTGTGACATCTGTGTGTCTGCATTACCACTTTATCATTACTCATGCAAGGAACCCTCTCTTCCTTAGTTTGTGTATTTTAAACAACCTTTCTTTATAGTTCTTCTTCTCAAATTTAGCTAGGTGATTTGTCTTGTGGTTGTTTCCTGTTTTTTTCCAGATCTGTGTGGTCCTTTTGAAAATATAATCTGATAGGATATGGATTGATATGTGAAAAAACTAGTCTCAATATTTAAAGATTACTTCTTCACTCCTCTATGCTTCTCAAGCAGCCCTGTAGAGGCTGGATAACTGAATTGCAGCTTGCTTAAATTGACATATCTGCACTGACATCCAAGGAATTCAGGTTTTGTGTTTTTCAGGCTGAAGGAAAAAAAAAATATTGCTTCCTCCAGGTATGCTCAAGAACTGACTGCAATTCTAATATCTGATATTCACTGGAAGGAGATATGCCCTAAAAATTAATTGCTGTTCTCTTAAAAAAAAAAAAAAAATGAGTTAAATATTCTGTTAGAAAAAAAATCTCAATTTAATTTAAACAAAAAATTAGGGGATATCAATATGATATATTAATGCATGCCATTTCTTTGATATTATATAGCTAATGTGCTGTGTGAAGCATATATTTTTATGTGAATATTCTCCCTTATGTCACAAAAATCATTTGAAGGCATGAACAGTCAACTCAGCCGAGAACTGAATGACGATATTTCAGACAACATATTTAACTTCTAATAAAACAGACATCTGTTTAAAACTTGACTCCTCACCAATTAACTGCTGCCACAAATGCCACAAATTTAAATGGATACAGGTCTGTGCTCTCAGGTGGCATTTAGAGCACACTGAAATTCATACACACACTCTCTGGGCAGATGTAATTCTAAGTGGTTACAACTGAGTCAACAGAAGCACAGAGATTTATATCCACTAGAGCAACGGCCCAAAGTGCTTTCCCTGGAAAGATTGCTATTTATGGACAGTGCCATAAAGCAGTGAAAGTTAAGGAGGACCAGAACCTATGTCTTCTATGAAAAAAAACCCAGTCAGCTGGAGGAGAAAAATGGTTTGAGGAGAAGTTGGTTTGGAACTGGACTGCTGCTAGTGGTGAAAAGAACTAGTACAAAATCTCTAAACTGAGTCACTGGGTAAGCAGATGAGATAAAACAGGTTGCACCACACAACAAGGGATACTGGGGAGAGGCAGATTAAGTACCATGTGGTACCTGAGTAACCCAAGAGAGTTCATGTGGCTGTGGTGGGGTGATGCTCCCTGTGGGGGCAGACTGCTGATCAGTGGCCCAAAAGGGACCAGAAACACACTTTTCTATGATTTCTTGTGTCACATCCTACACTAACAACTATTGACCCAGCATTGGGAGATGAACAAACCTTATAATCTGGGTACTGTGACAGGGAGAGAAGTAGTGATTTGCTATTATCATCTTTATAAACATGAATCACCCCTTAAAATGTTGGCTAGCTGTGAACAGCATCAAGGCTTTTAAAATGGGTGCATGTTTTTCTTATATATTTATAGGGGGGTTTTTTTGATAAATTTATAGCAACTACTTTTCTATATTTGTTTAAAATTTAACCTTGAAGAAAACTCAGTGGGAATAATACAAAATTTGAATGTATTTTGCTATGTCTACATTTTCTCATTGTAATGACATATTCAAAAGTTTATAAATACCCACTTTTTTATAAACTAAATTTTTGTGTAACTTGTGTCTGAGTACGAAGTACACTAATTTCTCACATTTATAATGTTTTACTCCTTCAGAAGATACTTTATTCACAGATAAGATTAATATCCCTCTTTTGCCAGATATATTGTCTTTGCACTGCCCTAACACTTTCAGCTACAGATATTATTCGACCAATTCACAGCACTTTATCACAACATGCCAAGAGGTTTCCTCTCCTTATCACCTTTGCTAGATTTTGCTTCACTGGTGGTCCATAGTAGAAGCAGTAAGCATGTTGTGCAGTCGTTGTGCACTAGTGACACCCTTAAGAACTTTGTTTTGGCAACCATGTGGGTTACAGGAGCATGTCTCCATGTAGGTTTTGCCATAAAATCTCCAGACCTTTTTTGAATTAACCCACCTTTCCCACTAATTTCTTTTATTCTCATTAGCACATTGATCATTCTTCATGTCACAGTTTTCAGCCATCTTGAGGGCAAGACAAAGTGTTACTGTAATCTTAATAACAGTCACTTTATCTAAATCTAGCAGTGTCAGGGAACTGAGAACTTAGAGAATGTCTGCTTTGTGGGCCGTGCCTTAGTTTTTGGGAGATGCAAATTGGCTCATGTATTGCTTGCAATCCTACCCTGGAAAAAATGCACAGTTAAATTTAAACTTGTGATTGTATCAACAATGCAAAACCTTGCAGCTGTGCTTTCCTCTTTTTGATTAATTTGCTTTAGAAATAATAAAATCCTCTGGATTTCATTCAAATATGTAACAAGCTAAGATCTGACACATGAAACATTTTACGGTGTGGAACTTTCTCTGAGCCAGTTAGTTTCACTGGGTCTCATCCTAGTGAATCCAGTTTTCACACTTCCATTTACCTTGGGAAGTTAGAATGTATCTATTGTGGTTTGGTGTGGTGTGTTTTTTTTTTTCTTTGGGATTTTTTTAAAGGGTTAAGAGAAAAGTCTAGTCCAGCATGTATTTGGATGAGGAGAACTCTTGCACGTAAGTACAATTATGCACCTGTATTAAAAAAAGTCTTGGTGGATTGATAGCAGCTCTCAAAATTACTGAAATAGAAGGCATCTCTTGTAGCTGATGTCTTTTTCCTTATGAATAATCACTGAGCAGCTATGAAGATTACTACAAAATGTAAAATTTTCCTCTTTTGGCTGAGAACAAAAATTGGATTAGTGATCAGTTGCAATTGCCAAAAGCTTTGTTGTTTTCTCATTTATACTTTTCCCCATTAAAAAGGGATATCAATCCCCTGAAAATTCTCACAGATTAAGACTATTTTTTAATATCCTGGCATTTTAGGTTTAATCAACAATTTTTACTCCTCTAACCCATGATATGAAGAAGTATGCCAGTGCCCTGTGTTCCAAACCTTTAATGATCACTTTACTTCAACAGGTTTGAAAAGCGTTTCTAACGTGAAACTAGGAAATGTAATAGAGAGATTTTAGATTATTTTTAAGAGTTTAAACCCTGCAGCTGATATTGTTACACTGACTATTTCAGCCTAGCATTAGCTGTACTATTTCTATGCCTTCTTTCAGTATTCACTGATATGTCAACCAAGAATTTGAACTATTATATTCCCATGGTTAGACACTTAAGTTGTTAGAGAACCCTAAACTCCACTGTTTTGTGGTACATGCCAAACTGTCATGCAGTATTCATAGCATGTATCTTCTTGTGTCTTATAGTTACTTAAAAAATCCAGTGTCTTTTTTGTTACATATTCATGTTATTTGCCTTTTCCTATGTAGTGTATTGACAGATAGTTTACAAAATAATGTACCAAGCAGCTTTCTGCTCCCTCACCTCATAGACTCTGCAACTGGTTGACTGTGAATTTCTTTACAAGTAAACTGAATAATCTGTTCCAAATTTTCAGTCACTAAAAATTTTAGATATGGCACTTGGGGACAAGGTTAACTGGTGGACTTGGCAGTGCAGTAGAAAATAGTTGTCTGGTTTTAAAATATTTAGCTCAACAGAAACCTTTACCCCTATAGAAAACCTTAAATTTTCTGTAAAATAACAAGTCATTATTGTTTTCCTTTAGGAACTTTTAAAAATATAAATTACTTTTTTCCTCTCTTTGGGAACATATAGGATAATTTGCATTTATAGTATCAAAAGAAAAAACAAAAAAAGTTAACAAACTATTTCTGTTCAAAAGCTGACTGCAATGCACAATAATCACATAAATCTAGAAGAAAAAAAGATTCTAATCTTCTTGTAAATAGTTGCCCTATAGCTGGGAAAAATTACAGTAAAAAGATGTCACATTTAAGAGAACCCATTAAGCTGAGCTTCTTTCAGTAGAGATATTGAAGACAGCCAACCCCATAAACTACCTATTAATGCTTCCAATTTCATATTATCTGAATAGTTACTATCCATGAAATAGGAAGCTTTATTTTAGGAACAGCAATATGCGGTAGTGCTGGAGCAAATCATACTTTGTGAGGTGGAGTGTTACAGACTTCTACCCTTGAAATTCAAGATGTGACCAGTCCCAACATGCTAAATGAAGTGAGGGAAAAGGGAATAAAGATCAGAAAGGAAAGTGTCTGCATCAAATACCTTTTAGACTTTTAAACAGGAGGATAAATTAGGGAGATAGATGAGCACAGAGCTAGCAGAGACAGGGGCTCCCTGAAGGAAATTTCCAAGATGGAATCTGGTGCTATTGTTTTCTGCTCCTCCACATAGGAGAATGTGATTCTGTCCATGGACAACTAAGGGAGAATTTGGCATGCTTGACTGAGTTAAAAAACAGGGGAAGTCACAGCATCAAATCCTCCTGCAGGCCAGGTTTGAAACTGGGAGACTGATCAGAAAGCAAAAGTGGTTTATTCATCTGTTATGCAGGTGTGAAAATCCAACAGCATGTTAAGTATTCAGGCTTTTAAAATTATTTTCACTGCCTTGGAATTTGTGTTTCTCAAATTCTGTTTTCTCAATTTTCGGATTTCATGAGTGAGGGAGGAAAGAAGGAGGAAGGAAGTGAAAAGGAGGAGAGAAGAGTAAGGTAGTGCTGAGACAGAAGGGGAAAGGGAAGAGAGGAGGGAAGAAGGAGGATAAGGGAATGGAAAACAGATGAAACCAGTACAAAGTACAAAATCACCAGCTTTGAGCTGCTCATTTTTGACTTCCTGATAGCATTACTATTTTCTCAGATTTGGTGTTATGACACCAAAGAGAAAGTCCTGGATGGGCATTTAGTAAGTTCCCCAAAAGTGGAGCCTCTGTCCCTGAGCATTAGTGGTGATACTGTCCCAGCCCCGAGGTTTAACCCATCCTGCAGTGAGCGACGCCACCACATGGTGGGTGTAGAGGAAACAGAAGATGATGCTGAAAAAGAGGCAATACCAGTGAAATAATAAGGCTTGAGATTTCCTTTCCATCTCCTGTTCATTCCCACTGCAGCTGGAGACTGTGGGATGCTCCCAGATGACTTCCTGGTCTTTTCTGCTGGTGCTGGATATAAGCCAGAGGAAGCTTGGCAGCCTCATGCCTGGAGGGATGTGTCAGGTCCTCAGCAGTGATCCACAGAGTGAAGACACATCCCTGTTTAATCCTGGCAACTTTTGGGTCCCATTGCAAATTTACTCTCTGCCTGAGGGATGAGGTCTCTGAGGTTATGATGATGGTGGGTGTATAAAATTTTCCCATGGAGCTGGGTGTGGAGGGATGGACAGAGGTGTCCTCTAGCTGTGGTGGCAGCCTGGGTTTAGAGGACACTGTGGCCAAGAACGTATTCTTATTCTACTCATTCATTTCAGGTGAACTTCTAGATTACTCTTACTTTACTGCCATGGTAGTCACAGTTAATTTATTACTGAGGTTTAATTAGGGACACAGGGTCTAAGTGAAAACATTTTGTAATGCAAGAGATGCATTAAATGTAGGTGAAAGAGAATGGTAAACTCAAAGTTCACTGGTTATTTTGAGCAAAAAGAGACCTGATATTGCCAGCATAGGTTCCTCTTGCAACATTAATTTTGAGTGTTGCATAGTGTAATGTTTGAGTAAACCTGTGACCCCCCCTGATTCTGATAAATTACTTACCGCCTCATGGGCTAGGCCTGATGTCAGTGGCAAAGTTAGCACATATAAAGTTCTTTTCATTAATGCACCAAGATGGTATGCATGTTTGCATAGCTGTAATGTCACATATAAGCATCTTATTTAGGGGGTTGCTCTCCCATTCTTTGATTAGTAAACCAATCTTTTGAGAAAGAAACCACACGGACTTTCATGCATAAGCAGTTCCTGAACTCTGTAAGAGTCTGAAACACAAACAAGTTTGGAAAGTCTTATGGAGTGGAATTTTAAAATTCAATGATTTCAAGGGTCAGGAAACTCATAATAACCTTACCCAAGCATTGTTTGAAATGCCTGGTTCAGAACTGCTGTCAGAGGATTCAGAATGAAATGCTTTGTTGTGATGCAAAAGGGACTTCTATATACTGACAATGTCTGATCAAACTCAGATTCCAATTTCTCTTTGTATCATTGCATTCATTGTAATATTTTTATTAAATTGTAACTCTGATTTATAATCCCTTTTTTGTTGGTTTCACTTCTCCTGCTGGTTTACCTTAAAACCAGCACAACCACTTAGATAAATAACCTATTTAATCATTCTCAATGAGTCTTACTTGGTAATGGAGCAGAGGATTTCATTGCTCCAGAACTTGCTTAGGCAAATATAAGTCATCCTGTTCAAGTACAACACAGCAATGGGTCCAGAATATTTTTCTGATGTGTATTCCATATATGAGGTAATGTTAATATTTTAATGGAGAAACTTACTGGATGTTTCATATGATTTACATGTATTAATGGCACATGGGGTATTATGTAACAGTGATAATTTCTGAGTCTCATCTTCTCAGTTATTGTTGCTGTTGTCAAATCTGAATGGAAGGGTTTTAGTGCTATGGTTTCACAGTCAAAAGCAACTTCCTTGGGGTGTACACAGATATTTACTGGTGTGTATTATTTTCTGCTTCCAATAACAGTAAAGTTTACAGCCCCCATCACCAAATGGATAGAGATACATAAAAGCAGGTGCTAGGTATTTGCTAACTCTGTTTTGTAGGGGTGGGGGCAGCCAAGGGTAAGAGCAATTTGTGTAACATAAAGGCATACAACATGTTCTATCAATAGTAAATTATTTTCTCCATTGTTTGATCATGTTTAGTGAAATATACTCACTTACTGAGCAGAAAATGAAAGTATGAAAAAAGTTAAAGAGGAATGTTTACTGCTTACCTAAGTACATAGTTTTTGTGGAGAATTCCTCCTCCAACACCAGGCTTTGTACAGAAGATATGCTCCCTGAATCTACAGATTTTATTAAAAAAGCAGTGAAGCTTCTTCTCCTGTGTTACATGCCCAACACACCATATATTGTTCTAAGCCAAGGCCTTACTTTAAAACAAATTTATATTCTCCTGGTGTATGCTCACATAGCAAGGCTGTGTCTGAGCATTGATTGCCAAAAAGTGGAGTGCACTGGCTGAATGCTGAGTGAAATTCAATATAACTTCTTTGTTGGAGGGCAGGTGAATGGGAGAGCTGCTGTAGTTGCATAGCTTGACAGTGTAGTCAAGATGAAGTTGTGCCATCCTGTCACCATTCTACTGGTGAGGAACAGCTTGGTCTATCTGCAGGTCAGAAAGGGCTGGAGCTTGACACTACTCATCTGCAGGGAAGGCCAAGAAACAGACACAACCTGAGCCTCCAAAGATTTTCCTCTGAAATAATGGGAAGGTCCAGGAAGGTTAGCTTCCTAGACAGTGAGACACCTTTGGTGTAAATGGTTATTTCTTATGGCATCTGAAGTGAGAAAATGTAGGGTTACTGCATGATTTATGGAGTGGGACATACTGAAATCATTCTCTTCGAACAGCTTCACTGGTTGTACCTTGTCATTACCAATAGGACTAAATCCTAAACTGCAGTAAATCATCCTACCAACCTCAGAGTTTCTGATCCTCAATATTTCACATAAGTGAGAAATCCTGAGGGAGAAATGTTGTCATAATTTTTATTTTCTAAGAGATGGTCATACTTGAATGATAGAATGTAAGCTGATTTAAAGGTTGGGACAGAAAAGGCATCAGAAGATCCATGAGAACATTACACATCTCGAAAAAATCCCATGATACAGCAAAACCCTTTAATCGAACTATGTTTTGAAAGATGACTAAACCCAATTCAGAGCAGCTTTTATTTTAAGAATTTGCTTAAAATGGTGTTCAAGGTATATTAGGATCTGTTAAATGTGAGCAAAAGTGCTGAGTCTTACCTCCTGAAATCTCAGTTTCTGAAAATGATTTCCCTTCTAAAAATTACTTCCTCACTTACTTCAAGCTCTGTTGCTAGATGATGTGTGAGGTTTGGGTTATTTTTTTTTCTCTTGTGGCTAGATAACTGATCAGTTGAAAGGAATTGTGCAAGTGAGTTTATTGCGGAAAGTTTGACATGAGTCATCATTATATAATCCCTTACTTGTAGTCTTAACTCTGGCTCAGATGCCAAATTATTAGAAATTATTATTTATCTGGAAGCTCCAACTTTGTTGTTTGATTTTAACAGTCTTAAATGTCAGGGGCTTTGATAGATTTCTGTCTGGTTTCTTTTTTTTCAGGGGTCATTTTAAATGAACAATATGGCATAGTCACATGTGATAATGAAAGGATCACTGTTTCAATGCATTTAGACAACAGAGAAATTTTATTATGATTACACTGAGCACAGAATCATGATACATTGGGAGGAGAAGAGCACTGAATCTTCTCTGCTTATGTGGGATTGATCAGGCAAATCAGGTTTTGTGTTAGGCCAATGGAACCCCAAACTTTTCAAACTGGGGACAGAAGACCAGTGAATTCCTGTCTTCACTATCCATACCATTAAGGAAACTTTTAAAATTTGTGTGTGATCAGAAACCAAGAAGTAGCCCATAGTCATCAAAGGAGAATTTCCAAGATGTGAATAATAGCAAGTTCCTGTCAATTTTATGCGTCACGTACCTTTTAAAGAGTAGCTCCCCTGCGCTCCCATTTGGCACAGAGGGGTTTGCCAGGCAGCTCACCACAAAGGGAACTGCTGTCCTTGGAGGGACATTTCTGCATGTGGCCATTGGTGAAGCTTTGCCACTCCTCTTTGCCAGGAGTGTTTTTTTTTCTTATGCAACATTCCTTTGAATACATCAACTAAGAGCAAAGCCAAAAACTTCCTTCAACTTCCACTCATCAATTTCCTCATTTCCTGCCCCTGCCCCATTCTAGAAACTAATTTTTGCATTTCTATCTATCTATCTATCTATCTATCTATCTATCTATCTATCTATCTATCTATCTATCTATCTATCTATCTATTCAGACTCAGGCAATCCTCCCCTTTTCATATAAATCTTTGTGGTTTAATTTTTTGTTAATAAATATTGATACCGGTTTGGTGTGAGAAACAATAACAAAAAATAGTATAACACTCACAAGTCCATAATTAGTTACAACACTGTCCCTGTATGGTAGAGTAGCTGTTTTGGTTTTTAACATTTTTTGAATCAGCACCTGGTTTTCTATATGTGAAGTTGCTTGAGAACTCTTCTGTGAGTAAACACATTGATTGACAAGCCAAAACAGAAACACAGTTTTCAAGTAGATTTTAAAAATTAAATTATGGTTTACCATATAGAATAAATTGCTAATAATGTCTGAGTAATATTGAGGTGTTACCCACTTCAACCTGTCTGACTTAAATGTAGGATTTTATGTATTTACCAGAAGTCAGTAGAGACCTGACTTTTTTGGCGGGGGGAGATCCTGTGTACACTCTAAAATTCTTATTCCTATTTATACTGTTGCAACAAAATGTATGTGTATATATCTGTCTATACAAGTCAGAGAATTATAGGTTGCTGTGATGGGAGTCTTTAGAAGACGGACAAATCAGGTCAGTTTTTAACTTTATTGAATTAATTCATTAACAAGGCACTTGGTGTTGATGGGCAGTTCTCACATGATGTTAATCAATAGTTGTTATATACAGAACTATCAACTCAAACAATTGTATTTTAAATTATCTGTGGATTTCATGGGGTTGTGGAGCTGATGTCAAACAGTGAACCCACAGAGCTGGAGCCCCTGGTGTTTGCTTGTCCTGAAATCAAGATGACTAGGCTTGAGAGACCCTCAGTGAGCAAAATCAGAACTAAATTGAATTTTATTTCTTTCTTCTCAGGTTCTCTTCCCTTGCCCCTGTATTTATGTTGTTGCTTTCCCTTTCTAGGGAGAGGATCTTCCAAGGGAGGATTTCTGTTCTGCTCACTGTTCTATTTATTTTAATTTATTTTTTTCTTCCCATTCATCCTTGTGTAACTTCATCCACTGCTGCCTTTTGGATGATCATGTTGCTCACATCATTATCTAAAACTATGCCTGGCTCACAGTAGTACAAAAAACTTGCATGCAATTGCTATACAATTTTAGTACACCTATATTAAAGTTCAAGCCGAGATAGTCTTAATTTTATCGAAATTAGTACTTTTGTGCATTGTAGGCGGTCCTCTGCTTTGGCTGGAGTGCTGAACACCCATGAATATCCACTCCTTCCTCACAGAGCTGGAGGACTGTAGTCAGAGCAGAAGGAATTCTTGAGAACCCAGAAGTTCATCCCCGAGTAATTTAAAGAGAGCAGTTGGGAATTTAACTTTGTGGCCTGAAGAAACAAGAATGACTCTAGTGTAATCCATATTAGCATTGCGTGACTGTTTAGCTGGACAACTGTGTTGAGAAAAAGGGAAAAATACTAGTTTATTAAACTGCATAAAATTACTGTTGCCATTTTTGTATATGCAAATAATCAAATCTATAGAATTAAACATTTACAAGTATATTTTCAAATTGATATTTCAACATTGGATGTCAGAACTGAATTTTACAACACCTAATTAAAACATTTCCATAATTTGCTCGAGTAGCTCTATTATAACTCTCAGGTTTTTTTCTCTGATTTTTATGTCTGACCATCAAAATGGAAATTGTTTGCATGGCCTGGCTAGTGGGGATTGCAGAATGTGAGCCAATAGATGCTTACTGATCTGCTCCTTTAGCAAACAATTTCTACTACATTAAATATGACAAAGAGTATGTTTAATGAAGTGCTTATGACAATAAGTACAGTGTCAGCTCATGTTTTATGTAACAGAGAATTAAATATTTGCGTAAATTAAACATAAACTTTCTGAGCTGAAGGTCATTTTTATCTATTGCATTTACAGGGATATTTTTGTAAAACAAAAACCCACCCACTGCAACCAGAGAGTAACACAAAATACGTGCAGTACATTGAGTTCTGCAATAAGGGATGACCCTTTGTGTCCTCTGCTATTTCTGAAAGATGGCAACATTTTGAATGGGAAATCAAGTCAATGAATTAATTAGTTTCCCATCTTTTTCTGTAACCAAAAATATTCAGGATGACTGAAAAATCAGATGAAAGTTGCACTGTACAGATTGACAGGTTGTCTTTGTGTGGATGTGTGCTATAAATAGGTGTGTACTACTTTAACTTCTCACCAGGGAATAAAGTTTCATCATTTCGTACAAGTCAATGAACATTGCACAAAGTGATGACTACATATTATGACATGGTGACTTATTTGTGTTTCCCTCAGCAGTATTTTTTGTCACTCTGGTATTTTAGGATCATATTTACTTGAAGTTGAAACTACCATAAGACATAGAAGGTTCTGCAGTGCCCTCTGCCCCCTTCAAATGATCGCCATGTCATAAGAAATGGATGCCAGACTGTCATTCTGACTTGGCAATTTCACTGTTATGCCTTGACTGTAATCAAGAGATTGGGCATTGTTGAGAAGTGTTTCCTGCATTTATTTGGCAAATCCAATGAAAACCGGCTGTTTTGAGATCTGTGTGTCATAGAGGGCATGGCCAGCCACCAAAAAAAAAAAAAAAAAAAAAGGAATTGCAGTTCCTGCAATAACTGAGATAAATTACTGTGATAGGTCTGCCACTTTTTGATTGTTTTTTATCATTTCTCTGTGATATGCTCCTTTTTACCACCAGTGTACCTGACAGGATGATGCTCTGCAGCCCCTGAAAGTCCACCCAGGGGAAACCTATGAGGATGATGTGGCATAAATAAAAAAAAGAAAATAGTTAGAGAAGACAAGAGGCAAAGTCAGGTTGTCTTTGAAGACATGTATCTCTCTTGGCCACATCAGGACTGAGCCTGCTCTTGTGATTTACACAGATGAAGTTACAGACTTGACAGGGAAAAAAGGGAGAGATGAATGTAACTGTCAGCATTTCATTAATGAGATGTGATAAACATTCATTAACTGCTCTGTATGGCTTTGTAGAAATACATCTCTTCATGATGGCATGCCTGTGGTGCCTGTGTCATCCCCTAGCTCTATTAAGATTCAAATGAAAAAGAATTATTTTCAGTTTAACAAGATTCTGAAGAGAGAGAAAGTCCTGAGCAGGACCGAGTGCTGCCTTCCCTCAGCCCTCTGTGAGAGAAGCTGAAGCCAAAGCTCAGAGAGGGATGTAGTGCCCTCTTCAGTGTTACAAGAGTTTAATGCACAATTCAATGCCTCTGTCTGAAGTCTACTGTATCATCAGCAGTTTCAGCAGATCTGGTCTTTTCTGGGCTAGAGAGCAGAACTGGGTTTATTAACAGTTTCTTAGCAAACTCACTGCAGAATTTAGAAACTCTTGTTAGAAACAAGTTTGAAATTTCATCTAACTTATTGAAAAACAGGAAACTTGCACTGGTACAGCTGTAGGATGTATTTTCTACACAACCAGCATTTAAAGACATGAATTCCTGCTGCTTTTCTGAGCCACTGGTCCTTTGGAGAAGATAACAAGGTTGTGCTCTTCATACCCACTACTCCTCCAGATTTTCTGAGCACACTGATGCAATGGGAATCTTTTCCCTGTTCTTGCCTTCTGCTAGGGCAACCATCTGTGTATCTGACAAATCTAAAGTGACATCAACAGGCAAATACTGTGATCTCCTATAGAATATATACAACCTGTATGCCAGTGCTTCATGAAGGCTTTTAATTTTTAAATGAAACTATACAGAAAACATTGGGATTTTTTGTTTGTTTGGATTTTTTTTAGCTTGCAATTCAATCACTTCATGCTTTGGTAATGGTTGTGGTTTAACCCCAGCTGACAGCTCAGCCCCATGTAGCTGCTCCCTCCTTCTCACTATGGTGGGGCAGCAGAGAGAATCAGAAGAGTAAAAGTGAGAAAACCTGTGGGTTGAGATAAAGGCAGTTTAACAGATAAAGCAAAAACTACACACAAGCAAAGCAAAACAAGGAATTCTTTCCTCACTTTCTGTGGGAAGGCAGGTGTTCAGCCATCCTCAGGAAAGCCAGGCTCTACCACAGGTAACAGGGACTTGGGAAGACAAATTTCATCATTCAGTCCTTCACCCCTTTATTTCTTCTTCCCACAGCTCTATATGCTGATCCCATACTGTCTGGGATATCCCTTGGGTTACTTGGGACTAGCTGTCCCCTTGTGCCATCTTCCAACTCCTTTCTCACCCCCATCCTCCTTGCTGATGGGGTGAATGGAGGAGCAGATCTTGACGCTTTGTAAATGCTGCTCAGCTTTAATGAAAACACACCTGTTTATCAACACTTTCCCCAGCACAAATCCAAAACACAGGCCCATATTTGTTACTGTGAACAAAATTCACTCTATACTAGCTGAAAGCAGCACAGTAATGGTTTGCAAATATGTAAAAGGCAGTGTATTTCCCTTTGGCTTTGACTTCTACGTTACTTGCAAAGGATCTTTAATGACACTGTGGTTTTTTTATCCCGTATATGAAAGGATGGTGATGCTGACCCCATCTGAGAGGCTGCTCTCATTCCTCAGACTGGCTGTTTTCTGTCTGCATTTCTGGCTGTACATCCATGAATTCAGATGTTACACACGTGTGTTTCTACATGTGTACCTACTGGTAGTGCACTCTGAACCTCACTGCCCCTTGGACACTGGGCACGAATTGGGACAGCTTCACCTGTCAGCAACACCTAATATGTACCTGTTTCACATTTAATTTACAGGCATTTTTCTCTCTTAGCTGTTTTATCAGTTATTCAGATTTTCAGGCATTTTCACATTTGGGATGAGAAAAATATCAGAGCCTGACCTCTGTCTTTGTAGACTAGTAGTCTGAAATGACTCTGCTGCCTTAACTGCCACATTCCACTCTGCAAGTCTTCCTTTGTTTCCCCTTTGCATTTCATAGCGTGCAAGTTTCTGAGTATGTTTTGTTCCTTAACATGATTTTCTCCCATTCTACTGCTTGAGTAATAGTCTTGTGTGGTTGCTTGTGGGCTGAATATAAATTATTGAAGGGCCAAGTTACATCTGAGGTGAGACCTTGCTTTTTGTGAACAAATATAAGTGGATACTATTTTTTTGGCTCAAATCAAGTGCTCAGAAGAGAAAACTCTGATGTGATGCTGCTGACTCTTGCATTGGTTTTGGTAATAACACTGTTCAGCAAGTATCTGCTCATACAGTCTGTAGAGTATAGAGATCAGGGCTGTTTAAAAGCAGCTCCTCACGTCATTCCAGAACAAATGGCTCTAGTTTACTGGCTTGTAATAATGTCTTCAGGATCACTTGCTTTGTTTTTTGTTTTCAATTTGATAACCTTCCTTAAGGTTTTCTGATCTGGCTTATCCAGCCAGATGTACTCTGTTGAGTTTGACTGGCTGGTTCCTTTTTTTTTTTTTTTTAATTTTGCTTTCATTTCTTTCATGTTTTCTTGAAACTGCATTAGTAAAAACATCACATTTGAATAATTTTTTTTTCCTCTCCTTTATCTGTATTGGTTATCCTAATATTCTGTATGTGATTGTAGCTTTTTTTCCCTGATTTCAGCAACATTTCTTGACATCAGCATGTTATATCTGATTTAACTTCTCCAGCTTTTTTTTATTAAAAGGATTTCCTAATTTTGACTGACACTGTGTGCTACTGATCATGGGTAAAATTCCTGCTATTGCTATTTTTAACTCATACACTCTTAATGCTTGAAAACAGTCAGGCAGCCCTTGGCAAATTTTTTTCATAAAGAACTTGCAGTAGGTTGATCTGTTCTCTATAGGCTGATCACTGAGGCTGAACCATAAGACAGTGTCTCCTGGCTAATTTGCCAAGTGTCGTGCCATAAGGTCATGGTCAGTTTAAAAATCTTACTTTTTTGGCTGCTAAGCTGGAAATCTTTTACAGCTGTGTGACTATATCTTGTGTAGACTACAAGTTTGTAGGGTAATACAATTTATATCTGCAGAGTATTTAGTGTCTTGTTGTACTACCCTTGGTTTTAACTGGATCACTTTGGTGCAGCTGCGTCAGTCAGAAATAACTGTTCGTAAAGCTCAAATACTGAGTGTGCAAATTAGTCCTTTGAAATACGTGATGGGGATAAAATGCTAAAGTGAATTTAAACCTATTCCTTTTGCTTTCTCAAGTCATGTTGGTCAATGGGATCCTTGCCCTGTGCCGGTATAAACATATTTTATCTGAAAACAAGTTCAGGGATCTGCTGCAAAGATCACTAAAATTAATGGGAAAAAGCTCTCATGATTTAAACTATGCAGTCTTTGGGGTATGCACTGCAATTTTAGTCAAGTTTGAATCGAGCTGAACACAGGGAATCAATGATGGCTTCAATTCCTTGATGCACTGCCACAGGGCAAACAAGTAATTGGTAGCTGGTGCTAGTGGTACAAATGCTCCATTTCAAGTAATACATCAGAAGATAGTATGGGGGAAATATTTAAGTTCTTAGTGAAATTTGGAAATGTCTTTGTTTGAAGAGAATTTTTTTTCTTAGGCAGTGTAAAGGGCAAACATAAAAACCAAACAGCAGTGGTAAGATTGTCACAGTGAATGATCAAAATCTTCTATTCCTATGGCTTCAAATTCTTATTGCACTTAGATTTTATTGACACAGTAAATTTTAATATTTTCCTTAATATTAAAAGCTTCTTAATATTTGATTAAGTGATAAATAATCACTCTACTCTAAGAGATACTTAGAATCAATAGCCTGATTTCAATGACAATGTTTTGTACTTTCTCTTCCAAGGTTATTTGGCAGTCCTAAGCAAAGTAGCTAGAGATTTAAGAGTTCATTGATAAAGAAAATTCAGGCAATATGATACTCTTCCATGTGTTACCAGGACAGTGATAATCGGAGAGAGTCCATTGTGGAAGAAATAATATCCTTCATTCTGGCATAATCAAATTCTTTTTTGTAGCCTCTAACTGGTTGACAAAAAAGAAAAAAAAAAGTCACATATCCTATGAGGAATGGAAACACAGTCACACCTTAGCTGGCACTGCTACGGTATAACCAAGGAGTTGCCAAATTATCTTTACATATGAAGCCTGTTAGCAATGGGGATGGAGGAATTCCCCTGTGATAAGGGTGTGACCAGGAAGGCCCTCAGCACTTCCCCAGACTGTACAGTTTGGGTGTCCTTATACAGGCTTAGCAAACTATCCAAAGGGATCTGTGTCACATAACCCAATGCCTGTTGTTCTCAGGGACTAGACTAGAAGGTGCCGACACAGAGAAACTGAGAATGAACCTATGGTGTTTGAAGACCTATTTGATTCCCAGGCCAAAGAGGCTCTTCCCTGAGGAGCTGCTTCACAGCTTTTAGGACTGTCCAGGCAGGCAAGAGGGATGGAGATGCCTCTCAGTATGCTACAAATCAGTCTTTACTGGGTTTTCCAGAGGTATACAGCACACTGAATGCCTCTGTTTGAAAATGAGGGCCCTGTATGCAGTACTGAGTGTCATCCTTGATTTGAGCTATGTGGAAAATTTTGACCTTTAAGAAATGATGACTTGACTGGTTGTCACGCGGCTGTTAGTGGCCTTCAGATGCTGATTGTTTGGTAAATTGTTTGGAAAAGAACCAAGAAGAATCTGCACATTGTCAGCTTAGTATTAATATAATTATCCTTTCCTTCAGGACTAAAGGAATGGTTTAGCACAGAGCTCATATAGAAGGAAAAGTGCTCTTCCAAAGAGCAATAAACCAAAGAGAAAATGGAAACCAACTGAGAAAATAGAAAATAGAGAATATATAATTCCTCTTTTTAAAAGCTGTTAATTGGTAGTAGCAACAATACAAATGTAAAGACCATGGAAAACAAGTTTGAAGCGCACACTGCATTTCTCTGCAGACTGGAAGTAATCTCAAATGTGAAATATATCAAACATAAGAGTTCAACAGTTAAAAAGTAACCACACTATCCTTAAGTTATTGAAATTTAATCAGT
>JAWWEV010000095.1:10855581-10881793 GCA_035583235.1 Hafferia zeledoni
GCTGACCCTGGCAACTCCAGGCCTGTCAGCCTGACCTCAGTGCCTGGCAGGGTTATGGAGCAGATCATCCTGAGTGTGATCACACAGCACCTTCAGGATGGGCAAGGGCTCAGACCCAGCCAGCACGGGTTTAAGAGGGACAGGTCCTGTCTGACCAACCTGATCTGCTTTTACAATCAGGTGACCCATCTGGTGGATGAGGGGAAGGCTGTGGATGTGTCTATCTGGACCTCAGCAAAGCCTTTGACACTGTCTCCCACAGCATACTGCTGGAAAAGCTGTTGCCCATGGCTTGGACAGGGACACTCTTTGCTGGGTTAATAGCTGGGCCCAGAGAGTGCTGGTGAATGGGGCTGTGTCCAGCTGGTGGGCAGTCACCAATTGTGTCCCCCAGGGATCAGTGTTGAGCCCAGCTTTGTTTAACATCTTGATCAATGATTTAGATGAGAGGATTGAGTCCATCATTACCAAATTTGCAGATGACACCAAGTTGGGAGGGAGTGTTGACCTGCTGGATGGCAGGAGGGCTCTGCAGAGGGACCTGGACAGGCTGAAAAGATGGGATGATTTCAATGGGATGAAGTTCAACAAGGCCAAGTACCGGGTCCTGCACTTTGGCCACAACAACCCCCTGCAGCGCTCCAGGCTGGGCACAGAGTGGCTGGAGAGCAGCCAGGCAGAAAGGGACCTGGGGATACTAATTGAAAGGAAGTTCAGCATGAGCCAACAGTGTGCCCAGGTGGCCAAGAAGGCCAATGGGATCCTGTCCTGTATCCAAAATAGTGTGGCCAGCAGGACCAGGGAAGTGACCCTTCCCCTGTGCTCAGTGCTGGTGAGGCCACACCTTGAGTGTTGTGTTCAGTTCTGGGCCCCTCAGTTCAGGAAAGACATTGAGGAGCTGGAGCGGGGCCAGAGAAGAGCAACAAGGCTGGTGAAGGGACTAGAGCACAAGTCCTATGGGGAAGGGGGCTCAGGGGAGACCTCTTCACTCTCTAGAACTTCCTGAAAGGAGGTTGTAGCCACATAGGGATTGGTCTCTTCTCCCCGCAACCAGTGATAGAACAGGAGGGCACAGGCTTAAGCTGTTCCAAGGAAGGTTTAGGTTAGATATCAGAAAGAAATTCTTTAGAGAGAAAGTAATCAGGCATTGGAATGGGCTGCCCAGAGAGGTGGTGGACTCACCATCCCTGGAGGTTTTTAAGATGAGACTAAATGTGGCACTTAGTGCCATGAACTAGTAATCACAGTGGGGTTGGATCAAGAATTGGACTTGATAATCTCAGAGGTCTCTTCCAACCCAGCTGATTCTATCATGAGGGCGTTGTGGATCAAGATAAAGGCAGGGAGAGATTAGTCATCAGTTATTGTCATGGGCAAACCAAACTTGAATTAGGGAATTTATTTATTACTAATCAACTCAGAGCAGAATAATAAGAAGTAGAACCAAATCTTAAAAGGCCTTCCCACCACTCCTGCCTTCTTCCCATCCTTAGCCTTATTCCCGATTTCTCTGTCTTCACCACTCTCAGCAGCACAAGGGAACAGGGAAAAAAGGCTATGACTAGTTCCTCATATGTTGTTTCTGCAGTGGATGCTGTGCAGTTTTTTTTCCTCACTTAGGCACCTTCTTCCTCTTGAGGGTGAGTTGTCACATCAACACAACCAGCCAGTATAAATGGAATGTGACAACAGGTGACCTGAACTCATACTTTTATTTTTCTGTACCTTTTATGCAAATATTTGGTTTACCTTTAAACAGAAGATGAAGAGTTACTTCTGTAACAGGCAGCAGCCCTTCATGGAAGACACACCTTTGACAGTATTTATTATAATAACAATGAGTTGCCTGGGATCTGTCAGGGATGTGACAATACTTGCATTAGTTTCCACTGGACCATTGACTGTAGAAGCAGAAGGCCATTGCCTCTCTCTGGAAAATGTGTCCCACTGCTGAAATCCAGAAGGATTGTATGTTAGATCCAAAAACATAATTCAACATTACATTCTTGATTCTAGTTGAGCACAGCTAAATGTGAGTTCAACTGCCATCACTATGATATGTTTACTGAATTGCTTAAGAGGAATATACTTAAATGCTGTGTTTCATAGGGTTAACAGGGGTATTGTGCAAATGTATTTCTGAGGTTTAGAGATACAGCACCAGGATTGAAGTTACTTTGTGCTTTCTCAGGGTTTACTCACAAAGGGTCAGGGTCTATCTCATTACTTCAGGAGCTTTCAGGGAGTGACATATATTTCATTTAAGATTTTCAGGCACAAAATATTTAAGGTCATTTCCCAAGAGGAAAGTGTTACCCAAACAATTAGACAGACGCTGATTTCACAGTTTGACAGTTGACTTAAAGGTGGTGAAACCTGATCCCGGCAGAAGCCTTACTATGCCTCAAACATATCCTTAAACTGTATGTCATATTACATATTATTTAGGCTAATTAAGGTACAAGAAATTATAAAATTATCTACTTGATCATGAGAGTAAATAGGAAAGGACTTCCTTTGATGAGTACCTCTGCTTAGAAAAGGTAGCACAATTAGTGTAGAATTAGCTAATACTGATGATAATTTCCTCAAGCACAACTTTCCTTTAATATCTAGATATATGCTATGTAACTCCCATTTTAGCACTAGCAACTTTTGTACATCACTAATGCATGAAACTCTCTCTGTCCTTGGTGCTCTTGAAGACATGTCTCATAAGCACACTTCCACAACAAAACTACTAAAATACTCTTTTTTTTTTCTTTTTTTTTTTTTTTTTTTGCGTTGCAGGCCTGTGGCTTACCAGAAACCTTTAAATTAGTGCTGTTTTAGATAGTGGACTTGCCGTTAGTTCCAGTCATCTGCAAGCTCTTCACTGTGCTTCAGTACACCATCTAATCAAGAAAGACTGATCTCAACCACGTATGTAATATCTACATCCCTCTACCTGGTAAAATTTTACAATTCCTTTTCCCCAAGTTTCATTCTAAGTTGGTCATTTGGAATTAAAATGAAGTGGAAAAATAGAAGATAAGTCTTCTTCCAGTGCTGGAGTCACTGCTGGGGGCTGCCATGAGCAGCTCTCAGTGCCTGTCCTGTTTTTGTGGCCCTGCCTGGTTCAGGCAGCCAGCCACTGCAGGTAGTTGCAGCAGTGAAGGTTGGCTGTGTAGGACAATGTCCCCGTGGGGTGGTTGTGGGGTTGGTGATGGGACTCAGAAAACTGGGAGGGTGCTGTTCTTGAGGGGCATGGGCATTTCTTCCTCCCTTCCCAGGATAGCCAGTGACCATGGCCTCTCCTTCCTGCAGTGTGTGACACCAGTGAGGACAAGCAGATCCTGATCCTCAGCTCTTCCCAGCTTCCTGAAACCATCAGCATGGCCACGGGGCCACATGGAAGCTGCCCCATCTGCCAAGAAACTCTGAAGAACATCACTTACGTGATGGCCTGTCGTCACTGGTTCTGCCTTGGCTGCATTGTGTGCTGGGTCAAGAAGAACCCGTCATGCCCCCTGTGCAGGCAGCCTGTGCACGCCCTCATTTGCTCTCTGCAACCTGAACAAGAATTTCCTGAGATGATTCCTCTGCTGCCCTCAAGCCCATTGACCACTGGCCACCAGGCTGAACAGGGAGCTGCAGAGTCAATGTCCATAGCTCATGCGGCTGGCTTCCCAGAAAAGACCTGGGCGCTGTTATTCCAGAGCTCTGTGGAGATTCTGGAGACTATAGAGCTCTGGCCGAATAAGGTGTTGCTTGCAACCTGCTGGTGGGATGTAGCCTTGGCAGAGGGCATGATCATCCCTTATCTATTCAACTATCGGGTGGATGAGGATCTTTTGATCTGGGTGCAGCCCATGCCGTGGGAGCAGATGGTGGCGTTTGTTCACGAGCTCGTTGCTGTGGAGCAGTGCTGTGAGCGGATTCAGCTGCTCATAGATCAGTACAGCTCCTATGAAGCCGAGGAGCAGAGCCACACATCCATTGGCCTGGGTGACACTCCTGAGGGGATGGCTGCCACCAATGCGAGCACACAGGAGGAACCCCGTGAGGAGCTGGAGCAGGTGGTGGAAGATAACTCCAATGTTGGCCAGAGCAGCTTGTGAGGGCAGGCCCAGGAACCCCTCAAATAGGGGAACCAGCTGCTCCCATGGCTCTTCAGCCCATAAGAAGCCATGTTATCTGCAAGTCCAGGGTGCTCCAGAAGAACCAGGAAAAACCAGGGTGAAGCCAGCAGCTGGGATGCACTTTTTTTGGAAGTACCAAATTCTGAAAGAAAAAACCCCACAAAATTGTGAAAAAGAGCCTTAATCTCTCACTGCAAACCCTGCAGCTGGCATTGCCATCACTGTGACCCTGATGCTTTCTCCCTCTTCTCTGTTTTGTATGCATGTTCCCATTCATGTGTCTGCTGCAGCTTTTACATAGCCTGTCATAGCTTGAAGCACTGATCCATTTGTCAGAGAATGTACTTCTCACAATTTTTTCAGATTATACTGCTGTTTCAACTATTGCCATCTAAAGTCTTACTCCCAGCTTCAGATTACAGTGTCTGCTCAAACCAAATGCAAAATTCCCAGTACTTCAGCAGTGAAGGACTGCACCCACAGTCAGTGGGTTTATAATGAAATCATTTACTTGCACAAAATTCAGCATGAACAGATATGTTCACAGATTCCCAAGATTAAAATGAAAATTACACATGCAGATTTCCAGTAGTAAGCCTTAGTTTCATTTCTGCTGCTCATCTTTTCTCAGAAGTCTATGTGTGGACTTTCATATTCTTTTTTGGTATGTTAAAGCTGCAGCATCATTCACAGTTTTGTTGCATTATTGAGAACTACTTAAAAAATTTTGTTAATTGTGTCTTTAATAAATACATTTTGCACTGCATACTTAAGTGATGATAATAAAAAAGCACTCATAATAAAATTGCATTTCTTTGAAAATACTTTAGACATCTGTTTGGTGTTTTTGACTGCAGTTTTCATTCTCTATCCTTCCCTTAAGGAATATAGCATTTAGCAGATTTACTTGTTTCTTAAAAGTGAAAGCCTGTGTGTCCCATTGACTGACTAAGACTAGCAGCCAGTGTCTGCTGCTTCCTTCCTGCTTTTCAGTTGAATCACTGGACAAAATTCAGCTATCTTTGTGGCTGGATGTGCTCACCATTCAGCTATTCCCATTAATGATGATCATTCTTGTGGTACTGGGCACAAATGAAAAATATGATTTTCTATTCAGCTTATATTAAATAAAGTCACACCATTGCTTTACACTGGTGATGCAATGGTTGGGTTATGCTTGTTTCTGCTTGTAAAGCTGTCAAGTCTTTCCATTTCTTGTGTCTGTCTCCTGTATACAGTTATCCATCATTTTTCTTTCCTTCCTTCTTAAATGATGGTTGTTTTATTTTCCTATTATTCTTAGGATGTACTGCCCATTGATATTTTGGAGGGATTTTGTTCTATTTTCAGAGAGCTTTCTTCTTCTCCACATACTGAATTCCAACACCCCTTTCAGCTTGGATGTGTCCTCTAACTTTACCTCAGCAGAGTAGCCATGGGATGAGTTGGTCCAATGTTTGTGTCAGTTTCTGCAAGCACCAATTAAAACCATGTGAACTCCCTGTGAGTGCAGAAAACGCATGTGCAGCTGATCAGTAGCCATAACACAGAGCCCTTTTCAGACTGATGAAAAAGAAGATATTGATGACTTGCCTTAGAGAAAGGCCTGTGTGGACCAATTCTGCACATGTGAAGTTCACTTTGAATTATTAGTGTTCTCAGTAATTTTAAGGCTTTTTAAATTTTAAATTTATTGTATAAGTAGTCTTACTGAAATTCCAAAATAGTACAGGATAATGCTTACAACTATTAGTTATAAATTCCCCACACCTTGTTCTTTCTGCTGCCTCTCTACCTTACTCACATAGAATAGTATTCACTGTTAGAATAATCTAATAGTATACTTACTAGCCTTGAGCAAATATAGGAACTAACTTTTCAGAACCCAAACACGTAGCCTTTACTCTTCCAAAATATTCATTCAGTGATATTTTCCATCATTTTACCTACCCAAATGATGCTGAAGAGCAAAGATTGAGGCATTAGCTTCTTATGTTCTCCTGGGCTCAAACTCAGAGGGTTTGATAAGACGTAGAAGAAGAAAGGAATGTCACAAAAAGAAGCTAAAACAGATGATAGTGTAGATAATATAGTGATGCATCCCAGGTAACATAAATATTTAGGAAGATTACCTCAGTCTAGTCAAAACCTTAAACTAGAAAATTAATCTTCACATTTTCACTGAAGCCAGAAACCAGCTTCTATGAAGAAAAAGAAATTGGGAGAAATAAAATCTGTTTTCATTCCCCTCAAAATTATAACAGAATCAGTTAGGATGGAAAAAGATGTCTGAAATCATCAAGTCCAACTTTAGCCCAACACCACCTTGTTTACCAGACCATGGCACTAAGTGCCTTGTCCAGTCTCATCTTAAATACATCCAGGGATGGTGACTCTGACACCTCCCTGGGCAGCCCATTCCCCTGTCCAAGCACTCTTTCTGTGTAGAACTTCTTCCTAAAGTCCAACCTCAGCCTCCCCTGATGCAGCTTAAGACTGTGCTCTCTTGTTCTACTGCTGGTTGCCTGGGAGAAGAGCCCGACCTCCACTGGCTACAGCCTCCTGTCAGGGAGTGGTAGAGAGTAATGGGGTCAACCTTGAGCCTCCTCCTCTCCAGACTAAACAACTCCAGCTCCCTCAGCCGCTCCTCACTGGACTTGTGCACCTTGCCCTTCATCAGCCTCGTTGCCCTTCTCTGAGTACACTCCAGCACCTCCTGAACTGAGGGGCTCAGAACTGGACACAGCACATGAGGTGTGACCTCACCAGTGCCCAGTGTAGGGAAAGAATCACTTCTCTGGTCCTGCTGGCCACACTGATCCTGATATAGGCCAGGATGCCATTGGCCTGCTTGACCACCCGGCACACTGCTAGCTCATGTTCAGCTGCTGTCAATCCAAACCCCCCAGGTCCCTTTCTGCCTGGCCCTGTCCTGCCATTCTGTGTCCAGCCTGTGCTGCTGCATGGGATTGTTGTAGCCAAAGTGCAGGACCCAGCACTTGGCCTTGTTGAATTCCATATTGCTGGATTCAGCCCACCTCTCCAGCCTATCCAGGTCCTTTTGCCGAGCCTTCCTGCCTTCCAACAGGTCAACACTTCCTCCCAACTTGTCATCTGCAAGTTTGCTAATGGTAGACTCGATCTTCTCATCCAGAGCATCAATAAAGATGTTCAACAAAATTGGGCCCAGCACTGACTCCTGGGGGACACCACTGGTGATCAGATGCCAGCTGGATGCAGCCCCATTCGCCAGCACTCTCTGGGCCCTGCCATCCAGCCAGCTCCTAACCCAGAACAGAGTGCTCCCATCCAAGCCATAGGCTGCAGCTTTTCTGGGAGTCTGCTATGGGAGACTGTGCCAAAGGCTTTGCTGTAGTCCAGGCAGACACATCCACATTCTTCCCCTCATCTGTCAGGTGAGTCACCTGGTCATAGATGAGATCAGGTTGGTCAGGCAGGACCTGCCCCTCCTAAATCCATGGCGTCTGTGTTTGATCCCCGTCCAACCTGTGTTTGATCCCCCTGTGATCACACTCGGGGTGATCTGCTCGATAATCTTGCCTGAGGTCAGGCTGACATGCCTATAGTTTCCCAGATCTTCCTTCTGGCCCTTCCTATGGATGAGCATCACAATGGCCAACTTCCAGTCATCCAGGACTTCCCCAGTGAGCCAGGACTGTTGAAAAATGATGGAGAGAAGCTCAGTAAGTTCTTCCACCAGCTTGCTCATCCCTCTAGGATGGATCCCATCTGGTCCCATAGACTTTTGAGGATCCAAGTGGTTCAGCAGGGTATTCACTGCTTGCTGCTGTATTTCAGGGGGGCTATTTGGCTCCCTATCCCTGCCTGCAAGCTCAGGAAACCAGTTATCCTTAGGATGACCTATCTTACTGGCAAAAAGCTGTTACATACCCCAGCTTTTTCCTTATTTTTGGTAACTATGTTTGCACCCTCCGTGTCAAACAAAGAATGGAGGTTTTCTTCACTCCTCCTTTTGCTACCGATGTACTTATAACAGCACTTTTTGTTATCCTTTACAGAAGTGGACAGATTAAGTTCAAATTATGCTTTTGCCTCTCTAATTTTTTTTTTACATGATGTAACAACATCCTTAAACACCTCAGGAGTTACCTGCCCTTTTTTCCAAAGGTGATAAACTCTCATTTTTTCCTTAAGTTCTTGCAAAAGACTCTTGTCCAGCCAGGCCAGTCACCTTACCCACTGGCTCACCTTTTGGGACACAGGGACAGGCTGCTCCTGCACCTTCAAGACTTTTTTCTTGAAGTCTGTCCATCCTTCCTGGAGTCTTTTGTTTTTAAGGGCTGTTTCCCAAGGTGCTTTCTGAATCAGCCTCTTGAATAGGAAGTCTACCCTCCTGAAGTTCAGGGTAGAGGTTTTCTGATGCCCCTTGTTGTTTCAGTGAGTATTTGAAAGCTCCATCATTTTGTGGTCACTGAACCCCAGATGGTCCCGACCACCATATCTGCCACCAGCCCTTTCTCTTTGTAAACATCAGATCTAGTGGGGCCCCACCCCAGTAGGTTTATTTTACAACTGCAACAGAAAGTTTTCCTCCACAATGTCGAAGGCTGACTTGGCAAAATGCTAAGTGCTAACTACAGGGTCGGAGACCCCCGAACCCCAAGGGAAAGGGGAGGGAAACCCCCCCCCTAAAACTAAAACTGCAAACTTGTTATATTATACAGAAGACAGAAAATTAAAAACAGAATACGACATAACACATATATTTATACAAATGTGAAAACAAACAACAACCCCACTAAGTCACCACCCAATAATACAGACTTCACCACCCAGACCCACAAAAACACCCCAAAAGACACCTCCCAAGAGATACCCAGCAAGAGAGGAGATAAAAACTAACAATGAAAAAAAAATTGTTTACTTGTGAACTAGAACAGCTGCAAGTAGTGATGAAGCCTATCGCTCCCAGCACAGTAATAGCAAATCCCCTCAGCTCCTCAGCCATAAAAAAAAAAAAAAAGGACTAAGCACCTCCTACACCTCCTTTTATATTTAACATCAAATAATATGAAATATCTCTTCAGTTGCTTGTCAAGTAATGCTTGTCCCCTCTAATGTATGTAATACTATCTAAGCCTACTAAATTTAAAACCTAATCTAAGCCTAGGTAAAACTAAACCAAAACTACCACACATACACTCCAGGAATCTTCTAGACTGCCTCCTCTCTGCTGTTTTAAGTTCCCAGCAGACCTCTTGGAATTCATATCAATGTTGCAGCATATCTGAATGAGATTAATAAAAATATAGGAGAAACAAACATGGCAGAAAAAGTTGGGGATTAGCAGTTATTTTGTTTTGTTTTGTTTTTTTATTTTAACAGGGGTGTGGTTAAAATAAGTATTTTTGTTCAAGAACCTAAAGGGGATTAAAAACCCTACATTTTTTGGATTAACAAAGGGGAGGAATGAAGCTACTTTTATACTCAGAACTGTTAGACAGTGTGTCTTTACCTGGTCAAGTACATTTGAACATTTGCATAAGGGTTTGATCCAGGTGTCTCAATAAGACACAAAGAACACTGTGCCAGGAGTTACCTCTGTTCTGCATTTGCTCTCTCAGCTGTTTACTTTGCATTGTAACAGGCTGTTACTTTTCCATACAAATCCCAGGCAGACACTGACAGAGGTGAATCCACCTCCAGTTAATCACTGAGTAATGGTTTCTGATAGCTAAACAAAAAAAGGAAAATTTCTACTGCTTTCTGGAAAACTGTATTTGCACTTTTTTCTTTTTTGTGTGTGAAACAGTTGCCTTATTATGCCAAGTCCATCAAATAACACTTCACTTTCAATTCACCTCATAACTTTCTCTCAGAGACTTATTCAGATAAAATGGTGTCAAGAGGTCTTCACTGATCCCAGGATATGCTGATTTTTAAGTAAGGACCTGTTGTGGATATTTTCCTTTGGCAGCTTTCCTGTGTTCCCTGAAGACTATCTCCCAATACCTAGCAGTCTACAGACAGAAATTACTATTTCTTGGGAAAGCAAAAGACATTAGCCAAGTTAAGGAATTCACAAGCAGTTACATTTATGCCTCCTTGTCTGAGAGCTGGGAGGTGTGTGGAGGTCTTAATAACAAATATGAGGCTGTTTCAAAGAGATTACTTGGAATAAAGTAAGTTTCAGCAGCAGAACACTTTCAAGGAGAACATACACAGACACCTGATGCAAGAAGTGAGATGTCAGAAATGAACAGCGCATTATGACATATTGAGGTTCATAGATGAAAGGGTGAAATTAATAAATTTCCTCCATGAGCCTATTTAGGAAGGACCCATCTAAGTGAAAAATAAACTGCCAAACCACAGTAATGTAAAAATGTAAATGCCTGTGCCAGGGATGTGTTTCACCTTATGCCAAATTAGACTTATGAGCAATAAGTAGGACAGAGGCAGATAAACAGAACAGGCAGAAAAAGCAGGTCTAGCTTTTCTTTTTTGGAGTGGTAAAAAAAGATTAAATGGAAAGGCATGTATTGCATGTGACAGCAGGTGAAAACTGTATTCTAATACAAAGAGATATGCACTGCAAAAGAGAAATATAGCCACACAGAATTAAGTCCCATAATTAACTTTTTCTTTTTTTAAATTTGATGTCACTTCTTTGCTGACATTTGACCTTGCAAGTTTAAAAAAAATGTTGGAATAAAGTTGAAGGGAAGAGTTGATTCTGGTGTTCTGACAAAAAGAGCTTTCCAAGGCCCAAAGCAGCTTTGCAAGCATCCTTCTGACAACAGCAGTGATGGATGATCCCTGCCTGTGAGTTATCTGTGGGGAACAGAAGTTTGAATGGGATTTATTTGGGAATGTTCTAATTAGGAACAGTAGTATGCGGTGAAGAAGAATGTTTTGCAAGAAAATTATCCATGAAAGAGAACTGGAACAGAGAACAATGAGAAATATGCAGGGCAGGTGATATGCAGTTACATTCTACCCGCAGGTCTGTGTTTTTATAAAAACTGAAATGGTTTTTTTCCTATTTGCAAAGAAGGTGTGGAGAAAACAAAAGGATTTGCTTGACTGCAGTTTGAGAAAATTGCCTATGAAGATAATTCTTAGTATTTTACCTCTTATTGATTAAGAGAGTAAAGGGGAGTTCTGTGGCAAGACAAAGGGATCCTTCCATTAAGCCAAATCTGTTAAACATCAGAGAGTATGCAGAAGTCTTTGAAATGGAAGAAGTCCTAATAGCCTGGCAAATGAGTGTTGCTCTTGCCACACTGCTGATTGCTGAGACTTTGTAAGAAACTAGAAGTGGTTGTAGTCCTTCTTTGGAAGAGAAAAGGATGCAGGAAAAGAAGGGTTGCAGAGCACATGCCATTTTCATAGGCATGTAGTGAAGAGGAGGGCTACCACATCAGGTTGCTAATAGGGAATCATAAATCCTTTAATTTTCACCTTTTAACAGCTTGAGTATATCTTTACAAAATGAGAAAAAGGAGGAGGGGACAGAGCTTCTTGGTTAGTAGGTGTGTTTTTTTACTGGCAGGTTACATGAAGTTCTCATGAATATTGCTCCTGGAAGTTACTCTGTTACTGAAAGCTAACAACATCCCCTTGATCCTGTGCTAGATGGACTCTGCCATGTGGGCAATGGGGCCAAGGTTTCCTGTCCACAACTGCAAAGTGGTGATTCCTCAGGAGTGATTGTGTTGATACAGCCTTTTCTTGAAAACACAGAGGTGAGTTGTGGGGTGTGAACAGACAGAAACTCTGATAAATTCATGGTCAAATGGAGCATATGCTCTGCTTAGAAGTTTCCTGAAATCCAGCTCAGCATCTCCACTGAACTCCTGAGATGATGAACTGGTTTTAATGGCCTATGATTTAATTTTACTGCAGATTAAATATTGACAACCTAGAAGTGTTGCTCTCTGTTGACACTTTGATAAATGTTTATGGCTTGATGTGTGGAATGTGAGATCAACTGTCTTCTTTCACATTACTTTGAAAGTAGAAAATAAACTCTTGCAAGAAGATTATGGTGAACAGCATATCACTGTGAATGCTGCCACATTGTGCTAATTAGATGCTGAAATTGCTATGTCTTTTGTGATACATGTCATTAATTTGTATGCCTTTCAAAGCTTTTGTGGAACAGATATCTTGCTGAGATTAAACCATTAACACAAAATGCAGAACAAAATATCTTGCTCCATTTTTCATTTCACAGTATTGAAAGCTAATCGGGCACCTTTGCATAGCATTGAAAAAAAATCTCAGATGCATTTTGCTGGATTAAATGGCAAATCCAACCCTTTACATGAGGATGTGGACTCACAGTATAAATCAACATTCTGATAATTGTAACGATGCTATGTAGACGGTTATATGGATATCAAATGCAGCCAAGGGTTCAGGGATCAAATTCCCGTAGGAGAAATCATGACAAGGAAACCAAACAAACCTGGAGTAAAATATCTAGCCTTCTCAAGACTTTTCTGCAGCCTGTAGAAAGGGGATAAAGATAATTTGATGTAGGCAATCAGTTTATTGCATATTCTGTGGAGTGTTGGAACATGTGTGTGATTTCTGCTTTGAAGACAAATTCTGGTCAAGTTTTAGGAGGAGGGGAACATCCATGCCCTGCTCAAAGGCAGATCAGACACCAACTGTTACCTTTGAGACCAGACTTTGTGGTACAGTGACAGCTGTAGTAAAGATGTCATGCTTGAAATCATGAACATTTTAAAATAACATCTGAAGTTTAAAATTTGATTTTGTTATATATAGAATATTTCACAATATTTTGCCCTGCCTGTGTATATGTGTGGTTTTACCAGCTTTGTGTTAGGGCCTCTCTTTGCTTTTTCCTCCCCCCTGAAACTGAGCACTTCTGTTCTCTGATTTTCAGCTTTGGCTTAGTTCACAGTGCTAGAAGACTCTTTCAAAGATCCAGATCATTAAGCATTAGGTTATGTGCAGTTCTTCAGAGATGTCTACTTTTGCTCCATAAAATAGTACCATTTCCACATGACATCTTTTGTGCTGATAGGTTTTACTCAGATGTAATATAAACATCTCCAGGAAAGTGCCTTCCCACAATTGCACACAGATGCTCACCAGCATCCCTGTTTGTCTTTCACCATGCATGGATCATGTAATTGATTCACACCATATGTTCAATTACATAGCTTTTGGTGGTTTATTTCTTTTTTTTTTCCTAAATTTTTTCATTTAGAAAACAATAATTTTCTGAGGTTTCTGTTAGGCAGCAGTTGCTCTATACCCAAAAGTTAGCTTTGCAGACTTTCAAATGTGTCACATTCAGTGAAATACCTGTACCTCACTGGAATTTGGTGGCAGTCCAGATTTTGACCAGTTACTTTGCATTTCTCAGAGCTGATTTTTTTTTAATAATTTCTGAAATCTTGCCTAAGTTGTCACATTCATGATTGTGAGCAATTGTGACTTGTAACAAAACTTAAATCAATTAATGACAATTCTGTCAAATACAAACAGTTTTTTCATTATATCTCCCATTTAGAAAAGATATTTCCATGAACAATGATGCTAATTGCTGGGTTTTGGAATGAATTGGGCAGCTGAGCTATCCAGGCTGCTCGATATTCAGCTCCTGAGTAGTTGTCACTGAGGAAGCTGGAGGTACAGGGGCATTAAAAGTGCATTAGAAACAAGGAGAGGCTTCTTCACAAGGAGACTGCCTTTTTTCCCAACAACAAGGATTTGTTCATTGCAACAGCTGATGTTGTTTGATAAAACAAACATACACTAATCTTAGTCATAACACGCTATCCTGGTTTTTTGAGGAACAGTTCTGTAACCATGTGTTTGCTCCTCAGTAATGACAGATTTGAGCTTTACGTATTCCCTGTAACCCACAGGGCATTGCTGGAAATTACAGTCTGCACATGGAGACATTTTTAGTCAATGATTGCAATGTGGTGGTGGCCAAGAGCTTTCTCGTTGGAGGGCTGTGCATTTTTAAGTCAGTAGGCAGTGGGCTGTGCATGTGAAAACTTTTTCTCAAGCAGATGACAAGTTAAGGTGATGATTAGTAAAGCTTTATACATTTGCTCCATTTCAGATGTTCCACCAGTGGCCAATGTCATTGCTTTTATTTCTGTTAATGGGTAACCTCTGTCAGTACTTCATACCTGCCTGCCAGAACTCTTCAGTGGTGCCTGGAAAAAGAGCAGAAGAAAGAAGATTTATGTGCTGTATGGCTGGGTTTTATCAAAAGGAACAAGATCTCTCTGCACCAAACTCTGAAATCCCAGAGTCCCTTGCTTGGCACACTGCTTGAGATGGAACAAAGGGGAAGAACACAGCAGAGTCCCGAAGGGTTTTCTGCCTGTAGTAGGTGGGGAATGCTCAAAGAAAGTTGTTTCAATCTCATCTTATTTTCCCCAAAACTGCTAGTTTTGAGAAAGGGCTATTTCTACTTCTTCAAAGCAAGGCCAGTGTTCAGGCCTCTTCATCACTTGTATGCTGAATATTCCAGTGAAGCTCCATCTCAGGAAGAAGTTGCCTTTGCTGTGCTCAAGAGGAGCCCAAGACATAGCAGGGAGTGATGGTACAGAGCTGGGGGTGCTGTGTTTTTACTCCATCTGGTCAGAGCTGCTGAATCTAACTTCCACCAGTGCCTCCCTTTCCCCATCTAAAAACTGCAGAGAGTAATGTGTCCTTGAGGACTTTGCCGTTTACAGAGAAAAGTGCAGTGAAAAATATCGTTATTTCAGTGTTGGTGACGTTAAATGCCAACTGCTCAAAATATGCTGCTGGAAAACCCACGGCTCTGCAAAGTCATATTTCTAAGTGTTACATTTTTAATGCTGTGTAAGCGGGGAGAGTGGGAAGGCCAAGGAAACAAGCGAGGATTAATATCAGTTTGGATTTGCCAGATCTGGCTAACGTGGGTGTTGCTTAGTGCACATCATCGTGCTGACATCATGAGCACTGACCTGCTCCAGCTTCTCAGTCCATGCATAGTAAGCAGGAGAAGTGGAACATGGTAAATGTAGTTCTGTTACGACATAACGATTTGGAGAGAAAAGAGAAAATAGAGCATTTAATCTACTGCATCGTGAAGGAGGGCATAAGGTTGTAAAGTCAAGATGGTTTTAAGAGGTAAAGCTTGCAGAAAAAAAATCACCTTTCAAAAAATTCATTGCTGATTAACTATAAAAAAAGTACACAAGGTTACAGGTCTGGTTAGCCTATTCTGGTTTTGGAGAAAAAGAGGTATAATCTGTTTTTTTCTTTATTTATTTCCCTTTAAGGTCATTTGTGTAATAGGAAAATGCTGCTTTTTCTCCTCAATGGCATTTTTCAACAACAAAAAACCATATACAGCCAAAGTGTTTTGATCAGCTCCACATGCATCTATCCATTTACTATTATTGGACTTTTGAATTTAGGGTGTAATTTCTGACCTCTTATTTCAGAATTATCACCTGAAAATAAGTTTGCTGAACTGATTTCCTGAGATGACAGGTTATGAAGGAATTACTTCTAACTGATGCTCTAAACAACAGAATACAGTGTTTACTGAAATGTCATCATCTTATTTATGTTTTGAGAACACCAACCTTCTTTTGAACTGCCAGTTTCACTTTATTCTAGGTTGTGTTCATTTCAAAACATTTGGAGAAAAAAAGAAGGAAGGCATATATGCACTAAGGAGCAGATCTGATGAGATTGCACAGGGGATTTCTGCTTAAAAGTACTGCTTTTATAGCTTGACAAGTCTCTTGGGTGTATGATGACAGGCACAAATGAGCACATTACTTGTGATTTCTGAGCTGAACAAAGTAAATAACCTAGTTGAGGTCAGTGACAGTGATTGATGGATCTGCTCAAGACTGTTGCAGATTCGTTGCAACTCTGTCATCCTTGTCTCTTAAAAGGGCCTTCAATCAATAAATGAACAGCAGGACAATGCACTAGAATTGGGAGCATGAGCTGTTAACAGAAATTCATGCTCTTTCTGTTGGGCCTGAAAGTTCACTGTGCAGATAAATTGCTCATTTTTGTTTCCCCCTGTCAACATGCTGATAACATGCACTCTCCTTCCATAATCGTTATATCCTTGTTTTGGGAGTGCTGGATAAAGCCACACAATAGGAGCTGTGCTGTGGTTTCTGAAGAGTCTTCCCTGTGGTGACTGGCCCTGGACTAAAGTTTCATTTCTATCCAGTAAATGGTGCTTTCTCATCCAGAATTGGAAGCATGAGGAAAAGGATTATAAAATAAACAGAGAACATATCTATCAAAAATTGCTACACATCTTAAGTTTGAGGGTATTTAAATTCATTTGTTTTCAAATAAATTAATATTTTAGCTATGGGCTGAACACAGTCATGGCTTTAGGATAGGATGCTGGGGCTTTGCCTGCACTGAAGTGCATCCTCTAGCACATAAGAGAATCTGAACCAGGGAAGACCCGAGCTTTCATCAGCTTCTATGAGACTGAGGGGAGACCCCATTGCAATCTACAACTTCCTGATGAAGGGAAGAAGAGGGGCAGATACGGATCTCTGCGATGTCCAGTGAGAGGACCCAAGGGAATGGCCTGAAGTTATGTCAGGGGAGTTTTAGGTTGGATATTAGAAAAAGGTTCTTCCGCCACAGTTTGGTTGGGCGTTGGAACAGGCTCTCCAGGGCACCAATCAAAGCAGCAAGCCTGACTGAGCTCAAGAAGTGTTTGGATGATACTCTCAAGCACATGGGTGACTTTTGGACCTGTCCTCTCCAGGAGCTGAACTTGTTGATCCTTGTGGATCCCTCCTAACTAAGAATATTATATGATTCTGTGATTCTTCCAGACGTCTGTCTCCATGGAAAGGAAACTCAGGCCCAAAGCCCAGACTGGCATGTTGGTGGGCACACATGATTAGATTTAGAAACAGAATATAAATTTAGGCTTACAGGCTTACCAGACTTGCATTTATTTTGGGCTTTGTCTTTTCTTTCCTGTAGGGTTAGTTTTGAGGTAAGGCCCTAAATTTTATGGTTTACAGACACATTTGTCTCAGTAGAGGAAGGCAGTGTTGACAAAGTGCTAGCCTATCAGAAGAGAGCAGTGTTTCATGTAGATCTCTAATCTGCCATGGAGTTTAGAGATAGAGAAAGCAATGGTGTTACTTTGTCAGGCTCTCCTAGGAGGCAATGTTTCTTTGCTAGAAATATGATGGTGGGCATTTGAAAAGTTTCTGGCTTGGTCGGCTGCCACTTGCTTTCTCTGTAGCCCATCCCAGATGTATTTCCATCTGCGTGGAAAGCAAGGAGGAACAGGAACCAAAGGTAAAGTACCTGACCTGGTTGGCAGCACATTCTAGTTAATGAGCTCTCCTGGGAAGCAGTGTATACAATCTCCAGAGCTCTCTTTTACTACTTCAAATAATTGCTCTACTTCTCTGGAATTTTGTGACTCCAAGGTGTGAAACAAAAGGTTGGGCATCTTCCTCAAATGAGTTTATTTGCAGAGCCAAATGAGATGTATTCTCACTCTGAGCAAAACTACTGATGCTTCTTCAGCCATCTGTTAGAATCTGCATTTGGCAGAGCAATCTGTGCTCTGGATTTCCATCAGCTGGTTCACCATTTCCAGTTAGAAGTGTGTTGAACTGAACTTTCACAGTACTGGGTGAGAAAGAAGTTTTAGGTATCTCACAAGATCTCATTCCTCCCTCTCGAATTAGAGAACATGTATCAGTGATCTCAGGATCCTGCCTTGCTGACTGTTGTGACATTTTATTTCATTATTTACCATTACAGAAAAAAAAAAGATATTCTTTAACATGTAAGGTGAATAAGAGAAGAAAGGACTATCATAGTCAGATAAGCAAAAGTATTTTATCTTTCACTTGTAAGAGTGCTGCAATACTTTTTGCAGGTCAGTATACAGACTGCAAAATGGTCACTTTAAAACAGTTACTCTTGAAATAGACTCAGGAATCCTTCTCCTCACAGGTTTTTTAGACATGGAGTCCACTCCAAAAAGGACTGTATGACAAACCCAAATTCTGCATTCAGTCACAGAACAGGTCTGGAATGTTCCCTCTGAACAAAAATAAATGTGTTTGCATTTGCACTAGCAGTGTTCAGAGGGATCAGGATTTGTCTGTTGAGGAGGTACTACAGAGGGAAGGTGTGATAAGGCTAGGATATCCCTCCCATGGTATACATGCAGCATTCTGGGCTGGTCAGTTTGCAATATGTTCAGAACACAAGCTCAGTAGTTGTTCATGTGAATTTATCTGCCATTTTAGCCAAATTTCCCTGAACAGGCAGAATTCTGCTAAATTTAAAATTAATTTAAATTCTATTATTGCTAGAAACACAGAGGTTTTGCCCCCTTTCCCTCCCTCTTCATCCCTACTCTTTTCTTCCTTTTTCAGAGAAATAAGATGAAGAGCTTTTATTCCAAGAAGTCAGATGAAGGAAACATACAGTTCACAAGAAGGCAACAATGACAACAAAACCAAAACCCTAGGGCCTAGAAGAATGAATAATACATGATGTAATTTTCTCCATTAGAAAAGATGAAAATATGGGAAGCAGTACTGCATTTTATGTGATATTGCTGGCGCAGATCAATACCAGCCATAGTACAAAGCCAGCAGTGAGTCCATTATTGTGATAATTTTTCCTCTGAGTTGCCTGGATGAATGGCAGATTTTTACTAGCACTGCAAAAGCAAAGATGTACTCTGTGCTTCTGTGTGCATCCTACAAGGGAGGTATCGAAGTAGCTGTTGCCTCTGTTGTCTCTTCATGGAGGGCCAATCCTCTTTAAATTCTCAACACCTGAAGTTCAGGACCAGAAAATCTGAAGTAAGTTTAAGAAGGATGTCAGAGAATCCTTTCATGATCTAGTCCTTCTGCCCCTCCAGCCTGCACTTACACTGCCTGGCGATGCCTAGAGTCAAACAGAAAAGGGTTGTGAAAAACTGAAAATAATCATGGGGGGAAAAAAATAGAAATTTTCCAGTAATCTTTGGAAAATAGGTTGGAAGGCATGAAAAAGGATGCAGCCACTTCAGCTTTGTTTAGTTTCACCATACTGAGAAGACGCTACTGCTTTTAAGGAAGGTGCATGGAGAGGGCATGTGGCAAAAAGTCTACCAGAGACTGGAAGGACTTGGGCAAACGCAGAGGTGTCACGTGCCTGACTACCCCTTTCAGACAGGAGCACTGGTGAATGCTCCTGGAGGGCAGGTGAGAAAATAATCCTCATGGCCAGGCTTCATGAACAAAGATTTGGGAAGGGCACTTGCACCGACTTGCTGCAAGTGCTGGTGGCTAAAAAGGTCGATGCGGGACAGGCAAGTCCGGTCGCAAAAGGCACAGTGTAGCATCTCCTTAGGTGAATTGGTGAGGAACTTTCTTTCTGCCCTGTCTTTTCTTCTCAAGACTGCATGTGTTCTCAAAGAAAGCACCAGCATTTTAAATGGGGGTGAGAAACTGAGAAAACATAAATGCATTCTTGTATATCAGAATTTATTTTATTTTGTCCTCAGCCTTTTGATTCTTTGCACTTGTGAAAGCATGAGGCAATGAAGCTCTTTTTAAAAAAGAATTTTTGTTTTTATTTCCTTTTGAGTTATACTACCAGCTGCTAAGTTTTCATAAGACACCTTTTGGAAGGTGTAATTCAATTAATTCTGTTGAAGTGGCAATAATTAGTACCAGAGTGGGGAACATCCCAATATGTTATATGATTTATGTGATTATGTATGTTATATGAGTTTCTAGTATATGAGTTCACATCTGTTATATGTGAACTACAAAAACGTCCCCAAAAAGAAACCGAGAAAGATGCTCAAAAATTTGTTCCTGAATGTCAGCCTTCTAACACTTCTCTTTGGAAAAGAGTAGAATCAGTCATGATGCAGTTCAGAAATACAAAGTGACTGTGGAAAAGAACTGAATAATAAAGGTGATCCATTTCCTGAGAGTCAGTTTGTTATACAGTCTATTCCACTAGATATCTGAACATTTGAAGTTTTTGGTGAATTTGATATATTTAGAGTATTTGAAGTTTTTGGTGGAAATTGTGGTATTTCTAAATAATCAGGTAATTGTTCTTCTCCAAAGAAGAAAACAGAAGGAGTGAAATTAATAACTGGAGTAGGAAATGTCCACATAAGTACGTTTTATAATCCAGAATATTTTATTGAGGAATGATACGTCATAGTAGCTGGATATGGCTTTAACCTCTGATAATCAGATTTAGTACTTTTTTATTTTCAATTGATATGTGATTCTGTATGTGATTAAATTTAAACTTTGCTGGCATTATGGGATGGAAACCTACCTCATTTATGGAAAGCAAAATCTGACACTCTTTTCTCTTCAGCATCTCTTTACCTACAGGCAGATGCAGGGAAAACAGAGGTGGCAGGTATATATTAAGTATTTCTGTCTTGGTATTCAATATTTTTGTGCATTTTGTCCTTTTTTACATTATTCTTGTTTTACAGTGGGTAATATTCACTTTTCAAGTGATATCTGCTCTTGCTACATTTGTTTCCTTCTCTTCCCAGTACTTCTGCATAATTCTCCACCAGCTCCACTGTGAACCCAGTCACTGAGCTAACACAGTAATGATACCTCCCCCTCCCTTGCACAACGGACAGTATTTACTACCCTTTCTAGGCCCAGGATTTTGCTTACACACTTTATCATTAGTGCTGCACTAAAACTTGCACTCTAATGGTGTTTGCCATGTTTCACGTGTGCTGGGTACATTTATGGCGTGAGGTGATAAATGGCAGTAGCTACTGGCTGATCCTCCTCCTGTGCAGAGTTTGCTTGCTTTGCCATTAACAGCAGTAGGCACTAGGGTGAAATTAAAGGCTGCTCAGTAGCAGCGGCTGCTGCAGCCCATGGGTGGGCGTAGTGTGCTTTTCCTGAAGTGTTTTGTGGTGGCCTGGTCCTTTGTATGAGCAACTTTAGACTTGCTTGGTAGCTAGGTACTGCTTTTCACACTTCCTCACGTTAATCCAACTTCTGCCTCCAGTTTGTGACCTTCCTGATGTCTTCCAGACACTTGATAGCAATCCAGGCAGAAAATACATGGGCTGAATACGACATTATGGTTTAGGCAAAGCACCACTTTCTAATTCTGCAGATTTCCCTCAGATTCACTCAAAAGTTTGTTTCAGTAACGTTTTCCTTACACAGGTCAGTCTTTGTTTTTAAATGAAGCACACATGTGCTGTGGCACACTGATGACACCTTAGCATTAGTTTCTCAGTTAAAAAAAGCACTGTAATGAAGGAAACTTGTATGGGTGTGGAATTTCACTGACCCTGTGACAGGGTTTTGCTGCTGTTGACTCTGCAATACTTCTGAAGTAGCTTGAAGATTTTCATTGCGCTGCTCCCAGGCTTCTGTGGAGACCAGAATCTGTGCCCACACTCACAGACAACTGTGCTACTAAACTCTTTCCCATACAACCTGTTCAACAACGGGACAGATGCTGCTGTCATGAGGGTGGTGAAACCCTGGCACAGATTGCCTGGAGAAGTTGTTGCTGTCCCATCCCTGGAAGTGCTCAAGGCCAGATTGGACGAGGCACTGAGCAACCTGGTCTAGAGGAATGTGTCCCTGCCCAAGGCAGGGAGTTGGAACAAGGTGATCTTTAAGGTCACCTTTAACTCAAACCATGTCATGATTATATTATTAGTTTGTAGAAGAACCAGATGTTTAAGCCTATGCAAAGGTTCCTCTAGGATATCCTTATGTAGGAAACATAGTTTTGCATCTCATTCACCAGTGCTGAGTAATATCCCAAAATCCTTTTGCCAGCAAATATTTTTCAGGTGAGACAGAGAGGTGTTGTTTTTGTCTAGATCATGCAGGTGTGTGTGCATGACAGAGACTCCAGGGAAACTTTCTAAGTATGGGAAGCACTAATGCAATTGTCTCCAGCATCTTAATATTACAGCCTCCTGGCACTTTTGTCTGACTTCTTGATTCAGATACTAATGGAAATCAAGCTGGTCCTCTTGTAAATTTATTCAGCAGTTATTTTCCAAGACTGGTGAAGAAAGACTGCAAACAAAAGAAATTAGTTTCTGGTATTTTATGCAGGCAAGATTAGCATCTGCTGTACCTGGGAAAATGGTCAAGGTGCTTGTGGTACCACATTGGCAGTATTTCGTCTTCTGTAATAAAAGATTTAAGCCCATAAGATGAATGTTTTCTTTATGATGTCCCAGCTTTGACCTCAGAGACTTTATTTTAAAGTGTCTAACCTCATATCCCATGGTACCATGTCTTCACATGTCTACACTGCTTATGATCACAGCTACTAAACACTATTTCTGATATTAATCATTCATTTTTGTGCAGATAAAGGAGTTTCTTTGTAAGTGACAAGTGTACATATAATTCTAGCTTTTACAACAGAAATTCACAACAAATTCATTATCTTGTGTCTTTACATGTGTTGATCTCTGTTCTGCACTATGACCAAGAAAATGAAAGCATAGCTGTTTGATTAGTTGTATCAGAAGTGAAAATGAGTTAAGGTCTTGTCCTCTTCTAATGAGACTGGTGTCAAAACTGTCCTAGAATTTAGGGGCAAAAAATTCCTAAAAAAGTGCAGACTTTGGAAAATACTAATAATCTGTGCCTAGTCAGACATGCTCAAAGGTCAGAGTAGATGTATACTCTGCTGCTCCTAAATTGTCCTTTCAGAATGCCTGCCAAGAGGATTTTGTGCAGTTAATTTTCATTGATACTTGAGGAAATAGAGTTTAGCAGGAAGTCTTTGAAATTGCTAGAGTCTTCTTTACGTAAAACAATGTGGCTAAATAAGATAAACACAAATTTAAGCTTACAGATGATTATATTGCTGTCCCTCTGAAATCAGACTTGTGACATGCATTATTATAAGAATTGCATCATATTAAGCGATCTATAATATTAATTTATGTATATGAAAGATTCAGTCTTATTTTAGTGTTAAATTAACAAGGAGGTGGAGGTGACCAGGGGAGATGGAGACAGAGGAAGAAGAGAGGGATTAGTTAATGATCATGAATGACTGGACTTAATATGCTGTGTGTTGAATTGCTTTTAATATTCAGGAAAGAAAAAATTATATTTATTTTTTTTGATAGCATAAATACTTTTACCCTACATCTGTTACTTGTGTGGGCTACATGAATGTCCATTTTCATTACTCAGTTATAGTGGGTATATTGTTTTTTATGCATGAGTGCATTATGTTTAGTGGGGAGTTCTGTGATCTTATAAAACTGGAATATTAATCCTATGACATGTCTTTACAGAAATTTAATGCCTCAGTATTTTTGTGATTTTTATTTAGTACAGCAGCATATAAATTAAGGAGAAAGTTATAGGAATAGTAAAAATAAATGAAATTTTCAAGAGAACACATCAGTCACAGTGATAATAAAGTGGAGGTAAAATTATTGGCAAACAAAATGAAGCAAAATCAATACAAAGCACACAAATTCATAAACTAAAAGCAAAGCACTTTGCCATAAATAGAGGAGGAAACCAGTATTTTATAAAACATAAGGCTGTTAGTCATTGAGGGCAAGAGCCTTTTTTTTCTCATTAAGGATAACATACTTCTCTCAAAAAGCTCCATTAAATGAGTGAACCAATTTGTTGAGCAAGGAGCAATCTAGCAGGAATATCAGGGGTAAATCACTGTTATGGCTCAGTCTGGTGAATGGAACAGATGGTGCTGGTCCAGGATATAAAGATGTGGGGATAAATGGGGATAATCAGTTTGCTGCTGATCAGCAGAGGGTACAGGAAATACATCAGAGAGGTGTCACTTTCACTCTGGTAACACACAGAATGAATGATGAAAAGAGAACAAAACATGTCCTTGGTGGGCTTGGCAGTGCTGGGTTAATGTTTTGACTTGATGGTCTTAGAGGACTTTTCCAATCTAAATGACTCTGTGATTCTGTGAACCTTTAATGGTGGCACTCTACAGATTGTGCAGGTGGCAGAGGGCAGTTTTACAAGGTATGTTTCAACCCCCTGCAGCTGACACAAGGAGTACCCACCTGGATGGAAAAAAATGACAGAAAAGTGTACCTCAGGGTCCTGCACATGAAAGCCATTCCCAATGTAGTGCTTGGAATGTGTGGAACCCTTTGCTTCTCTGCCAGGCGAGGTTTAGGTTGGATATCAGGAAGAAGTTCTTTCCGGAGAGAGTGGTGAGGTATTGCAGTGGCCTGCCCAGGGAGGTGGTGGATTCTCTGACCCTGGAGGTTTTTGAGGTGAGACTGGACATGGCAGTCAGTGCTTGGAATAAGGGTTGGACCTGATGATGTCGGAGGTGTCTTGCAACCCAACTGATTCTATGATTCTATGATTCTATGACTCTTGCTTTTTACCAATTCTGTAACTTTTCAAACCTCTCTATGACTTACCTAGAGTTTTGCCAAGCAGTTCCCTGAATACCATTTCTGTGTCGCATAGTCACAGCATCAGTGGGGATTTTGTAAGGTGCAAAAGCACTTGGTGTTGTTCTGGTCTTGCCCTCACTGATACCACAGAGAATTTAACCATTGAGTTATAAATGGGAAGGAGTTTGATTGCTTGAATTTTGCCTGTTTTCCTTTGAAATCATCACAGCCTATATTGGTACATAGATTTTTATTCCAGCATCTTTCTGAGTCTTTTCATTAAAAGAACATTTTTTATTTTACAAAGCACTGAGTAATTTTCCTCTTTCCTGTCTTCACCAATAGTGTTGAGTAAAAACTCATACCTCAGCTTTAGTATTGCTAATGGCTCAGGTGTCTTTCTGCAGGTATTCTCAGGCAGACATTTCAAAGGAATAAGGCTGCAGCAAAAGGATGCCTATTGCTAGCAAAAAGACAACTTTCAGGAAAAGAGATTTTTCCTGTATTTATTTTAAAACTTCTGTAAGATTTAAGAGTTGAAAGAGTTAAAACTTTGTTGAAATGAAAACCAAAGCTCTTCTTCAAAAGAAAAGCATTTTTGACCCTTAGAGATGTTCCCTCACCCTGCATTTCTGTGTTTTTATTGTGATTCTCTCCTTTGAGTCCAGCTCATTGACTCAGGACATATTAGACTTGTGATCAGAAATACTAAATCCAGCTATGGATTCTGGCCTCTCATACTGTTAATCTTGTTTAAGCCTGTAAACATAAGTGACATTTATGAGAGCACTATAAGTGTCTGTCCTGTCCAAACTTACCTGTTATGTTTAGAACAGAATTTATTTCTGGAACTCTTGAATATAATAAAGATTTAAGGTTCCAGGGAAAAAAGAAAAAAAAGGGATATTTTCCAGAATTGGCAGCCAAATTAGATCCAAGATGATTATCCAAATTACTTCATTGTCCTAATTTCTGGATACCTTTCTTGAGTATAACATTGAAGTCTGAGAGCTTTTGGAATTACATGGTCTACAAAGTCCTTAATTATAACTATTCAATGCAAAATACCTGTACTCTGGGTCTGGCCTAATCAGCCATCTTTCTTTCCATAATCCCTTATATCTTTCCACAGGTTTTCTAAATTCCTTTAATCAGGAGTTGCATACAAGGTTGATGAGTAAATCTACAAGTCTGAGAAATAAACTAATAGCTTTTTAAATATGGGAAGGGATCAATAACTAGCAGTCTTCCAGGGATCCTCTGATCATCTCCTCACCATTTCTTTTTTGCTTGGGCATTTTATTAATTCAAAGATTTTTCAAAACTGGAACACATTTACCTAGTTCTCATGTGCAATTAGCCTCTTATATGGCTGTTCTAATTGGCCATTTAATATCTTTGCTATATGCAGAATTATGTAACTCCTGTTCTTTCTCCAGGGAGGGAGCCAGAAACACCAGAGAGATATTGATCAAAGTACATGTGATATTTCACAGAATCATAGAATTGACTCTGTTGGAAAAGACCTCCGAGATCATCAAGTCCAGCCCTTAGTCCAATTCCAGTCCATGTACCAGATCATGGCACTCAGTACCACTTCCAATCTCAGTTTAAAAACCTCCAGGGATGGTGAATCCACCCCCTCTCTGGGCAGCCCATTCCAATGCCTGATTAC
>JAWWEV010000095.1:10893844-10914781 GCA_035583235.1 Hafferia zeledoni
TATCAGGATAAAAGGGAGTACTGATCCCATGCTCCTTTATGACTACTGTCTCTCCTTTTTAAAACTCCCAACAGACATTTTTAGACTTGAGTATGATTCTACTGTAAAATAGTTTCCATATCCAAGATGGTATTTTGTTTATCACCAAGCCTGAGGAGATACCTTTTTTCACCTCATGTTGATGTCTAGACAATGTGCATTTAGATGGGAGAAATGAAGTAATTTCTGATAAGGATATGTTACAATATTCAGTGATATTGGCACTCAGTCAGTTTGGTAATCAGCTTGAAATTGCCTTGTTCAGAAATGTTGCTTTTTTCAGTAGGACTACAACAGCAAAAACATCTGTAAGCAGTGCAGACACTGTGCCACACCTTACCCATGCCACCATAATCTGAACAACAGTCTTACAGGACTTCTTGTTCAACATAGGTTTAAATTATCGTGGAAAACATGTAGCAAAAGTTGACTTGAAATTCAAACACCACTGGGATGTTATTCTGGCTCATTTAATAGATAGAAACTCACATCCTTCTCCAAAAGTCCACTGGACACTGGAAAACAGATATGTAAGTGCTTTTTCAAAGTGTTTTAAAAATGTTTCATTACAGAAATAATTTTTAACACAAATAAAGGATGGGAATAATTTTTAAATGTCCAGGATCTGTTGTAAAAAATGTCTTTTTAGGTTTTTTTACAGTGCAGGTTTCTGATAGACTGGCATTAATGTTTCTGTAGCTGTCAACTTTAACTTTCTCATTAATTTCACCATATTCTTTTTGTGCTACAGCTGCCCTTCTTTTAGTTTTGACTTTTGTTTTAAATAAGCAGTATCATGAAGCATCATATTTAACAGGGAAGTTAAATTACTTTAAATATTTTCATGCCCCACCAGCCAAAGGCCGTGGTAAGCAAAGAGCCTGATTATTCAAGCTGTTCTGTTACTTGTTATGGAAATGTTCATTCTCAGACACAGCTTTTATCAAAGTCACACAGGCAACACAGGTACTTGTGGTATGAATTGAAAATCTAACTTCATCAAACCTCTTTGGCTATATATTTTGATAGCTTACAATAAAGTATGGCATCACTTTCCCTTACAGCCTTGTAATTCAAGTTAACATTGCTCAGGTTTCATTTTTCATTAATGGGTTTCCTTTTAATTTTCTTTTTAAGATGAAAATATCATCAAAATTTTAAAAATCACATATTTACTATGTTTTTAGGGAAAAACATTCTTACCAAACTTGTGGTACAGTAGGTTTATAAAATAATATCTATTCTGAAAATAAATTTTCTGTTGCATATCTTAAGAAATTTTGCAGTAAAGTATACTCCAAATCCTTATATATCCTACCTCAATTAATTATAACCTTTTTGGCTACTGAAAGAAAGGATAGTTTTGCATCAGCAGAACTAAGAAATTTGTCTCATTTAGTGTTACCGACTTTTAATGCTATTAATATATGCACTGTGAAATGCATTACTTTAAATAGATTAATTTCCTGTACTTTTCTTTCACTGATTTTGTAATAAAGTGATATTATTTGAACATAATATTTTTAAAGACCTTCAGAGCACCATAAAAATGCTTCTTAATGAACTTTCACTCTTTAAATGCATGAGGTTTTAATGTACCTTTCATTCTGGGTTTGTTTGAGTCAGTTACCCAGTCTTTTAGAGCCAGGAACAAGCCTGCTGTTGAGATGCTGTTAATAGATCCACTGTATCCTGTATTTTGGATATGACAAGGTGGAAATGAACTGATACAGAACTGAGTTTAACAGGGGTCCTACTTTCTGAAATGCCCACAAAAAGAAGATAAAAGTCAGTTTCCAGAAGAAGAGGAGCACATTTAGTTAGTTTCTGAATATCCGATGGTGCTGGCATTACTTTCTTATTATTGGAGGCAGTGGTGAAGTTTCAGTTTGGTGATGCCCAGTTTCAGTTAGGGAGCCTTTGCAGCACTGGTGGTTACAATGCAATGGATGACTATCTCTCCCTTTAGCCTTTCCCTCTTGTTACTTATTTTTATAATTCTCTCCCCTGGATCATCTCAGTTCCTTAAACTGGATTGAAGGGCATTAGAAGCCACAAAACATACATTAAGAGTAAATTAGTTTGGAATATTGTATACCATCTTATGTTCCCTGGCTATGATGAAATTGATAGCCTGAGTAAAAGACATATCAAGGCAAATTCTATCTGCTGTACTTATGCAAGAGTTCACCCTGTAACTTTGCCTCATAGCAGTAAATGGTGCCCTAAGCTGAGCCCATGGACAGTGTGGGGCAATGCCAGCATGACCCCTAAGGCTTGGAGGGCTGTGGGAGATTATGTCACCATGCCCTTATTATGCCTTTTCACATTCAACTGACTCTATTGATCTATGCAGAAAAGACAGGGTCCTCAAGAAATGAGATGATTCTGTGGTATCTCTTGTCCTCATTTACACCATTACTTGCTTTGACATGTCATTGTGTAGTTTCTTTTCTTATAGGTGCATCAAGTTTCTGAGCTGTGTGAAGAAATTTTGTGATCTCTCATAATCTTATTTTCCTCTTTCTAGATTAATCTTGCTAGAAATGCATTATGTCTTCCCAGCTCAGGAGAGTCTCACAGGGCTGGACATTCCAGACATCACATGAGTGGTGCTGTTGACACACTAGAGGCATGGAATCCATCCAGATGGACCTGGATGAGTTAGAGAAGTGGGCCCCTGGGAGACACATCAGGCCAAGTTCAAAGTGCGGCACCTGAGTTGGGACAACCCCTGGTGGAGGTCTGGGGGATGAAGGGTCTGAAAGAAGCCCTGCCAGGAAGAACTTGGAGGTTCCAGTAGATGAGAGGCTGGACAAGGGCTGACAACGTGCACCCCTGAGCTGCATCAGCAGAGGTGTGGTCAGGAGTTCAAGGGATGTGATTCTGCTTCTCCACTCTGCTCTGATTAAACCCCACCTGCAGTGCTCTGTCCAGTTCCAGGGTCCTAACCAAAGAAGAATGTCAACCTCTTGGGGTGAGTCCAAAGAGGGGCCATGCAGATTATCAGAGAAATGGTATAACTCTCCTATGAGGAAAGGCTGAGAAACTTGGGGTTGTTCTGCCTGGACAAGGCTTCAGAATGAATTTACTGAGGCCTTTCAGTACATGAATATGGGCTACCTGGGAGATGGAGACACTTTTGGCAATGGCATGGAGTGACAGGACAAAGGGAATGGCTTTAAATTGAAGGTGAGTAGGTTTAGAGTGTGTATTTAGAATGTGGTGGGAAACTGGCATAGGTGTCCCAGAGAAACTGTGGTCTAGTTGAGCTACCTGGTCTACCTGAACATGTGAGAGGTTAGAATTAGCTGATCTTTGGTATTCCTTCAAACCTAAATCATTTAATTCTATGATTTAAAACCATTCAGTACAAGTGTAAGAATGTGGAGACTAGGAATGAAAACACCTTTCAGAGTAAAGTAGACTGTGCCCTAAGAAATAGCTGGTCTGTTTTAGAGCACTGGACTGGACTGGACTCACCTTGCTGAGAGAAGGGTTTGCTGTTGTCTGACAACAAAAGATATCTCAGAAGGCAGTGTTTAAGCATGGGCTAAATGGATAGGAAACCACAGAAGAAATGTTCTCTCCCCTTTCTGCAGAATACTGCTTATTACTCCTTCCTTGATCTCCTTTCCCTGAAGATGAGAGGGGGAGGAAGACTAGTCCAAAAAAAGGCTGTAAATGCTTCAAGCCATTTGGTTTGTGCAGCAGAAGAGCCAGTTTCTGTAATTGCTGGAGGGAACAGATATTTTCAGTCTGCATTGACTTGAAGAGGCACCACAAAAACTTTTGCTGCTGAGCTTTGTGTTGCCTTTACGTGTGTGGCTACTTGGGGTTAAGTGAATGATTTTGTGGAGGAAATATCATTTACTGGTGCTGGTGTTGTGGTGCCTGCAAGAAATCACAAGCAATAGAAGCTCCCACTCTTTGTGGAAGGCTGAGAATTACAATGGGAAACTCAAAGGATAAAAAATGTGGAAGGAAGGCTTTCTCGACACCATCGTTCTGTCAGGCTTTACATGAGTGATATGATTGACTGTTACGAAGTAAGAAGTCTTTCTGATCAGAAATACATCCCTTTGATATGAAAAGTTTTTCTGAGCAGGAATTCTAGGGTAGTAAACTCTTAGGATTTATTTTATGTGCAATTTTAATCCCTTCTTTCATACAGAGGAAATGAATGTCTGGATGCTTGTTTCCTGTGCCCACTGAAGAACTTTGTTGTGCTTTAGCGTCCTGTTCAGTATTATTTCTCTGCACTAATTCAGCTTGCAATTTTCAGACTTTTTGTGTTTTATTTAAATATATTAGGAGGGGAAAAATTTACTCTCATCCTAGAGAAAATGATTTTTTCTGAATTTCCTCTACAGTTAATAGGAGAAAAATAATTATCTCCAGCAGTCATTCTGTAATGAGCAATGGGCAATGTATTGTGTAGAGGGAGGAACATTAGGTTCGGAAGAAAATTGTCATTTCTCTTTTTGGAGAAGAGTTGATTCACACTAGTTGATCTGTTGAAAATCACTATCTCATAACACAGAACCAACTTACCTTGTTGAGACTTGTCATGATTCATCAGCCTGTCTGGACATTTATGGTTAGTGATAGAGGTGGTTCAGTTTTTTCCCTGCCTGGTGTATTCATTTAAAAATAATCTACTAGAGATGGCAGGTCATTTATGCATTCAGATTCAAATATGTATTTTCAGAAGCAGGCAGAAGGATTTGTGAGAATGTGCACAAAAAGAACATTTTGGAAGGGATAGTACCTATAGACAGCTCTACTGTTGTCTACAATAAAAAAAAGTAAAAGTTAAAACACCATGAGCATGAGATGAGAATGCCATCTGCCCAGACAATGGGTTAAAGAAGCTGCAGAAAAGAGGAGTGTAAGTACAGTGAAGTGCCTTGAAGGTGTGTGTTTGGTAATTAACAAAATAAAGTCTTTTGAGACCAATTAATACTAAATATTTAAGTGTAGGAATTTATGAATAATTAATTACGCAAAAATATGTTGAAATTGTTACTTTAACCCTGTTTCACACAGGAGAAGTGAGTTTTTAAAGGCTGATCATTTGGAATGTTTAGAAAAGGCTTGTCAGAGTATGATGGAAACACTGCAATAGAGTGGAGAGACAGAGGACGACACAACTTCATGGTTTCTCTTACCCATCCCTATCATCTTTACTTTGAAAGAGAAACTGCTGCAAGACAAGAGGAGGGAAAGGGTCTGAAGAATGCCTTCAACAGTACTGAGTGTGGCCAGGTTCTTCCTGCAGCATCCCATTGTCACCATTGTCACCACTGTATTAAGGCACCAGATTGTTCTGAAACAGGTAAGGCAAAAACTGGCATCCAGGAGACCATTCAAAACTTCCTTATGGGCTCATTTCCTGTAGTCATCTGTTGCAGCCACATAAAAGAGCTGTGAGTGTGGTGCTTGGTTAATATTTTCCAGGAGTATTTTAATCATGAGTAGTGTTTGGCACTGACAAATGAAAATCTAGCAGACACCAAGGCATAGCCATTTATGATTCCTTTTAGTCCACAGGTTAAGAAATAAACTAAGTCAATAAGCTACAATACCCATGTTCTCCCTATTTGTTGAAAGCAGTTATTTCTAATAAATGCAGCAGAACTTATTCAGAAATATGCCAGTGTACAGTACACAAATATAAATCCAGTGTGGAAATAATGAGATAAATCACTTGTGCATAAAGTGGACATTATCCTCCTGCAACTTGCCTAATGGAGAAAAGCAGTATAAGGAACACAATGCAAATTATTTGCTAAATGTGTTCCCTGTGCTTATTGTTGCCAGGCTGTAGCAGTAAATGTTTGGGTCTTGACTTGATACTGAACACCTGTGCTTTTCTTGCTGTGTTTCTCTGTTATCTCACTGAGGGCATTTTTCTTCACTGTTTTGGTGGAGGTGATAGGGGAGTGAATCAGGAATTGTAATTGCCATTAGCTGGTGTGGAGGAGAATGGAAGAGCTGGAGGTGAAGCTGTGAAGATGCTCCAAAGAATGAAGCAGAGCTTCTGCAGCAAAAAATTGGATTCTTTTGATGCGTGACTGGCCAGGATCTCTTTTTCCCTCATCCTTCCTGTGTGTATTGTTAGTCTACCACCAGCAGAAACACTCTGTCCCATGCAGCCTTGGGCATTCCATAGCAAGAATGGATGTAGCACAGAGCAAACAGACATTCCCTGATTAGTTTCATACTGCATTTACCTGTAGCTCCTCAGTCCAGATAAATCATAGGGAGCACAAAGCTAATCCTCCTGTCAGACTATCAGCTTGGAGGGACTGGTAAGAGCCATGGTAACAAAAGCATGTCCCATGCAAATCACAGATATTTTGATAGTTTTTATTTCCACTCCCCTGAAGGCAAAATTTCAACGATCTCTAGAGAAATGAAAAATGGTTTTGCTTTACCATTTGCTTATTCTTTGGACATTTGGTCATCTCTTATGACCAAATTTGATCTGTTTATTAAAATAAACCTCCCGTAAACAGCTCATGTTTTAGAGAGAGTAATTTTGAATAACAAAGTCTGGGATTACCACTTAGTAAATATTGATATAGATTGTTAAACTTTGTTGAAATGGGAAATCCACTCATTTAAATACTTTCCCACAAAATGTTTAAGTTGACTGATTTCATGATTTTTACAGGAAAAAAAAATGTTTAGGAGATGAATCCACCAGATCAGCTCTTTGAGTAATATTAATTCACAGATAAAGGCAACAAAGTCAGGGCCACACTATTCTTCCATTTCAGTCAATGAAACCTGGGCAATAGTTTAGAACTGCATTTACTATTTAATTCCTTTAGGATTTCAGTTTAGTCTCTGCCTTTCCTGACAGCATTGGTGAAGTCAGATTTCAGGATTGTGAAAGATGTGAATTATAATAATGTTTCCTTTTTTAATGAAAAATAAAACCCACAAGGGTATTTTCTGCATTCTTACTGTCTCCTAAAGACATAGGAGGACTTTCTGGTTGCCAGGCTCACATCTACATGATTTTCATACTTTGAATGTAGAATTTGCTTATTATCGTAATAGGATGGTTCTTGAATTTTACTTCTGTGAAAACTCTGTTTTATTTTGGTGAAAAATCATAAAATAAGGATAATCAAGACAGTGCTTAACTGCAGATAATTTAAGGTTGCCATGAAGGAATTTGGACTAATTCTGTTTGTAGTCTGTGCACAATCTGGTGGGTAATGTAAAAATGAAAGTGGGTAAAGAATCAGTGTATCCCAGTAAAAAAAATGTTTTCCTACCAATTTCTTGCTCATAATACAGAAACTTCAACTCAGAGTATTGAAAGCCATTTGGATTCAGATTTCTGGAGAGGCATTCTACTTGTAAGTACAAAAAAATCCCAAGACATGAAGGTTGATTGGAAATCCAATATTTACTTCATTTCCTTTAGATAACAAGAGGAGATTGAATCCACGGCTGAAACTTTCAACATAAATACAAAAAAACCCTCCACACTTTCTGAGGTCATAGTGTCTTCTAAGGCTACATCTGCACCATCAGTTTTTCATGTATTAACTGTGGCCAAATATAATTTAGGAGTTAAAACATTTCAAATTATTAATGGCTTAATGGATTTTGACTATAATAATATTTATCTACCACATAATTTCCACCTTTGCAGCAGGAATAATTTGTAAGTGTGGGAAACTACTAGATCAGCCCCAAAAGCTTAAAATTGTGGACTATCATTCCGTGGCACAGCTTGGCTCTTGATAATGGCTGTGTCACAGCAATTTAGGAATAATTCACACTGCACAAACACAACCTCACTTTATTTAGTACTGTATGGGTACTGTAGCAGGGGCGGATTGTGAGAACCATATCTGTCGCACAAGAAACAATAGAGAGCTACAAAGTAGTGTGAAAGTTCCATTTCAAAAAGCTTACAGTTTCAAAGGTCAGTAGGATGAGGGGGAACCTGCTAGAGAGGGAGTACGTGTGTGAAGTGGCAGGTTTGTAAAGAAATATGATGTTTCATCACAGACCATCAGCAAAATATTGCTAATTATAGTGAGTAGTACTTCATTTGCATTTCTCAATGTCGTATCTCTTGTATATTCAAATGAGTACAATAATCCGAATCTGCCACACTGATAATTTTTGAAAAAGTGGTGTGAATGCAGTAAAAGCTCAGTGCAATCCAGGGCATTGATTATTGCCTGGCTGTATTTGATCCTGTGCAGAAGTCAGCAATAGCACATTCAGGATAGATGCCAAGGTGTTCTCCTCTCCTTTCTGCATACTGGCAGTATAAAAATTGCCTCATTCTAAAAGGAAGCATTTTAAATGATACCACTGAGCTGTCTAAAAGAATCTGAAGAATAACAAGATTCATGTACAAAAGAGTGGTGGGATTGTCAGAGCTCTCAGCATTTGACCCAAGTTTTTACACATTTAAACTGGTAATAAAAGTCTCCTTAACCTCAAGAAGATCTGCAGGCTGAGGCAGTAGCCTGTATTTATGTAGTGCCTTATTTTCAGTCATGACAGAGACTTGAAAGTGTTGGGGAGGGGAACCACACACCAGGACTTCTCTCAGTGTACCTGTGGTGACCCAGCTGCCTTTCCTCTGGTGGGACTTGTCCTCATGCTGCCTATGGAGGTGTCTGTCCAGGTGAGCATTCTGACTCTGTGAGAATGGAAAGGGAGTGCCAGCCCCAATTCCCTTGTAGAAATTGGACCTTGGTAACTTTGAGGCAGAGTGAAATGTGATGTAGCTGAAAGAGGCAATGCAGAGGGAAAGGGCTGAAGAGGGAGGGGCTGAGCACCCTTCCTCTGGAGTTTTCACTGCAGTTTCAGTTTTGCCATTTCTCTGAATGCTGTTTTGACTTCTTATACCTGAACCTTTATTTTACTTTATTTTCCCCCACATTACCATGGGAATAAAAACATTTAAGTGTAAATGACAATGGTTTTTATTTTCTAGCAGCAGAAGTACTGGGGAGCAACATACAGGAACCAACTGGGTTGTAAAGCAACGCAGAATGAGCAGTCTCTGCTCACGACAATTTACAGCATAAACAGGAAGAACTGGTGCCTCATGATAGGCCTCACAGAACCACACCGATCTGAATTATCCTTCCCCAAATTAAAAACCTCCCATGCTCCAAAACTAAAATCATTATCATCACCCAGTACAACTAGTTGGATAATGGGCAGTACACAGTGCAGCATTTTCAAGTGAAGAAGAAACCCCCACATTTATGTGAATAATATGATTTAATCCTTAATAGTTTCCTTGATTAGAGGCAGAGCTTTCTTTCAAGTATAAATGTTTTACATTTTGGTTTTTCTGTTTGCATAAAGAGTCAGTGACTGTAGATAGGACTTTGCCATGGATGACAGTGACCTATTCATCATTCAGCTTTCCTAGAGATGAAGAGGGTATATTTACAGTGCAATCTAGAGAGCAATGGTAAATTATTTAAGATTTATAGAGTCTTGTCCTGTCTTTGGTCTGCCCCACTGAGGCAGAACACTGACCAGACCATATGATGTACACATATCTCAGCTCTATGGGGTAGCACGTTCTTGGACTTCAGGTAGATTCAGCCACCTCTGAAGGTGGCACAGTGGGAATACAAATGGTTCTGACAAGTACTGCTTGCAGTCTCTCACGTCTAAGGCTTACAGGAAAAATCATGCTCTCTTGTCACATAAAATTATGAAATATCCATATTCCCAATGAAATGTTTCTTGTCTCTGTCTTAAGCCTCAGCTGTTTCAGCAGGGGTCTGGTCCCAGGTTTTACTATGTCAGTGCTGGCTCTGAGCTCAAGTAAACAGGACAGAAGAGCTGGTCATGCACTTAGGGCCCTGACACTTATGAACACCAAAAGACAAACAAAAGGCTCACAAATTATATCATTCTGCACCCCATTCTAATAGGACAAACTTGCCTTTGGTAACATCAATGTGGTTTCATAAAACTGAAGATTATGAGCACTTCTCTTGCCCCACAGAACTTCACTGAAAATTTTGTGCTTTTAATTTGAAAAGTGGCCTCACCACACATTCATTCAAAAGGATTTAAGCAGGAAGCCATGCAAACTTCTGGAGGCCTTGCAATTGTTTTGTTTCTGTTATTTCTTTTAATTCAGCATAGGACTTGAAGAACCAATGTACTTAAAAAGCTAGTTTCATGGTTAAACCTTGTCTTTACTTAATAAAGCAACATAAGGCAGGTTACTGTCTTGTTGGCATAAAGTGGTCAGGTAGAAAAGGACTAGTAGCTAAAACTTGCCTCATGTTTTTCTCCTTGAACTCTGCGAAGTCCAAGTCATATTGTGTCTGATCTACATGGTAACTGCCAGTCACATCAAAGGCTACTCTCTGAGGGCTGGACCCCCATTTTGGTAAATGCAAAAAGTCCTGCATTATGTGTTAATTACAATCTTTACCTAGTTCATAGATGGATAGGTAGAAGTTATATATTCCAACTAAGGCAGCAATTTAAAATGCCTTTTTTGTTATCAGAGAGAATCATGCATCTCCAAAAGCAGTCTTGAACTTACAGAGACAGCACATTGGGAAATGATTCAAAGCTGTGTCAGAAGACATTCAGACTTAACATGGGGAAGCATTTTTTTGGGTAGAGGTGGTCAAACACTGGATTTCTTGAGTTGTATTTGATACTCCCAAGCCTGTCAGTGTTCCAGAGGCATTTGGACAATGTCCTTAATAACCTGCTTCAAAATTTGTTCAGCCTGGAAAGGAGTCAGACAGTTGTATCAGATGGTCTTTGTACGTCCCTTCCAATGAAATAGTCCATTCTGTTCTACAGAATGAAGTGTCTGCAGTGTTGAAAAACTCATCTTAGAGACATGTAATGCCACTGATGGTTTTGTCTGTTCAGAGTAGATCCAATTTAGGGGATGACAGCAGTACCATCATGGATTTTTGAGTGGTAAAGAATTAATGAATTTAGAATTACTGGGATTATGAAAGAGTGTAGATGAGGAACTAGAAAAGTGAGCCAGGAACTGTTGTAGGTTAACAGTAAACTTTCAGCTAGCATCATGTCACTTTGGATAAATCACACCTGGGACCAATGAGGCTCCAGGAAAATCTCTCTGAGGACTTTATCATTATGACTGTCAGCAAATGCTTCTTTGTGGTGAACCTAAAACTCCTCTGCTGAAGTTTATGTCCTGCCATTTTCATCACAGAAGTGACAAAGAGATTCATCTCTTCCTTTTAGCTACCCATTACATCTTTGCAAGTAATTTTGTTGACTGTGTTCCTCCTTCTAGGATCCTTAAGCTGTTTCATTAAACCCAGCTCTTTCAATGTAAATGGTCTGTGGAGAAAAAGACAGAAAAATCTGCTCTGCTTGAGTAAACCTGATCCCAAAATATTCCTGAGGCATCCCTTATGTCAGATTATCCTGTTGTCTGTTTGTACCAGGTGGAGTCCAAAGTGCATTTGCAAAAGTGCTGCATGGAGTCTGTCATTGTTTCAAGTGGATCTGTTTTCTGTATCTCTTTGAATTTGAGGAGGATATTTTCCACAGTGTAGCAGGTGAGACAGGTAGAGATGAATTTTCTGACCCCTGCCTGACTGAAGGCATAGTTCCTGCAGGCAGTTGGTTAAATCAGCAAGCAGATATCTATGATTAGCTGTAAAATGCAGTGAGTAACAGGAGCTAACCATTTAGACTTTTGTTTTACACAGCTTCCAGAGGCCTTGCTGAGGATTAAATTTCTGCTCATTTTGTATCTCTCCTTTATTCTCTCATTAGAGACAGAATTTAGGGTTAAACCTTCCTTGACTTGGTATCTGTGCCAGGTGAGAATCCAGCATTTAATTTGTTGTCAGTGTCCCATTTCTTGTGCATTTTAAAATACTTTATCCAGTCTCAGCTCCAGGCTACCACAGAGAAACTCACATCCTCCTTTTTCTGGACAGTTTGATATATAGAGCAATTAATTGATTTTATTATTCCTTCTCTTGTCTATGATGGACTGAAAATGGTAAAGGTTCTGACATTAATTATGTTCTTTAATATTTCATTTTCTGTGCTCAGAGAAATCTACTTTTACATGTTGTTTAGAGCTTTTCTAGCTCATCTCTGGTGCATAGGTCAGTTTGATCCTAGGATCAGAACAGTTCATTATTTTTGAAAGGTAAAATGATTACACATATACATAAACAAAGGAAATGCTTTATTAACCACTTCTATATATACAAACATCTAATACCATTTTATAGAACTCTTGCCTTAAACATGAGAAATTAAGTGGAGCTGATGCCTTTTCCTGGATCTACATTTCTGTAGAAGAGAACAATTTACCTCTAGATTCAGATGAGCTCAAGAAAAAAATTTTTGTGTGGAATTCAAAAGGGTAAATTGAGGTGTGCACAGCAACAATCAGGGAATGTACCAGAAAGCCAGCAGCTGATGTGGCAGCACTTTTATAAATAGTTGGAGTCTGCTGAATCTTAGGAGCTTGGGGTCTTGTTCCGCCAGCAGTGAGCATCCCACCATCACAGACCACAGAACTTCATTGCAGTGTGAGACGTGGCTTTAGGACTGCTTGGGTAGGACATCATATCAGTAGTAAATTCTTTCCAATAAAATTATGAGCCAGTAGAGACAGAGAACATTCCCTTTTGATGCAATGCTACTTTGAGTGGCTGCAGGAATTAGAGGACCATTTGGCTTTTCTGAGAAATACAGCATACGTATTCATGGCAGAATATCCAACTGGATAAAGTGGGATTTTGTCCTGTGGTACTCTGTTTGCCACAGGGACTCCCAAGCAGATAAATGCTTTTCTATGTAAATCTCTCTTCTCACAGTCAGTTCCAAACACCTGGAATGAAAGCACATCTTGAGAAGATCTGGACTAAGCTTTCTACACAGTCAGTGGAGACAATCCACTGGAAGAAATTAGTCTGGTCTACTCTCATTGTCTGTTGTGACTTCACAGGTTCTATTGAATAATCTTCTACTGGTCGCACACAGGGATGTCTGCAATGTTACTATGCTGCTAAATTTGATGTTTTCATTGTTGTTTCACCCCTTTGAGGACCATCATCTGAACAGGAACTAACTATACTTCACACCTCTATCCCTGAAACACCTCAACATCCTCCTCAGGATGGTAAAGTTTACAGAAGATGCATTTGTTCACCAGATGGTAATGTATGGAAAGTAAAGACTTCATACATCACCACTCCCAGAATCATCCCTATTTTTTAGAACACTTTACTTGTATCTCTGTTGTCTGAGGAAATGTCAGGGGGGTAGGAAGAATATCAAAAAACCCCCTGTCAAGCTGTCCACTAAATTGAAATTTGGCTTGAGCAAGGCTGAGGACAGCTGGTGTTTCCAGCTCTGGAAAGAGTTACAGAAGGATCTTTACACAAACTGGGTCTGAATGCCTCATTCTTATCAGTAATTTCTCCACTTACCAAGTTCAGAGATGCTCAAAGTTCTTTGAGCATTGTGTAAATAAAAGTAAAAAAGACTGCCAACTGCCACTAGACCAAAGGAATTAAAATGTTTTTTGATTTTATAAATTATTTTTTATTAGCCGTGAAGGTTACACATGATTACCCAACTCATGTTTGATATATCATTCATCAACTTCTACCTGTCACAATAATTTTTATATAATAGCCCAAGAGTTTTTAGAGGGTTTTGTGTTGGAGAACATACAGGTTTTCAAGCAGGTGAGCCAAAAGCAGCTTCCTAAATAGAGGCCTCAAAGATAACAATGGAATCCGCAAGGAACCTTGGGCTTGTAGCAGTGAGACAAGAAACCTGCTACTGCTGCGGAAAGATACATGTGAAGAACTCTGCTAATAAAGTTAAAAATAAGACAGAAAAGGGTTATTTAGATCCACCACTTTTGTGAAGCCTATTTTAGTTCATATTTAGCTATAGCAGTGTGTTGTTAGATAGTTTGAATAGTGTATATAAGTTTAAAAATGTGCTAAATCAGTTCTGTGTGTAACCTTTCTTGTACTCTGAATATCCTTGTGCAAGGAGTGTTATAAGTCCCCTTATGCAAACATTGCATGTCTTTTCTCTGCCATTCCTCAATTCCATTATACCCCACCAATGACGAGGACTGAAAAATAAACCCCTATTTTAGTTTGATGCAGTCAGATTGTCTTACATAACAACTAGTGGCACTTAGCCTTGCAAAAGGCAATTAAGAACTCTGTTGGTGCAAAGTTGGATGTCATGACAGGTTTGGTTGGTTTTTTTTTTTTTTCATTTTTTCTTTTTTATTTAATTTATAGAAATAAATACTTTGATTTATTTCTAATGCAAGTTCAGGCTTATGGGTTACACTGCAATCAGAAGGCCTTGCATAATACAACAGGAGAATCAAAATCTTAGTGAATGAGCCAAGTAAAAATTGTGATCCTTGCTTCATAAGCACCCAAGGAGTTGCTAGAGAGAGAATGATCTTTGATGATTAAAATCATGCATGTCTTTTACAGGAATCAGTCTAAAAGTCATAATTTACTTTGCCTTTAGCTGAAAGGGAAAGGCAAAACTGGATGTGATGAGGGATTTCAGGGGACCAGTTCAGCCTGATACTGCAGGCTTGTAAATTCAGGTGTGCTGAGACTTCTGTTGTTTTCAGGGGATTTATTAATGTGCTGTGCATTGTGCACCTACCAAACTGCCTCAGGGAGATGGAACCATGACCTGCAGGTTATCAGAATGAGATTTACAAAACTGCTAAACAACACACAAATATGAAACTTTACTCTGGGTTGCACGACTGCTAAATGAGTATGTCTCAGAAACCTGAGTTTAAGTACAGAATACAGAGCAGTGTGCACATAAATATGCTATGTTTTTTGGTAATGGCTACAAATGAAAACTTTCTCTAATCTCTTGATTCTGACACAATTTAGTAAAAAATTATCAGAGTTTGAATCTGGTCTTTCTGTTTGATATTTTCATCAAAGTAAGAAACTCACAGTTGTCTACTATCTCTTCTTATCCTATGCTTGTGATGAAAGGGAAGAATATTCATATTATTTGCGTTTGAAAAGATGCAAGAAATCTGGAAAGAATGAGAGCTTTTCTGTATCACAAAAGATAGGATAAGAATCAACATCAAGCCCATACAGAGCATATCTATGTTCATTAACAGAAGTTTCAAAACAGTTATTAGTACTTGTTCAGTGTTCTTGGGCTCTGTCTTTAAAGAAAGCTGGCTGTTGAAAGATCTGGGATGAATATTTGAACAGAATGATTAGAACAACACAAGATTCCCACAAATCCACTAGTGAAAGTGATAACTTTGCATTAATGCTGATTAGCAGCTGAATTTTGCAGAAAGGCATATCGAGGAAACTCTTTAAGATGGAATTAATTAACATGGAAATTGCAGACACAACTAGATTACAAAAGACAATGAGCTAGAAACTCAGCTGGTAGAAATCACTACAGCGGCATTGAAATCCAAACCTAGATCAGTGGTTGCTGGAGGACATCCAGATCCTGATTCCAAAGTGTCTTATAGAATTTGTACTGTGCCATTTTAATGGTGCCAATGAAAATTATAGTGTTCCTGTAATCAAATTATTAATGATTATACAACATAATTAACGGATTGTGTGCAAACTGTAGAGACCTATTGTTTTTTTTCTATTTTCTGCTTAGCTCAGATAACAGTACAAATTTTTAAAAGAACATTTTTTTAAATAAAACATACACTTTAATTGCTGAGTTTATAATTACTTTTGGATAGTATGAGCCTTGCTTTCCTGCTTAGAAGAGTTCCCATTTCATAATAGCGACATGGGATCTTGTGACCAACAAAATGAAAGTTGAAATGACATTTTCAAGTGGTGAGCCCAAGCTAATGACATGTAAATGTTTGAAATGCTTAGAATAATAGAATCATAGACTCAGCCAGGTTAGAAAAGACCTCTGAGATCATCAAGTCCAACCCTTGATCCAACACTACCGTGGTTATGAGACCATGGCACTTAAGTACCACATCCAATCTCATCTTAAAAGCCTCCAGGAATGGAGAATCCACCACTTCCCTGGGCAGCCCATTCCAATGTCCAATCACCCTCTCTGTAACGAATTTCCTCCTAATAGCTAACCTGAACCTTCCCCAACAGAGCTTAAGCCTGTGCCTTCTTGTCTTATGGACAGTTGCCTGGGAGAAGAGACCAACACCCAACTGGCTACAACATCCTTTCAGGGTGTTGTAGAGAGTGAGGAGGTCTCCCCCGAGTCTCCTCCTCCAGACTAAACAACCCCACCTCCCTCAGCCTCTCCTCACAGCACTTGTTCTCAAGTCCCTTCAGCAGCCTCGTCGCTCTTCTGTGGACCAGCTCCAGCACCTCAATGTCCTTCCTGAAATGAGGGGCCCAGAACTGGACACAGCACACGAAGTGTGGCCTCACCAGGGCTGAGTACAGGAGAAGAATCACTTCCCTGGACCTACTGGTCACACTGATCTTGATACAGGCCAGGATGCCATTAGCCTTCTTGGCCACCTGGGCACACTCTGGCTGATGCTCAGCTGCTGTCAGTTCAGACTCCCAAGTACTTTTCTGCCTGGCTACTACAGCCACTCTGGCGCCAACCTGTAGCGCTGCAGGGGGTTGCTGTGGCCAAAGGGCAGGACCTGCGCTTGGCCTTATTGAACTTCATTCCACTGAAATCAGCCCATCTCTCAAGTCTATCCAGATCCCTCTGCAGAGCCCTCCTGCCTTCCAGCAGGTCGACGCTCCCTCCCAACTTGGTGTTATCTGCAAATTTGCTAATGATGGACTCAATCCCCTCATCTAAATCATCAATAAAGATGTTAAACAAAACTTGGCCCAACATTGACCCCTGGGGGACACCACTTGTGACTGGCCACCAGATGGATGCAGCCCCATTCACCAGCACTCTCTGTGCCCTACCATCCAGGTAGTTCATGCTCTTTCCCTCCAAGCAAACATGGATCCTTCTGCTGCCTCAACCAAGTTGGTCCCTCAAATTACAAAATATCAATATTTATATTTCACTTCCCAAAAATCTATGAAGAGAAATGTAAATATTCTTTATTTCTCCTATAGGAGAGATGTCTAAGTTGAGAGTACAGAAGGCATATAGTTTAAACTGCTTATCTCTTTCAGTTGTCTCTATAAGTGTTTTTCAGAATTAAGTGTTGATGAAGAAAGGTCATTAGTTTGTAAGCATTGTCCAAACTTTGCAGCAGAATTGCATTCTTATATTGTGATACAACTAAAGGGAGGGCTGGAGGTCCTCCAGCTTTATGCAGTTTTTAGAGAAGGTCCCTCCCCCTCTCAGTCAGTTCAGTCAGGAAAAGGTTTATTCTGCTTTGTCCAAGGGAAACTGATAAGGACACAGTGTCCCTGTTGGAAAGTAGGAAACTTGGATGATTTACAAAGAAGCCAGTGAGCCTGAACAGTGAAGAACAGAGTTATCACAACAGACAAAGTTCTAGTTGCAGAAAGAATTGCTGCTATTTCTGTGCTGCAGCTGTACCAGTGCCTCAGTGTCAGAAACTTTTGGTAGACTTCTAAAAAGTATCATTAGGGATAATTTTCTCCCACTTATATTTCCACACTCCCCCTCTCTCCAATTTAAGTTTCCTATTCCTTTTTTTTTTTTTTTTTTTATTCCTATTACCTTTCCACTTCCATTTTTGCTTCCTCCAAATATCTCCAGAGCTGTATATTAGAGTAGCAGCCAAGGTCACATCAACTGAGCATAAGTTTGTGCTTCCACTGAAAGTGGATTGATGGTTCTCCCTGCAGTGATTTGTTCTCACCTACTGGTTTTACAGACTGAAGACATTCCAAAGGAGGGCCACAACGATGATCAAAGGGCTGGAGAACGTGTACTGTGAGGAAGACTGAAACATTCCTGCCTTTTTTCCCTGGAGAACACAAGGCTCAAGGGGGGCCTCATCACAGCACTCAAGTATCGAGAGCTGAGCCACAGAGAGGATGGAGAATGTCTCCTCAAAGAGACAGATGGAGAAAACAAGGTGCAACACATACAAGTAACACTGGGAGGGCTTTCATGTTAACATAAGAATGAAGTTTTGACAATAAGAACAAGCATTTACTGGAACATCTTCCTCAGGGATGTTGTAGAGTTCCCATTGCTGGAGGTTTTCAAGATACAGTTGGACAGGGCTCTAGGTAATGCCAAGGAGGCTTCCTCCCTTTCCCCCCAAAAACTGGACCACATACTCTTTTGAGGTTCCTTACACCCTGAGCTGTTCTGAGTTTGGATCCTTAAAGCAGACAATCCCATTCACCTTATGTTTTTCCAGGCTGTTTTTCAATGCCGTCAGTTCCTTGCCCTGCTCAGGACACAGCTCTGGTATCACTTGTGTAGGTGCTGCACAGAGAAAAGATGAGAATGAGCACCTGAATGTGGGAAAACTAGGTAGAACCTCCTCTTTTGTTACATCTGTGGATGCACCCACGACCTGAGAAGTGCTCATCTTTCAGTGTTGACTTGTCCTTCAACCTACAGTGAGTCTTTTTCAGAGTTCAGGGAAATTTCCCCAGGACTCTGTGTGCTGCTTGGATACTCTCCCCCAGGTTTTTAGTGTCTGTTGCTCAAGCTGTTCTGGACTCAGTGAATTGACAGAACTACAGTCAGAATTACTGTCAGTTCCTCAAATCTGAGCTCTGGAGAATCCCAATATTTAATAGTTCAGAAGAGGTTTCGTTGAAAGTTGTTGTTGGATATATTTGTGTTTGCTTGATGACTGAGGAAACTTCTCTTGGACAGTCAGATCTCCATCAAACAAGTTGTGAGGATACATCAGGCAGAATACTGGTCATCAGTGCCACCTTTGTAAAGAAGAATGGAGGCCCTAATGTTTGCCAGCAATCGACATGCTGTTCTCAGTCATCAGTTTCTATTCATAACAGAGCATGATCCTTCAGCTGTGAGGTAGAACTGAGAGTGCCGTGGAAGCCACAGAGATCTCAAAATCAGCTGTATTCTTGTGTAGATGTGATGGCTACCAAAGCTTCTGGGGCTTATACTGACATTCTGTTTATCATAGGAGCAAATGATAGAAATATAACTCAGTCTGTGTGATTTTGTCCTGTTACAGCAGAATCAGGGCTTGCTTGTGAAAGGCATTTACCATGAATACTGGTATCCCAGACAACATCAGAATACAATAAACTACTTTGCAATGAGCCACTTTTAAAAATGTATTCTTTAAGTTGTACAATTGTATAATAATAAAATTGTACTGGAGCACTTTTTGGAAAATATTTTAAGTGCTGTCACCTTAAAATATAATGCTGCAAGACATAGCCAAATGTCTCAACTTGCTCCTAGGCATACAGCAATAAATATCCAGCTGAACTGGTGTAAAACCTTTGGATTTTGCTGTGTTTGGTTATATTTTCTGTAATTTAGCCAAAATGGTGCCTTAACAGTTGTAGAATCATTCAGGTTGGAAAAGACCTCCAAGATTTTTGAGTTCAATCTTTTAGTCCTAACATTAATTAAAGCAACTGGCACAGACATAACCTGTATCCATGCTATGCCCACATTTTCCAAATATATTTCTTGTGCATAGACACATCTCCATTTCGATGAGGTGAGAACAGAGCTACTCAGTCACTACCAACATATCAGGTATGTTTAAATACAACCTGTGAGACATGATGAAATTACTACATCACTTTTTAATATGATTTGGGCTCAGCCCTTCCAGGTCAACACATAACACAGAGTGAGAGAAGCTAACCTTGATTTTTTCATCGGAATGCCTGCGGAAGGGGAGTTGATCTAAGTGCTCAGGATCGGGACATTGATGACAGATGCAGTTTGAGTTGCAGCCATCAACTCCTGTGCTTGTATTTATCTGGAGGGTGGAACAAAGGGTCAGCCCTCAGAATTTTTCAGTTTCAGAACACTGTGTGGGTTGCCTTCCAAGCATTTTGAACTTCTATCCAATGAAAAGCTGGCTCTCACGTGGCAACCCTGGGAAAGCAGTACATCATTGAATGCTGAGATACTTTCAAAAAATGTACGCAGTGCTACATTCAGCTTTCCACAGAAAATGCCAGGAAAAACAAGCGCAGCTTGCAAGTCAAAAAACAGCCAACTTGACCCCTCTGAACCAACCAATGTCAGTTTCCTGAAGGTACAGTGAAGAGCTCCAAGTAAAAGGATATGTGCCAACATGCAGATGGTAAAGAAACATGCATGGCCACTAATGAGGAAGGGAAAATGCCTGGCTTCTTGCCAAAGGGCAATAACATGGCGATAAAAGAAACAAAGGAAAATTTGGCCAATTTCTTCTTTAGATTCATGAACCAATCAGATATTTCCTCAACAGGTTCATGTTGTTTCATAGTTAGTATGAAAGGGCTGCAGACTCAGCTGTGCTGTAAATAGGAGCAAAGTGCTTCTTGTTCACAGATTTGAGGGAATAGAGACCCACAAGACTCAAATCATCACTTTTGGGTATTTCTAGTGCCTCTGTTGTCTGAACATCCAGTGTGCACCATTTCACATCCTACACCATTCCCAGTTCCTGTAGAATAGTTCATAATCCCCAGAACAATGATGTGGGTGCCTATTCAATAATGTTACATTTTATCTTAGTTTTAAGATTCTGGATGAACTGGAACTGAATTATGTTGTTATTCAATTGATGGGACAAGAAAACATTAAGCTTGAGTTTCAGGCTGTCATGAGTTATTGGCAATGACGTGTACATCTCATACACCCCCCCAACCAGTCCCACAAGTCCATGAATGATCCATAATAGTGCACTGATTAATATTTACATGATACCTTTGAATAGGTCATGATGCAGTCAGAACATGATGTGCCTTTGACATAGAAATTAGATCTAAT
>JAWWEV010000095.1:10944561-10954681 GCA_035583235.1 Hafferia zeledoni
GACACAAGTAAAGCGAGCTGACATGTATCTTTAGGGATGTGTTTCCTTATGTTCAATTCAGCATCTAGCGAATGAGGGTTTTAACCCTAATAAATCTATTTTTCCCAGTTTTACCTTAAAGCTGAAACTGACTTTAAATACCTGGTAATGTTCTGTCAGCTGGCAGTAGAGTGATCAATGCTCTTCATTTCTAGGGGCACATGAAGAAATGAAATGGTGGATTTGACTTTTTGCCTTTGAGATGGTGCTTGAGAGAGAGGATCCAGTTTAACCCTGGGAGTTCAAATTGGATTTCAGCACTGGTACTTGGGGAGGAAAAATGTAGTCAGTATTCTCAATTCTACCTGAAGGTAAATCCCCCCCATTAGTCCTCAGAACAGAGCAGGATGCACATTCACAATAACTTATTTACAGAGTGCGTTTGCAGAGCAGAACCAACCATTTTCCAATACATATAAATACAAAAAATTAGCAGAAATCAATATCATGACTAGATCTTCATAAGTGGCCTCCTGCCAGTGAGCTCCTGCATTAATAGAGTAGGAATGCCAGTACAATTACAAAGGACATCTTGACTATTAATACTTCAAAGTATTTTACTCATTAAAAACTAATGACAAGGAGAGGCATTGCTATTGTTGTTATTCAAATCCAGAACTAAAAAAAAGTCTTATATTGCTCTATTATAGGAATACTTTAATGAAAACTCTCAGTTTCTTGATGTTTTGGTTATCTCTTCATTCAATTTGCATTTTCATTGTCACTTAAAACATGTCTACTTCAGGTCTGTTCTCTGTTTCTGAAGTCTGTATGTTCTGCCTGCATTTTATTGAGTTGTTCTATATGAAAGTATTGATTTAATTAAGTACATGGAATTTGGTTTTCATTACTTTAATACTGCAATATCAACGACACAGCATTACACTGAAATGCTTTTTCAGAAGGAGTGTATTCTAAGCACTAATTTTCCTGATCAAGACAAATACTTCGCTAAATGTCACTATTTCCTTCAGTTCACCAGAGTAAGGACTAAGTTCTCTGTATTCCACAGGTATAAAGTTGCTTCAATGTAAGTTGAGAAGCTATTTGTATGATTGAACCAGAAATTAATTTAGCATAAAATATCTGGATTACCTTAAAAAGTCACTTTGCAAATATTTGTATTGTAATACTAATTTATCCTAAAGCTTTCCACTGTTTTTTTCCCTAATTTTTTTAATACATAAGCTAGGGAAGACCCAGAAAGGGAAGGATATTTTTGCCTGTGTATGCATGAATTTCTACATATTGACATAAATGGAGGTTGATGTGTTCTTAACTGCATTTCAGAATTGTTGAAAGCATAGCAGTGGTTTATTTCATTCATCAAGGGACGGATGGCTGTTTACTGCTAGCCACTGCAGACTGCCTTCTCAGCTGCAGTTTCATTTATTATTGTACAAAAAAAAAAAGGTAGATTAATATAGATTTTCTGTGGGCATTCTCATCTGCTTTCTCAAAATTCATTTTATAAGGAACTTGTAAAATATTGCATTAGCTGCATAAGCTGTGCCAAAAGCAATGATGCTGAAGTCAAGAGTGTGAAATTCAAGCTGGCCCTTCAGTTGTGACTGTGGATATCAGTGCCATGCCCATATGCACACTGAGAGCATTCACATCATTTACTCCTGGGATGGTCCGGGAGCGCCCGGGCAGTTGTCCACAAGGGCCATGGAGGGAGTGAACCAGCTCCCAGACACCTTCACAATTAAGTGCTTGACCATGCCCTCAGATGCTCTCCAAGTGGGACCTCTGAATCGTTCCAGATATTGTCCTGAGCAGCTCCTGTTGTCCCAATTCCTCCTGCCTGCCTGTGAAAATGTGTTGATTAACATTTGGGTGGATTGACTTGGAAATGTCCAGACAACTCCTGCTACAGGCATGACCAACTAACTGTTCACTGCTGGTGGATAAGAAGCCATGCAGGGCAGTATCTCCTGTTCACAATGTGTGGGAGTCGACCGGCGAGTCAGGACAGCACCAGTCTGGGACCCTGCCTGCCCCAGGGCTGTCGCAGCCAGCCAAGGACAACACAGGCTGTGAGAAATGAGTAAAGCAGCAGCTTGAGGAGGTTCTCCTAACCCAGCTGAAGGTGTCACTGAGGGCACTCTGCAGCAGAGGTTCCCATTGTCGTTTGGGCAGCAAGAAACCATCCCCTCCTAGCCATTTTATTCCTCACACAAACACTACTGCACACCAAAGCCCCTGTAATTTCTAGTTGTGAATGCACTTTTCTCCACAAAGTCACCAGTCAAATTCACAGGAGGAAAATCCATTGACTGTTTTTACCTACAACAACTTGGCTGTCAGATGAGAATTTTCACTGGGCTTTCAAGGGGAGATCATTTCATAGTTCCCTGGCTTGCCTTGTCTAGTGTCTTCTACCGTAAGTAAGCTCTCATTTCTGGGGAGAAGAGACTGAAGATGGGACTCAGCAGCTCTTGAGCTAACTCAGTACTGCAGTGTTTACATTTTCATCTCTTTCCCTGTTTGCCAGTTTGGGGAACATTTACATGACTTTCCATAGGAACAATTCCTTGTGAGCTACTGAAATTATGCAGCACTAATAAAATGGAATTATTTCACCCTCAAAAATAAGGCTTCTGAAGTACACCTGCATTTTCAGTCTATTTCAGTGAAGTACTGCTGTGGCAGACATGCCCTTCAGGGAAGCCCTTCATCTTCCTCACTTTCTGCAAAACTCATTCTAGTTTGTTAGTATTATGTACAAAGTAATTGGTGATGGCAGTAAATCCCAGTTGATGTTTTCTTTACGCCAAATAAAGGGTTTTCTTTTGCAAACAACTGGCAGGCCAATATTGTTGGAAAACTGAGCATGTTTTATTTTTCTTTTAAAGACAATACAATGTTTTTGAAAATCATTGATGGAGTTACTTAAACAGAAACCAAAAACCATTTAATTGAAGGCTATCATCTGAATTTTGAAGTGTCAGCTGCTCAGTTGGAACTCAAAGCAACAGAGTGGTGGATCAGAGAAGGAAGACATGTCCATGCCCTTGAAAAAGCTTCACAAAAACTTCAGCCCTGATAAGGAAGACATTTTAGCTCTACAGAACTGTTTGGCTCTGTAAAAAAAAAAAAAAAAAAAAAAAAATCAAACAGAGGCTTATTTCTTTGGAAATGGGGTTAGAGATTAAGGCTTGCATTTTGGGCAGTATTTAAGTGTGAATGATAATTGTTAATAATGAATCATAGATGGTCCATTAGATTAGAAACCAGCAGATATGGGTGTTTATCAACAGGTTCTTGGCATTTGGAAGGTATTGCAAGCAAGATAATGAGTAAAACTGATCAATTTTAGAATAAACTACTCTCCCATGGGACTTTCCTAGACTTGGTAAAATAGATAAATTCCTCTCTGGACGGCACCTTTTGGAAAGTGGGGACAGAGGCAGGGACTGTGTGTTGGATTAACAATACCTTTGCTTTAAGTCCTTTCAGAAATCAGAGAATCTGAGTCTCAGAAGTGTATAAAGACTCATGGCTTTTCTGTTTTCAACAGATTGTTTTTGAATATTATTTTGTGTTCATCTGCCCTGCAGAGTGTAAGGGACAAAAATGGCTCAGAGAAGCAGAAGGAAAGAGACGAGAGCCCCAGAACGGCCAGGGTGCACTCAGGCAACCCTGGGCTATCTCATTAGGATGAGGAAGAGGGAAAATAATTGGATTCATTACACGCAATGCCATAAAAATATCCAGTTGCATTTCGAAAAGGCCTATGCAAACAGTGACTTTTTATAAAATTGCGGGGTATAACATGTTGGTTGGACAAGGGAGATAAGCCAAAAATACATGTTATTGCAAATTAACCAGTGTAGCAGTAATAAATGCCAGCGCCTTACCAGTGTAACTATTTGTGCTAGACAGCTCAAAAAGTGAGCTTGTGGGGCTCATTCTGAATGCAAAAAAGCTCTGTATATAAGGTAAGTTTCAGTCCAGGGTGCTGAAAAGCAGTTGCTGTGCTTATGGCCAGAGCTGTTGTGATTAATGTTTTGATGGAAATGGTAAAATGCAAGAAGAGCAACCTGTTTTAAATGAAAATTAAATATGGGGATATTTCAGTTGTCCTTTGCTGCTTCTAACCATAAAGATAAAAATTTCTGAGCTGTCAGTGGATAGACCAATTGCACTGCCTGTGGGTGTTCCTTTGAGGGTTACAGTACAGGCTTCTATAGCTGTTAATCATTCACTGCCATTGCTGCAAATTCTGTCCACATCAAACAATCAGCTTTGCAACACCAATAAATCCATTTACTCATCTTGCAAGAAGCAGTTTTTGGTACCAAGTGTGTATAGAAAGACTTCTGGTTTTAAACCCAAGGACTGTCCTACAGACTGGGAGAGGAAAGAATTGCTAATGAGAGCTCCTGAATGTGCCATTATTTCAATGAAAAATAAGAAAAATGAAATGTAGAAGTGCCTCTTTAAAACTTATTCCATATAATTGGCTTTTCTCCTGCACAAGTACTAAAATCTACATCTAATTTGAATAATTATTGAAACCGATGTTAATAATTAAATAAACTGAAGCTTAATTATCTGCTAAGTAATGAATTGAAAGTAGACCATTACCCTCAACACCAAGAAATGTAACTGAACAGATGGCTTAGCAGTAGTTTTTCTAGTACAGCTGACAGCAGAACAGCTTTCTTTTCAGTGGAAAGAAACAAAATCTAATTTTTGAAAATACAACTCCACAGAGACATATAGTGTTTACATATTTTATAGAAGTCTCTGCTCCCTACACATCTGGAAAAATTACTATTACTTCTCTAGCACCTTTTCTTAGTTCTTAGTTTTGCTTTCAGTGTTTTGATTTTTTTTTCTTTCAAAATAAGAGACTTTATGTCAACAGGAATAACATTCTTGAGGGTTTGACCAGCCTCAGCAGTCTGCCATCTTCCTAGTTTATGTTCCTTATCAATATTCCTTATGGGAGGATTAATTTTCTCGAGGTTCATATCTCTTGTGTTCATTTGTCAGCACCAAGAGCATCCCAATAGTTACACTCACTACCAGAGGCTCATGCTCTGAGAAAGTGTTGAACTGCTGTCCTACAGACAGCAGCACGTGTTTCCTGAAATCTAATTTTAGTTCACTGTAGATGCCTAGACAGGAGTTCAAATGCATAATTTAGTTTGAAAACAAGATTTAAAAAAATTACAGAAAATAAAGAATAATAAAAAAATAATAATAATAAAAAAGGGAAAAACTAAACAGCAATGACAATAAGAAATAAATAACCTAAGTAAGACCTAGAAGATAAATCCTCCTCAACAAGCAACGGGACAAGAGGACAGGGCCTCTCCCTGTGCCACGTAAGGTTCAAGCTGGATATCAGGAAGAATTTCTTGACAGAAGGGCGTTGTCAGGCACTGGAAAAGATAGCCCAGAGCGCTGGTGCAGTGCCCATCTCATCCCTGGAGGTGTTGAAGGAACAACTGGATGTGGCACAAGATGCTCTGGCCTAACTGACAAGGTGGTGATGAATTCCAGGTTGAACTCGATGCTCTTGAAGGTCTTTTCCAGCTTTAACAGTTTCCTGATTACTGTGGTAGATGGTGGGAGTAGATAATAAATTGCACTGCTACCATCCCATACAGGAACCAGCATGGCAGAATTTCATGACATCTCATAGACTGATCCCTTCCCTAAAAATTTGGTGAAATCTGCTTCTATTTGAGTCTCTGTAAGTTTTGTCTTTCAGCGAGGGAAGAACACATTACCCAGAAGCCTGAACTGAAGGGATTTTTGAATTAGGGAGACCATGGACAAATCTGTGCACACAGTTGGAGCCTTGTCTCAGTCACCAGAAGGCATTTGTGTTCATCTCTGGGCAAAGAGAATTACAAAGAATGGAGAAAGAGAAATGGACTGTGTAAATATAAACATTTTGGGATTTACATTGTGTTTTGCAGTGCACTGTGTAATCTCACACATATTGTAGGGTAAATTCTGGAAATCCCCCTTACCCTCATGGTTTCAGACCCTGCCCTCCCATTGGGGAATGTTTGCCCCATTGCAGAGCCCTCCCCTATGTGGTCATGCCCCGCCTCTGGTTTGCATGTGCTGCCCTTTCTCCACCCAGGTTACACCCCTGTTCTGGTAAATTCTTGCCCTGCCTGCACGAGGTGTCATTTCTCCTTGGCTCCCCGAAGGGGGCTGAGCTCTGCTTGTCCTGAGCAGGGACACATAAGAGTCTGAACAAATGAACCACTCAGAATTTTTTCTGTCATTTATTATCTATATAAAAAAAAATAAACTAGCTATAACTATTTAAATAAAAATATTAACGTTTAAATAAAAAAATTTACCCTAACTATTCAAACAAAAACCCCCAACCATTTAAATAAATTAATCCTAACCATTTCAATAAAAAAATTAATGCTATTAAAAAAAACTATTTAAATAAAATAACCCTATTTTAAATAAAAATAAAGCTAACTATACAATTCCTTAACTATTTCAATGTAAAAAAATAATCCTATCTTAAATAAATAATCCTTATCTAATTGCTCTCTCTATAATTTCTATCTGTAATTGTCCAATTACGACCTATCTGTAATTCTAGCTAAGCTACCCACTTCCTGTCTACATCTACCATGAAATCCACTTAGCCTAGCGAGATAATTTTACGCCTAAGGACTCTAAACCAGCTTGCTAATGGAGGTGGGGGTGGCTCCCTATCTAGCTATCTAGCTATCTTAAATAAAAAATTAACCCTATCTAACTATCTTAAATAAAAAAAAATTAACCCTATCTAACTATCTAATTCCTATCTCTAATTAATTACTATCTGGAACTCTCTAATTCCTATCTGGAACTCTCTAATTCCCTAACTGCACTTCTATAGCGGAGCTACCCAATTCCTATCTCTATCTACCTCCATCTACCTAGCCTAGAAAGGAGTAATCATAATATTATGCCTAAAGGCTCTAAACCAGCTTGCTAATGGGGGTGGGGGTGGCTCCCGGGTGCGCTGGCCCTGCTCGTTCCCGGGAGCCGCGGCTGGAGCCGGCGGGGCTCTGCCCCCAGCTCGGAGCTGCTGTGGGGGCAGCCCCGACCCGGGCTGGGGCCGAGCCGTGCCGGGAGGGGAGGGCTGTGCCGGGCAGTGCTGGCAGAGGCAAGAGCCTCTTATCTTATTGCGGCCGCCTCTGCCGGCGCCATCTGCGCCGCTGCCTGAGCCGCTGCCTGCGCCCCTGCCTGCGCCGGCGGCGGCGGCCGATCCTGCGCCCCTGCCTGCGCCGGCGGCGGCGGCCGATCCTGCGCCTCTTGCGCCGGGGAGCAGCGGGCTCGGGCTCGGGCTCGGGCTCGGGGCTCGGAGCCCGCCGCTTCCGAGGGCGCAGGAGCCTCCCACGGGAGCGCTCCCTGCCCAACCCCGGCGCGGGACCCGCTGCTGGCTCAGCCGTCTGCTGGGCTGGTGTCTGCGGCGGCTGCATCGGCTCGCTGGGGCCGCCGGCGGGCGCGGCTCCTGCCTGCCCCTGGGGCACCGTGTCCCCCTCGGCAGGCTGCTCCAGCTGCCTCCCTGGCTCTCGTCCCGACTGCCTCAGCCAAAGCCACAGGGGACCCAGGAGGAGACTTCTCCAGGCCCTGGACCAGAAACCCCTCTCAGCCTCGGGGGGCTGCGGGCTGCTGGCATCCAGAGCCGGGGACTCCGCTTCTTCAGCCTCGCCGCTGGCCGCTGGTTGAGCTTTCGGGTCAGTCTCCATGGCCCTCTGCTGCTCGCAGAAGGCTGGGGAGAGCTGAGCCCCGAGAGCCACTAGCCAGAAACCCAGGCTTGGGCCTGACTGAGCCAGGCTGGACCCCAGGGCTATTTATAGTGCGGGGAGGGTGAGGTCACAATGGATCTCCCTGTGATGTCACCACCGTTCCCCTCTGGACGTCCCATTGTGACAACCATCCTCAACTGGTTGTCCGGGGGTCAGGGTTGTTGAGAAGGTCAGTCGTTCATCTGTGACCCCCAAGTTCACAACATTGGAAACCCAGAACGTAAATAACTTTTGAAGGCATAGTGATAACTAAACACGAAATACGTAAGCTCTAAGGAAGACAAGCAGGAGACGGTGAAGCCCCTGCCTCTCCCTGCTATCAGGCAAATGGAGCAAACCGAGTGGGTGGCAGGAAGGGAAACAGGTCCCTGATTGTAGGTCCCTCTCGACTCCCATCACCTCCCTTGGTGCCCTTAAATAACAGATAGAAATGAGGCCCTGGCGCCAGAAAGTCAAGTAGAGGACAGTCAAAAGAAAGAACTGTCTGGAGGTTTCCTGGTTACCCCCATCTACCAGATGGACTACAACTGAAAAAAAGAAGGGTAATTGGAGTTGGTTGACTCCCTTTTGAGGGGAACTGAGGGCCCTATATGTCAACCAGACCCGTCCCACAGGGAGGTTCGCTGCCTTCCTGGGGCAGTAGGGGAGACTTCCTGAGCTGATTCAGCATTTGACTGAAGATTTTGTAAAAAATTGGATGTGAATGCTGTCTGTGTAGACAGCAAAATGTCCCCTTCATTTATTTCCCCTGAGGAACTTCTGACTTCTTACTCTTAAGTTAGATTGAAATTAAGAAGAAATATATGCTTTAAAATTTCTAGAAAAACAGTTAAACAGTAAGTTCTTATAAAGTAAGGGCAGAAGATAATCTAAAAAAATAAATACAAGTTGATGAGAAAGGCCCAAACTGTGAGTTCATAGAAGTTAAACAACAAAGAAATTGTTTTCATAGCACTGAAAACAGGAGATAAACACTGCAACTGCAACTGAACTGAAGGTCTCCATGCCTCATAAGGGGGAAGCAGAAATTACAAAAAGAGGAAAGCAATCTCTGGTGAAAGCCAAGATCAACCAGCTAATCCCCTACCACATTTTACTTGACAAACCATAACAAATCCCAAGTACCATCATGAAGATGTTACACATAGCATGCCTCACACCCTAAGAATATGTGAAGGGCACAGTTTGCCTCCTTAAAGGATGAAATGGGCAAACTGAAAGCTCTGGTACTTGAAGCCATTCCTGACCAGAAGCCTAAAAGCTGGGACTGTGGGCAAAGGAATGCTCTGCCTTTGGAAATGTTGCCCCGAGGGAGCAGTTGCTGCCTGCCAGAGACATGAAGCTGACTGCACAAGATTTGTCAGTAGAGCTCTGAGGTGATTGTGCCTTAGGGATGCTTTTGAGTGGGGTGGAAAGAACAGATCTGTGCTGCCACTGGAGCTTTTCAGAGACATTTAGGACAATCATAATGCTCTGTTATTCCCACAACTTTCCTTGAGAAAAAATTGAGAGGGGTCAAGAAAGCCTCAGTTGCAAAAAGTAGGCTGTATTTCGTAATCTTTACTTTTTTCTCTCTCTATTCTAGAAACGCACAATTAAAAAGGAAACATCACGTTTTATGCTTTCTATTCAAACTTGTTGGAATGAAAAAATTTGATATTTTTATCTTTACATGAAGCATGCTTAGATTGTGTTATTTTCCACCATTAAAGTGAGAAGAAGCTTTCATTTCATGGGTCCTCCTACCATGTACTTTCACAAGCACAATGAAATATCTCTAGAGCCCAGATGCTCTTGTTTCTCTGTGTTCCTAGAGTCCTGCTCTGTGTTCCGTGCTGGCACAAAGAGGCCAGGGCTCTGCTCGCTGTGGGTACAGCAGCACAACTGACAAAATGAATCTGCCTTTGACTTCTGGACTCTGACTGACCATCATCTGGAGTCCTGATCTGTCAGGATAACACTCATGAGGGCAGTTTCTAGCATGCCTCCCTTCCTTCTATCTCAGACCATATCAAGAAATAATACAGCAAAAATAGCATCCTGAGACACACTCATCATTAAGAGCAAACTGAGAAGTATTAAATAAAAAGATAAAAAGCTCTGTACTCTTACGGAGCACCCCATTGGAATACAGATTTGCTGTCAGACAATTACTGAAGTGTCTTCTCAGGACCGGGTGAGGGAACGGCTCCTGAGATAATTCAGACACACAGAGGAGTGATGAACACTTCCAAAGCGTTTATTTTCGATTGGGGTCAGGGTTATAAGGGTCCCAATAGGGAGGGGGGTTT
>JAWWEV010000095.1:10969445-10987733 GCA_035583235.1 Hafferia zeledoni
GGGGGAGGCGGGGTGGGGAGGGTTGTCTGTTGACAGTTCTACTAATTAGAAAATAAAGACAACAAATGAGCCTGCCTACCCACCTGTCAGTCACCAACAGTAATGCAGAGCTAACACATAGGCTTTTTTTATTTCATTCTTTTTTTTTTTTTTTTCCTTTGGGTTCTTCTGGTGTCAGTAACCAAGGGAGGTCCTCCAAGAATGAATGGACCTTTCACTTGTGAAGGGACCTGTTTAACCAGGGGAAGAAAATCCCAGTGAATTGCTTCCCCCCTTCCCAGATGGCCCATGCTCAGGATTCCCCAGGACAGCTGGTTCTGCTCCATCCTGCAGCTCCTCTCGCCCTGTCCCTGTGGATGGCAGGAGTGACTCTGCAGGAGATTGGGCTCAGGAATGGAGAGAAGGAGAGAAACTCATCCTTTCCTTGGAGTGCTCTCTTGAGGAGCTGCTCATCAAGAGCCACAATAAATGAGGACTATGGTATTAAAAAAAAAAAAAGAATTTAAGGGCCAGAGAAACGTGGTGGCTTATGTGCTATGGCTGGAGCTGGAAAGCCAAGATGTCATTTACACAGCACGAGCTGTCTGTGGGCTTCGGTACTTTGCAGTCTTATAAAAATTAGAAATGCACAAAAACTATTAAACTTCTACAACTACCAATTCAAGCACATATCAGATAATACCTCATTTCCAAACCACACTTTTCACCACTATCACTGAAAACCTGGATTTAAACCCACACTTTTCAAAAATTATTAATGAACTGAAGTGTATCATCAGCATTTTGTTTAGCAATCCACAAAGTTGTAGGCAAATTACTACAGATAAGAGCAACTTCAATCATGATTTGGAGTAATTTCAAAGTAATTGGATTGACTATGATCCCTAGAGGTGTATCTATTCCTTCCCAGTACATATATATACATGTAAATCCAACATGATTTTGCCATTATTTCCAATGAGATTTTTCAGCATGACCTAAGGGACTTAATAGTGTCTCATTAATAGTTTCTAGGAAATTAGTACCTAATAAAGACCTTTGGGAGCTACTAGCTAAAAAAACATTGAGAGGGAAGATAATGTCATTAAAAGAGAAATTCCCTGAGCAAAATAGTTAATTTCACTAGAGAAGCATTTTCATTGGTCAGATTGATCTGAACTGTAACATTTTGTTGGGAGATGGGTTTGGGAATTTTATTTTCTCTGTACCTGAATCTTTCAGTAATATATGTAGTGCATCTTCCTTTTAAAGCACCTTGGACAGCTGTGGGGTGTACATGTGTCCCCCTTTTTTTTTAAGTGGCAAAGACTTTGTCTTCATCTCAAACACCTCCTGACATCCACATGTGCTGCATCATGGGAGTCACCTGCTGACCCTGTGTCAGGGAAAAAGTGAGTTGTTTGGGGAGCTTAACCCATGGAAGGGAGGGAATAGATAAAGTCTCTGAACTGTAATACCTGTGTTGCTCAAAAACACAGTCCAGAAGAGCAATTTTTGTGCTGCAAACCAAAAGAGTACAGATCTCAGTACTGATGATGTGACAGTGCTTTTTGCTTAACAAAAAGTGGTTAGTTGGCTTTTACCCTGAGGCTGCAAATGTGTTGGAATTTCTATCCCGTGGGAAAAGGGTTACATTTTCTCTTACACTGGGGCCATTGAAAATCTGCACCATCTTTTCCTGTCCCCTTATTTTAGTTTCCTTCAGCATATGCCAGAGTTCCCTTATTTTCTAAAGCCTGGGATATGTCCTCTGCTCCTTTCTAATCCTCACTCTCCCTGCACCCCAACCATCCCTGCTCCATGGTCATCACAGTCTGTGACTGTCACCAACGCATTAGCCCCTCTTTGCTGCTGACCAGTAGATTCAGCTCTGCCTGTCCCTGCTTGGCTGCTTCAAGAACTGCACTCCAAAATCCTCCAACAGCTCCTGCCTGGCCTCATTTCTTTCCCAGCTGATGTCAGAGAGCTTAAAGTCCCACAGAAGAAGCAGGATCACAAGAGGCCAGTGTCAGGAACAGCCCCCACAGCGTCATCTGTCCCCTGCCCTCTTCTCCAGCTCTTCCTCAGCTAAAACCCACACAGAAGTGGCTGTCATGAAGCAGCCCATCTGTGTGTAAAGAAAAATTACTATTTTGCTGATGTGCTCTTTGTGGTTTTGTGCAGACTTATGCTGTTTTCAGAATAGCCTTTTTAGGGCTGCAGAGTGCTGCCAGTCCTCATAACTCACCACAGACCAAAACCTTCACACAGGAAAACATTCCAGGTTTGATGCAGCACACACCTCTGCCTCGCTTGATCCCTTGATAAGCCACCCAATATATAGGAGGCAAAAATCTAATTCTGACCTGACAAAAGGATTTGGGATCATCTCAGAGCCACACTCTACATGGTTCATGAATTCTAACAGGATTACAAGATATTTTGGGAGCCTCCCTGGCTTAAGGTGGGGGGGGGGGGGACATGTGCCATTTCTGATGATAAGGAACAAGGATCATTATAATTTCTATTCAAATAGTTATCTCAAACGCACTCCCCAATCTGAATTGGTCTGTGAAGAACTGTTTATAATTATCGAAATGGAGTTAAAAATGGAGAAAAATTATTGCAATTAGTTAAATGCCAGTGTTTCCCACCATTATTTAACAAAGAAAAAACTAATGAACTAATTGAAATATCCCAGATTATTACCAGGCAGTGTTTTTATTAATTCTCTTTTATATAATTTGTATTCATTTTAAAATGTTGTGAATTTGCTGTGTAAATGATGAAGGCAAAGCATGGAAGGAGAATGTCAAGTCTCTTTCCTATGGATGAGGCTGTGATGCATTTTGTTGGATGGCCCAACTGACCTAATGAAAGTGGAATTGAACTGTTTCTTTTTGGAAATAAAAAGTAGAGACTAAAAACACAATATAAAGCTATGAGTGCTCCTCTGCTTCTACTGCCTTTCTCCATTTAGACTCTTCCCTGAGTCCAAGTACAACTTTCTTTTAGCAAAATCCTGTATCTTCATATGGATTTCCTGGAACTTCAGCCCCATGAAAGTTTTTTCTCTATACTATAACCCTGCCTTACACCTTTCCTCAGGAGGCAGCATGCATTTCTCCCTGACCCCATAAATCATCTGCTTCAGTGCCTAAGAGTGTCACAGTCTCTCTTCTCTATATAGGGTCCTGTTTGGGTGGACAGTGAAGTGCTGACCCATATAAACTGGTGTTCTGTGGTAGACACTGGTGGTCATTGGGTCATGAAATAATTTATGTCAGAAGGGACATTTGGAGGTGGCTGGTAAAGCTGCTGGGTCACAGCCAGGCCTATGGGAGCAGGCACTTGCCCGGACAGGGTGCCCACAGCCTCTCTGAGCAGCGTTCCCAGGTCAGGATGATGGGGAGCAGATGTGCCCTCTCTGCCCTGCTGACGTATCTCCTTCCCCACACTGTGTCCCAGGGCTAGTTCATCCCCCCATCCTCTTTGCAATTTAACACCCTGAGGTGTATGAGCTGTCTAACTACATAATCCAGTTTCATAGAATACCCAAGAATTATGAAAGTTTGTGGTTGTGGAAACTGATGTGAATAAGTTTAGGTAGATGAGGCTGGTCTGGCTATATTACATATATCTGTATGCAGTATTTCCAATATCTTTTTATTTTTCTATGTTGATCACAACATATAATATCACAAGATATTTCTACCGACAGTACCCTGGATTAAATATGTTTCATGCTTAGTTAGTTTTGATTTGCTTAGGAACTATTTTGCAGGTTTTATTTAAAATCTGATTTACTGAAAGCCTCATATTAGCATATCTTGGATCATAACTAAGCTGCTGAATTTTGGAAACATTGTGTGAATAATTCTAATGAAAAATTTACATGCTTGCTTGTGAGCTGTTTTAGGCAGACACCGGTTAATTTATAACAGAAGAATGCACAAGGAACTCAGAAAACAAGTTAATAGCATGGTTCTGTTTTTCCATTTCAAAGGATTTGTGCCATGCATTTTGTTCAGCTGATGTGAAAACACGGTCCAGGTTCTCTCATGTAGTACACTTGCCAGCCTTGCACAAAGAAAACAAAGAAAAAGCAAAACAAAGACAAAACCCCCCCCAAAACAAAAACAAAAAAACAGACCAAAACAAAACCCCTTGAACCATCATTGCATTAAATTCCAATTTCTTCAATCTGATGGCCTTTATCCAGAAAAAAGAATTCCAATTTTTAAGCTTCAATACAAAGTTGAATCAAAGCCTACAATCACTGAAGACAGAACTTTGTACCAGAATAGAAAGATGGGAATTCAAGAGCTTAAATTCTCTGTGAATCTACCCAGATTTGGAGGAGCAAAGATCACACTCAGGATAACCTGCCTCAGCAGCTCTCAACACTCTTCCCCTCCTTACAACAGGCCCATCAATCCTGTAGATTTTGGATGCCAGGCAGAGTGGGATAGATCTAGAAGGCATTTGGTCTTATTGATTTGGAACAGTTGGTGTTAATTCTTAAACCTAATCAGGGTGAAAAACAATCCTTTCTCCTCACTGTGTTGTTGGAGGAGAGAGAGGTTGCATTTGGCCCAGGCAGCATCCTTAGAGCACATCCAGCTGCAGAGCCGCATCCTGCACATCAGTCCAGAGGGTACCAGTCTCTGTAGGCTAAGAAAGGCCTTGTCAGAATGACACAGACCTTTTGCCTGTCAAAAGCTCCTACAAAATGAAGGGAATCAGTGCACACCTCCTTTTGAAGCTGTTCCTTTGTGCAGTCCTTGCATCTCCGAATATCTTAATCCCAAAGATGAAAATATCCACCCCTGTGCAGTTCCATCAGTCAAAGTGACTTTCCTTTTGGTGCTCAGTGAGACATACAGGATTAATTAACACTCCATTGCAATCCTGAAACCCCTTCAGACTCCTGCCAACATTGAGCTGATGGAGGAAAATTTACTTAGGTAATTCCATTCAACTAACTTCTAAAAGCAAAATGATGAATTCGTATCTCTACTTGACTTCCTTTTGCAGCAGAGAACATTCATATTTAATATATTTCCCTTCTTTAACCTGCACTGCCAAATTTATAGTGGATTGCTTATGGGAAAATATTAACCTCCAGTGGATTTGTTTTGTTTTATTTTATTTTATTTTGTTTTCAAAGCAGGCAGTACACTTATTTCCAAATAGCAGTAAAACTGAGTAAAATTTGATAGAAGCCCGAGGAAGACTGAGTTGTTTTTAGAAACTGAGACATCATTTGGACACACGATGGAGTGTATTATTTTTAAGTATATACTTATTAGGGTTCTGACTAAGGATGTGCTTAAGTATTCTGAATTAGGACCTTAGATGGAGAATGGATATCTGTTAAAATGTGGAAGATGAACAGGACCATCTCTGCTTTTATTATGAGGGTTTGTCATTTCACCATAACTTTACACCCTCTGACCCTTCCAAAATAGCCAAAATGTGGCGACATTTTCAGGAAAGAAACAAACTCCCTGAGTGCGCTGGAGGCTGTTGGTAGCTTGATTTTCCATAGGTATTTAACTACTGTTATTTGTATCTGAATGATCATTGAAAGCTTCCCAGAAATCTCCTTTGCACTAACACGCTAAGAAGCTCAAGCAAGTCATGCAGACAGATTTTAATGGGCTGAATAAATGCAATGGCATTGCAGAACAAAATTTTTAAAAACTAAACACAAAATATCCTGGACAACCAAAGTACTAAAAATAATTTTACCACTTTTGCTGTCACCTCAAAAGAGACTTGCCAGACTAAATGCTGCACCCAAATTGTTAGTAAGAGTTGCAAGACAGTGACAGTACAGTGTAAAAGGAATCGCAAATGGTTCTTTGTTTCTAAAGGGTATCACTAATTGTTTGTTTTATTAAAAAAAAAAAAAAAAAGGAAAAAGAGTTGTTGAAGCAAAGACTAAAATTTTATTCCCTTTGCCTAACTTCTGGGTAATCACTAGCAAAAAGGTTTACTTTTAAGAGTGTTGTATGTCCTGAAATGCCATGGGATACTCAAATGCATTTAAAATATAACTTTACCTTGATCATGGTCTCCTAGATCTGTAGCAACCACCTGAGTATTGCTACATAGCATAATTATAGCAATATAGCAATATAATGCTAAAATTGTTGTTATTCTTGCTATTATTATATAATAATATAATTATTAGCGGACTTAGTGGGAATCTTTCCACAATGTTCAGTTTTACGGAAAATGTCAGTTTGCTCATTCCAAACTATTTCAGCTGAAACACACCCAAAGTCTGAACTTCTAGGGAGGCCAGAAGGTGGTTCCAAGGGATCAGGCCCTAAATTTTGGATAAACTCAAGCAGTGGACTCTTAGGGAGCTCAGTGAAGCAGAGTGCTCTGAAGGGCAGAGCTGGAAGGAGGCAGATGTGGATGTAAGGCTGTTTCCTGGGATGTCCCTGCAGGCTTAGCTCCAGTAGGGTTGAGAAGAGCATCAGTTCACCTGGGCAACAGCGGTGACAGCAGCTGGCAGACACTCTGTTCCCTAAAATACCATAGCAAAGTTTTTCTTTTCTCCCATGTTCTTTCCACTCATAGAGATGAATAGGGGGAGAGAAATTTGTTTTATCTGTAAATTCTTGAAAATATTTGGCCTTGGATATTAATAAAAATCTAAAACTTTCACTGAGTATTCTGAGTTGGAAGGGACCCACAAAGATCACAGAGTCCAGCTCTTAAGTGAATTGCCCATCTGGGGATCGAAGCCACAACCTTGGCACTATTGTTACCATCTTTATGGATAGAAAGAATTGTATTCCTGGAAAACCCCATAAAAATAAACAATATCATTATCAGTAGGCTGCATGAGAATGGGATGCTTTTTTGTATATCCAAATTCTGGAAAAAAACTGAAAATATTGTTTTTTATCAACGGTCTACTGGAAGGAAAATTTACAAGGAGAAGTAAAAGTCTTGGTTATTAGAAAAGTCATCTGAAAAAACTCTATTATTTCCTAATTACATGAGTCCAGATATTCATGTTTATTACTTTTATAGGCAATGCATGCAGTTGACCACTTTTAGAAAGGAGTCATATTTGAAATTTGGACCAGTCATACTTGATTAACTATACAAAATAAGTCCCCTTTTATGGTTCTTCTGTACATAACAGCTTTCCATGAACAAGATTAGAAGGTAACAGATTTTGATTATGGAAATGTTGGAGAAAAAAGAATAATTCTTTCCCTGGGAAGTTCTAGTCTATATGTTTATTGAAACTTTTCAGCAGACACTGTCATCTCCTAAGAAAAAGTAGGGGCATACCAAGAAAGCACCATATAATTTTATTTATTATATAATTGATACAAATGCAAGTGACAGAACAAGCAGGAACAGCTGGAGCACGAGAACGTCACAGACCACACTAGAAGATCCTTTCACCAATTCTCTCCATACACAAACCTCCTCCTTTATGGACAAAGGAATTGTTTCCTGGTACCTGTCCTGAAGCCTGTGGGTTGAAAGGGAAGGAAAAGATTTTAAACTCTATAACTGGTCAGGTAAGGGGTTCATCTGACTGACTTCCTGCAATGACAAAGAACTACAATAGCATGTCTTTAATAAGAACTTAGACTGAGAAATTGTCAATTGCTGTCACCATTTAACTATTTTTCATCAGTGAAATCAAGGTTTGAACTTGGCAATTTATCTTTTCTGCCTTTTCAGATTTCACCAAGAAAGTTTCTTGCTGTTTAAGTAATGCGGCAGTGAAGTGGAATCATATATCATGTTCATTCCATTTAGAGTGATTTATAACCTGAGCTGAAAATTAAATAAAATTGCTCTATATTTAACATGTACTGATACCAGTTTATCTTTTTGCATAAGGTAATTTTTCCTCCCAATAGGTTGAATTGAATTCTATTTTCTACTTTATTGACCTTTTAAAATACCCATCATGATTAGCAATCAGAGGAGGTTCTTTTTTTTCAGAGAAGACTGAAACTGTGCCCACACAAATTGACTATGATTCTGAAGAGAGACCTTGTTAGTTCATTTTCCAAAAGTAAGTTTTAACTTTATCTTGATAAAAAAAATCGAAACAAATAGTAATTAATCTATTTTACCATTTAATATTTCTATTCTGTTACTGGATGCCGCTGGTGTTAAGAGACTGGGAAGAATGGAGATGCATATTTTATACATCTGAGCAGCATCAGTAACTGGAATGACAGCACTCACTGAGTTAGAAGCTAAAGCCTGGTTAAACAGATCCTGAGAAGGCACATGGGTGGATTGCAGCCAGACAGATTACCTTTGATGCTTATTCTATCATATGAAGTACAGGTAAAAATCATGGATGGACATCTTTGACTTTATTTTGTGATAGCTGAATGCTGTACAGCAACGTTTAAATTAAAAGCATTCTCTCTCTGAGGAGCCATCTCAGAAAGTTCTGACCTGTATTCATTACTTTATGGCCCATTTAAGATTTTAACCACCAGTTCACTCAGTGCTTCAAGACTTCAACCATGACATCTAATTTGGGACAGATTATTCTGCATCTTTTTCTTTGGAGTCCCTTTTTGTTTCTTCTTTTTTGTGTTGTTATCTCTGAAGCAAAGAGTCCTGGACACCAACAGAAAGATTCAGATGATAAATATTTGGTGGTTGTCAGCATATTTATGCCCAAGAAAGGATTCTGATTTTCCTTGTGTTCTTTTCCTTCTAGCATGTTCAAAATAACAGACAGGTCCTTTTCCTGTTCTTCTTTTTCCCCTCCTACCAACCTAAATGTTAATAAACAGTTTGCAACAGTCTCATTAAAAAAAAAAAAAAAAAAAAAAGAAGAGAGTCAATCCATCTCAAGACCCAGTCAGTAGTCTGACTCTTTCTTATTTTAGAACAGGTTTATATAGTTACAAAAATATCTTAGTGTAAGAAGTATTATTTTTTCATTTAACAGTATTGGATTGATTTTACATAGACGAAAAAGCATAACTTTGGCAATTAACAGTTGGATTTTCTTTTTTAAGATTGGCAATTTACAGTTGGATTTTCTTTTTTCTTTTTTGTCCACCTACCAGAGATGTAGAACAAGAACAGCAATACCAAAATAATACGTAAGACAACCCTTCCTAAGGCATTTGGTTGTTTGAATATCTCTCTGTCCATTCCTTCAGGTTTTCACAAAGGTTTCTAAATTCAGAGTAGTTTGCAAACCATCTGTATACAAGCCTGGTGTGTTGTACAACTTTAGTAGGAAAGTTTGCCAACTTCTATTGTTTCAGTTTTTCTGATTTCTATTGACCCTGTTTCTTTGACTCATTTTTCTTCTATACTGCCATGAGCTGCAGACTGACAGATGCTTGTAGTACATGAGGCAGCTTCACATTTTCCTCTTTTCCAAATAACCCTGAAAATAGTCAACATTCCTCCTCACAACCCAGAAGTGGCTATTAGACCAATCATCACCATCTAAAAGAAATCCCTAACAGGTCTGCCTAAGCATTACATGAGTGACAAGTATAATGAACCCAGAATTAAACACTTCCTCACTCAGTTAAGAGACACATTGAGAAGATCTTTTTATTAATCTAGGTAGTACTCAGGTGCGTGTGTTTCTGTTCTCAGTAGATTTAGTCATGTCTCCTTTAAAATCACAGAATAATTTCTATGTGCTTCTATACTTCTATGCTTGAAAGTTCATCTGGGTCAGTAGAGATTTCCCAAGCCCTAGCTGTTCTGAGCTCATCTTGAGCTGCTGGCTGCTGACTTCTCAAGGCTCAGGCAGGCACCTGAGCTGCCCTGCTGCACTGCAAAAGCCATCTCAGTAATGATCTGTGTCCAGGAGATGCCTGTCAGCTGGAACCTGCAGGACCTGCAGGAGGACAGCACCGTGAGCTGGCAGTGGTATGATGGAGGTAAAAGCAGCAGCTGATGCCACCAGTGTTTGCACCCAGCAGGCAACGTTTTCCACATCTAAGGAGTTGGCTGTGCACAGGGTGTCCAGGAAGTACCAGAACTGGTCACTCAGCAGGTGATCACCAGACGGGTGGAGAAAGCATGACGTCTTCCCACCAGCTGCTCCATCGATCATGTGCATTCCAACACCACATAGACGTGGGAGCCACTTGCTGGCAGGTGCTCCGTGGTGTTCGGTTGAAGGAGTGCCTGTGGGTGGCCACAGGATCATGAGCAGGCAATAGTTGATGCTGTTCTCTTGGATGCTCCAGCCTTCAGATGTGCTGTCTGTCCCACTGGCTGGGTGCAACTCTGGCATGAAGTCCTCTTGGAAAACATTCTGCAGATACCAAGGAGGTCACACCCAATAGCTCCTTCATTTGCTTACTCACGCTGGGCAGCTCTTGCTTTAGAATCACAAAATCATGGAATGGTTGGTGTTGGAACGAGTCTTTTCGAGGCCATCTAGTCTAACCCTCTGCCACAGCCCTGCAATGAGCAGGGACATTCTCAGCTAGATCAGGCAGCTGCCAGCCTCGTCCAGCCTTACCTTGACTGAGTCCATTGGTGATGGGGTTGGCACAGCCAAAGTGCTGACGGTAGTGCCTGCACCCTTGAGCCTCTCCTGCTCATTGGCCTTCTCCTTGCTGCTGGAGCTCTCCTGCTCATCAATCTTCTCCTTGTTTCAGGATTTCACCTGCTTGTTGACCTACCTGCTGCTGGATCTCTCCAGCTCCCTGTGGTTGGCAGAGGCACACTTCCTCCTCCTGGCCAGCCAGCAGCCTGCGGTGAGCAGGACCAGAGCTGCTGCAGGGCTCCAAAACATCCAATGCTGCTGCAGGGCAGAAAGGAGCAGGGCTTCCACTGTGTCTGTAGGACATGCACTTGACACATTTAGATTTGAAATTGCTGAGATGCATTTTTGGCAGCATACAGAAGTCTGTGCTTGATGATCAGGTAGTTTCAGTCTTTGGACTATGCCCACCTGATGTGAGTTAGTGCATAGGAATGATAAATTCACTACTGAAAACACTCCATCTTCCATAAAACCTCCCCCAAACTACTATTTATTTATATGGAGAAGTTTCTTAGAACTCAGAATGATCCTATTTCAGAAATAGAAAATTAATCTCAATAAAGGAACCATCATGTACAATCAAATTTCGAATACCTAAAACCTGAAATCTCAGTTTCCAGGCTGTACATTTCTACCACTGTGAACAAACAATAATAGTCTCAGACCAATCTTGACACACTTAACAGTGTGGTACATTCACTGGACAGTCCTTAGGGACATCCTAAGTCTACTTCAGTAATTCTTAAGAGAACTGAGAACTAAGCATTTGAACTTTTAATCCAATTTCTCAACATGTTTGATATTCTGGATACCAGCTGATTTTTTGAATCTTAGAATGTGTGTGAATTTAATTCAGCTGAATGTCATTCCCTGCTGCCATATTGGATAAATGCTCTTCTAGCTCTTGACTAGCATGATCTTGATGCATCATTCCATACAAAAGATCTACATTGCATTAAACACCATTGTGACAGAGCTGGATGAAGGAATGAGTGGAAGAAAGCTGTTCCTTTCTACCTAGGGAAAGTGGAAGGAAAACACACGAAGAGAGCACAGGGATCTTTGTGGCTCCAAGACTGGAATTCCCTGAGAAGTGCTATGCAGATCCACTTCTTCAGCTGCACATCCACCATAGTCATTGCTCTGCAGAAAGTGGTGACTCATGGGCAGCCTGTGGAATCAGTGCCAAGTCTACACAGGAAGGAACAAAGGGCATCATAGGAGAAACTCTCCTTCCTTGCATAAATTCATCAAATCATATCCACCCAGGCAGAAATGTTAGACATCACAGAGGAAAATATTGTAAAATACATCTTGGCAAAAGGACTCAAAATGCTTGAGGGCATGTTTCTGATGACTGACCATACAGTTACTTCAAAAAAGTAGTTCTGAGTCTCCACACAGGTCTGGGAAGAGACACATATGGGTGACACATATGGGTAACACATAGGATCAGGGCTTGGTCCAAATCCTGCTTCTTCAACACCCAAACATGAAAGTAAAGTAATTTCAAGTTCCATTAGTAGCATAGGTAAAAATCAATGATCTATGGATCTGGAGGACAAAACCAGCTGAGAAATCACACTTTTCAGCTTATAATATACAATGAAAAGTAAAAAATACAAAGCCTGTTTAAAGATTAGTTAACAATTAGTCTTTTAATGCGGTGTTTTGGGAGTTGAGTTTTGGGAAAATCACTAGATGCTTAAACAAGAATTTCCTCCCTTTTCTCTTTAAGTAACTGCAAAGTCCTTCCTAGTTTTTTCCCCCAGACTCCTAAAAGCTACAATTAGCTTAGGCTTTTTAAAAAGGTAATGAGCATCGATCAGTTTTATTATACAAGCTTACAGGTTTTTTTCTTGAATTAGGGCAATTCAGAGCAGTTGTTCAATAGCAAATATCACAATCTATTCTCACGCATAACAAAGAGAACAATTCTCAAGGCATGTTTTTTAAGTATTGCTCTCTCTCTCTCCCTGGAATATGCTTGTTCTCTGGATGTTCTAATGAGCTGAACATCATCCACTAACAGCTTGTACCATTATTCGCTGGTTCATGGGTCTTCTCTCAGACATGAGCTTTCTATACTGAAGATTTATTTTCTTTCTTCTGTTGTGATATAGTGATTAGGAGTTCTCATTTAGTTTTGTCCTTGCTGGTAAGGTCAGGACAATCCTACCAGCGCTCTTTCACGAGTATATTTTAGGCCTGCTTTGGTTAAGTAGCATTTAGCCAGTGAAATAACCATCATTCTTTTAAGATAAATATCCAGTGCAGTAAAACAAATATACCCCAATCTGTATGTGCCTAAACATTCCCAGTTCCTGACCTTAAGTGAAGTCAGAAACCAGTGGTTTGGTCTCAGAAATTCGGTTTATCTGTGTTTCACTGTATTATCATGTTGTTGGGGTTTGTTTTTTTCCCTTTGTCAAGTTTAGCATCTTTTCTCTACCAAAAATTACCACTGTTTCTCCAGGGAAAAATAGAATGAAATTAAGCCATCCACTAAGCTTGAAGAAAAAAAAGAGAAAAGAAGGGAAACACTCAAAAGCTTATAAACTTTTCCCACTTACTTTTTCTAACTAGCAAAACAACTTTTAGAAGTAAAGTTGTGTCCAGTTCACAGACCTGCTTGGAAGAATTTCATGGAAAAAAGCACAGAAAACAGGTAGGAGTGGTGGTTGGTATTCAAAAGTCCCCTCTTGCAAACTCAAAAATATGCAGGCAATCAAGCAAAGGTAGCAAGAAGCCAGAATGAAAGAAGCAGCTCCTCACTAAACTCTTTCCTGAAAAGAGGCTCAGGCTTCTACAGTAGTAGCAGGGACAGTCAACCCCGGTGAAATACTGAGACACTGTGAAAGCATGTGGGAATGGGGTTAGAAATGCTAAAGCCCATGCCGAGCTGGATCTGGTGATGGACCTGAAAGGCAACAGCAGAGATTTCTAGACAGATCAACCCCACACACACACACACACCTTCAATTAGGGAAATTTTTTATTGTTCTCTTACACCTTCTCCAACCTATTGTGCACTTCCTAGCTGCTGAGGGATTTGTGCAAGAGCTGTGCAACATTTTCTCTTGATAGATTATTGCACTTTCCAACAATCAATGTCTGCAGATTGGGCATAAGTGCAGCAAACTTGCCACTACAAACATGGCACACCTACATGCAGCAAATACTGCGAAGGGATTGGCAGTACAAATACCTGCTGGAAATTTCCATTTTTCAAAGTGACTTTAACATTCTGTCCACAATCTAAGCAATGTATGGCACTGGCAGACAATTGCTTGTCATCTACCCAAGGCTTCTGCTTTTAGTCCAGCAGAGATACCATCTCTGCACTGGAACTCCAGTCATGGGTTTATTTAGAATTTCCCTGAATTAAATACAACTGTGCCTCATGGTGTAACTTTGAAGCTGGGTCTAACTTTTAAGTCAGCCCTGCTTTGCGTGGTGGTGTTGGGCAAGAACCTTTAGGGATCACTGCCAGCCTTGTTTGTCCTTCATTTCTGGAGTTCTAAAGTTGCACTTTCCAGGGACTCAAGTGGCACCAAGGCCAGCTGACCACTTACATGTTAAGTCATCAGAATGTTATTTATTATCAACTCTCAAAATGCTCAGTTATGATCTGGTCTTTCTGTAGCAGAGCCAGAAATAGAAGGTGCTTCTGCCTGTCTGTGGTGACAGGACTCCTGTTCACACAGAAATGTGTGGAAGGTGTTTGGTCACTTAATAAAAGATGATGAAAAAATATCAAAGGGTAATTACTGATGTCCTAAACACCAGTATGTGACACAGTGCAGAGAAAGAAGCAAAGAAAGAAGGAAAGAAGGAAGTGGGGAACTAATTAAAAAAAATGACATAAAAAAATGCAAAAACCAAAGATTCAATCAAGCAAACAAACAAAAAACAAAGCAAAAAGAAAACCCCACCAGATTAAGTTTCTGGGTATTAATAACTCTCCCATAAAGAAATTGTTAAAACTATAATTAGAACTTTCCCCCCTCCATTTAGAGTAGTCTGTAAAGAAAAAAATATAGTTAAAATTAGTCATATCTTTCAATTCATAGCAAGGACATAACTAATAAGTGGAAGCCAGTAGTTACCAGCTCTTTAGTGATCATCATTTAGGTTATTTACTATACATACAAGAGAAATAACAGTCAACAGAAGTGATGTAAAGGATTTGAGCTTATTATCACCTGGAGATCTACAGGATGCTGGGATCTCTATTTTTAACTCATGCACATTAATTTTAAGGCAGATACCTCCAAAGCAGAAAACATGTCTGCAGATGTCTGTGCTGGTTTCACTGTCTCTGAGCACTCTGAATTGCACCCAGAAGTATTCTGTGATTCTATGTGTGTTCCTGAATACCAATCCCACTGGAATATGCCATTACACAGTTCTTCCCAGGTTCAGCACCAGATCTCCAGACAGGGGATTTGTGGCCTGTTTCTTGAGTAATCAAACACATACTTGCCCATGAAACTTAAAGGCACCTGACACATGAACTTCAGCAACAATAGGAGATCACTGTGTAAAAACTGCTGAATTTCATTTGTGCAAGCAACATGTCATTGACTCAGTGCAACTAAGTTTATGTAAATCATATGACACAACAAATAATACTGTTTTTCTCCTTTTTCCCTTTATATTTTCGTTTTTAAAAAAATAAATTAAGGATTAGGTTATTAGAGAACAGCTAAGTAGTACAAGCTATATTGAGAAGATAAGATTTAGGTATACTTGAAGAAAACATCTTGTATGATATTTCCTACCAAAGTGAAAGAATTTCAGATGCAAGCTGAGTTTTCACACTTGTTATTTAGTCTATGCCATAATCCAAGATTGAATCAGCTGAGTTTGATTTAGTCCTGAAGTGGAGAAAATGCAATTTCCTGCAAGCAAGTTCTACAGGAAAAAATAATATTTGTTCACTTTTTTTTCACTTTATTTATATTTTGAGAACGTGATAGCTATAATGACACTATTATTGTGCCTTCAAAAAGTGTTCTGCAAGTATATGCACTCAATCTTCGGATTCAGAAGGAGCTAGCCATGTTATTTATCATGTGTTGTGTTCCAAAGACAAGTGGCTTTAAATTTAATTAAGTGTTCAATACCAGAGAAATAGTCTTCACTGGGATTTTCAGGAGTATTTGGAAGCCTCTTCAGGCACTGCAGAATCAAGTGTAGATACAGAAACTAATACAGGTCTAGCCAGCTTCTTTCAATCCTGATGATGTCTTGCTGTGCAATACATAGTCCTACCCTTTTCCTGGAAATACTGATTAATCCCATAATATTCCCATATGTAGTTCCAACAATGGTGGTTATTTGCTTTGAATTGCAGCTTTCAGCTGATGGAACCCAAAGGATCTTTTGCAAAATGATGCTAAGACCCTTTTCGGTCAACTCCGAAAGAAGGCAGGAAGCTTTCCTTTGCAGTCCCAGGCAGATGCCTCTCCTTCCATCACCCACACAGGACCACCTTCCTCTCGAGCTGGTGGCTGCTCTTCAGCCAAGTGACAGAGAGGGTCCTGGAAGGATCAGCTCTTAGAAAAGCATGAGAGGGCAGCATGGCACCAAAGACCGCCCTTGCTCTCATCTAAGAGGTTCCTAGGAAAGAGCAAGCAGAAGACTGTGAAAAATTTTAAAAGGCAAAATTCCTTCCCCTTGCTCATTACTCAATCAATAATCCCTCTAGAGATGCAGGACTGGCTTCACTAGCTGCTGGGGCTGAAGACAAACCTTTGTGTTTTGAGAGCAGGTGTTCAGCAAATCTATTCAGTCACTTTAGCTTGTGGAAGGAGGGTGGAGACTGGAAGACTGTGGGCTCGTGTTGTGGCAGAGCCCCTGGTGATTCATTGCCAGCTCTTGAGTAGCAAGCATTGCATCTGCAGTTTTGATGGTCTCTTGGAAAGCTGTTAATTTGCTTGACCAGACCCTGGTAGTGAACATGTGCCTTTTCCCCTGATTTAAATTTGCCTCTGCCTGCAAAATGCATATAGAAATGATGATATTCATGTGAACAAGAGCTTCATGCCCATCGTCCAATTACTTATTTGTATACTACGAATAACAGCTCTAAATGTGAAGACTCATGTCAAAATTAATTTACTCAAAAAGCACATGAGCAAAGCTTAAATGAATTGACAAATAAATGAATAATCAACCCCCAAGGTTTACAGCAGAAATGCTCTGCCATGCTGGGGATATAAGTAACAGATCTGTAGAGCAGCAGAAAAAAATGAAAAAAGACCAATGACCCTAGAATACATCAATACATTCTTTTGTTGTTGTTGTTGTCACTTCAAGTCTATTTCACAGTTACCAGTCACAATAATGACACTAACCCTGTCTTTTAGAGCTACCAAACTATAACAGCATGGGAATTCTGACCAGCATTTTCTCCATAATCTTGCAGATTCAGGCCCTATGATGTGTTCCATGGATTTTGGTAAACTCTTTCTAGTTTTTATTGCAGTACCAAGCTCTTCCTTGCTGTTTCTTGACTTTGTTTTTTGATTTTTACAGAGTTTATGCATAATTGGCTTCCTACTCACAGTGGTTTGCACTTCTTAAATATCCTATAACATGTCTGAGGCAATGCTTGCTTCCTAAGAACAAAGGCATTGTTTCCAAAACACAATGTGTTCATGAATGGGCATCGAGCCCTAATCCAATATTGAGCATTGCTCAATATTCAGCCTGAAGTGTTGCTTGCAGGTGAGCATGCAGACCTTCAGGTGAGTCAGAGCACATCTGTTGTTTAATGAAAACTTTACTTCTTAATATTTTGCTGATCTGAACTGGGTGCCAGCAAACCACTGGCAGTGACAGCAGCTCCAGCAGAGGTGTAACAACCAAAATGCTGCTTCAGAACACAACTATGGCTCTCTGTTTGTTTTAGATTTTAATTAAGAGGCAATTCTAGTTCATAAGACATTCTACTGTAAGGCTGCTGATTTATTAGCCAGATATGCAGTAATGGGATTGAGTGTTCTTGTATACATTGGATTAACTGCAAGTGTGTTGAGCCAGGATGACTGAAAAATTGAATGCTTATCTTTTTCAGCCTGCTGCTGGAGTCTCTGGGTGAAACTTTCAATGGACTATGTAGGACACTGAACTGCAGCACTGAAATTTTCTATGATGCAGCAACAGTGTTCTATTTTTACATATGTAGTGGATTTCCTTTTATTTTTTCTACTTTTGGTTTGAAATCTAATGAAAGTGGCCAGAAATTTTGTGTTTTCAATAGGATGTGTGAGAAAAGAAAACAAGTCCCCAAATACAGCAGTCATTCAAAACTTCCTCCTGTGTTACAAGTCAGTTTCCATTGTGGGCAAAGCTGTATTTGCCCTCAGAAAATGGGACATGTTTTTCCTTCTGCCACCTGTTACATCTAGGCTCAGCTTCAAGATGTCTAGGCATGAAAAGTCTTGTGGATTGAACCTCAGAAACAAAAGCCTCAGTATCCTTCCTTTCTGAGCAGAGATGCAAACATACATTTTCACTACTGTCAGCAAAGAGAGTTTGTAGCAGCTGATGTCCCACAGCTGCCTTCCCCAGCAGACACTGCAGGCTCCAGCAGAAAGGGGCTTCAAAACCAGCTCCCCAGCCTTTCATCTCATGCTCATTACTTCAGTGACCACCTGTCGTGTACAAGATAAGACAGAAATATGCTCCCCCATTGTTTTTCTGTCTGCTGACATCACTTTGCCAGTTCCTGGAAAACTTTCTCAGGGAAATACTTCCTGCCA
>JAWWEV010000095.1:10991535-11010908 GCA_035583235.1 Hafferia zeledoni
ACTCAGACTGACTCTCTGCAGATGTGATGCCTACAGTCTTTTTCTCCTGTACTCTACTGCTGGAGAAAAGCTAACCTCTGCCTGACACCGAGTAGCTTGTGGAAGGGCTTCTCTCCAAAACACCTGTTTCTGTTATTTTAAGGAAACATACCACAAAGACCAGGTTCAGGCCTTCTACAGATTAGAAAGAGAAAATTGCTCTTGGGGCATTCGTATTTTACCAGAGCAATGAAAAATATTTGATGTCTTGATTTTAGGTGCCCTTGCCAGCATCCCAGGAACACAGGAGCTGCTCAGGTGAGGGAGACAACCAGGGGAAAAAGGACCTTAACATTGGCTCAGTTGTTTTATCAGGGAGATGGCACATTACCAAAAACATCTAGGATCATCCAGCTGAGGACACAGCAGCTTCTGCATGGGATAAAGGAGGAATCCTCTCAAAATACCACACAACACTGAGTAACAGAGAACAGCTAAGAAATGATGCAATTCATGCCAACATTCTAAGGACTCACAATAGCTTGGGCAGACTGCTCTAGTCAGAGAGCAGAGAGATGTCATGTCAAAGCTGACTTTTCAGCCTATTTTCTTTCATAGTCTGAGTTTATGTGCTTTATGTTTCAATTGAAGCCCAGAGCTAAGGACATATTTAAGGATGTTTTCAGGCAAGAACTGGAATAGGTCCTAGGGAAATCCCCAGGAAGAGACTGTTGGATTTGCTGTCATTCCTAGACATGATCAAAAGCCAAGTGCTGAAAATCTCTTAAAGAAATGAGGTGCTTGACTAAGTCTCAAACTCCTGGGTCCTTGGCTGTGCTCCACTGATGCTGAGCTCTTCAGAAGACAGTACCACAGCAGAAGGGTGCAGCTGTGCTGGCACAGCCCTGTGGATCAGTCTGAATGAAAGCCTGTGTTGAGGGACACATTCAGTGCAGGTAGCTGGGTGTGCAGCCACAGTTCCAGCTGCAGACTGAGCTCTGGGCAGTGGGAGCCTAAGGCAAGAAGCCCTGAATTTTGTGTAACAAGGGGCAGAAGGACTTCTGGCACAGCCAGGAGACCAGACACTCAGAGCAAGAGCTGATGACCCCCCCAGATTTTCCTATGCTTAGACTGAAAGGATATGAAAGCCCATGACTTCCTTAGTCCTTCCTCAGAGACACAGAGTTTGAGCTGAGTCTTGAGCTGTTATTTTGTGATTGCATCATGGTTAAATTATTTCAAGTATTGAGATGACTGAGACTCTGCTATGGAAAACCCTGGTCTGACTGTGTGATTGTGGACTGCCAAAGTGGCTTCTGAATGGCCAGATAGAAACATTTCCATAACACCTGCATCTTCTTGTTGTCTGTGGCCTGCAGTGTCATGATTTGAACAGCCCTCAGGGCTGGTGGATCTTTGGAAGCAAAATCCACCTTGCATGTCCCTTGCTCTGCACAGATCAGGCAGTGCATTAAAAGCCAAGATTTTGTTTGGTGTTCATAGTTCCACAGTGACATAATTCAGAGCTCTGTTTCATATAAGTCTCTACAATGTATGAGAGTGAGTCCCAAAGGACAAAGTCATAAACCCACATTTAGAAAGCATGCTTCAGTTCAGAAGGTTAATTTTCATAGAAACTCAAGGTCAAGGTGGAAAGAAGACAAAGACTCACTTTGCTATATATTTTCTAAAAAATCATCTCTAATACACAAATATTGCACTTTTTTTTTAACCCTTTTCTGTTGTCAAGAAAGAAGAACAGGGTGTAATGTGGTCACAAAAACAAAACCTAGATGGTTTTAGTCAAAACAATTCACACTTAACTGCTTTACCACTGAATCAGCTCATAGGTGATTTATCAGTGTCATTGCAATAGCTGCTTCTATGGCTACAGAAAGTGCAAGGATAACCATTCCTGCTGTTCTTGCATTAATTTTGTTGTTTGAAGAGTTGCTTCAATATCTGCAGCTAGTGACACAAGCTCCCATTATTCTACTTACAGTCAGAATTACATAATAACAGAAAATAACAGCAGTAGCATTAGTGCTGGAGCCAGCTATAGTTTTTTAAAAGGCCTTTGGTGAAGAAAGGACTGTATGGTTTGAATGCAAATACTCAATTGGCTATCACCAGTTAAAACAGGCCATCCTGTTGTGTTCTGGCAGGGACTGTTTTGCAGTATTTAGGGATCCACGATCCTGCAGATCCAATGGCACTATACTTGAATCAAGTTTTTGGTGGGCTTGTGCCTGTAACAAGTATTTCAGTCCCTATTGAACTCAGACACTTACAAAAGCCAAGTAACAACATCAAAGATGACAACTAAAAGGTCAAAATTCAACCAAAATGCAAGAAAACTTTGATGTGCTGAAAAATTATGAAAAACAGCCTTTTGATTTTGAAAGCTGATTTCTGGTATAATCTTGCCCCACTGGCGGTCCACAGTAGAAATATGAGGGGTATTTCATGCATTGAAAGTGAAAGCTGACTGATAAAATAAACTGAACCACAGCTCTAAGCACAGTTATCAGTGAAGACAGTAGAGCTTTCACAGAACATGAACTCCAGGTCAGGAAATCAACTGATTGACAGTGATTGAAAAACATGGAAATCCTCATGCAAATGATTCAACTGCTGTATTTGAACATCTTTGCTAGAGCATGACATTGACATAACCAAACCACCTCTTACCACAAGAAAAAGAATTTCATTAAAGACTGGAAGACACAAATGTAGCATAAATGACTACAGTAATTAGGATTTCCACAAGGACATTATGTCCATGGAAACAACTGTAGAGGTGGAATAGTTTATCATAGCAACTAACATCTGTTTAAGTAAACATCCTGCATAACTTGAGCACTGCAACAGCATTCTGATTATACTTCCACTCACTAGATTGGACATAGATTGGATGGGGGAGGGAGATGGAAAAAATATGGGGGGAAAAAAGTTAAATGCAGTTGAAATTATTCCTTATTCTACAAAGAAAGTATGACTTTGACAATTAACTCCAAATCTCTTCATCATCCTTTCTGTATGAAACATTATATTTCCGAAAATCTTGTAGCACTTACACTGTATGTTTTCAGCCTATGAGCACAAAGAAAACTCAGTTTGCAATACCTAATAAGTAGTAAATATTATTTTGGTCTCAGGAAAATAGAATTCCTTTTGGTCTTTGTTTACTGCCTTAATGTTGATTTTCAGTTACCTTCTCAGCTGAGCACCAAAACCATTTCTTCTCCTTGACCCCATTCACCTACTAGATGATGGGTAATATTTTCAACAAGTTACATTGCTAACATCAAACCAAACTCAGCACAAGATAGGCAGACAACCTCAGTTCTATAGGACCAGCATTTGCTTCTGTTCTCTAATTGCAAAATAAACTTGAATGTCTTTTTTCCCCTCTGCTTTGTAAAGGTAGAGTGTTATTTTGGGCAACCTTCTCATGATCCTTTGAATTTTCACTCCAGGAGACCTTACTTAAGGTGACCTGGCCAAGGTGACCTGCAGAAGTCCTGTACAACTTCAGCCATTCTGTAATTATTATACCACGTGTCTTGATAATTTTGTTTGGTCTTACCTCTTACTTCAACAGGGCTCAGATCTCTGTAGGTGGTGAATCCCTCAGAGAAGACATGGAGTTTTAAAAGGACATGCAAGGACAGGGGCAAGCAGCATTTTACTAAAGCTTTGTGTTTCTTAGTCTGTGTGAACTTGCTGCTTGTAATCAACATTCAAGTACTTTGGGGTTTTCAGTATGGCAAATAGTTAATTTCCTTTAGCATCTTTCTGTAGTTGGTCACTTGTTGAAGAGCGTTTTGTGTGAGTTTAATGTTACATTGAGGTTCTTAAAATCCCACTATGTTCAGTGTACTATCTACATGTGTATTTCACTGTAAGTGTGTACATGTACTCCTCATGTTCTTTAAAGCCCTGGGCTATATTCAGACCTGCTCATTGCAGAGCACTCTGTTAAACAGTGAGGACGGACCCACATTATTTGTCTAACTCATGTATATATTAGTCTTCTGATGACTGTCAAAGCAAAACTCACTGAACAACCTAAATTAAGTATAAAAATTGTCAGTTTGGTTTAGACCTGAAGTTTGTCTTGTTTTTTGTCTGGATGAAGCTGACTTCGTGTACCTAAGTGAACACTGACTATTATTATTTTGATGGGTTTTTTCCTTCTGTTGATCTCAAGACATTTCATTGTAGCTGAATAGAAAACAAGTGATTATGATGCAGTATTCTATTTTTTTTTTTAATACTCATCTCCCAGCCACACTGAAATATTTCAGCCTTAACCTATCAAGGCATCACAGAATTCTCTTTTGGCACCCTGTGGAATTCAGGAGGCACCACACACTGTGTGGGCCCAGCTTGCTGAAGATAAAAACACCAGGATACACTGTGGTCTGTAACTACACCAAGGCAAAACAAAAGCACATCTAAATATAAGTGTTCTACCTAGATTTAGTGTTTCCAATTAAAAATTTGGTATTTCTGAGGGGAAAAAAAAAAAAAAAGAAACTGAGAGGTTGTTTTAGCAACATCTTTGTTTACAAAATTTCTACAACCTGAAAATTTTCCTCCTCTCCCCATCTCATACTCATTCTTCTTTCCTCCCTTCCTCCCTCTCTCCCTCCCTCCCTTCCTCCCTCCCTCCCTCGCTTCCCACCTCTGCCTTTCCTATTCAGTCAATATCACTACAATGCATGTTTCATTTAGCCCAACATGTTGCATTAGGTTTCTCTCAGGATCAAGTAATATAAAAATTAAATTTCAGGCTCAGTTCAAGCATTGCCTTGTCTTCATTTTTCTCCAAGTGAAGCCAGTGCCCTGACAGGTTTCTTTCTGAATAGGAAGGCTGCAAAGCCCAGTATCTCATTACTCACCCAGCAGGTTTGCTGTTACCAGGGATAGCACCAGCTTCTTCACATCAATCTGCTTCCAAAGTTTGGGTTCCCTGCAGTGACAGTTTTGGGTTTGAATCTACAGTTGAGAAAAACAAGTATAAACAATTAAAATATTTTTTCCAGAGCTTGACCATTCTTAAAAACAACAATTGAATTTCTTAAACTATTTTATGTACAGGCATCTAACAAAAAAAAACTAAATTCCTTTCATATGGTCAATGTTTAAAGTGGTCATTAGACAGGCACAATGTACAATCAAGGAATTGTCTGCTGTAGAATGACTAAGAGTACATATACCTTATAAGCTGTTGTCAGCATCATCGCTTCTCCAAACTAGTTTGGCAATTAACATATGTTCCACAGTGCTTACACTTAAAAAAATGTCCACTCCAATTTATATACAAAAGCATTTGTAGTATGTAACAGTATCTGGAAAGTTTGTATCAACCAGGATGCATTAGTTTAACTGCCCAGAGCATACTTTCATGGTGGTACATATAGGAGCTATCAAAATTATAGAAATGGGTGGTTTACTTTAGCTCTGTAAGTCTAGTGTGTGCCCAACTCAAGAAATAGGAAATACTGCCATGATACACCATTAAGTTGGTTCTCTTTTCTCCCTGTGTGCCTTTTTTCACATGCTGAGCTAATTGATGCAGCTTGGTTGAATACGTATGTATTACCTATATATTATGTTTATTCCTAATCCTATTATACACGTGTTTCAATTATTAAATAACACTTTCACATTTATGATGAACAAGATGCTATTATAATTGTCATGTCTACCTTTATTACTGCATATTATCATCTATACATGCTATATCTATTATCTCAATTTTAATATGCCACATTAGCGCTGCTCAAACAGCTCACACTGTTTCTGCTAGATCACAGATGATTCACTGATCAAGACACTGCATCTCTTGGTTCTCCTTCCCTTGCAGATTAGCACCTGCTCCCAAATTCCCCAACACACAGCCCCACCACCAGGCTCAGAGCCGACCAGCCCATTTACCCCTCTAGAACCCAAAGTATCTGCCAGACTTGACTCAAAGGGAGAAGTAATTTCTAGGAAAGCGGTTGAATGTGTGACTGCACAAAGTGCACCAATTTCTGATCATTTCTGTGGCCACTCAAATGGTTTCATATACATTTGGAACCAGTCATATCATTACCCCACTAACCCAACAAGAAAAGAACAAGTGACAGGTAAATCATCTGGTACCTCCACATACTTACCAAGCTATATCGGTGTGCTGGGTGTTAAAAACACAGGCCAAAACAAACAGGGGTATTCATGGCTAAACATCACTATTTCAAATATTATTAACAAATAAAAGAAAAAAGGTGAAAGACTAGGTCCTAAAATGTGTAGAAGGAGTAAGGTGTCAATAATGGCATCTGTGTTCATAACTAAATGTCATATATTTTAAGAATGCTTCAAGTAAACTTGACACATTGTAAATTTTTTATTGTTCTTGCCAAATTTCCAAGCAGTCTTTTTGGCAAAATCTCACATGACAAAAACCTCTTTGTGATCTGATTTTTTACATCTTTTAACTTATTTTACCTATTTTTAATGTTTTTATTCCCCTCAGAAAGAATTGATTTATTTATTTTCTCTAAGAAAAAGCAGGATTTTCTGCTGTCACATGAAGAATGTCACTGGACTAAGGCTGTTTGTCCTTTCCCTAGCAAGAAGCAGCAGTTCACCACTGCTAGGCACACCTGGCTTTTCTGCTCTTCCCATCCACTAATGCCAATAGGAATATCTGCAACCAGAAAACAAACCTGTTTGCTTGAGCGCTTTTTATTAAATCCAGGACTAGACAATTTGATGGGAAACCTACTTTTACTCATATCTAAAATAAAAATGTGCAAGCCTTCTCTTTTAATTTCTTTGGAGTTTTATTTTTGCCACAAGTTTTAGTGCTTTAAATAAAGACCATGTCTACAGAGTGCCACATTACAGTCAAAATGTGAAAGAATTGTGAGGGTTAACATCAGAGTGGAATTAGGGGATTCCCAGCATTTTCACCTGCAATGGGCCAAAAACATATTATGGGCTGACAATCATGAACCACTTCTGTCACATCAGGTGTTCTAAACTGCTCAGACCTGTTTAATGAATGGCAGAAATATAAAGATCCAGTGGGACTCAAATTATTTAAAAATATGCATAACCAACAACACATTCAATTACTTTTTTGTCTGCTATGATGAGCTGTGCTTCTGAGGTTGAAGAGAGGAGGCTTTAACTCAAAGAGCATGAAAAAAAAGTAGGAAAGTAAGCTGTATGTTTAAATACATTTAATGCTGCTACTTCCATGTTCAGGTGGCATGATCACATCTTGCAGGGCAGTAATTCTCTTACTGGAATGTAGTGAATTGGAGTTGTATCCAAAATCTTTTCGCACTGAAGAGCTCTTAGACACAAACCTGCATGAACATTTCTCCCCCCATATTCAAATGTACAGGGAGCTCCCTGTCAGTGATAGAAAAAAAGCTTGTGAAACAGCTGGCAGTATCAGGGCATTAGAAAAATGGTTAAATACAAACAAACAAACAAACAAAAAAGTCTTAATTATTTGGAAAGATAATTTGGAAGATTTTGGTGTTTCTGTCTTAGGGACATTGAAATTAAAATGAGGTCCATGGGGAAAATTACCTTTTGCTTTTTTGTTGTTGTTTTAGTTTTTTAATGAGTCTACAGCAAGTATTGACTGTGAATGTGGGTGTGCAGGGCATCTGACATGACAAGATCTAGGACTCGGTTCTGGCCTCTGTGTCCTGACAGCAGCTGCCCAGCACCTGCCCAGGCAAAACTCTGTAAAATATCATTGTGCAAAGCCTCTGTTTCTGCTCAAAGAACAGGCTGTTACACACACAGGTGGGCTGTGTAGTTGCTGAGGTTATGTTACAGTGAAAATTTTCTTCAAAACCTGTAATTCTCAGCCTAGTACAGCACCCACTGCTCCTTCAAGCCCTTTCATCAGTCATTATTGCTTAAAAACCATCATCCTCAAGTGTTTCTGAAGGCAAAGTGCTAGTGGTGAGGTTGTAAATGTTAAAATAAGTAAATTTTATAAATAAATAAATGTTATATTAATAAATACTATAATTTCCCAAGTGTAAAAGTCCCAATATATGTCATGCACAGAGTTCACAAGAGCTCAAGACAAAAAGCAAAGGTCTGGTCTTGACTTAAGTATAGTTCTTCTTATTAATGTCAAAGTTACGATCCTGGCTGCAGTCTGCCTGAATTTTGCAGCCCAGCCCTCTCTATTTCATGAACAGTCCCCAGGACAGTAGAATCTAAAAAATTATTCATTAGAAACACCAGCTTCTGTGTACAGCACTGAATTCAAATTCATGCCATTTTTAAGAACAAGGAATTGAAACTTATCCAGGTCTCAGAAACACAAAACTTATCTTCTCGGTGTTTTTCTCCCAGAGGAAAGTCACTCTCTGATGCAGAATATTTTAACTCTGGGAGGTGAAATGAGACAGGGACAGCTTGTGGGAGTCTCTTGTTTCATCAAAAAAATGCATAAGGGAGCTAACAACTTCAGGCTGTAAATAGTGTTCCATTCTCAAAATAAAATAAAAAAAAATTGAACTGTTAATTGAAATGCTTACCTGATTCAATGCTTTACAATGCAGTTTAATTAACATGTTTGTCCTTTTCTGTTATTGTTTGGAGTGATCTATAGATGTATAGCTCTTGCCACAGATGGATTTCTCCCATCTGCCCTGTGAGATGACTGCAGGCAAATCTGCATGTCAAATGTTTTTCCAGGTTAGTAATTGACTCAGTCAGGAAAAGAGCACTGAGGGTCCAGAGCACACTGAAGCATAATTCATTACATGACCCTTATGCTATACTGCAGGTATTTGTAACCAGGAAAGTGTGTACTTTAGAGCTTGGAGTGAGGCTGTATGAAGATGGTGGTGCAGGTAGAAGCAGTGTACCAGATGTGTTTCAAAACACAAAGCAAATAGAACCCTTTGGTTAATATCCATGCCACAACTACTGTGCACAGCCTGTATATCCCAAATGATTTGCTGCTCTTTCACTCTCACAGCTGGACATGTCATTAAGAAACCACTCTCCTTTTCCCAGCTGTGACAGACAAAGCCAGGAGTCACTGGTACTACTGTCTGCTCATGTTATCTTCTCCTGGGAGACACCACAGAACAGGGAATGAGGTAAAACACCTACACACACTACAGTGGAAAAACCTACACACTACAGTGGGACACACAGTTATTAACTAATTAGGACAGGAATTCGGGCAGGTGCTAAGGGGATGGAGAGGAAACACCTAATTGGTGCAAAACTGGCCCTGGTGTCTCACCCACAAAGTTCCACCAGCTCCACAGCTGCTGCCAGCAAGCTGTCATAGTGTTAGGCTGAAGGACACTCAGTCCCCGAATTCAGGGGCTTTTCCTTCTCTCCAGAACAAGAGCTGACATTCATGCTCTTTCTGTGTTGATAAACTGGTATGAATTCCCACACTGGTCCTTGAGACATCAATTGACTGAGACATATGAAGCTGAGAAGTCACTGGTTATTCTAGGGAGACCTCAGTATCTTACTATCTCAATTCATCTGTACTTCTGCTTCCATGAGTAGCAGATTTATACACAGCTATTTCAGATCTCACTAAGCCAGAAGAATAATTTACTGTATTACACTGTATGAACAATGTCAGTTTCTAAAATAAAAAAGGAGGAGGGCAGAAGGAAAGCAAAAGCTTAAGGATACTATAGGGATCACTACATTTCCCCAGGTTTTGTCAACATTGATATTGTAGTAGGATTAACAGGATTTGCAGAATTATGATCATAATATCCTCCAAGAATGAAACAATATATTGCTGTTACTATCCTTGTCAGGAAAACAGAAAATTCAACCTCTCAAAGAAAATATGGACTTGAAAGATTGTATATTGGGAATTTTATGAAGAACACTTTTCTGATGCACTCTTTATGCTCAGTGTGTTTGGAGGGATAGTGGAAGCAAAGACAGTTAAAGAAGCCTACATATCCATCTTCCCTGTACAAGACAGCAAAAATTTGTTCCCAGAGCTTTGCAGAGGGCTGATGGAATGGACTACAGCCAAACAAGAGATCTGAGACTGTGCTGCTCTGTGATGGAGGCTGACTTCTGAGTTGTTTGGCTCAAAACACCATCTTCTCTGCTCCCAGGGTTCTTCATACTACTAAAAATAATTTTATATTAGATTGAAATATCTGTCAAGTCACTTGAGATGAATTCACTCACTGCAATGAGATGAATTGACCCAAACTAAACAGCTAAACCCTCAGCTAAACAGATACTCATTCCTTTAGTTTCTTTCAATGCAGAGTCCCATTCCTTTGGTTTCTTTCATTGCAGTAATTGTGGTAGCTTAACATTTGTAACCAATTACGTGATTTACTGTGAGATTTCACTTCAAATATTAGTGATATTAATCTGACCCTTAAACTCTATTAACATATTTCTACTGGTAATCTATAACCTGAACCTGTAGTGATAAGCTTAAAATGGATTATTCTGTCATTATTATCTGCAAATATATCATAATGAAAAGGTTGATTGTTTCCCAGAAAATGGTGTGGCTCTTTTTCAGTTAAAAATTTTGTGTTGCTCACCAGTTCTTAACACAGACAGACAAATCTCTAAGAGCTGTTGGCCTAAATGTAGTATGGAGGTTTTCACATACTTGTTTGCTGCCAGTCAGGTAGTGCTGACTGACTGATAATGTTTGGTATAGTAATCATCACCACAACTGTGGAAATCTTGGTTTAAGCTGTTCATAATTAAATGAAAAATTACAGTGCCTGTTAGGTCACAAAAGTTCTTTGTCTTGTGCTAAATAACTTGGAGACCTTCATTTGCAGTATGTATTTCTGAGGACACTGACAATACAAAATTCATGTATGTTTTACAAATATTTGTTGGGGTTTTTTCCAGATTAGTTTTTTATGATGGGCGAGGGCCATTTTTTAATATTAACCTTCTCAGGAATGAAAATAATGAGCTGGCAGATGAGTACTTTCCCTCTCTTCCCTTGACACTCATAAACTAACATAATAGCCAAGTTTACAGGTGTTATTTCATGTGTAAATTAATAGATGGAATGCAAAGGAAGGGAAGCACTGAGCTCATTTACTTATGTACAGAAACTTGCACGTGTGAATTAACCAGTAATGCAGATATTAAAGTTAAGGCAATAAAGTGTGTATTAGATGTTCATTATTTTCCAGAAACAAGCTTTAGATATTAACCTGTGCTCTATAATCATATAGCACATTGACTATTTAATGTATCTAATGGATTTTGTAGAACTCTGCTGAGACTGAAAAAGTTAAGTATCTTACTTTGTTTTGAGGATGGGTAGATATTCTGCCCTAGATTCTGTGATAATTTCCTATATATTTGTTTGTATGATCATACTGCCCTGAGTTGTTGCAGGTGAGACCAGTCCAAATATTCTGACTGTCTCTGTAAGTGAAGAATTGGTGAGGTTTAGGGCAATCATTAGTCCCCCTGAATTTTTGTTTCACGTTTTTTACAGCTCAGAGAAATCTTCCTTTTCCATCTGTCTTTGCACCTGAAGGGAGGAGCTGTAAATCCTGTCTTTGTTTTACACTGTCAGACCAATCCTGAGAATTATTAAGACCACACAACTGGAAGCTTTGAATAAAGAAATTGAAACCTTGAATTAGACTTAACAAATCTAGGGGAGGTGTTATGAGAGCAAGCACTGGCTCTATTAGTCTTGCAATAGCCCATGTTGATCGAAACATAAACAGTAGCATTTGTTATGAGCTGATTTTCCAGGAGTGTGGATTTCATTTAAAGATAAAATCTATCGCTATAATTGGAGGAACTGTATCAAACACAGGTACAACTTAGGAAAAATTCTCATCCGCTATTACAGGATAATTTCCATGCCAGACAGAGGTGGTGGATAATATTCTGTAGAATAACTGCTGTGCAGAACCCAAGATAAGAAAATATACCAGAAGCAATGATCTAGCTGTTTGTGTTCTTATACATATTTTTTTTATTTTTTAATGCATCTTTTTATGTAAGATTGCTTATTTTTTAATCTACATTCAACTCTTCAGCTTTTCTCTGCCTATCAGTGAAACAATGATAACAGCATTTTGCAGTCCAAATAAGTGGTCAAGGTAGCTCTTGCTTTTATACCCTAGATATGATTTTTTTCATTGTGATCCCATTCTCATTGTCTCTGGAAAGAACAACAAGTTTTCTGTGACATAAACATGAGCAGAAACTGCATTTTTTATAAACGGTTGAAGTTTCCTAGAGTCAAAGCTGATGTACAGGAGAGCTTTAAGATTAAACATGGCAGATTCATTAAAAAGCAGCTTGAACAGCTTTGCTGTTTTACATAGTAAGATTAGGCATAAGTTTTTTCTCATCTAAACAAACACCACGTTAATCTTAGTTTCCAAAGCATAAATAAATATTCTTGACATATACACGCCTAAGGAGGTGCAGCTCCAGTTATATCTCACAGGAGTATCTTTCAGGTATTTCTTGTGCTCCTGACATGACTTTTTTCCTTGATGAAAGTAACAACAAAACAGCACTAAATGGGCATAAGCTAATGTACATAAACATTTACACCAAACTTCTGAGCTGTGGTGGTCTAGGGGAAATGTTCCAACTTTCACTGTAGGTCTAATTCTACACATTCTGACATCAATAGCAAATCAAAAATAACTGGGCTGGTGATCAGTGCTTCTAAAAATGTATGTTCACTACACAACTTCAATGCTATGGTTTCATTCTCTGATTTATACAAATTCTGCTCCAGAAGGATCAAGTGATCTCAAACATAAAATTGCATAGACTTATGACTTAAATGGGATGAAAGAGATATTGCAGAAGGCCACCAATGATAAAAAGATTTCACTGAGCAAACAAGAGAAAGTAGCTAAGTATATGCTTTCCTGTTTCCAGGTAAAAATTCTTTTTTCCCCAGAATCATGTATTTGTTAGTGTGTTGGAAAGAAAAATACGATGTTCTTTTCTTTTTACTAAATATAAATGGGTACTTTTGTGTGCCAGCAGAGAAGACTAACCTGTGAGTAATTCCTCAGGGTATATACTGAACAAATCACTGTAAAAAGAAAGCAAATGAAATTAATAATAGTTTCCAAATGAAAGTATATATACAAAGGCTGTGGATGCCAGGCTTCATACATGGGATGTGACAGTGTACATACATCTACAAGCATTGCTACTGCTGGGGACATGACTGCACCACAGGAGCATAGCCTGTGCTTGCCCTCTGTCTGGGGACACAGTGGCCACAGCATTTTTTGGCTCTTTTAGGTTGTGGGTGCCTGGAGAAGGCAGGCCACACTGTTTTGTGCTGAAGAATGCTGAAACCAACCTGACCCATCAATCCCAAAATTAAATCTCCTGAGGAAGAACAAAGTACCTGACAAAGAAACTAAAAAAGTGATAGTACCAATAATTTACCTAAAGGCTGCTTAGCTCACAGGCCTGGCCTGGAGACATATGACTGACAGTCAATCACTTAACAGTATAAAAGCCGACTTCCACTTTTTAATGGCAGGGACATCTAAACATCCCTTCGAGTGAGGAGATTCCTCCCTTGAGTGGAGGCACCCCTCAAGGTCACTCCTGGGGCTGAGCAAAGGAGATTTGGTCACAGTCATTGGTATGCTAGCTTTTATATAATTGCCTTGATGATGCCTCAAAAATAGTGCACCATGCTAGTAGTTATAGCCACCCATACCCTGTGGCAAATAATTCTGGTCTAATTGTTATTATAAACAACTTAAATTAATTACTTAGATAAATATATTTGATTTACCAACCTTAATCCTGCAGAACAAAGTCATATAAGAGCTCAATTACACTTGTGTAATCCTTTAAACATAACCTGTTGCCTAAGTCTGGAGCGGAGATTGGATCCATCTGCACCCAGACTCCTTTCTGAGAAGGAGTTTAGAAAGCCAGGAGTCCTTTCTGCACCTTGTGACTCAATGGGAGGACTTCCCTGATGAATTTTGTCTGAAGCTCCCACTCTGCCTGCGACAGACCTACATTTCAGTTTAAACTTCAGAGAATGGTTTCTGCCAGTGCTGGGAATGGGCTGATAGTTGGGCTCAGGCAGTTAGACCCTCCTAGGGTAGGGAAAGGTTGGTTTTGATCAAAAAATTATAGACCTGTAGAGAAATTAAAGAAAAAGAGCAGTCAAATACAATAATTGTAGAATCATCAAAGAATCATAGAATGGTTTGCATTGGAAGGTACCTGAAAGGTCACCTAGTATTACCCCCCTGCCATTAGTAGGGACATCTTTCACTAGCCCAGGTTGCTGCAAGACCCATCCAACCTGGCCTTGGACATTACCAGGGATTGGGCATCCACAGATTCTCTGGGCACCCTGTGCTGGGGTCTCATCACCTTCATAGTCAAGAATTTCTTCCAATATCCCATCTAGCCCTGTCCTCTGTCAGTTTGAAGCCATTCTCCCTTGTCATGTCACTTCACAGCCTTCTCAAAAGTTCTTCTTTAGCTCTTTTGGAGACTCCTTAGGTACGAGAAGGGTCTCTAAGCTCTCCCTGGAGCCTTTTCTGTTCCAGGCTGAACAAGCCCATTTCTCTCAGCCTGCCTCCATAGCAGGGTAGCTCCTGCCATCTGACCATCTTTGTGAAAAGTAATATCATCTTGTAAACCACATGAGAATGTGCAGAAGAACAAAGCTCCAGGGGTTTTCTGATATATGATGTCTTTTTCTGATCCAACAAAGGCAAAAATTTGCACGAGCAGGGTGGCATTTATTCATTGTGCGTAAAAGGTGACATTTCACATCCCTCCTATAGTTCTGAAATTAAAACTCCTTTTACAGGTCAGTAAGCACAAATATCCCTGGCTTTTTCCTTCCCCCTCTGCTACTGAGATAGTTTCCTATGCAGTCATACTTGCTGTTACAATCAGCTTTACACCAAACAAGTGAAAACTGTCTGCAGTGGTATTATGGGTAAAGCTGGAATTTGCCTTTAAACTCAGAGAAAGATCTCACATATCATAGAAAAAGTGTAAGATAGTCTCACTTATTATTATTATTATAAAATATTTATCAATAATACTTAAATGGAAGACTTAGTTCAGATTTTAGTGTGAAATTATACTTTACTGACCAGGGAAAGAGAAAACCCTAATAAGCACATCTTCAAATGCAGGGAACTTTGGGGGAGAAAAGCTCCTAAATGCAGAAATAGTCTGGGCATATTTTATATCCATTATTTCCTTATTTTAATCACAGCATAAAGGACACAAATATAGAAATCATAAATGGGAACAGCCCTTGAAACACCCACATACTTGCTTAACTGAAATCACCATGAGGAATCAGACGTGGGTTAGCTCTTGTTTCCTGAGTTTCAACACACAGAGTACTGAAACAGGTTTAAAACTGAATGGAGATCCCACAAGCCCTAGATGGCTCTTTATTTAGTAAATGCATAGCTTAAAATTAGGCATGTTGTCAAGTGCCTGCCAGAATTAGAGCCCAACTGCTCTGCAGTATCAAATATTCACCATGTCCCAACTTAAGGGAAAAGAAAGGAAAAAGAGACTTGAAAAATATCATCCTGCTTTTAGGTTTGTACTTACTGGAATTAAAAATACATTCATTTAATTTATTTTTCTTCTATGGAATACAAGATATTCTAGTCATAAAAAATATTTTCTGTATAGCATAGAGCAGGAGCATAATGGCACTTAATTGGCTGAAAATCTTTATTTGAAAGTTAGTTAATTTTCACAATTTGTTTTGAGAAATATATGAATCAACAATTTGTTCTGTGGTTTCTTCAGCTAACTGATGTCAATTAAAAAGAAAAAGGCAAAGTAACTGGTTACTGCTATTATTATCTTCATTATTATTTTTGTGGTTGCCATTATAACCGTTAATGTTTAACTCTTCCTCTCTCACCATCCCATAAAGCCAGTCCTTGACTTACTTGATATTTTCTGCTGTTTCCAAAGAAATCCAATGCACTGTCCATCTTCCAAAGTTGTATCAAACAGAGCTGAGATGGTCATCTCTGTTTGTCTTTCCATTTCCAAAACAAATTAATCTATATTTAACAATTTACATGTTGAGATACATGCTCAACCTCATCAAATTTGGTGTATAATTGACATCAAAACCAGCTATTAAAAAGGATGAGGCAAAAGCTGGTGGCTATTCTTATTTTGGGAGTTCATCCTTATTGGTTGTGGTGGAGGTACTATCCCAGGAGCTGATAAAAAAATGACTATATATGGCATTGAGTGCTGTGGTCTCGTTGATAAGTTCTGTCAAAGGTTGGACTGGATCTTGGATGTCTTTTCTAACCTTACTGATTCTATGATTCTAAGTCTAGCTTGTGTATCAATTTTGAGAAATTAACATTAAGAAAAACACAGGGATCCAGTTATTTGTAATGTGACTGCTTTGCACCTGGATTTCAGTATGCTGCTTGTTTTTTAAAAACAATGTCTTACTGGAGTGAATTAAAATCTATAAAGATTACAGCTGAAGTCTGCAAGACTTATTGCAAGATAGGTGGCTTTGAAAATCAAGGTCATAATTTTGATACTAAACCCAAAAATTTTGGTGTTAAATTTCATATGTCTGGTTTTTTTGAAGAAATCTCTCTCCTTAATGCAAAGAGCTGAAGTCCATCTCTCACAATGAAGGATATCATTCCTCTGGAATGCTACAGGAACATGTCTGCTTTGCCAAACAGTGCTGCTCAAGCATCAAAAACTCCTGCCCCATTGAGCTCTCCTGTGATCTAGACACCACTTGGAAAACATCCAGACAAAGCTCAAAATGCAGGCACATGTTGTGATGAGCTTTAGATTTCCTGTAGATCTGTGGATTACTGTAAGAACCTGAGTTATTCAGATATTAGTCTTTGAATTTTCATTTTTTGGGACACTATAATACTACAGTTATAGCATGTTAAACTAAAAGCTGTGTAAAATAGTAAGTAATGAGTAATATCTGTGTAAAATATACATACATAATATATATAAAACACAGCCAATAAGCTGGTAAGGGACTATATTAATTATAGATGTAATATACAGTACTATACTCATAGTATCTCATGATTTCACAGTCTTCGCCCTAAGGCTTCAGTCAAAAGATTTTTGTGCATTATTTCCCGTCTCTAGGACACACTCACAAGAACCACATGCCTATTTCCAGCTCATGAATGAATTAATGAAGAACAAAACCTTATAAAATGGTAGGAATGGAACGAGAAATTAATGCAATGTCCCCAGAAAATGATTTAACAGGCTTAAAACACCATTCAGGAACTCTAGGTCCTGAGAGGGTAGTTATGGTAGTCAGAGAGAAAGACCTTGATTTATCCGCTGGGATAGGAAATGTGTCTATATATTCATAGAAAGAGTTAAAAATGTTACACTTTTAACTGCAACGCAGGAGATTTGGACACATTGTCCTGATGTAGTCTCATCTACAGAGAAGTAAAAATAAATGGATTTCAAATAATGTTGAGGGATTATGTTTTGATGAAAAAGCTTCCTTCCGTTTAAAATAAAAATTTAGGAAAGGAAGGTCTGAGACTTTTGTGAGGCTTGACCTCTCCAAACATTCCAGGTGCTGCATTTGAACAATGTCTTAGTATCTGATCTGCCATATTCCTGTTGTCTTTTCCTAAGGGATAAGTAAAATAAGTGTCTTAAAGCATGTTTGCTTTCCATTTTCCTCTCTTCCCATGATTGTGACCAAAGTAATCTGTAATTCATATTCTAAGCAGATTCCTGACAAAAATAAACCTATGACAAAAAAACTGAAAGTTGACTCAGATTAATGACTATGTTAATTTTATTCTTATGATACTTATACCTTTATACAGTTTTTGTGACTCTCAACAGATGTTTTGAAGAAGCAACAAATACTGAATAAACAGAAATTAATTTGTTCCCTAAATAATGTTTTTACCTTTGAATGACAGAGTTGCCTGGCCATGATTTTCTAGGGGTATGAGTAATGTTTTCATTAGACCAACTAGAGAGAAGAAAAATAATCACACTTTGGAAAAAACAACTCCTTTATACATCTCAGAATGTCAAGATAAATCAAAGATTAACAATTGCTGTGGAGGAAATGTGACTTTCCTTTGAAAAGAAAAAAGTTAAATTTTATTTTTCCCATATCAACATGTAGAATCAATCTGTTTTAGCAACTACAGCCTCCACAGGAAACCTCAGAAGGGTAAAAAGCTTTTCTTCAGTGATATCTGTCTTATTTTCAAGGCCTTTCAGTAAAAACCCCAAGAAACCCAGAGGACCATTACAGCCTCTGAGTGCATTTGCCCCATATATGAAAGCTTGAAATGTAAGGGAATAAAATACAAATGCTTGGATTTTTTAAAACATATTTGGAACTTGTGAAATATCTATTATTCAACTTTTTTTTTGAGGATGGGATGGAGAAACAAGTGATTACCCAATGACCACCATACAAAGTTTAAGGAAGGTTTTAAGGTGGTATCACTGATCTATTGCCATGTGAAAGATCAGCATATACTGAAGCCATTGGGTACCAGTGAGGAGTTGGATGAACAGTGCTCCTGGGGACAACTTGTCACTGCTACTCTCCCACCAGGATGATAACCTGTAAAATTATCAGCAATCACACTCAGTTTACTTCCCTTTGCTGGGCTAAATTTCATTCAGAGTTTGCCACCCTTTTTTGATGTTTCCTACTATGGGCCTTATATCTAAAGAACATTTTCTTATGTAATTCTCTAGTGCCCATCTTTTGCTCACAGATAGAAATGTAGATATGTTTTATAGATGTTTTCTAGGATGGAAAATAGGAAAATTAAGAAAACTGCTTTTCCTCAGCAGAAATACGGGTTAGATATTTCAGTCTAAGTACTACATTATGTCTCAAAGCAACTCCCATGACAATCTTCCTTCTTGGTTACCACAAGGATCACCTTTCTGTACAGAAACATATGTAAATTCCCAAAACAACAAAGACAAAAGCTGAAATGATGGACAAATTTTACCATATGCTTAAATAAGGTTCATCAAATCTTGGTTTTCTCCAAGGCAGAGAGAAAGCTGCTCAATCCCTCATCTTTTGTTACTACAGGTGAAGAAATATCACCAAAAGTGATTATTGAAGTCCTGTTGTAGAACACTTGTTCCAAGACTCCTGTTTGTGTGACTCAGACAAACCAACTCTTAAAGGGATTCAGTGCTGCACAAATCACAGCACTGAGACTCTGTTCTGTGAGCACGTGAAAGGAGAGAAGGTTATCTCTGAATTTGATCTTAGTGTGTCCACCAGCAGCAAAAGAGAAAGAGGATAAAATGACAGGATTAGCTATTTAGCTCTGTCTGGAGCCACT
>JAWWEV010000095.1:11011596-11028005 GCA_035583235.1 Hafferia zeledoni
ACAGGGAAGAGCAGAAGCCACATCCTTACAAGTGTCCTGGCAAATAGGGCAGTTGTAGGATGTCCCTGTGGCCATATGTGCTTGTTGCAGCAGGCTGTGCAGAGGTGAGGACCAGGAGCTGCTCCCATTAGCAGTCCTGCTTGGCAGGAGTACTGTCATGACCCAAACTTGCCCATACTCTGTTGGGTCCCATATGTAAGCAGTGAGGGACATTGCATTGCAATCTAGTCCCTGGTGATGCCACAGTCCACTATTTAGTGATACCACCCAAGCCTGGCCCACCCACCGTACAGTGGTGCACCCCTGGAGGAGCTCCACATGAGCCAGCTGAAGAGGCATCGCAGACCCCCAACAATCCAGCCAGAAACACACAGGCAGGACATAGATGGCAGTTCATGGCTGGGAGACTATTCGTGACATCTCCAAGGACACATTTCTCAGGGATTCCCTACACCTCTGGGATCTGCTCATAAGCTCTGGCAGAAGCATTAGGGCCTCAGCTGAAGCACCAAATGGTCAAGGGCCTATTGGCCATTTTTCCTACCACACTGCATGCCTGGGTATCTCCCTGCACAAGGACCCTTTTCTACTCTTCCCCAATGCCCTGCAGGATACTAAGGACCAAAATAAAAAGCTCATGGCCCTCTGCTTGTGTTAACATGAATTTTATATTCCCATGGCAGAATGAAAGAAAGCTGATCTGTGGGTCAGGATAAGCCAGGAGGCACTTGGCTTCCAAGAAGGCTTAGGTGGCCTCTGCAGATGAAGCTCCCAGGATAAGCTCTGACCAGAGCTTGGGAAGCAGAGGCAGCTATTGATCCAGAGGGAAAGCTATCTCCTCCATATGCTGTGGAGCTTGTCTTGTAGAAGCTGGAATCTAAAGGGCAACCGATGTCTTGGTGCAGTTCTTAGGATGTACAGTGTTTGCTCAGCCAGCATTGCAATGGAGGGGCTGATGTCATTTGTCATTCCTAGGAGGGCTGGAACACAGAAGAATGAAACAAAGATCAGATCCCAGGTCTGTGAAGTCCCCCAGAGCAGTTCTGGCAGGGACATCTCACCCAGCTCTTCCCATGGCCAGGAGGGAGCAGGGCCCAGTGGGATCAGCTGGAAGGTGTTGGCCATAAATGCCTCACATGCCCCTGAAATCTCTGCTCTTCCTGCTCCATCCCTTACCCAAAAAGCTAGCAGAGCTCTTCACAGCCAGGGCAGGGATTGCAACTCCCTGCCCAGGCTCTTTACCCCTCCCTGCTCAGCCCCTGCTGACATCCCCTTCCCAACCCTCACTCACCATCACAGATGTTCTGGAACTCGTTCTGCTGCACCCTCACGCGCTGCCCAGCGAGCCCTGGGAACACAGACCCTGCCATGGCCCCAGTGCTGCCAGCCTGGCCACACACACTCCTCCCTTGGCAGGGCTGAGCCCGGGACCTTTCCAGACCATGACACCCAGTGGCGAGAGAGGGTGGCAGGGACCATGATCCTGCACTTGGACTTGGGGATGAATCCTGCTGCCAGTGTAGCAGCCAGGGCTGGGCTGAGCTGTGGCAGCGTGGGGAAGGGTTGTGGCTCACCAATGAACTTGATGGCTGTCTCTCGCATGGACTCCTGTGGGCTCTCCAAGTATGTCAGGGACTGACGCCGGTACTCCTCTGTTGTCCTTCTGTTCTCTGACAGCTGGAGAGAGCACAAGGGGAAGTTCAGAAGGGTTGGCACAGCCTCTCTCCCTTGACCAGATGGTCCCTGTGCCCAGAACTGGCTGCTCCTGCTCAGACACCCACGACACCCAGCCAGCAGTGGCTGGTGCTGGGGTTTGAGGGGAGCACAGGGCTGGGTACTCCACAGTTTGCCTCGGTGCCACTCTGGTGCCAAAGCACAGCTGGGCCAGGGCTCCATTGGCACCTTGGCCTGGGAGTGAGAGGAGCCTGGAGAAGAATCCGCAGGGCCACATGTCCAAGGAAAAGGGTCAACGTGTGGGATGGAGCCTGGTGACAATGGGTGCAGCAATGGACAGGAGCACAGCTGCCAGCCCCACACTCCAGGTGTTGGGGGAAAAGAGCTTGTTCAAGCTGGGTCTAGGGCTTTGGAGCTATCCTTACCAGGCACTCGCTGACTCTCCATGGCTGTTCCCTCTCCAGAAGTTGCCTATACTTCCTCTTCTTCAGGAACTTGGTTGCTTGAAGCAGGGTTTCCAGAGAAGTCTGCAGAGCAGCAGAAACTGGAGATGGTACTGCAGCCCAGCAGCTGAGGCCAGAAGGAGGCTGAAGAGCTGTAGTCTGTGAGTCACCAGAGCCAGAGACAGCTGGGCCACCTCCCATGGGGACACCAGCAGCTCAAAGTACTCACCTCTGCCACACACTGGTTCTCATCATGCAGGTGGTAGAACAGTGGAAGTAGACTTTGGTGCACACATGTCTTCAGGTGCCTTTTTCCCTCTTTCTCTACGTAGACTAGCATGTCTCCAAAGAGGCGAATGGAGAGCAGTCGCACTTGGGTGGCATCCTTGTGGAAAGGAAGAGAGCAAGACCTCAACACTAGTCCCTCCAGGACCACCTGGGCGTGGGCCTGAAAATCTGTAGGGTACAAAATATCCTGCAGCACATGGCCCCCATGGTAGGGGGCACAGAGTCTTACATGGTCAAATAGTAGCACCAGTTTCTCAGCCAGCTGCAGAGCTATGGCAATGGCAATTGGAACATCTTTGTCCAGGAGCACCTTGCTCAGCACAGAGAGGGTCAACTCAACTAGCTCCCCGTCTGTATCCTTCAATAGCTCCATGAGGCTTTCGGTAAGGCTGTGCATTCTTTTGACCTGTGTGGTACACAATGCTGTGCTGTGAAGACACGGAAGGCTGCTCCACCAAAACCATTCCAGTGGTGCAGACCGCGCTGCAGCCTTGGGGCCCAGAAACCAAAGTCCTCCCCCAAAGAAATCAGAAACTTGAATGGAGAGGCAGGAGTGTGGGGAGCATCTGCCACAACTCCCAAAGCCCAGTCCAAGCCCAAGGTACTGCATTAGCCAGCACTCCTTACCCAGCCCTACACTGCCAGCAGAACTTCAGCTAGTGGTCTCCTTCTCACCTTCAAGGGACTCTTGCAGAGTGTAAGGAGGCCTCTGAGAACCAGGAGACACATTTCTTTGCAGTCAGTCTGCAGATGACTTGTCAGGAGCTGCAGGATGGTGTCAACCAACTTCTCTGTTTCAAGGCAGTTCAGGAACTGAAAGACACAGGTTGCATCACACAATGATGGAGTGCCTGGCCAGCAGAAACCCAGCACAACACAGGGCATGGGGCATGGGCAACATCCCAGCCCAGCCAAAGGCAGCAGTAACTCTGCAGAGCTTCCCTGGGCTCCCTGCCCTGTGCAGCTTTCTTGTCCACTCTGCTGTGCTCTCCTGCCCTCAGAAGCCTCAGATTCCTCAACCTTGAGGAGCCATATCTGAAGTGAGAGCTGGTACCAGGGTGGCAGGAGGCAAGTGTCACCCCACCATCAAGGCACCAAGGGCATAAAGCCCCTCTGCCCCAGCTGCACTGGCTGGACTCCCCCCACAGCAGTGGCTACCAGATGGCAGAGTGGCAGGAGACAGCAGTCACCATCAGGCTCACCTCAACAAGGAATGCCATGGCAGGGACCTTCCAGTGTGACTTCTCCTGGATGAGCAGCATGACCAGGTAGCGTGTGATCCCTTCACGCATGGGCTTGGAGACACGATACATCTCCCTGGCAGGAGGAAGACACCATCAACCCTGAGCAGGGTGGGCAAATCTCTCCCAAGGCTGACTCACAGAGGCCCAGTCTTTCTCCACCATCCATACTCCAAAAAAAGGCAGTGGCAAACACTAGCAGACTCCTTTTGGGAAGGACACTGGAAAAGTACTTAAGGAAGTCATCCAGGCTCTGTAGCTGGCCCTCTGTGCAACCTGCCCTGCTCCAGCAGGCTACCCATGGTGGGACTGCCTAAACAGAACCCCTGCTCTGTGCCATCAGTCCAGGCCCCACAGGAGTGAAGGCTGGTTGGTGCTTTTGAAGGTGGCTGCTCCTGTGCACCTGCCTCTCCAAGCCTTTTTTTCTGCTGGGCCATACCCTGGTGACATAACCCTCTCACCATGACCACAGGGATTGTGTGGGGCTCCCTGTCTGCAGGGAAATGATGGGCACAGCAAGGAGAAAGAGGATCTCACCTGGCCAGTAGACCCACTGCATAGTGGTGGGTCTCAGGGCAGAGCAGTGTGTCCCAGCCCCTCTTACACTCAACTGCCAACACCACATCCTCGTGTTGCAGGCGGCAAAGCAGTGCTTTCACTGTCAGCACTGCAAATCTGTGTGCAGAGCAAAGTGCAAGTAATGCTGGGAGCCCTAGCCCCAGCCCCAGGGCATGGGAGGGACAGAAGGACTGGGATGGAGCACCTCTTGGGGTTGGTGGGATGGTGGTGTTTCTGCCGGCACTTCCTCCAGAAGAAGTTCATGGGTTTTGGCATCTGCTCTGTGCTGCAGAAGACTTGGACGAGCAGAGCCACGAAGAGGCAGGGGAACACCACCACTGCCTGTCGGGACAAAGGCATCCGGATGATCTCCCACAGTGCCCTGGTTGCCTGCAGAAAGCAAAACGCTCAGAGACCATGCTCAGGCATTGCTCTGGGCCGGGAGAGCTGCTGGGGGAGCAGCCAGCCTGGCTCTCTCTGAACCTGCCCCTAATCCAGGCTTCCAGCCCAGTGCCTGGGGCAGGAAGATGCAGAAGTTGGGGAGGATGGAGAGTCGACAGAGAGGGACAGAGAACAGCAAGAAAAGGCCTGGTCAGAAACTCACAGCCAGGGCAAAGACTTCCTTGCCCTCCCCGTTGGAGGTGCATGTGTGGTGTAGCGGCCAGTCCTCCAGCACACAGGGCAACTCTGACAGCACCATCTCGGCAGTCCTGCTTGAGGAGACCATCACCTTCCACATGGACACAGAAGCTCTGCGGGGCCAGAGCTCTCTGTCAGTGGGGTCTCAGCCACAGCATCATAACCTGGGCATCCACAGGGGCCCAGGCTGGCTGCCAACCCTGCCTCTGCCTACAGCTCCTCACCAGCAGCATTCAGGAAGCCTGTCCCTGCGGGCTGCAGGTGGCCAAGTGACAGTGCCTTGAGGGGCAGGGAGGAGCATGCCAGCATGCTCTGGGGCTGACATGCCAGACTGAGAAATGGAGCAGGCAGAAGGGTCCTGGAACTCTCCATGAGTCTGTCAACCCACATGGGATAGCCTCTACAGGATGATGGGCTATAAAGGTTGATGAGCCCTGAGCCCCCAACACAGGTGGGTCCCATACCTGCCACATGATGGATCACAGCATAGGAGGGTCACTACCACATCCTTGGGGTGCGCTTGGGTCAGATCCAGAATGCTCTTATCAAGTCTGTGCTCAGCAGACACATCTGTGTTGTTCTTGAGCCACCAGTGGATATATGTCACAATGGTTGGCACCTGGAGGAGACATAGGGGAGAGTTGGAATGCTGACAGAGTGAGCCACATCCCCAGCTTCTGCAGATAATTGCTTCCGTTCCCATTCTACTGCGCTGGCCTAAAAGGCTTTTGGGTGTCCAGATGACCCAATTTGAGGGGGCAGAGAATCCCCATGGGGCTCGACCCTTGGCTTCAGGCTACTTACATGCTTCAAATTGGAGATCTCACTCTGCACAAGCAAATTCAGCATAGCAGCACAAGCCTCTTTGTTATAGCGATCAGAGTTTGTCATGCCCTCAATGGCAGTGATGGCAACCTCTTCACGTTCAGTGGAATTCACAAATTTCCAAAAGGTCTGCAGAAGCAAGAGTCAAGAAAAGAGGGTTGTCCCATCAAGTGCTTGAGCGGTGGTGCTCAGCTAAGCAGTAAGAGCATGCCCAGCCCGGGCAGAGATGGCAGCAGGTACCTGCATTCTATTGTGGAAACGCTTGATCATGACCTCCTGATCTTCTGTTAGGACTGCAACTGGATCTGACAAAGACCAAGCAGAGATGAGGGGCTGTGGGAAAGGCTAGAGAACACAGTAAAGCCTTCTCAGACCTGTGCTTCCCAGGCAGGACCAGCCCGCAGATGCCCCATGAATAGAGCACAACTGCCAGGGGGTCAGGCCTATTCCCTCTTTCCCCCTTTCCCTGGGGATGTCCACAGGGGATGGGATGGGGCCACACTGGCTGCAGCTACTAGCCCTGTGTCCCAGCTCTGCTACTCACCTGCCTGCAGTGGCTGCAACTCCTCCATCCTTTGAGGTGGCCATTCTGGGGCAGCCCAAGGACCTTCCTTCTCCTTCTTCGCACTGACCAGTGAGGGCATGCTGGAGGGTCCCTCTGCCATTCCGCTGTCTGGATTCGAGGTACTCTGACACAGGGATGGGAAAGAAGGGACAGCACCAGGGCCTGCCTGGGTGTACTCTGGGGTCTTGCTGCCAAATCACTCTCTGACCTCTAGGGTTCCTGAGGACACAGTCATGGGAATTAACTAGGGAAAACACATGGTCAGCAAGGAACAAGGAGGCTGTGCAAGGGATCCTCACAGCAGCACTCTCTCCCATCATATACCGTTCCATCATGTCCCATGCTGTTCTGTCATGTCCTTCTGGCACTGTGGTGTGTCAGTGCCAGCACACAGACCATGGTGGGTCACAAAGAGCCCTGTAACGTGTTGCCATGTCTCATGTCACAAAGAGCCCTGAAACATGTGCCCTGGTGCCTCCAGCTGCCCCATCCCCTCAGCGCCATTGGCCAGTGCATCCTCATGGCCTCCCATCAGCTCATCCCTCAGGGCTTCTAACCATCTCATCCCCTTGGGGCCTCCCACCAGCCCAGTTTTCAGGGCCACCCATCAGCACCTCATTTCAGTGCCCCCAAACCTGGTGCAAGCAGGATCTCTGAGCCTGCCTCAGCACAGATTTACTGTCACTACAAAATATTTCTTGTATCAATATTGTGTCAATAACTAATTGTTCTTTCTGAGATGGCAGTTTCGAAGGCACACATACCAAATACTGAGCTCTTTGGTGGCTCTCTGCATTCAGCCTCCGTTGCTCCTGCTTACTCTTTTCTCGCTCAATACAGATTCTCAGCAGTTCCACTGACAACATGAGGGCATAACCTTGAGCAACAGCCAAAAGGCCTTTGCCTTTATTCGCCTTCCTTCAAGCTACTCATTTGTTGTTGTTCTTTTTGGAAACTGATGGGAGACGAGTTCCTGAAAGGTTAAAATGGATCCTTTGGCTGACCACTCATTCTCCCCATGCTGTGAAACTTTCACTTCTGTTCAATGCCAAACTGTTAGCTAAAGTGTCTTTGCAGATCAAAAAAGACAAACCCAAAAACCTGAACAATTATAACAATTCTTCTCCCTATAGCAAGACAGTGATTTTTTTTTTTTTTTTTTTTTAAGCATATAGGCACAAATTTCCACCAGGGACTGACTATATTCCTGATTTATTTTTTTTTTTTTTAATTTCCTTACAGCCTTTTGGTGATAAAAGTTTTTGTTTTGTTTCAGGTCTAGTAGTTAGACTTCTGTACAGAACATGTGTAGGAAAGGGTTTTATGGGAAACGTTAAAAAATAACAGTGCAACAGCCTAAAACAGAAGCCCATCTATCTTAGCAGGTTCAAAGGACATGAGGCACAACATTTTTAATGGCAAGGAAAGGAATAAAAGAGATAAAATACTGAAGTAGAAAAAGAACAAAGAAGAAAGCTTTATAAAATCAAGAACACATATCACGTGAAACAACCATTTCAAACACTGCAAACATCAAATAAATGGGAAATTGATTAGTAAGCCAATCTTCTGTTGTTATAGCTATTGCAAAACACAGTAATAATTTTCAGATAAGTACAGTGGAACCAACATATTTAGTAATGGAGATATTTTATGTATTCCCTGAAGAGGCATCAAATGAGGAATAGTATTTCTAAAGCATTTAGCACTGATTTCAGTACTAAAGGAAAAGGTTGTTTCCTTGTAAACAGATTCATAAGACTGCACATACAAGATGTTTTTATGTTTAGGTTATTGATGAGATAATAGTAGAATCATGCTGTCAGAGCAGATCATACCATTTCCAGAGAGTGTGGAAGAAGATGTGTTTGGGAATCAAACACTCCACAAGGCAGGTTGGAACACCACTGTTTCCTGTGGTTCTGTGATGAGACCTACCCAGGTGGACACACTCTTGCCTGTGCCTGGCTCTCAGTGAAATGCAGCTTTGTTCCATGTAACACATAGCACAAAACCAAGGTTTTCCAAAGAGGCAGTGCTTGCACAGAGATGTTACTGCAACAGAGACAATAACTTCAGTCTAAACAAGTGTTTATAATAACTGTTGGAAGTTCAAGGTATTGATGCTAATAAATTAAACAGATTAAAAAGAATTAAACTATTCAGAATGCCAGTGATTTCAACTTGAACTTTAAAAACTGTAGTGTTGATTTCAGACCACAGAAAGAGAAGAGTTCCACTGTCCATCCCTTTTTTACCCAGCTCTTTCAAATAATGTAATAAAACTTTTGTTGTTTTCCTTATTATTACATGGTCAGGCAAAGACTTGCTACAAAAGCCTCAGGTCACCTAAGCAAGCACTTTCCCTTTTCCACTATTTATGTGCAGATGGTTATTGCTCTCCACTGGGTTTATAACTAGAATCAGACTGGCCATGTGGCAGAAAGCTGAGAATATGTGAGAGCCCAGCAACCACAGATCACTGCTTTGTCATGACAAGATGGCTTATGTTCCTCCTTTCCCAAAGCATTCTCACCTCTTTCTCCTTGTAATGGAATATCCAATTGTTTGTCCAGCACAAATACAATTAAGATCTAAATCTCAGAATAAAACATCAATATTGCATTCTCGCTTGCCTAAACAAGATACATTTGATTGCAATTTCCATTATTTGCTGTGATGTCTGCTAATTCATTTTTTTACATTCTATTTAAAAAAAAAAAATTGTCCAATATATTTGCCTAATTCTTAAACAATTTCCTTGCTCTGACCTTAAAAATGATAATTTTTTGTCTTGGCCTTACAGACGTAAACACAATAGTCCTCAGCTAATGCCAGGAATTGCTGAGTGTGTTTCAGATTTCTGAGTTTGTGGAGTATTTGTCTCCACAAACAGCAGAAATTCAGAGAAAATGGCTTGTGCTCTTTTTCACCTATTTCTCTCCACACACTGAAATGTCCTTAGAATTATACTCTTCTTCCCTTCCACTTACGCTAAAAGTTTGAGTGTTAACATGCAGAGAAAATCAGGGGGTGGGGACCAGGCATGGTGGATAAAGGTGTCTGGGCTGAAACTGAGCCTGGGAAAAGGGCAGGAGTGTTGAAATTTCTGCCTTTGCTTTTCAATGCCTGAATCAGCAATTTAATGTTTTGTTAACTGTCAAATTAACTCTCCTTGATTTCCAATACAGGAATGAAACAAAGAAATACTTCTCATAAACTGTGAGTGTATTCATCAGCAAACAAGGACTTGTTATTTGGCTGATCCAGCACCAAGTATGACACCACATCTAGAAGTGATGTTTCCAGGAAAGTAAAATACCAATTTTTTTTTTTTTTTTCAGTCAAGGCCAAATTCTCCCCACACTAAAATAGCCTCCTTTTTCTTTTCTTTTCCTTTTTTTTTTTTTTTTTTTTTTTAATATTCAGGTGAGAACTGAATCTTGCTACCTGTGTTATAGGAGGGGGTTTTATATTCAAAAAGAGATTGAAACTGTCTTTTTGTCAAAAGAGAGAAAGATTATGGACACAATATTCTCCACGTACTTTTGGTTTGGTTTAGTGTTTTTTCTTGGGTTGATTGGTTTCGTTTGTTTACTTATGGCCTAGAGTATGCAGAAAGGTAAAATACCTGGCAGGTGGATGTCTGTCAAACAGTTGCATGCATAAGGAGGCAGACTTTTATTCCTAGATTTGACAGTAAAAACCCTGCTTTGTCTTTTCACTTCTTCACCTGAGCCTTTGGCAAATATTTGCAGTTTCTTTATCTTGAATACTGACAAGAAGGTGCTTCTTTATTTTTTTTTCTTTTTGTTTTTCTTTTTGTTTGTTTGGTTTTGGTTGGGGTTTTTTGTTTGTTGGTTGGTTGGTTTGGTTTGGTTTTCTTTTACTTTGGCTTAAATCTAGAATTTTTTCAGGTTCCCCTTATAAGAAGACAGTCTTTACTGAAGGACATAGCCAGCATATGAGATGAGGCTTTGTGTCTATGAAATGTCCAGATCCCAAGTACTTCCCTGGACAAGATCAAGATGGTGAAAATCATATTGCTGGACAAGAAGAGGGAGATACATCTTCCATTGACAGGCAAGAAGATTTTCCAGTGAGTAGAAGGATGCAGGACATCTGAACCCCAGGATCCCTGCAGAATTTGTCTGTCTCTCTGACGTGCTTGTATGACACATAAACGCACAGGCTCAAAGCAATTCATCTCAATGAAGAATAGTCCACTCTATTTAAAGCCTAGTATTCCAGATTTTTTTCTGAACCACCTTAGGCAGTTGACTGAACTACCTCTGACAACAGCTAGAATGAGGTGTAATTATTACTGAAAACTCCCTTTAATCCTAGTTTTGTTCATTTGCCACAGTTCCCACCAGAATATTTCACTACAACATTTAGTCCTCCTGGAGCTACTCAGGCAACAAATGCTGTTTGCTTTTGGAAGAGACACAGTGAAGCCTGAATGATCACAAACGATTAGAATTTCTTCCACTTGAAGTACCTTGCCCTGGCACATTTCCACCAGCTCATCTCCCTTGGGAGAGGGCAGTGATCCTGGCAGACCTGAGCAGTATGTTCAGGAGACAGGATGACTCAAACAAGGGTATCACCACTTCAGATTTAACAACACTTGTGCAGACATCACATGGACCGATCCATAGACACATTGGACCAAGGCTGAGGAATGTACAGAGAGATTTTTAGAGTCAAGGAGGAGCAGCACTAGAACAACCTGAAACAGCATTCACAGTCAAAACAAACCCACGTGAGCAAGTAATGGAAGAGGCAGTAGTTGCATGTGAAGCTCACACCAAGCAAATTATTTTGTCCATCCCTAAACTGAAGTGCATTTTCAGGGCAGTGGCTTTTTGCTTTGTTGCTTTTTTTGGAGTGTAACAGACTTTATGTTGTCTCCTCCCACGCCCCAAAGTCCAGACACTTAAGGTGGCCACCTAAGTGTTAGTGAGCAGGTTTCAAAACCTATTTTTGAATCCACTAGACTCAAAAGCATGGATACTCTGTACCTGGTGTTGCAGGTAATATTCACTTTTTTTAATGGGATTCTACTTCCTGTGCAAATATTTTTAGTTACTTGAGAATAAAACTTGGAGTCCAGTTGTTCCCACACTAGGTTATACCACATCTGTAAGAAGGGAGAACATGACTAAAATCCTCCTTCCCATTCTGTAGCCAACTAATCTAAGAAATATATGCAAAATTTAATTATTTTTACTTGTTTGCCAGGAATAAATTTTACAGGTATTTCTCACTTATATCAGCAATGTAAGTCCAAATATCAAGTTCAGGTAAATTGTTCAGAAAGACATACATTTATTTCTTAAGCTTCTTCTATTCATGGTGTTGTGTTTAGACCAAATTTTCTAAAACATTGGCAGGAACATCCTTTGCCATAAGTACAGAAATAAACAGGAAAGGATGGATTCAGGACCAGCACTTAGTTTCCACAAGATCAAGAACACTTTGGGACCTGCATGCCCACCATATGAAAATCACCTTAAGATGTGCTGGTTATCACAGGTGTTGGGGGGAAAAAGGTCTGAGCATCTGAGATGAAAAGGGAAAGGTAGGAACATAGCTGTGTGCAAATCAGAGTTAAAAGTTTGTTTTGCTACACTGCAAGGAGATCTTACCTGGCAGCAGTAGGCACACAGATGAGTTTCAGCTGAAAGACAGCAACACACAGAAACCAAAAAGAGTGGTAGATTTTACAATCAAGTAAAAGTCCCAGAGCAAAAATAGGTAATAGGGAACTTTTAGTTTGAGCACTTATCCAAAAGTGAGGCTAGTGTGAGCAACCAAAAAGTCCATCCTGAAGCTGAGAAGCCCATTCAGCTGGGATGAAATATCATTCATTTGCATGAAAGAAACAGTCTCTGTGAAACACTCTTTCCTGGACAGCTTTATTCACAGGAGCCGTACACCTTAGGGAAAATTCCTAAAGCAGGCTGTAGGCAATTTCACATACTCAAGACCAAGTAATTGCCTTTCAAGTTGATCAAAACTCAGATGCCAAGTATTTGTTGTATTCCATTAATTATTGTTCCTACTCTTTTTCTTTCTCTGCAGCACATTAATTTATACATCGGCATCCCAACAGCTCCCTAGAGGCAGGTGGCTACACTCCAGCTGGCAATGTTTCATCAGCAGTGGGCTTCTCTGTTCAATTTTATTTTCATCTGCTGTCTCCTTGTCAAACTTCTGTGCACATTTATTATTGTTTGCAGTTTGCTATTTCATTCAATTACTTGAAGGTTTTGAGCCCTAGGGATAATCTTGTTGCAAATCGTTTGTGTAATGACAACACTCTCACTTAATTGTATTAAATGCCAGGATCTGCATTTAAAACAGCATTAGCCATACGGCACAGTCACACAGAGACCTGTGAGTTGGTAGATGTTATAGGGGGGCATAGGATAGGGAAGAAGGATCTCAGAAATGTCTGTGATAAAATTCTATCCTGTGTTGGAGTGCTTAGTATGGAGGTATCCTTCTTCTCTAAATACGTAAGGTACATAAGCACGTGCCTGGCAGGATCCACATCCCCATTCTGCACTGATACATAACTCTTGTCATTAGAACTTCCAGATCATCATGAAGCACAGCCTTAACTAAGATACCCATATGGTTTCTTTCAATATGGGTCTTTCCTGACCTCTGCTTTTTATGTGGAAAATATTTAAGAAATAAATTACGCACCTCCTTGTTCACAGTTACTTCATTTAATTCATAGTATACACATGTATTCGCTGCACTTTGTTTCCACATCTACATCACTTTGGAAGTGGGGAATTCTGGAAGACACTTTGGTGCTGATAATATTAATCTACCACTTAGAGCCAAAACTGCCTGGGGATTGTTGGATTAACTGACCCAATACTGTATCCATCAAAGCTTGACACTGGTCAAGTGTCATCCACCAACTCTGATACCATCCAGGCTTTCAACAGAACATCAGAAAAATCCTTGGCTCATGGAGAAAAGTGAGTATCTGTTCAGTTTCAGAGTCAATTGTATTATAGAAATAAAATTATTTCATACAGTATTAAGTTTTTTTCTTGACAGCATAAAATTAACTGCAACCCAGCACAGATCCCACAAGGTGTTCATGATGCTGAAAACTCTTTCAGAGAGAATGTCTCTATAGATTCTGCTGAGTACACTGACCAAACTGCCACCAAATAACACCCTTGTTTTTAACTACAAGCAACACAAGGTATTGTTTCCCATTAAGTCCTGTTCATATAACGCAGTGTAAAGGAATTGAATAAGAAACTGTTGAACGGCATTTGTGGAGGAGCTATTGGTAGGCTCATGTAGAAATCAGATGATTACTAGAGTCCAAGAAATATATGCACTGGCATACATACTTGACGATGAGGAAAGCAATTGGCCCCTAATTGGCATTTTGATGAATAAGACAAACTTTGGAGAATTCTATGGAATCCTGGGGACCTGGAGACCAGTTAAGAAGGGCTTTCCTCTGGTTTTCCTCTGTTGTACATTGTGCTCCTCAAACAAAGAGGGACATTCAGCTTTGGTGTGTCAATGAGGTCAGCTATGACTGAGTATAGAGATTTCTCTCAATAATTCTGTGTAATTGACTGATACATCCTCAAATGACAAAGGCAATTGTGAGCAAATGTGAATCTTGTTTTTTCAGTAACAAACTTCCATCCATTACAGCTAGCTCTGGCTTTATGCCTCAATCCCTAAACAAACTCGAGGTAAGTTTTGAATTTATTTCTCAACATACTACTGAAAATAGGGCCTAGCAATAATTATAGTTGAGAAAGCAGAGGCACACACAGCTGTTATGGAATTATTTTTGAGAAATAAGATCACATGCTTTCCAATTCTCAGAAACTGATTTTCTTTTTAATAAATAAATGGAGATATGCCAAATGGTTTTGCATATCTGTTCTATGATAGATGCCTCCCTAATAATGCTTCTCCTGCCTCCAGACATGTTCCTATTCTGCTTCCATTTAAACCAATAATTAAACTCCCCATGGCAGAGGAAGTGAGCTCTAGCACAGCATTTTAGCAGTAGTTTTTTTAAATCATTGAAACGCAAGGAGAATGCTTGCTTTATTTCCTTATGAAAGGATACCTAAAGAAATTATTTAAGGGAGGTTCTGCTCAGTGGCAGAAGAGAGGCTGAATTCAAGTGTCTGTTGTTCAGGTCATACAGTATGTTTATGTTGGTTGAACTTTCATAACAAGAAAACTTTCAGTAAAGGACTACTAAGAAGTTAGAGAGGAAGAAAGAAATATGGGTATTTTTATGATTGGAAGATACCAGGGCTTCTAATAAAACAACTTACATGTGTCTTCGTCAAGGCTAAGAGACAGAAACAGAAGAAATTTTTCATCAAGACAAATTTTATCCTCTTATGGAGACATATAGAAGGAGACTGATGTTAATTGTATCACCTAATGCAGTTCAGGTATGGAAACATACCAAAAGGACAGAAGAATCTGGCAAATTAAGTTGCTTTATACACAGAGAATTTCCTTAATCAGTGTTCTGGCAACAGTACTTGTATTTTCTTTTTCCTTTATTAAGCTTCCCCCTTCTGCTCTTCCCAGCTCATACTGAAATGAATTCAGTATTTGAAATCCCAGTGTAACATACTCATGACACACTGATTTATGCAAAAGAGCAGACCAATAATCACAGAGAAAATGGCATGCAACCAGTAAAGCTCACTTTTTATTGAGAAAATGGCAGGTGGGGCATGAGTCAGGTATAAATCAATGTCAAGCACTAGCACTTTGACTTAATTATTCAACATTTCTGGGCGTTCATAAAACACTGCTTGAACTTTGTCTCAGTGCATTGTTGTCAGTGGTAGGCTGGAAATTAATTGCTATTTTGACGCAAGGAAAGAGGAAAACACTATGTATGAAGATGGATATGCAGGTTAGGATTAAAATGCCAGAGCACATTAACAGAGATGTCAAACAGAAGTATTAGTTCAGACAGCAAGTGCTGTGACAAGTGCTTAATGAAGCTTATCATTTCTAGCCCTCATTACAGCCATTTCAAACACCATATTCCCTTTCAGGCACAGTTGCCAATCCTTCCTGTCCCATGTGGCTCCTGTGCAGGAGAACACAGACTGTTTTTGTTACCTTGTGGTTGTTCTCACGCTGTGGTAAAGAAATGTTGCATTGCTCATGATCAGTAATCTCAAAAGCATCATGAATTCAAAACTATAACTTAATAGAGTTTCTTTATAGAAAAGATTTAAAACAAAGTTTGAGCCAATCCCAAACATAACTCTCTAATTGTGTTGGTCAGAAAACTGTCTGGAGTCAGTGTTCAGTACCAAGTCCATGTGGTGACTTGTAGTGGCTTCAAAAAACAAGCTGAGTATTTTTAGATGGAGAAATGAGGAAAGTCTTCTCAGTTGAAAACAGCAACAGCATTCTTGGAAAAATAGCTATGTTGCCTCTTTTATTGTGATTTCATAATTGTGTTCTGGTCCACGGCTTGAGATTCTGAAATTGTTTTGCTGAGTCAACAAAATGAACTGGCAGTGATGGAGTACAAGGTACGTAACAGGGTGCTCAGATGTGGATTTGTTTTATCTGTCCCAACATGCTCATTTTTTTCTGCTTCCACTAATTATCTTATCTTTTTCATACTTGTTTGATTTTAAAGGCATTTGAGGGAAAGGCCTTTTATGAGGAGCTGAATGGGGAAGGATGGAACCGGTTCAGAATGGGGAGAAAAATAAATGAAATGGCAGAAGGACAAGAATTATTGTTGAAATCAGGAGCGGACAAAGTGTTTAAGGGGGAAAAAAATAGTAAAACCAATCACAAAAAGAGTTATTGTCAATAACGAAAACTGAAGGATGATCCAGTATTCCAAAGGCTATTTCATGGCTTCAAGGTGCCATGAGAAAAAACACCACATGTAGTTACTAGATGTTTCCCTCAACACTTCTTTATTTTTTTTTTAAACATTTAATTAGAACAACTCCTGTAGAACCTTACCAGGTACTCCTTTTCCCTAGCTAAGGACATGCACACAAAATTTCCTTCTCTTTTAGCAAACAACACTAAACACACTGCAGATATAGTGAAAATATTTATAATTTCTAACAGTTTCTCAAAAATAAATCAGTACAGACTGTTTTGAAGTTC
>JAWWEV010000095.1:11044285-11078027 GCA_035583235.1 Hafferia zeledoni
ATTTAACATAAGGAAACACATCCCTAAAGATAAATGTCAGCTCGCTTTACTTGTGTCATTAGTAACTATTTTTGGCTGTGTCCAAAATGGAGAACACTTCAGTTTGAATGAGGAAAGAAGAAAGAAAGAGAAAGAAAGAAAGAAAGAAAGAAAGAAATAAAGAAAGAAAGAAAGAAACAAAGAAAGAAAGAAAGAAAGAAAGAAAGAAAGAAAGAAAAGAAAGAAAGAAAGAAAGAAAAGAAAGGAAACCAACAAAACCCCAAAAAGGTGCCCAGGGACAAAGCTAAAAACTAATGGAGAAAATTACAATGAAAAGCCTAGATCTGCAGCAGCCTCCTATTCCCTTCTCCTGCTCCCAGAAAGTTGTCCTTACAAGACACATAAGACAATACACCATATTTGCTTGGCTGCAGGCACTCATTTTGCAATCTAAGTTTGAGTGAGGGACTTAAGTTTCCTTCCCATTCCCATGTCAGCTTGAGGCAGGAGAGTGGGAACTCATGGCACTGAAGTGCCTGTTGGATTCACACCTTCTTCTGTCCTGTAATATTTAAATGTGGAAAACAACTTTGTAAAGTAAACACATTATGCAGATTCTGAGTGAAATATCAAATATACACTAAACTCTGATTTTACACATACTTATCTATGGTGAAAGACAGTCTGTTGTTTATAAAATTCAAAATTATTTGCGCAGAGCCTTTTTCTCTAGATCAATTGTACCCAGGCAGAAAATAAATCTGTACTTGCTACAGTTAGTGTTTATACTAAATGCTTAGGTTTGGAAATGTTTGTGGTACCGTGTAAGTGGAAGAACAAATAATTTGATAATGATTTATGAATGTTAACATTTCTAATTATTTTCAGGTCTTAGTAGACATCGTGTATTGCAAAGTTTCGTATTTCTCATTTCTCTTCTAAATTTCTTACGAATTTATATTTAATTTTGATTTTACAGGGGTTTATTTTTTATCGTACGTACACTGTCTTTTGTAGCATCTGATTTTGTAGCATCTGATTGTGGAGTTACACAATGATATATGTGCAGGATTTCTACATCCTGTGTTCTAAACATTCCCAAAGTTTACTAGTAGGACATTTAACTGAAGGGGAGTTTGAACTGTCTGGTGAGCCCAGAGTTATGTTACTGAGGATGCTGAGGAGGAAGGGGATGTGTGTGGGCAGACAGACAAGATGCTCTAAGAGAAAAAGACATCATTACTATAATGTAGCATATGAATATTGAAAGCATAACACTGAAGTAAAGACATTTTAGTGTTTGTGTTCAGTTTACTTGGATGTTTTTCCCCTTAACACTTCCCATGCAGAAGCCTAAACTGTATATGTGACAACATTGTATATGTGACAGCTGCAAATAAACACACCAGATGCTCCGGATGTATGTTTATTTATGCATATATATATTTTTTTCCTTCTTTACATAACTATAGCTACCTTCAGGGTTCTCTAAACACTCGCTATCGATTCATTCATAGTGATAGAGTTCAGGTTTATGGGAGTTGTATTGGTCTGCCTGGTGAAATAAAAACACGGAAAAGAAATGGAGGGCAGCTGAATACAAGCTAAGTGGGCCCTGTATAATGGAAATTACACTTTGTGAGGAAAAATTGCCTACCATTTGCTGGGTAAGACAGTTGTGAAGCCAAAAAAAGCTGTCACTGAGATTCGTTGGAGATATTATGACTAACAGGAAATTGAAGAACTACAGGAATTTACTCTACTCACACAGTGTCTTGTATTTATCATCATATAGTTAAGCCAACTCAGTGCATTATGGCTGAATTTGATCAAACAGTTTTTCTTGCTGTTAATTTACTAAATTAGGCTTTGGGTTGATCTCTGTTATTTCCTGTGTCAGTTTCATTGATGAGTCCCTAGTAAAACTACAATGTGCATCCATACTTGTATTTCCAGGAGTGGGATTAATGCTTCTCATCTCCTTTTTCATTCAATCATTAATTTTAATAGAAGCAAGCCTGCTTTTGGCTGTAAAATCTTCATTCCCTGTTTTTGCAGAGCTACAGCCAATTTTGGCACAGTTTAAAGTCAAACCAGTGAACCTTTGGTCACATGCTTCCTGCAATGCTGGATAATTTAAACTCTGCAGGCAAACTCAGGTCAGTGTAGTGTTGCACAACCAAAATTCCACTTCGCTTTGCAGTTCATTTTTGTTCCCATTTCTTCATAATACACCTTCTAAGTTGTGCTTTCACCTCACAGCGAGCAATGCCTGCTCTATGTGGGCTTTATGATGTTCTCTTGTGCTGTCTGCTTTTATCCCTTCAGTCTCCCAGTCACAGATAATAGTACCTTCATGAGCTGTTACCAGATAAGGAACAATTAAAAATTACTGTTAAGAGATTGCTAGTATTTAAAATTTCAAATACATCCTTCAAATTTAACTTGGGAAAACGAGTATTTACTATTTACCACCCTAAGGATTAGGCAGGTATGATAGACAGTTGAAGGTCAACCACTGATGAACCAACTCCCATTCTGGTGTGTCAACTGCATGTTCATATGAGGTCTCCATTCTTGTTTTAGCTCTGATTATTGTCAGATGGATCAGTTTAACCTTTGTCTTCCTTAAGCAGTTAATACATTTCATATGTCTTCAGTAACACAGTCACTTGTCATCAGTCAGAGCATTAACATACGCAAGATATCAGTCAATTGCATCTCTCTGGACAATATTTCATTGTTTTTACAGTCACTGATATGGCTTATAGCAAAATCTCTGTAAACAGTACAGAAGGAAAAGTAGAAATTCTATCCCACTTTTACAAATCAAAAATTTTTTAAAAGAATGTAGAGGGTAATGTGTTTATTTAGGGAAACATATGAGATCAAATGGATTATTTTCAGTGTACCCACATACTTAAAACAGTTCAACTAGTAATGCATAAAATGTTTGGGTTTTCCTCAATTCCTTGCCAAGCAATGAAGAATTGTCTGAGTCTTGCATCTGAACTTAGAAATGAATTTTCAATTTATATTAAAATATGAAGGACTGATTCCAAACTGTGCCTTTTTTTTTTTTTTTTTTAATCACATTTTTACTTTAAAAGGACTGAAAAGTCTGTGTAGGAGAAAATGTCTTGAAAGTAAGTATAAGCTGCTCTTCCTGAAATAGCCAAGCACAGGCTTGTGAGCAGGTATTCTGCAATCATCACACAGGCCTGAAAGTGCCGTGGTAAATCACTGCAGTTGAGTGTTGTATATGGAAATAACTGTGTTTTATTTAGATTCTAATTTTGTCTTCGAACATCCCTATCTGATTTATAATGCAAGCTGAATTACGCTACCTTAACAGCACTACAAATTCTATTTATATACACATATAACTTATTCTAGAAATAGAAAATGAGGTCAAACATCCAATTACTGCAAATACATGAAATATCTGTGAACACAAAGATTCCACACCATTCAAAGCCTTGTCCCAGAGCATATATGAAGTGCAAATTTCATCACAAAAGTTATGCAAATCTCCAAAAAGGACAGATAAGAGACTTTACTAAGTGAAGTGTTTTGCTGAATTTCAAAAATCTTTATGATTTTGCATATTGCCTGGAGTGCCATATGTGTGTAGGTTTAGGGTGCAGAGGACTTAATCAATTTTCAAGTGAGTACAAAGGATACATGAACCCTGCACGCAGACAAGAACAATGGGGCTTTTTCCAAACCAGCAGTGAGGCAGAATTACTCTGGGCTGGTTCTGCTAAAGCAGCTCAGGAAGAGTTTCCACAGCCCTTTGTGTCAGCAGAATGATGTGAAGGTGCCTCCCAGCTTTTCGTAGGAATTGCTGGTGGAGACATTCAGCCAGTCACACACTCCACTGAGATTCAGAGTTGAGAACATTTTGTCTATCCACAGACTCCACATCAGTACAATCAGTACCCCACAGACATAACTTCAGACCCAATGTATGTATTTCTGTATTTGAGGACAAGAAGAGATGTTGTTTAACTTACATGAAATTTTTCAAGGTGCAATTTATCTTTTTTCTTTCCTTCCAAATTTCAAAGTATAAGTACTGATTTATTTCTTTATATTAGAGATAGGTACACATCATATCTTGCAGCAATAATGGTTCACACCCAAAACTGAAACAAGACTTGGACATGTGTCAGAAATGTTTTTATGCAGACTCTGGATTTGCAGAGTACATAGTTCTTTGGCTAACTGTGGTGAACAAAGCAAATAACCATTTACATTTTATGTCTGTCAAATAGTGTTTCGGTGACTTTTCAGCCCATTTCATAGCCAAATGCCTTTTGTTCAACAACTCTTTACTTTCTTTAGAGGCAAAATTTTATGATGAAATGTGATAAGCCATGCCCTTCTACCTTTTTATTAATATCACTTAGAGCTGTATTCCAGAGCCATTCATCTGCAAAATATGTTCCTACCAATAACCAAACAGAAGAATGAGGGCAAACCATGCCTCAGCTCTTCTTAATGTCATTAAAAGTCTGCTCATACTACGAACTTTGGTACATTTCTTATGTATTGTCACAGTAAGAGGCTTGGGAAAAAAAAACTAAAAAACCCAAACACATAAGCAAAGAGACCAATGCCACACTAGGTAAGGTATGCATTTAAAATAATGATGCTTTGTACCTAATCCTCTAATCTGCCTTGTGAGTAGACCACTGGGGTCTTGGAAAGCAATTCTGCCCACTTTTGGAGGGTAGTTCTAAGTGTACGTATAATATTGATACAAACTCAAGAATACCTGAAGAGATTCTTAATATTGCAGTCCTTCTGAGTGTACACACCAAAAATAACTAATATAAAAAAGTTAATCCATATGTTGATGCATATCTGCAAAGGCATATCTGTTTTTTGTGACCTCACACTGTATCGCTCCTGTGCCAGTCACTGGCACTAGGTTTGACCTTGGATTCCAGGAACTTGATTACAGACTCATTCAAGGTCTGTGGCCAAGACCAGATGAGTACAATTTCATGAATATTGCAAGCTGTTGAATTTTGCTCAATTATTGTGGTTACAGGCATTTGTTTCAACAGAGCACTGAACTCGTAAAAGGGTGTATTCCTGATTGTAAGGCTGTTCTTGATGTCTGTCGAATTATCTAATTATGTTGGTAGTTTTTATTTTGCCAGGTCTTTCTCCTCCTTTCCCAGATGCAGTTATTGACATAACCCTATTAGTGTAAGATCATTATAGTCTGGTCAACAATGATCTGCTTCTGTGCACCCTTTCAGCAGTTACCAATGTGAATTTTTCCATGTGCCTTGATATTTTCAGCATGGCACTTCCTAACAAAGGCAAAGGTCTTGTTTGGGTCAAATGATCCAATTTCCAACAGTCAGCCATTTTCCCAAAAACACATGGATTTCCTTTCCCCTGCAACATGTGATGTGAGAAACCCCAAGGTGACAACAGTACAATTTTTTGTCAGTAAACCATGGGATTTCTGACCAGAATACTGCCTGCTCCTTTCAAAGCATGGAATTGTTGTGCAGTTGGTATAGTTCTCATCACATTTGACATTGCAAACACGTTTTCATGAGAAAACAACAAAAGGGTATGTGCGGCGTGCTGTGAGTCACTCAGAATGGATGCACAGATTCAGGCACAGGCACGTCCTTAGGTCTGTCCTCATTTCCATCTAATATCAGTGGAACAATGCTTTGGTTGCAGAGAGAAGTGAGAAACACTTTTCAGGTGTAGTAAATAAATTCTAGGCATCACTGTCTTTGAAAAAAAATATTTTCTTTTTTTTTTTTTTAAACTGAACCACTGCCATCTGTTCTGCACTCTAATAGCAAGTACACAAAGCAAATAATTCACAAATGTGTCATAAAAAAACAAGATAGAAATTACTTAGATCTCTGCTTGCATATCTCCTGGTCTTAATTCTACTAAGGAAACATCTGCTTTATTTTTCTCTCCTAATTCAGGCAGTCAGAGAAACTGGTCCCTTATCACAATGAAATCTCTGCCATGGTTTAAAGAAGACCAGAGTGCATCAAAGAACCATTTTCACTCACACAGGATGAAACTTGGTAACTTTAATGAGCACTTAAATGCACTGAGTATATTCTTTGGATCTTACTATCGTGTCTGTCATTCTCCTAAATTTATTTTCAGGGTTGATTCTTTTTTTGAGTTGGCAATTAATTGCTTTCAGGACCCTTCTCACCACATAGGAGAAAATATTTAAAGGACAGAGACTAAGCAAACAGGTTTTGTGATGATATCTCACTTAAAAAGTATTATTTGGTGAAGGGAAAAAATAATGTATTTTCTTCAAGATATGTGCCAGCTGTATTTTGAGTAAGAACCAGTTTAGGTTAAGATGGTCTGGGAACTGAATGTAGTCCCAAAGGCTATTTTGTCTGTTGACAGAGTAAAATGTTCTTCTTAAGTACATTTCCATCCTCTCCTTGTCTTTCCTTGGACAGCTTCACATTTTGTGTAGCAGGTGACACAAAAAACTACATGGAGAAGGTGTTCCAGCTGAAAACTATCCTGGCCAGAACAGTGAGTGTTCCCTGGCCAGATCAGGTCCTGGATCTGTCTCCCTAGTGCTGCTAACGCAAGCTCAAGCAGCTGTGAGGAGAGAAAGGAGGCTGGGTCTCCTCCTGTGGGCAGCATCTACATTCACCCTGGAGTTAATGCCAGTAAAGGTCCCAAAAATACCCAGTTATTATGGAAGCAGTCTAGACTGTATTTCTGGCAGAGAATAATCTGCATTGAATTCCACCCATATAGACTTCAAATTGTTGTTTGTTTTTTTTTTTTTATTCTTACCTTTCTTGAGCACATAACACTTGGATGGAATGCTTCGGTCCTCAGGGTTTCTTCTGTGGCTCAAGAGATGATTCCATTCCCAGGAATCCAAGACTATCTCTGCCAGTGAACATTTTGGCATTTGTAAAGCTGGAGAGTGAGTTTCCTAGGTTTTGGGGGATTTTTTTTCTAACCCCCCCAGTTACTCTGAACAGATGTAAGCTCCTCATTTTTCAGAATACAAATATAGACATTGTTGAGAAAGTAGTCAGGACCCAATAGTCCAAGAAAACCAAAAACCTCCCAACCATACACTTTCCTTTCTGTGCTTAACTTTAGGCAGCCCTAAGAGAATTGACATTTCTCTCATTTGAAAATTTACAGATTTAAGGGTGTGTTGTTCTTGTCCATATACTCCAAATGGTAGAGAGCTGTGAAGGCACGACTCATTAAAACTGAGTGCCAAGGTGCTGAAACCCTGACCTTCACTGCACTTCAGAAAAACTCAGTGTGAGGTGGAAAGAAAGAAACCTTGCTTCACTGCATCCTTTTAAAGGCAGACAGTATTTCACTGTTCTTGACTCTGATATAGGTGGCAAACAGTGAGAGGGAAATGCTTTATAACGGTGGCATTGACAGGGGTTTTGTTGCATGTCGTCCAAGCTGTGACAAAGCAAAGGAACCCAAACTAGTGAATCTAGGCCACCCTTGCAAAGGGCTTGCAAGAGGGTATACAAAAGATATTAACCATGACAAAAGCTTAAAAAAAACATAGGACTAATGACTCCACTCCATAAAATTCTCTACATAAAGACATTACACTCTCAGTGGTAAAGTATTTCTCTAATGCACTTGGCTTTATAATCATGATCAGTCTTCACACATGTATTTAGGCTGCTGCAACATGAAATACAGTAGATCTACCTAGGAGCATTCCTTCTCGGGATTCCATGACAATTTCTGTACCTCAGCAGCAGGTTTGTTTTCTCTATTAATTTATGAAGTTGCAGGGAAATTTCTCCCTTACAGTGAACCACTACAGGAACACTTTACAGTTAATAAAACTTTCACTGATGTCATACGTGACCTTACTGAATCTGACATCAGTCATTAGACAGGTAACTTGAAAGCCAGCCTCTCAATATATCAATACATCCATGTGCAGCTCTGTCAGACTTGCATGAGCTTTTAAATAATAAAGAAACTATTATTTGGAGAAGGTAAAGACCAGAATTTATTAGATCCTATTAGAATTGGGATTTATTAGAAGAAAAAAGTTTCAATTGAAAGACAGGATAATTTGAAAGGGAAAAAATGTGAATTTCTTCTCTTGCTCACTAGCTACATGCAGCAAATGATGTATACTTTAAAATCCATTTCCATAACTTCAGTAGTTGTCCATACACGGACACTGCTTATCAGCCAAAAGTCCTAGTCTCTCAGTCCTAAAAGTATGTCAACGGTTGATAGGCTGGAAACATCCTAATGTACATCATAATTCATGTGTGTTTTTGAAGTGTGTACTTTCCACCCATCAACACAAAACTGAATTTGGCTTCAGTAACAGGAGGTTTTCAGAGAAAGTACAGAGAGTGTAAGTATAGATCTGTACATCCTTAGGAACAATGAAACAGAAAGCTCAAGTATCTCATGATCCGTCTGAATGTGGGAACCAGTGTCACCTTAAAAGTCATTGTCTCACCATGACTTTCTGGGATTTTCAGGCAACTGCAAGATGTACTTAGGAAAACTGACATGAAGAGGTTATAGGTTTTTACAATCAGCCAGCATGTCCTTGACTAATGCCATTAGAATGGACTTATTTTCTGCTCCAGAATCTTCTGTTTCAGAGACAGATAGGAATATATAAGGCAGCTGAGATGTTTAGCTCAGAACCACATCTTTAATCCTACTGTTCAAATTTTGGACAAAGGTCTTTGAAAAAAGAGGCAAATTGTGCCAGGCTCAGTCTGCATGTTGGACACGGCCTTCAGCCTTTTCTTAGTCACTGGGGATTGATGATAAAGTCTGCAGATGTTACTAAACCTTCAAAACAGTAATCTCAGAACCAGTCTAATTGTGGAAGGATGTCCTAAGACTCATGTTTGAGAGTAAGAAAATTCAATATAGACAAAAGAAGATAAGTGGATGAATATGGGAAAGGAGACACAGACAACTTCATATACACAGCCATGGACATGGAGATGATCATTGTAATAGCCAGTCCCAGGAAAACAGTTCAGTGCCACCACAGAGCACAGAGAAGAGAAGAACACTGTAGTAGTCCATGTGGTAACTGCAGTTTGAAAATTGTGTTCTGGTTTGGCTCCTCTCCTCTCAAAATGGAGAAATCCAAGAAAAATTAAAGGGTGACAACATTTAAAGCAGAAACAAAAAAATAAATGAAAGCTGGCTGAGTGTATGGTAAAGGCACTGTGATTGAAACAGGGAAAATTATCTGGGTTCTACAAAGTTCAAGCATTCAGGCCATTCCTGTGCAGATAGCCCTCAGGCAGGGCAGGGATGGATCCTGCTGTCCTGGATTGCAGCTGAGTGAGCTTCCTTTCATTTGCCACCTCTTTTAACTTTGTCTTTCCTGTGCCATGACTTAGAGTGCCGTAGAGTATTGCTGGAGTCAGTGGTGTTATTTTGAATCATAGAACTCTGAGACAGAGTTAAAACTCAGTCAATCCCTCCTGAGACTCATTCTTTCAAAGGCAGGATAAAAACAAACCAAAGACAAATTCATGCTCAAGAGAGTGGTGGGGGGATCCTGCTGCTGTGACCATTCCTCTTTCTGGCTTTGGGAAGGCTGGTCTGAGCACTGTGGCTGAGGTTTCCTTTCAGGCATACGACACATGAAGTCCATTTCTCTGCTGAAATAATTTCCTTTGTAGAGTCCCAGACATTAAGTAACACGCACATTCTTAAGGCAAACATGGATAACTTTATTTCAGGAAAGGCTTGTTGTTAAACTGCCAGGTGTGTCAAAACCAAAGCCAAAACCAAATCAACCGCAGGCAAATTCTTCCCTTGTCATTAACAAACTTTTCCTAGGAAGACACCAGTTTTCAGCTGGCCTCTGAGAGGGTCCCTCTCAGCTTGCCACTGCTGCCATCATGCCCATTGCTCAGAACAAACTCAGCTGCCTCCAGTGCCCACCTCAACACTTGTAAATAGGTTTAGGTAATGGCAATGCAAATTCATTAAAAACATCCATCTTTTTCCAGCAGCACTTCTAATAGACACTACCTTTAGAAACTGTTTATTCCTTTCTTCCTCACCTAGTCTACCTTTATGTGTGAAAATTGCCCTGGAATAGCCTCAAGCTGAGTAATTGCTTTTAGGAACAGCGAGGTTTTCTGTGCAAGTTTGATTAAAAATGAGAGTAGTGGCTAAACAAGCATTCATAGCTTCTGCAACAGGCTACTTAGGCTAAACCCACCACAGTGTGAAGTTAGGAACATGAACCAAGTAATATTGTAAAGTGACAAAGCAAAAGCAAAACATGTTGCCCCTCCTGCTGTGATGTGCGGGTTCTGGCTGAGAACAGATGTTGCCAAAAGAAGGCATTGGTCCGTGCAGCAGTGGAGAGCAGGTTACACTTCCTGCTGGCCACAAGGCTCCAGGGCTGCATCTCTGATCTCTGTCAGAAGCAGATGGATGTATTTCAGACATTTTATCTCCTCGTATGACAGGATACACTTTCTGCTTTAAAGGAATATCAGCTTTTCTGCTGTACTCTCTCTTTCTCACTGGCTATGGCCTTGCAGTGACCTGCCACAAGACAACCTAACAAAGTAAACTCGTTTTTTTTCTTTTCACCTCGTTCCAAGGCTCATGTTGATGAAGCAGAATTTCTGTCAGCCTCAAGGAGCAGCCCTGTGGCCAGCAGGGTCAGAGCTGATGTGTACACTGGGGTGGTGACAGCTTCAGCAACAGTCAGCCAAGTACCACCTTCATCTGATCTGTTACCCACACTGCCTGATATGATTTAGAAACATCTAGTCAGAAAACTAGCCCTGTCACCTGTGAAAAAAAACCCATTTCTCAAAATTTTCAGGACCCTTGAAGACTGTAAATGGGAGAAAAGTGCTGTCATTTTCATTCACTGCAGAATTTCTTCACAATTCCACCCCTGACACTGAGAATCAGACAAAAGTCTGCACCCTTACTGACCCAAGTGAGGAGAAAACAGTGTGCTGTGACCTGTGCCTTGGTGTGGGCTGCCTGTGCCCTTCAACCACAGGTCTTACTCAGAAAGTCACCTGAGGTGGATATAATAATTTACATGGGTAAGCCCTCATCAATCAATTGGGATTCCAGTGTCTTGATTTTAAAATTTACATCCATTAATGAAAGGAAATGTTTAGTGTTTATGGACTGCTAGACTTCATTAAATCACACTCCTGCACTTTAATGAAGATGAATATCAGAAGATGAATACAAAAAAAAAATGGCAATTACCCACATAAAGATGTTTTTATCAAGAAATTATATTTTTAAAAATATGGTTCTAAGGTCAAATTCTTTTTGTTCAGCATCGACACCTCAATCTCTGGGTATTCATTTCAGATATTTTTAAATTAATTACTCTGATTCTCCTGTTTAAAATGCTGACATTTTAATGTTTAAGAAAAAGAAAACAAACCAAGAATGAATACTCAAAAACTACTTGCACACCTAAAAATGCACAGGAAAGACAAAGTTCTAAAATTTTTGAAAAATGGGGAAACATTATAATTCTCATTTTCCAGATCTGGTCAACTGTCTTTTTTATATTGTAACTGAAAAATTAATGTCTTTTCCTGATTCTCTCCTTGCTTGCTCAACAGAATGGGCAGGTCTCTGTCCCTAGTCAGTGCTGGACCTTCTGTCTGGCTGGTGATGTCTGTCAGAAAAGCAAGTTATTTCCTTGTTTTCCCCCAGGCTACCTTTCTGCACATCATAATGGGACAGCATGCTGGACTTCTTCTGAGCAGAGTCAAGGTCCTTTGCAAGTTTTCTTGGGCTTTGTTCTCCAGAGGTGAATTGCCAAGGCCAGACTATAAGGGGCCACTCACTTGCATAACTATTTTTACACAGTTATTCAACTGTATTTTTTTTTTCCCAGGTAAAAAAGGCTTTTGAGAGTTTTTCTTCATTTTCAATCCAATTGAGCACTTGAATTTCCAAGAACACTTTCCCTTAGAACCTATCTGATGCTTCCGCTCTAAATAACGATCTTAGTAATACATGTGCTTCATTTTAAATTTAGGGTAGTTTTCTGTCAAACCAGAAGGTCTGCAGGTTGGTTTTATAGGCAAACAAGCTATCTGGAGATAGGTGACAATTAGCTTAACCTTACAGTCACTTTATGGCAAGAATGTAACTTTCAGATTGGTAATTTCTCCATGAATGACAGAAAAGATATGACTTAACAGGGAGACTGATGCAAAGCTAATCTGAGTATTATAGAGAGGAGGTGATTAGTTTTAGTCCTTCATGCAATACCAGAAAACCTTTACTGCTCTCAGTAAAGAAACAAGTAGGAATAAAAAGGCCAACTTTCTATGAAGAAATTAATTACTAATGAATATTAATGAGAAATAAATACACTGAATAGATCACTATTTTTCTTTCAAGAGGTCTGCTTGCTACCGCTTTAGACTAGTCATCTGCATGCATAAAAGATTAGTCAATCCAGGTTCACATGGAAAGAACAATTAGAAATTAATCATAGTGTAAAATACCTCAGCATACACCTTCGTTAGCTGTCAGCTGCCTATTAGGAAAGCAGCTCAAGCAATGTGTAATGTGAAAGTACTGATGATGTAAAGTTGGTGGTGGTAAAAGAAGTTTCAGAAGCCCCAAATACATGAGTTCTTCACATGCTTATGGAAAAACAACTTATTCAGCTTGGTAACTAGAGGCTATCTGAATGTCATTTGGGGTTGATAGTCTAAAATACAGCTTCAGTAAAAATTCAAGTTCCATTTATTGCCAGATTATGACATAGTCTACAGTATATCATACTCTTCCATTTTATCTTGTTTATCTATATTCATCTAAGTTTTTCTCATCACATTCAAGTGACTATAGCATGGAAGATAATAGAGTTGTAAATCACAATCTAGTGGCAATTTGTGTTTCTGATTGTCCTGTAGCTCACACCTGTACAGATGGTGGATTCCTACTGGCACCTATGGAGTGTATGGAAACTTTCCCTCAGAGCCAGTGTAGCCCTACTGGGTGTTTACACTGAGTATATACCAAATGTTAACTTCAAAATAGTAAGATGAAACGAAACAGATTGTAAACAGATATTTTTGCTCTCCCAAATGGACTAGAAGCATACCCAGGTAAGGACTCAAACCATTCTGTTATCCATACAGGTGCTTTAAAGCTGTTTCCAACAGTTACAAACCACCTGGAAAAAGAATGCCTGGATGATTTGTGCCAACACAGATAAGGACTTCTAGGAACAGAATGTACCTGGACTGCAGCACTCATTAGTAACCTGGCACAAATATTCTTGAAGCTCTCTAATACCCCAGAGCACCATGACAAAATTTTATATATAAATAGATATAGATATAGATAAAACAGTGATCTAAGAACTAGTTTTTGAAATAAAAATACTTATAATTTATTTCTTACATGTATGGATAGAAGTGTTTCAAAAATGGGCAGTAAAATTTTCACCTTTATGAAAAGTAAAAAGAAATGAAATTTGAGCAAGGATCTGGGGAAGGAAATACAGACTGTATCTGGAAAATAAGTAGCAATACTAGTAAGGCAGAAAAAAAATCTACAGAAAGGTACATACCTACCCCAGGTATTGCTGAAATAACAAAAGAGAACAATGCCCTTTTTGCAATAGAGCTTATTCTGAAGGATTGCATGAATGAAACACATGTATAGAAATGGATCCTAGCATGGCCCTGCACAACAAAGGTCCATCAAAAGAAGTGTGATTTCACCAGGCAAAGTACCTTCATAGCATTGCAAACAAAGCACATACACGGATGGTCCAGGTTGATGACTTAGCCCACAGAGCACCCTGCTTGGTCTGAGACCATTCACACACATACACTCAGATGAACACCACTACAATTTGGATTCAAACATCTGACCATGTCTTCTTCCCACGTTCAAAGGTACCTTTAAAATTCTGGTGGGTTTTTAGTGAGTTACACTACCTCTGGAGATCAGTCATGGAAGGGGGAGCTTTTGCTTGTGTGTGTGTGTGTGTGTGTGTGTACATGTTTAGCCCTGTCACACTGGTTGGTTCAACACTGCTGAGATTCACTGGGATAGGGAATCCCACCTGGGACACTGCTGTCATTCATGAGAGCAAAAATACCACAGTGTAGCTGTCATGGAGCTGCACTCTCAGACATGCCACTAGCATGGAGTGAGGGGCAGTGGTCCTGTGGCAATACACAAGAGGAATGTCTTCAGAAGCATTTATGGCCAGGGGCATTTCTTTCCACATGGGCAATGCATATCTGGCAATTCACTGCAGAACACAGCTGAATACCTGTCAGGATTTTCCTGTAAAATGCCAGTACCTGAAGGGAGTCTAGAAGAAAGCTGGAGAGACACTATTTACAAGAGGATGTAGTGACAGAAAAAAGGGTAAGAGTTTCAAACTGAAAAAGAGTAAGTTTCTATTAGATATTAGGAAGAAATTCTTTACTGTGAGGGTGGTGAGGCATTAGCACAAGTTTCCCAGGGAAACTGTGGCTGCTGCAGCCCCATCCCTGGAAATGTTCAAGGCCAGGTGGGATGGGGCTTGGAGCAAAGTGGTCTAGTGGAAGGTGTCCCTGCCCATGGTAGGGGGAATTGGAATGAAGTGATGTTTATGGTCTCTTACAACCCAAACCACTGAGATATTTGATGACTCTATAACCTTTTAAAAACCAGAAAAGGGGAGAAAAAGATTATATGAGACTAAATCTACAGTTCTACTTGCACACAGATTTTCTTTGACTTAGAACTTTGGCACCAAAAGACAATTAATAACAAACAAGGTTTATCACAAAACATTAAATGTGGCATGCAAATATATTCAGAATGCATCACGAAAGCACTGAGATATGGTCTGCATGACAGTGATCGAATAGTCACATTTTATAGTGTTCCAGACATGTCACACCCCTCCAAAAGTCCATGACTCATCTGGTGCATGCTGCATGATGTTAATCAGGTTGGGGTTTTGAACATAAACTAAGAACAGCTTCAGAAAATATAAAGCTGAAGGATTTTGTTGTTGGGTTTTTTTTGTTTTCTGGAGCAACTAGTCATGCTAAGGTACAAAGTCTTAAATAAGTTATAAAAATGTAATACAACAAGCAAAGAGGAAAATGATAGTTTAATATGTACATTAATTCAGCTTGGAATAGATGGCAGGAGATTCTCTATGTGTATACAGAGTTTTAGACATAATTAAACACATTTATACCATTAAAACTCTCCTTCCTGCTTGCTCTGGTACTTGTGGTACTTGCTGTGATACTCTAATAAGTAACCCAACTGGACAGGGAATAGAAGAGAAAAAAACAATTTCTCTAAAGTCACCTAAAATGAGGCAAGACAGATCTTCTGATTCTTGCACCCAGCTTTTAATTAATAGTAATGGTCTAAGAAATCCATCCAAATATGAATAACCTACAGCTATAGTAGTTGGAAAAAACTAGTCTGTGCTCAGCTTTGTGTAGGGAATTCACAGTCCTCCTCCTGGACTTTAGTAATCACTGACTCTTAAAGCTGCCACCAGGACATGATCTTTTTGGTACTTGGTTAATTACTCAGACTACTGTTCTCTGGGATCAGGCACAAGAACATGCTATTTTATCATGACAATCAGCAGAAAGAAATACTAATACTGACCTTCAGTGGGCTGTTTCTCTTGTTCCTCAATTTCAACGCTGTCAAGATTCAATATAGTGAGAAGGGAACATTAATTAAACATGTTTCAGTCAAACACAGAGCTCACAGACCTAGTCTGAAAAGTTTAGTGCAGTGCTACGGTGATCACACAACCACTGGAACTTCCCCAAAACAGCAATTAACTTGATGATATAAAATAAAAATTAAAAAAGGCAAACCTTAATGAGCTCTGTTGATACAATTTAACCAACTCTTACAGCTGCATTAGGTGCAAGGGCAAATGGGAAAACTGCCTTGAACTCGGTCACTCTTAGTGCTAATGATGTATCGTGTGTGCTCTGTGCTCACTGCACACCACAGGGATCCTGCTGGGATTGCAGTTGTAGCCTGCAATACTCATCATGATATGACTCTTTCCAAGGCTTTAAGTCTTACTCAGCTCATTAATTTTTTGGCTTTCTTTTCATGTGTGTGCTTTATACATCATTAAGCAAACATTTCTGGTTTTGTCTCAAAGTGCATGCAGATTATAGAGGTGAATTGCTAATCAGCTTAGAGGTAGGACGGGGACATTAGCACAAACTGCAGGTGGGTTCCTGCTGTGTTACCCTAATGTGTGTTAAAATCAGCTTGAAAAATGCATCCTGCTTTTTCACTGAGTGCAGTGTCACAGAGGTCAATGTGCTTATGGTGAGCTTAAAATGCCAAAGAACACAACCTCCTAATTTTTCCTGCTGATAACAACTATTGGAAACATTTCTATTTTCTTACAGAAATCAGAAGTGTTCAAATTTTTAAATGTTTCTTAGGCAATAGGTTAATGGATCCTTTTTGAAGTGTTCACTTCTAACCTCAGGTTCAATTGCATAACTGGTGCTGACAGTGATGTTGCCTGTGTTTGAGAATGAAATTTCACTCTTGACATACTCATACAAACAGGATTTAGTTAGCAATAAGTGGGAAACATCTGCAATGTGCAGGCTGTATTCCATTTTAGGGTCTGAGGTTAATGCTACTGCCATGTAAAAGTGCTTTGCCCTTGAGCTCAAGTGACAGAGATTTCATTCTGATGATGGTTAATGCATTTCAAACAGGATGACAGTCTGCAGCATGAACTTGGTTCTCTAAATGGAAAAAAATGAAGGAAAAAAAGTTCATAAGAGATATCTGTAAGGTAAAGTCTTTTAAAATAGGTAGGGAGTAAAGTGTTCGAGTGTAGCATCACCACCTCACCAAAGCCTTATCTGTGAATTGCACTCAATATGTTCAGGGAGATATAAACGAAGCTGATGGCCCTGGCTATAACTAACACTGTCACAAGGGATTATCTTCCCAAAACACAGCAGCAGCAATCAGCTATGGGGGGGCTCGCTCACTGGAGTTGCTCGGGTCTAGGTCTGACTGAGTGACCCCAAAGGAATATCTGACTTCTCCTTTCCTTTTCTCTCACACTTGCCTTCTGAAGTGATGGCTGTACCACTGCTCCAGGAGCAAATTTGAGCTCTGGGTGCTCTGAGTTAGAGAAAGGGGCCCAGGAGCTGGGGCTGTGTCACCATCTGTGTGTCTACTGCTACCCACACTGTGACTTCTTGCTCTGCATGCCTTCTGCAAAACGGATAACACACAGTGTAATCTGGGAGGGGCACAGGAGGAAATGTCCCTTTTCAGCTTAGATCTTTCCAAGAGAGTTTGAACCAGTGGATTTTGTACTATAGAAAAAAAAAATCTTTTTTGTCGTCATCACCATCATCATGGCCTACAAACAGACTTCTAAAGGCCTTCCCACTGTGGCAGCTGTTGTTATCTCACAAAGGTAAGGCAAGCTGCAATAATCTCTGGAGATCTGCAGACGAATGAGTCACCTAAGTTTTGACTATTTGTGACTCAGATCCACTGTGAAGAAACCAAACTTTGGCTAGGCATCTCCTGAGCTGACGTATGTGTTTTAGATGGTTACATTTATTGAAAAATATTTGGATATCAGCTTCCTGTTCTTTCAAAAGGATCTTTTCTCTTTCTTCTTTTGTCAGGCAGAAATAGCAATTGACATCAAACTTCACATAATAAAAAAAATTTCAATTTTAAATTTAGGAAAAATTATAAAGTCCTATGAATACATTTACTCAATTCTTTAAAATAGCAGTGAATGTTAGGATTTTGATCTTGTAATTTCAAAAACTCTTTTGACAGTTCTACTGAGGTTGACACATTGACACAGTGTGTCCCTTCCACACTTTGTCTCACCTACACAGTATATTAAGACTACAATGTCTTAGAATTGTAGTGAAATTCTTCTTCCTCTCCACTCCCCAATGTCTCCTTCTGTAATAGAAAAAAGTATCCTCTGTCATATCTAATGCAATTAAAAGTAACTGGAAAAAAAGGGGATGAAAAAATCTCTTTAAGTTGGAGGAATAAATTTAAGTCTGCTCAGCATCAAAATGAGTGAGCTCTCTCAGCAAAGTCTCTAGTCTAACCAGCTCCATGGAATTAATTGAGGGTTTGGAGCTGCACCTTGTTGGAAAGAGGGATAGAGAGAAGATGGGGGAGGAGAATTCAGACTGTAAAAAAAAATTAATTTAATCACTTATTGTATAATTCTATTTGATTCTTGACTAGTAGACAGGCAGCCTTCATTACCAGCCAGGCATTTAGCAGTGGATGTGGTTGGTCATCTGTAATCTTTTCTTCCTTAGAGCTTGTTACACTTGAAGCAGGACTTGCAGACTGCCCTACTCACACACTGCACCTGTGGGATGAACTGGAAGACACCCAACAGAGTCGTGGGGAGCTGGCACTTGGCCACACTTCACCACAAGAGGTAAATGTGAAGCTCTAGTGTAGGAGTTATATAGTCATGAGGTGTTGGACTGTGGGGGAGGAAGGAGTCATTCACAACACTTCACAAGAACAACAGCAGCAAAATCCTATGCGGGACACAGGTATTTGGGTCATGCCTTGGGCAGGGGGAATTTCTCTGGAGAACTGGTAGCTCTGACAAGAGCTGGGATTCCCTGGTGCTCAGGGAGCTTGGACATAATGTACAAACATGACTTTGTGGTGAGAAGCAAAACATAAGTGTGCAGCATAAACACCAAAATGTTTGAGTATGAATAGCTAAACAATTCCATCTGTATCCTGGATGTTCCTCTGGCCATTCCTAGGAGGTCTCTATGCCCAGGCTGAAAATGGAAAGAAGATATGGCTAAAATGGATGAGCAGTTAAAAGCTTCAAGAGTGGTTGAAAAGTTAGCAAAAGTCTGCAACATTATTATTATATATTGAAACTGAAATACTTGAGGAGCTGATCCAAAACTATAACCAGACAAGAACTGGAAAGTTACCAGAGGAGGCTTCAGTCTCCTAACAGAGAGGTCTGGAAACTGAAGCTTGACATCCTTGGAATAAATATAAAGTGTGTAATGTAAACATTAAAGGTAACTCAGTGCTACTGTACTGCTGATTTGTGTGGGTCCTCCCAGAGCAGCAGCTTTATGTCACAGAGCTGAATATTTTTTTCTAGATTAAATCTGATTTGACTATCTGGGCTTTTGCAGCCAATTCTATGTTGTGATATAGGAACCACCACTTCATAAAACCTTATGACTTCTGAAACTCAGAAAGCCAGTTTAGGGGGACAGGAGGGACCTTTTTCCCCTTGGGGGAACAATCCATGACAACGGGTTTGTAATAGACTGAGCAGCTCTTGAGCAACTCACATAAAGAGTTTTAAAGATACTTAACACTCTTGATTTTTAATACAAATGTCTAACTTGGGTGATTCCATAATTGTGAACTCCTGGAAAAGCACAGAGGGTGCCACTCATCTCCACTGAACCCTGATGTGTTGATGCTGTAGCAATTTGCCACTTGCTGTGATCATTTTGCATCAGTGGCATTTGCTGAGGTTTGTCTTAAAGGTGGAAGTTTTGCTTTTCAATCTCATGCACTCGATAGGTCATTATTATGCACCTGTGGGTTCATATTATATCCCTTAGTACATTTCAAGTGACAGTTTTTCGAAATGTTTGTCCAAAAAGAGGCCGGAATATGAAGCATAAAAATTCTCCCAGGAACAAATATTAGATCTGCCTTTGTAAAGACACCTGATCATATGTGACACCACTTCAAGGCAATTTATCACACCCTGGTGTTAAAATAAAATCAATAAATCACTCTGTGAAAGCATTCCAATCTGCAGATAAATTGTTACTCTTGCACTACAGTTTCTTTTGGTAATGCTTTTCCATGAACAACTCTATAAATATCACTATCTAGAGGAACAAAAACACAGTTTAGACAGTGTAAATATACTGGTAGTAGAAGAAACAAGCAATATGGACTAATCTATGATCTTCAATATTTTATTTCCTTTCTTACAACAATACTGGTTTTGTCTTGTCTTCTGATTTTCTTTCCAGTATCAGCAAAAGCCTGGGGGCTTTTACATGGCACAGCCATTCCAGGTGGGGCTGAACAGTCTCTGTAGAGCAGCTCATGTTGTCAGTAATGCCACTGACCATGGAGCCTTTGTGCTTCTTCCTGTTTCTAAACCACCAGGGGAATAAAAAATAAGAGTTGATATTTTTCACTCTTTCAGCTGCAGAACAGTCTGGACAAGTCATAGCTCTGTTCCCTGTTCAGGATCAATATTAAAGTCAGTATCAGTGAGAAGACAGTAGACCCTTGAAGACCTAATTCTACTCAAGCTGGCCAGCCCTAACCCTGTGAAGCTTCCAAGAAAGGAAGGGATTTATTAATTTAATCTGCACTGATTTGATCTATTATGTACATAGATTACAATGCTGTTTTAAATCCACCAGCAAATCAATAAATTGAAGAAACACTCGTGGATACACTAATGATATAAATAGATTTTACTTGAACTCCTTTTATGCTGCTACTCTGAGCAAGTCCTGCAATAAATTAAGAGATTTGACAAGAGCAGCTTGTTTTCCCTAATTCTTTTATAAAATTTTCCATTACCATCAGACTAAGATTCTGTATATGAGGACAGGTTAACACAAGTAAAGCAAAGAAGGAATAAGAGAGAAAATATTGAGAATCAAAAAGGAAAAGCAGAAGCACTTAGGGAACTGTTTTCTATGGATGAAACCTTTAATTTTGTTTGCTAATTTGCACTCTGAACAGGGACTGGGTCCATTAAAGCTAACCAGAATCCCAAAGAAAAGATTTTTCTTTTATTTTGCTAATGTTATAAGGATATAATGCACAAGTTTCAAAGATAAGCAAGACTTTCATTACCTCAAGAACCTTACAGTACCCAAAATACTCTTGGATATACAGTAAAGTGCTTGGAGGAAGGAAGATTCGGAGTGAAGGGAGAGAAATTTATATGAACTATAATCCTGTCCAGAACTAACCTGTTATCTCAGCATTGACATTTACTTGACTCAAATTGATAAGTGCTTGGTAGATTCTTTACCAAGACTGGAAAAAGAGCTGGAAGAGTTGAAGAAGTGTGCTAAAGAATGGCTACTGAAAATAATAGTTTGCTGTTTTAGTCAGAATGCTAACTCCAGATACATTCTCTGTGACTCTCTTTAAATTAATATTCCTCTTCCAAAGAGAATATTTCACAAAAACAGTCTTTTAATTAATGTAACAATAACAAATGCCTGAGGCAAAATTCCATTAGGTGTGGGAGGTGTTTATCCATCCCAGGATAAATCCACTTCCTTCAGTGCACAGCTTATAATTACCTCTCAGACTCACTGAAAACCATGAAACAGAGCTTAAGGAGTGAGGATCTCCCTGTCAGTAAGTGCTCAGCCCTAGTGGCTACCCTCGACCATCCCTCTGAGCTCTCCTTGGCACCAGTCAGCAGAAGGCAACAATATGAAGATATTCTCAACATTAATTCAGCACAATACAGAGTCCTATACTCAGACACCATATAATCCTGCACACATTTATTATGCTCATTGCCTAATTATACAGTTTTAGGCCATATTGTCTAATTTTGACTCAAATTAGAGCAGTTTAGTGATGCATGATTTGTTCTAGAGAAGAAAAGAATAACCCAGACAGCAACATCTGAAGATTTGGCAGGTCCAGGATATTAGCTTTCAATGAGAGATGTCTAAACTCACACATAATTCTCAGTGTTATAAGGGTCCCCAAAAGAATGACACAGAAAATTAAAAACTTATTATTAATATTTTTAATTGTACTTCCTAGGCAAATATTCTTGAGTGCAATTTCTTCAGAAAGCCGAAGGGTGTGCCATCATCTTTTTGCTTAAAAAAAAAAAATTTGAAGAATGCACAATGAAAGGAAGGTATACAAATATGCTTATGCTGTATTAAAGTACATACAGAACACTGAGAGTTTTACGGCCCTGTATATGAAGCAAATTAATGTCCATCATTGTCAGTCATATGCCATAGATTATTGAAAATTATATTTAAAAATAATTGCTTACATTTCCCTGTTTCCATTTCTCCCTCTATGAATTGTCAGTCTTTTTAAGTGTGATCCTAGTTCCTAACAATTTTCCTTTTCAGATTATTTTCATGTATCAAAAAAGGAGTTAAAAAAAAACCTTTTTCTTTTTTTTTTTTTTTTTTTCCCAGCCAGGACATCTATTTGTTTTTCATTTGCATCCTCCATATTTTTTAAGATGTGCAAGATTTCTTCTTGATCTTAAAAACTATTCCCCAGAACCTTCATTTTAGACCACATGTATCCCTTTCTTTTGCTTATTAGTCTAAGCTAAATTTGTGTACGTGAATCCACAGAGACCCCTCAGTGCACAATTTTGGGTGGCCTGTAAAAGAATCAAGGGCCAAAATCGAAAGGTGAACAATGAAAATAGAATTTTCTATGAGAAGAAAAGGTGTGGTAAGCACATGCTCTCCCTCCTTGTTGCACTCCTTTTTTGGTTATATATGGCTTACAGCTTTTGAGGATACAGGAGTATCCTGGTACACATTTAATTTGGGCTGGCTTGGCTCTGTGTGCACTGCCATGGTCTGAATAGCCAGGTGAGACAGGAAGCTGCCAATGGTCACAGCCACCCCACATGGTGTGAGGTAAAAGATCAACACCTGAATGGCAGAAATGTTGTCTTACAGATTCCATCTCACTGGCAGTTCACTTGGTTTTGGCCAGAGGTCCCTCTTAAACTTCTCTTCTATACCTACTGTTGCTTCCTTTGTCTGGGTTTTGTTCAGGTTCCAAGCATTATAGGTATATGTTGCTGTTAATAGACTTGTTCTCCTCCATCTTGCAGTACCTTTTTTTGTCTTTTTAAAATATACAAAATTGCTTTTTGGTAATCCTAGGTCACAGCAGAAATCATTCTGTTGTTAAAGTAACTTTTATTATTGAGTTACAGAACAAAGAAAACTGTAGACATCACTGGTGTCATGGAAACAGAGTGTGGCATTTTTTTTCATTTTTATAAAAAGGAAGGATTAGAAAAATATCTAAAACAATTGCCTTAAAAACTCTCCATGGTACAAAACCACACCAGGAATGCAATTGGTGTTGCTTTCATATTTCATGCTATTATAATAACTATTTTACTTACATTATATAAAATGTTTACTGTAAGAGCAAATTCCGTAGTTTCCTGTGCCCTGGTTGTTTTACACCATCTCAGGATTTATTCACCAGGATTTTGCACACAGCTGGGAATCTGCACACATTGTGGGATTGTAAGTATCACCAGACTATCGTGCTATTATTTTTTCCAATCAAGAGGCCCAAAGGTGGAACAAATTTCATGCTTTATTGCACAGGAACATGAGAATAGACAGGGACACAATAAAAAATCCAACTGACTTGCGTTACCCTTGTCCTATCAAGAGCTGAGCAAACATTATCAACAATCATTACAGATCAGGAAATTACTTACTCAAACAAAGGGTAGAGAGCATTCAAATGTTAAGATTTTCTCCTTTCACATGTCTACAGTAATAGCTGAAATAATGTTTTATCCATCAAGATTTTTAGGGACTTTTTTCAATTAGCTACAGCATCTGAAGTGTAATTTAGGGACAGTTCTAATTGAGTATTCTGGCAGGTGGTACATATTTCTGCTAATTATTTTACTAGAAATCCTTATTTTTCTCAGCTAGCTGGGAAACCAGTTAGCAATGACTATTCTCTGCAGCAGGGACACGTGGCACACTTTATTGAGCTACTGAAGGGGGAATGCAACTTTAACACCAGGAAACACTTTTTCACAGTGCAGGTGTCCCAAGCACTGGCACAGGTTGCCCAGAGAGGTCATGGAGACTCCATCCTTGGAGATGTTTAAGAACCATCTGGGCATGGTCCTGGGTCAAAGTGTCCCTGCTTGAGCAGTGGGGCTGGACCAAATGACTTGCAGAGATCCCTTCCAGCCTCAATCACTCTACACTGTCAGGAGTCACTGGCTTTGCAGGACTTTTTCATAGTGAATGCTGTGTGTCAGTAAAGTGGAAATACTAATATTTCCTTTGTCAGGATCACAGATTATCTTACACTAATCTATAAATTACAGATAGGCACTGAATTAACTCCTTAAACCTCAATCCAGCAAATGATGATACCCCAGCTACTATAGCAGACTGGAAGAAATCGCCTGGATAGTTAGCATTCAAAATTCTTGAACTGGAAAAAAAAAATTACTACTAACCTTTGTTTTCTTTATTTTTGTGGTGTATATTACTACTTCCTAAAATAGACATCTACTTTTCAATCAACAAAACCATAAGAACCTCAGTCCACAAAATAACAAGCCTTAACAGGTAAGAGAAAATGCTGGGCTTGAGGTTTATCAGTCTCTTTCGGTGGTTAGGGAGAAGACACACTTGTCTTTCTTTGCATATGCATAGCTATTTCTTAAGCTTTATCAACAAATATTCATGACATTCACAATAATGTTTATGCCTATACTGTGTTGACACCCAATAGTTAATACAACGAATGTAATTTAGAAACTTTAAATGACTGAGAGACTGGAACGTCATTATCCCTCAATTTGGGTTGTCAGATAGATAGTGAATAGTGTGTGCTGCTCTTTTCTTACAATCTATTTTAACAGGTAAGCTGAACACCATAGAAACACTTAAGGATTTGGTAATGAGACTACATGGGCTGATTTTGTTAATGACCAAAGAACCTACCCAGTTGTTCCCAACCACTGCATCACACCTTTAATTTTATTTGAACCAGTTTGTGCTTATCCTCATGCACAATGAGGGCAGCTCTAGAAATTTCTTACAAAGTTATCCAATCCATTGTGTTGAACATAGTCAGGCCTTACATGATGCTTGCTCTCCCTTACAATCAGGAGTGGGTTCCACAGCTTTGATGTGGTTGGGCTATTTGCATTTTTCATGGTATCCCCTGGGGGCATCCAGACAACATAATGAAATCCTGCACACAGAAAACACTTAATTTTACAATTCCGAAGTTCCAGAAGGGACAAGAAATATCTTGTAGTGACAGAAGTTACTTGTGAGTGTGACAAGATTGGGGGTTTAGCCACTAGGCAGATTTATTTCTCTTGAGAGAAATATGAGAGACACTAAAAACTTGGTTTTGGCTCAAGATATTGCCCTGACTTAAAAAAAAAAAATCAAATTTTGTGACTACACTAACATCATTTAGTCTTAGCTCTGATGTAGAATTACTTGCATGTTTGTGTGAAATCATGAAGTCTTCTGAGCACTCTAAAGCTGTACTTGACACTTTGGTAAGTTCTAGTCAGTGTTGACTCACCTCCTCTGGCTTAATTTTCAAGCACCTGCAACATTCTTTATAGGAAGCTGCACAGGTAAAATATCAGAAGTCAGCATTCGTCATCAGTAAGAGGCAATATCCCATATACTTTGTAATGTTCAGGAAAGTACAGTCTTCCATTAAACAGAAGGAGCTGTCTAACTGAACTTCTGAAAACAGGAATCTGATATTCCTTTGTTAACAAAAAGTTTTATACAGAGAGGTGAAGGTTAGGATTTAGGATTAGGATTAGGACTTAGTTTTCATACTTAGAAAAAATGTTTATATTAGGGTTTAGAGCTAGGTATGTTTATATTCCAGTTTATACTTTAAATGTGTATGTATTCAAAATATTCATACATTCAAGTGTTTATATTTAGGGTTAAGGTCAGGCTTATGATTTATGGTTAGGTTTTAGACTGAAGGTAAGGGTTACGTTTAGCACTAAGATTTGATAGGATAAAGTTTAGAGTAAAATGCAGGTTAAGCTTTACGGGTTTAGGGCTAGATTTTAGGGTTTGATTTACGGCTAGGATTAGGGATTGAGTTATGTTTATAGTTTTGCTAGTGTTTAGGGATAGACTTAGAGCTTTATATTCTACTTATTCTACACATATAAGAGAGAAAGAGAAAAAATAAAAAATCTGAAGAGTAACTTCAGACAATTTCCTGAAACACTTTGACAGTGACTGCTGAAAGGCACCCAGGGCACACAGTTGGATTTATATCCATTATTTAAGTCTGAGCTCATAGAATTTGAGATTCAACATTTCTGTAACTCTCAAACTCTGCTATTAATGCAAGAGTCTTTAGATACCTCAACCTGAAATGTTTACATACATCTCAGATTCTTGCCCCGTGTCATGCCACTTAATTCAGGAGAAAGAAAACACAACCTTCCCTTAAAAAGTGTATGATATTGATTCCATAATTTGATTTTCTTCTTCAGACTTCTGTCTATTCTTCTTTTCTGTTCCTCAGTCTGTCTGTTATTCCATCACATCACAGCCAGCAGTACCATAATATGATCAAGGTTATCAGAAGGCTAGAGGAGTAACACTGAGAAACTTCCATGGTGCTGAAACACTTCTACATGTGTTCATAAAGTCTTCTGTGGTATTATTTGGTCCCATGCCAACTAACAGTCCTTAAAATAATTGATTGAAATGACTTGAGCATAAATTCTCTAAAGAGATCATTCACACAAAGTGGTTTGTATCAAGCTACCCTCTTTTGGAGCTTAAAACTGTTTGCATAGTCTGTTCAATGCCAGATAGCTCTGTGGCCAGGGAATCCCAGGTGTGGTTAACACAGAAGTAAAGGCATGCCTTCAGTGGCCATAGCAAATATTACTGTCATTTGAGAGAAGAAATTACATTGTATTTCAAGTCCTTTGAACAGTTTCTTTTGGGAAACCTTAACATTTCTGTACTCTTTATTCTTTGGTACTCTAACAACATCGCTTGCTTACATTGCAGTGTGAATGAACACCTGAATTCAGAAAGGGAGACAACGCAGTTGAAAATGTCTGCACAAGGAGTAGGGTAGCTCCTATCCTGCCCAAGGTCAAAATTTATCCTTTTTTTTTTTTTTTTTCATAATTACAAATAAACAACACTAAATTAACATCTCTCTGCAAGTTGCTGCAATAGTAGCATGGTTTCCTTGTAAGCCTATTCTTAGTTTTAGATTGCTCAGTCTAGATTCATGGCTTATGCATTGCTGACTTCTGCAGCAGTGAGACCAAAGAGCTCTGAAGCCAGAATAATCTTGCTGGCTGTAATATCACTTGAAGAGTTCAGGCATGTGTGGCATCCCACCCCCAAGGGGAAGGGAGCACTCAAGATTTGTAAATGCTCACAGATAAAAAGAATGACAAAACTCAGAGAGTCTGCAAAAGCCTAAAATACTTTTCTTTTATAAAATTACACACTTGACATGGAAATTGGTATAAGTTAGTCCCCAGCCTAGGATAAGCACACACAGCGGGTTTTGGATAAAGGGATAGGGGTGAAAGGGAAGAAAGGAAGAGAGGCAGCAAATTACCAGTTTTGGCTGCGGTGTTGATCCAGCATGGGGTGTCCATGGTCCTGAGTTGTGCAGACCTGGGCTTTGTGGGGGTGCCTTTTTACAGATAAGTTTTTCCTACCCTGAAGATAAGACTCTCACTTTCCATGCAAATTAGTTACAATGTGCAGTCTGCTTTTCTTTCTGGAAATGGGTTGGAAGGCTTCAGGGGTCTTGGGTGGTCTTCACTTCCCTCTAAAATCAATGCCCACTTTTGGAAATAATTTCTGCACTTGTGCTGTACTGTGTTGTGTTTATTTCCAGGAGCCAGAACAAGGATGTTTATCATGGAAAAGTGCTGCCTTCCCTCCATATGGCTCCCTTCTCCGGTCACATCCTGTTCTTTTTTCACAGTTTGTTATTACCAACAATCCTTGGCTGTCTCCATGGTTATCTGGCTATTGATGCTTGAGACACAGAAATTAAGCCCCTCCTTTTCTAGGCTTCTACACCACAAAACCATCTTCTCTACAAAGTCAGAGGAGAAAGTGTCCATAAATGCACCCTCCCATTACTTCTAGTCATGACGGAGATATGTGGAAGTGGTTCTTACATTGAGCCACAACTGAATGTCACATCTGCTCTGGTGACTCTGCTGGCTCATGTAGCTTGGCTGCCCAGTCTGATGGATATAACCAGAGCTGTGAAACCATTGTGGCTCACAATGTGCCCATGAAATCACCTGCAACTGTCAGCTTCTGAATTAAGTGATGTGCTCATCTGCACATTTGCTCACGGGCATCTTGGCAGGATCTGTACTCCTATTTTACTGGCATGTCCTTTGATCAAAAGGATAGTAATCACCTTCTGAAAGCGTAAGTCTAGAAGAATGAGAAATTCATTACTAAATGAGTTTGCCATTATTAGCTTTGCAATTGCTCCATTTTCTTCATGTGGCTGCTCACAGATCCAACTCCAATGCTCTGCAGCATTTGCAGGACTCATGTCATCTTTTGAAGAATAGCAAGGGTCTTGCACATTCCCCACACCACCCTGGGTTTTCCTCTGCTCTTTGCAGAGGAGTCAGAGCAATTAAAGTGCTCCCAGACCATGGACTGCTGTGATGAGGCTGCAGATTATTGAAGACCAGAGGTTTATCCTGGGAGAGTTTCCATGTAAATGCAGTTATTTCTGCATTTCCAATGAACCCTGGATTTTATATACAAACACCCCAATGTTTCTCTCTATTTCTTGAGTAAGTCTGAAAATCTCAAAGATCTAGCAGGCCCTTCGTATTCTTAAAGGGTAACTATGAAAGTGCAGGTGAAATATCTCCCAGCTGGAAGTGACAAGTTTTATACCCATATTGAGATTCACTATACAGGGTCATGTACATGTTCAGTAGTAAGTGTAACTAGTTCAGAAGAGTGAAAGCAGATGCTTCCTAAATCCTGGTGGTGTCTCTGTTTCTTTATTGTTTATTTGGTTTGGGGTTTTGGAGTTTTTTCTTTTTGGTTCATATAACTATAAATCCAATGCACATGGAACAGTGAAGTTTCAGTTCTAATAGAATTTTGTTGTTAATTCTTTTTGCCCTGCTCATCACAGACAGACCTATCTCAACAGTCTTCTCCAGGTTAACATACAACAAATGCTCTTTGATATATTAATTTTAAAAATAAATAATTTGCTTAGGTTGTGGGAGGATGGGGTTGTATGGTTTTGGGGGTTTTTTGTTGGTTGGGGGTTTTTTTGTTGTTTGGTTTGTATTTTTAATATTTTGCTTATTTAAAAATTAAAGGAACAGAAATTCAGATTGTAAATATAATTCAAAAGACCAGGACTGTGATGATGTGATCCAAATGTAGTAATTCATACTATGAGAAGTTATTACAAATTGTGCAGTTTTGTTTATACTATCAGCTGTACCTGAGAAAACTGACCAAAACCAGAAGCATTTAGTAAGTGGAGTTCTGGCAGTAGTGTATTACTGAGATAAGAAAAACATTTGCTAATTTTTGATTTTTCTAAAGCCTGTTTTTAACATCTGCCTCATACTCCATCATGACAGTCTGTGGTGCAGAAGAATCAGCTCAGTGTTACTGGGCCACACACAGTTCAGCTCCTGTGAAGAGTGAAAAGCCACTGTAGTGAAATTTTTCACTGCAAAGCAGAGAATAAAGTAGTTTAAGTTTTAAAAATAAGAAATAGAGGTAGAGCTGTGAAGTGTTGTCTAAGAAGAAATCCTTTTTATTTATCATATCTTGTTTTTCAGAGTTTTTCATCCTAAATTGACTGCTCAGTATGAAACAGCTTATAGAAAGGCTGTGATTGCCACTTGTGTCACAGCCTACACAAACACAGTGACAGCCCTGCACTTCACCGTGACTGTTCGTGCTTCTCTATTTCAGTTCCCCATTTGTTGCCTCACCTTACCATGGAATGGTATGGAGTTAAAATCAGAAGGAAAACAAGGGTTGCTATGGAGCTTGAAAAAACTATGTGATGTGTAATATCTTGATAAATCAGTACCAGCTCTTTTAACCACATGTCAGTTTGGAAAGAATGTCCTATCTGCACATTACTGTTTACATATGATGACTCCGCCTTGGAAAGAAGATGTGCCTGGAGTTTGTATCCCTAAACAGGATCCACTCAGTAGTTTCCAAGCAGCTGGTGGGTTCTGTGACCTTTCTGCACTCAGCCTCGATAGGACTTGCATCGGGTTCTGTGGATCACAGCCATGAATGAAAATGGATGAACTTTTGCCATTGGGAAGCCTCTCAGGAGTTCACATGTCAGCTCCATACTCTGTAATTGTCATTGTGGTTTGTATGCTTGTTAGCCCTGTGTTGGCCTATACTTGTTACACCAACTCAAGTGCTCTCAAAAATAGTGCTCTCAAACTCATCAGCATTTTCTTTCAGTCTCGATCTCTCATCTTTTTTTCCCCAGCCTGTCAGCCCCTGCAGTTACTGGCTTCTTCAGGCTGCTTCTTTGGCTCCTGTATCACAGCTTTTAAAAATTAGAAGTGTTTTGACCTGCAGTGTTTGGAGAAGAAGTCCAAAAACACCACATGATTTTTAGGAGCTAATTGGTCCCTCTGAGTTTGCTGGTCTGCGACTGGCACGATCTCTCTCCTGTGTGCTTATTTCTGCTCTGCTCTGCAGCTGCTATGTAAGTGTCAGCAGTGGATGAAGCAGAGGTCTTGGTCCAGCAGTGTTTCACAGCAAATGGATGAGTCTGATTTAGAAACAGCATGTCCTCTCACGTCTGTAACAGAAGTAGACAAAATAACTCCAGTATGGGCTGGCTCGTCCAGCTCTGACAGGCTGCCACAGACTGCCTGTGCACCCCAAAGGAGACAGATGATGACAGACAGTCTGACAGCAACACCACAGAGCAGCACAGTCAGGTACTGAAGAAAACTGCCCCATAAGAATTTGAAACCAGGCTTTTTAGCATAGCCACCAGTGGATACAAATAATCAGGAAGAAAAACACACTTTAACACATTTATGTACATATTTACTTTTCTATTGATCTAGCAAACAAAACGAAATTTGTAATCTTAGAGCAAAAGAAACATTGTGGTGACCACCTCGGTTACTCTATCAGGGCTTAAAGGGTCTTGGAAGCAAGTTAAGGTTAAGAAGATCACTGTTATCATCTGTACATTGTCTCAATGCCATGGAACTTGTCTCCTCTCCCTCCCTAATTTGATGGGAGCACACCTCTGCCATGAAGAGAGAGCTTATAGCAGTTAAGACAATATTTCTTTTGTTCAGTTTTTTGTTTTGTTTGTTTATTTTTTAAGATATGCTCAGCCACTATTTTAGATGTCACCTGTGGCATAGAAAACTGATGCTTTTTGCCCAGACATCAGGAAGTTAGGAGATCTGTGAAAGGGCCCAAAGCAGATACAGCCTCTGGGAGTGGCAGAATGTCCACGGAAATGCTGAAGTCCAGGAAAGAATAGTTGTTTCTTTCCCTTCTCTCAAGTCTGGGGGGAAAAAAATGCTTCAAGAACAAAACAACAACCACACCCTTCATGAACCCCCTTCTTATTGTAGCTGATTAGCACTGTATTACATCTCTCCCAAAGTGTTCCCTTCACTGCCAAAGTGATGTCTGACAATTACAATTAGATGTGACTTAATTGCAGAGCCACTGACATGATATTCACAGATCTTCAAATTTAGCAAAACTGTGAGTAACTGAAAGTTTCCTACTGAAACTTGAACTACTGGAGTGACAGATTTGTCACAGCTGACAGCCATGTAGGTCTGATATCTCCTGGCAGGGTCTGTGTGTGCTGTCTGCTTCTACAGACTGGAAAGAACATCCAAGGTTCCCAATGCTGCTGCTAAAGGCAGCTTGCCTGTGGCAAAAAGGCTCCATGTGAGGAAGGAAATCCTGAAATCCACCTTAAAATCTGTCAGATTATCATCAGTAACAATAGGAAAGAAGTTTTTGGTTACAATGGGAAGCAGGGTTTTGTCAAGCTCCTGGAGATGAACCTGTTTCAATGCTGCCACAGATTTTGAAATAAAAATACATATTCCTGATGCCAATTAGGACATTTTAAAAATAATAATAATAATTTTTAAAAGCAGCCTAAAAAACTATGCCACCATCTTTCAAACACCAGATTTGATCTGTTCAATTTTCAGACACTTCTGTTTACTGTAGATTCACATGTTGCAAGCCAGGCTCATGGATGGGCAGTGAGAAATAAACAGCTACTACCTGGGACAAACATTCCTTATAGCCACTATCACAGCTGTGGCTGCAAATCATTTGTCTCATTCTTTCCCTTTTAAGTTTGATACTATTTGGCTAAACGTGTGAAGTGGAGAAGTGACTCCATCTTTTCGAAAGTGCTGTGATGTCTGTGTAGGGAATTCCATCACAGGAAAGTGCTGGATATTATTGCTGAAGCCTTTGGAAAGAAAATGAATCCAGAAAAAAAAGCTGCCTCTGGCCTTTCAGTCTGTTTGTAGGGCACCCTTGCTTATAAGCAGTTCTGATCCAAGTCATCTACCATTTAACCAGACAACAAAAGAACAAGCAGAAAGGAAAAGCAGCCAGTCCCTGCGGCACTGCAAGGCAGGCATAGAGCCTGAGCACAGCCACAGCAGCATCTGCTCATTACCCGTCATCAAAGCTGTGTCTCCAGAAGCCTTTTTGAAGCACTACCAAGTGAAATTCATGCTTTTCTGCCAATGCTTCTCTGGTGGAGGGTGTTATGGCAAGAGAGACTGATCCTTTCTGCAATTCAATCACAGAATGGTTTGGGTCGGAAGGGACCTTAAAGACCATCCTGTTCCACCCCCTTGCCAGGGGCAGGGACACTTTCCACTAGATCAGACTGCTCAGAGCCCCAGCCTGGCCTTGAACACCTCCAGGGATGGGTCATCCACAATTGCTCTGGGCAGTTGAGAAGTTGCTCTTTATCAGATGAGAAAACTAGGCACAAAAAGCATTCCTGTTCACTGGCTGTTTCTGTGCTTCCCTCAGTCTGGCCCAGCAGATTGTGGATGCCTCCCTCCTCTATGTGAGGCCGTCATCAATTCAGTGAGCAGGATGAGGTTTACGGAGGAAAAGTAAAATAAATTATAAGATTAGGAAAAAAAAAGGCATAAGGAGATATACTAGTATAAGCTGTATATATTTCCAATTTAAGGGTACTTCAAGCTTGTGTTCAGACACTCAGAGTAAGAACAGAACCACAATTTTCTGACTAGATGTGGGCAGGCATGATGCCCATACTACAGATCTGCAAATGAAAATGCACATTTAAGGAATTACTGGAATGATGCCCCACACTTTTTTCTAGTGGATGTGAAGCAAACAAATGCATTAGTTGAAGTGAAAAACAAGAGGCAGTGATGTAATTAAATGAAGAAATTCTATCCTATGACATTGCCAGAAAAATGTGGAAATCACAAAGTTCAGTTTAGATTATCTAATTAAAGTTTCTTTTTTTTTTGTTTATTTTTTGGGGGGTTTGGTTTTTAAATCCAGTGGCTCCTAACAAGTCTATGGGACCAGATGGGATCCATCCCAGGGTGATGAGGGAGCTGGCAGAAGAGCTTGCGAAGCTGCTCTCCATCATCTTCCAACAGTCCTGGCTCTCTGGGGAGGTCCCAGACGATTGGAGGTTGGCAAATGTCACCCCAATCCACAAAAAGGGCTGCAAGCAGGACCCTGTCAGCCTGACCTCAGTGCCTGGCAGGGTTATGGAGCAGATCATCCTGAGTGCAGTCACACAGCACCTTCAGGATGGACAAGGGATTAGATCCAGCCAGCATGGGTTTAGGAGGGGCAGGTCCTGTCTGACC
>JAWWEV010000095.1:11102362-11119607 GCA_035583235.1 Hafferia zeledoni
AAGTCACCTGACAATTTCAGGCCTAATCTAAACTTTAAAGCCTAAATTTAGCCCACCTGGCCAAACCCATGACACTTTCCCCCTCCTGCATTTAAACAGTGGTCAGAACCTTCCTATAACGACACATAAAGGGAAACCTTGCTTCTTACCATGACACTGGGTAGGGAAACCAAACAAATCATAACTCCCTGCAGCCCATCATATTTGTGTAACAGAGGAACAGTTGCAGAGCTGATACCCGTTTCCTACCCTTCACACTTTGCAGACCATATGTATTCTAACCCTGTGTGTTGGGTTGTGCTGGCAAAATGCCAACTGCCCAACACAGAGAGAGCATCCACCCCCAAACCGAGGGAAGAAGAGGGAGGGGAAAAAACCCTAAAACCCGAAATAACAAGCTTCCTATATTATACAAAAGAGAGACAATTGAAACCAGAATATAATATATATATATATATATATATACAATGTGAGAAAAAAACTAACAACAACCATCAAGTCGCCCACCCACACAACACAGACCTCCACCATCCCAGCTCACAAAAATACTCCAACAAACTCCCCCAAAGGATACTTGGCAAGGGACGAGAAAACCAACAACAAAAAAAAGGAAAAAAGGTACTTCTCAAAACAAACAGCTGTGAAGTGGAGAATGAGGCCCAACATCCCCAGCAACAGTGATAGCAGGTCTGCTCAGCACCTGGTCATGAAGGGACTGACTGGGCACCTCCTACATCTTCTTTTATACTTGATTTTGATGTCAAATAATATGAAATATCTCTTTGATTGCTTAAGTCAGGTTATGTTTGTCTCCTCCAATCTACGTAGACTCTCTGGGCTTGCTGAAACTAAAGGCCTAGCTGGACCTAGCTGAAACTAAAGCCAAAACTACCACACCCTGCAAAAGCTTTTGGTCACTCAAAGCAGATTAGCCAATTCGGATTAGCTAACCCTCAGCAGTGCTACAGGAAAAACCCCAAAATTAATGTGCTGTGTTGTGACACACCGATTAATAATTATGAGCTATTTCTGCCTGTGGTTTGAATGGGTCAAGCGGAACATAATCCTTATGAGAACTGAGATATCATAAATCATGACACTACAACAGAAGCAGAAAGAAGTCAAGACTCCTTGTCCAGACCTCCACAACTGTACAGGTCCTCCAGGCTGAGGGGTCACAGTTCATGTGGAATGACAAGGAAAGTGTAAGAGCCAGGACTGACAAACACAGTCCGCTGTTCTAAGCAATTGCTGATCCTTGAATCCATCACTGAGGGAAGCTATCGATTCCCTCTCTGACACCTGCATATTTAACTTAATGCTAGGTTTTGGGTTGTGTTGTGTTGTTTTTTGGTTTGTTGCAATATACTTTGGAAAAAAACCTTCAATATTTTATGTCTGTTTTCCTGATGAACTTGTCATTGAATTTACAGCTATTCCGTAAACAGAGAGAGCTTCTCTCAGGCAGATAAGATTAAAATTATATAGACATGACATGAGTCAAAATGAACTTGGCGCTCAGAAGGAGTTTGCAGTTAAGACCTCTCAGGAGCCACAATAAATGTTGTCTCAGTTACAGCATCTTGCAAAATGTGTTATATTTTGATAACAGGAAGGTGGAATAATCTGTCATGTCTCAGAGTGCTGGAGAAGGGCATTGAGTTTTACCTCCACATCACTGTTTCTTCATTCCAGACTCAAGCACCTCCCAGAAGCTGCATTTGTGCAGCTGCTCCCAGACTCAGAGAAGTGTCATTACAGAGGAAATTCCACTGCCCTTTGCTGAAGAAAGAATATGCTCATGGGCATTAACAAAGAGAAAGATGAAAATAACATTTCACAAACACACGTTCTCCATGTGCATTTTGTGAAGTTTTTCGTTATTTATGTGTCTTCCAAAAGGGAGTTTTATTTGTTCAAAGATGTTAAGAGTAGAGCATGAGTGACAAATAAAGGAAACACTCTTCCTATTACCACAGTGATGGCAAAGGTAAGCATGGAGACTCTTTCTTCTTCCCCACCCCCCACCCTCAATTTATATCTTTCTATCTTTCTTTTTCTAATTTAGGATAAAATCTAGGCTAGGCTACCAAATTCCCCACAACAGCACAACTTTACAGAGTGGGCTCATAAATATCAGACAAGCAAAATAGAGAAATGAACAATATTTTACTGTATCACTATGGACTGAGAAATGTTGGGTAAAATCCAGAGAAGATACAAGATTTAAGAAGCTTGTGTCAAATATAACTGTATGAGAAAGTGCACATGCAAATAGTTCCATTTTACTCTTACTTCACTACATTTTTCCCATTGACTGATTTCTTCCTTTCGTCTCACACCATGAATGTCAGTGTCATGTTAATGCCTTTTTCACCACGATTTGGAAAGGCAATTTATCAGATAATTCAAAAAGGTGTATTCAAACTTTCAGCTGCAGCTGAAAAATACTCCTTTTTATAAAGCACTCAATTCAAGTTTCTCTGAAAGCCAGAAATAGCATTAATAGAAACTAATTTAATATGTACTTAAAAAGTTAACGTTATGTATAACTGGGAAAACCCTAAAGCTTTTTATTGTTAGCTCTCTCTTCCAGCATTATTTTTTCTCTTGCCCTTTATGCTGTTTTCTGCGAATGCCCCATTTTACCCAAGAGAATTTTCCCATGGAACGCTTGCAGAGTCTTGCAATAGTTGGACTGACTTACATTACTACATACATCTGACCAGAGTTTCTGCTTCCCAGTGTAAGACCCATGATACCCATGGGATTTAATCTAAAATAAAAAGCAGAGGGTCATTCCAAGGTTGAAAAGACAAAGGTGGTATCAGACAACTCACAGCAAGATTAGTCCTGTTATTTCTAGGGTAGCACCAGGAAGAACATGCTTAAGCTGGTTCTAAAAGTAGCTGTAGCTACCTGAGAGTGTTTATCTTTTCTCTGTAAGATAACTGAACAACATAAATTTAAAAAAAAAAAAAATCCGAAAAATCAGAAGAGGCTAAAAATTATCATGGCAAAGTAAATTTTCTCAAATTTATTCCATTCAAACATGAAGAGTTTTAACTTATGCTATAAACTAAACGGAAATACCATGTCATTATCTCCAGGAAAAGATAATTTTTGTTATTTTTGCTGTTAATTGGAACGTTCCTGTATCTTTTGTGAGAATGCTCCTGATCTTCATGAAGTCAGCTTAGTTTTCATTTGGGTTCTTTAACAGATGGAAGATAAATTGGTACAAGATAGTGCATTACTATCTGGCAGGCAAGTTTGGGAATCTCTCAGCTATTAGCATGCAGAGAGTCAGCAACAGAGACCATCTTGTGTCTTTAAGTTTTTACTTACTGGTGGAAAGAGGATACACAGAAAGCTGTCTTAAATAATATTGTGGATACACATTTGTATACATGTGTTCAAATACATATTCACCTATAGAGCCATTTCAAATATCCATGTATCTGTATATCTATAGTTTTATTATGGCTTTGGAGGGGTTCTGGCACTATTGCCAGATCATTTAGTATGATTCTGTTCCAGCTGTAGCTGCAATGACATGAACAGAGACAGCTCCTCTGTCAGTCCAACACCATCTTTTTGCACCTCAGAGGGCACTATCTAATTACTTCAGGCAATATTTACATAGAGGCCCACAGGCAACTGAATGCCCTTGTTAAAATACATTCTGTTAAGATGTCACCCAGTACCCATATCCAATCTGAGCAGCGTACAAAAACTATGTCTTAGTGAAGTTAAGAAAAACAGAGTTTACAAGATATTTCTACCTGGAAAGTTCTCTCAGAAGTTATGGAAACTCTAAAATTACCCACACTTGCTTCAGGCAAGGTCTGAACACCTCAGTCTGCAATGGAGACTGATGGAGCCCAGCACAGCATAGAGGAGGTGAGGACAACAGCTGACACTGCTGATAACTCCTCAGGCAGTCTTTGGAATATGCACAGTGTGCCAACACCCTCAGACACTGCTGTGAAATACTGTGGTAAATTCAATATGAATATCCCCCACTTCTCTGCAAATTTCCTTAACCACCCAACAGAAGGAGTCATTGCGATCCACCTGTGGGCTTCTGAAAGGCTGCTCAAGGGAAGCCAGAAGGAACAGCGACAGAGCTAAACATTTCAGGATTTTGGAGTAATATCCATAAAACTCAGCTACATTCTTTGAGAAGACTAGTGGTCTGACAACTGCTAAATGCCACACATTTTTTTAATTAGAGAATTCAGACATTTAGTAAGAAAAATAGGAGACTGAAACAGAAAAGTCGTGGGTGGATGTTGCTATGCTACAATGGTTTGTCTGAGAAACATTCGCAGTAGGGGTAAACTGCAGAGATGGTGCACTACAAAGCTAGTCCAGTAGTTCTGGTCATCTCTCCCTCTGTAACATAAGATTCCCTTGTTATTCCTGGCAATGGATTTTCCTGTTAAAAGCCAGGTATGTGGCTTTCCTGTTAAAAGTCAGATCAAGGTATGTGGGGGAGAATCCTGAGACTAGGGAAAACAATTCAACCTCATGAACATCCAGATGCAGAGTCTGCAAGGCAAACAAAAATCTCTCGGACCCAGTTTGTAATGATCCTGCTTGCCATGAGCCTCTTTAAAGAATTGGAGACCCAGGTTCTCAAGTAATTCAACTTAACATTGTCTTGAGAGACTACATCCATTACTGTGTATGCAAAGTGAGTCGTAAAGCAATTAAACTAATTGTCATCTGAAATGTGAAGTAGCAAGAAACAGACTTTCTCAACAATTTCAAATTACTCTAAAGCAGGAATACAACTCTTCATACCTAAGACAGAAGGAAGAGACTTTTATGTCCCTTGCTAAGGTTTTCCATTGATGTGACAATGAGAAGTTCCATGTTTACCTGAATAAATGCCATTTGTGTAGTACCTTTAATGTTTTCAGTGGAAAACCCCCAGATATATTATTGCATTTTATCTATGACTACAAGTCACAGTGTTTATCATAAAATGGCATCTAAGGCTTTTAAGATGGTGATCATCTGCTTGAAAACTAAATTCACATCCTCATTAGTACACTCATTGGTGCCTGGGACCATTCCTAGACACAGAAAACCAGCTGGCTATACCAGCAATTCATTAATGAGTCCCTAGCACAGCTCTGGCCTCTGCTGAAGACCAGATGCCTCTGTAATTCCTAAGCATGACATGGCAGCAAGAAAATTCCAGCAATCTTTACTAATTGGCAATTTGCTTTAAACCATCTTGTTCTGGAAACAAAGAGAGCTCATGATGATCAGCCATGGTCTCTTGTGTGCTTGTTCATGTCAATGGGCAAAGATGTTTCCAAATATATTGAATTTTCTAATTTAGACACAGCGTTTGATTTTCAGCTCCATAGTGAGAACTGCACTGTTGAAAGGAACATCAGTGTATCTATATATTTGCTGTTCCCCACAATCCTTACTGGATTCATTTATTTACATAATATTTTCTTTTTTGAACCCCAACACTTCCCATCAAGAAATTTAGTTATTTTTTCATACTTCATGCTAAGGACAGAGCATCATCTAGGAGACTCAATCACACCACCAAGAAAAGCACTCCTTGGGTACAAAAAGCTTGCTAAAGTGCTGGACCATTGTTCTTCAGAGGCTGCCTATGTGTAAGATACAACCAGACACATTAAAGCTCCTCTTAAGCCCACGGGCTAGTGGATGGATTATAGAGAGATGATGAACTGAAAAATTGCCCAAAGACTCAGCATTCTCTGCCGTGATGCACATGAACAAAATGAGGTTTGTGTGAGTGCTGCAGTGTAATAAAATCCTGTACCCATTCTTCCTACTCCTACCTGTAGTATATGGCAGGTATAAAGGAAGTGGGAGAGAAGGGGGAATGTCTCATATATCTTGGAAAAAGGATGAGAGAGTTAAAAGTTCAATTTAACACAAGAATAATGTACTTTACTCTTAAAAATGAATCACAAGATTTTTGTGTACTTTATATCATCTGTTGTAGGTTTGTACCATGTCCTGAAAAAAGCATATTGTTCAAATAGTTGCTGAAATTAAAGGAAAAAAGATTACTAAACCACCAACAAACCTGAGCCCAAGCAGACAGACATTCAATCAGAAAAGGAAATCTACAGTATCTACGAATACTACTTTCAATTAAAAATAAATTTAAAACAACCCACAGCACTTTTTCTTCTTTTTCATTAAGAAATCTTGCAAGAATTAACAGTTTTAAGGTTTAAACAGGTAAATCTGGATTGCAGGAAAAGGAAGACTGCACACACAGAAGTTTCTGACCGCATGCACATGATCAGTGTTTTGTCAACACTCCTCATAAAAGATCATAAGGATATGTCAAAGACTCATGACATCTTACAGCTATCATTGCATTGCTTACATGGAGAGCTTATTGCAGCCTTTCTATATTAAATAGGGCTTACTAGAAGATAAAAGTGGGGAGAGATTGTCTCCTGTGTACATCAGTTTCACAAACTGGAAAAGGATGTTATTTTTCACACTCACATTTATTCCCCTATTAGTACACAAACATATCTGTGTGATATTATACAAAAAAATAATTACAGCTTAAAAGTGAAACGAAGGGTTTCTCCAAACCCTCTGTGTTTCCAATACAGTGAGAAAACCCTTAAAGAAACAAATAAAACTCAAAATGATTTCTGCATCCAGAAATTAAAGCTGAGAGTGGCCAGATTAACACCTGACTTTCAGTTTACCTGTGAAAATATTACTTACAAGCCTCTGAAAAAGCCATGTATGTATATGACAGATTGTTACCATTATTTGTGTTCTGTTAAAGGATCCAGTGCATCAGATGTTGTGAGCAAAAAGACAGAAACATTGCCATCAACACTTAAAGAACAGTATGGTTACAGCTAGGATAAGAATGAACTGATTAGCTGACGGGTAGAAGTGATGAACACATACCTACAAAGTGAGAGAGAAGAGTGTCCTGGTTTGCTAAAATGCTAGAATTCAAAAAAAAAAACTCCAAGTTTTCAGAGGCCTAGTATGTTTTTCAGCACTACAAATGAAGAGTTTTAAGGAAGCATTGGAAGAAAATAATGATGTGGCTTTTTTTTTTTTCTCTCAGGGAAGCTCCAAGAATTTGATGCCTGCAGGCATGGAAGGGCTTCTCTGGGGGCAAAGGAGGTTACACTCATAGACTGACAGGATAATGGTGTGGGCTGTAGACCAGGGGGAATATGTGCCATACAAGGTCTCTCAAAGTTCCTACATTTAGATTTTTCATGAGATAATAAACATAGAATTGGTGGAAGAGAGAGAAACAGGGCGGAACAGACAAGGTAATAGGCAAGGAAAAGTTCTTTACAGTGACAGCCTGATTAGATAGAAGTTCTACATTTCTTGTGGCTATTAAATATATCACAGTCATTAACCTCGGCCGTCCAGGGATAGCCTAAGAGCATTCTGGCTTTGTGGAGAGAGTAACCTTTTCAGAAGGCAGAATCTGAAAGTGTCAAAAGCAACACTTTAGAAAAAAAATCTCTAAAATACTCCAGGATAGCACTGCACATGTCATTTCTACAGGAAAACCTACATGGCAGCCTGGCAAGTGCATTAATTGTTCTTGTTTGCTCTGATGAAATAGCTGCTTTTGTAAAATTCTTTCCAAGTGAAAGGTCCAGGTGATCCCACTCGATCCCACATGATCGAATGGAGCTTTGAAATAACAGCCTTGAAATAAAGATTAAAGGCTCTTTGAGGTAATTAATTGTTTAAGTTTTGTAAAGTAGGGATTAATGATTAGTGAAAAGACATAATAAGCAATAAAATATATTGAAGCAGCAGACTAAGACTAACACTGACAATCTCTGTACTAGAGAGAAATGCAATGAAATTACTGGGGAAAAATACATCAGGTTTAAAACTGGTAAGGAACCAAAGTAAGTGAAAACAAACATAGATTTTCCACTTATTTTATCATTTTCATCCCAGAGATGATGAAAATCAACTTGATGAAAAAGTACTAGTATTAAAAGTACTAGAACCAGTACAAGTATAAAACTGTACTAACAATAAAATTATGCTCTTTAATTATCAGCTGAAAAAAGTAATTTCCAGTATCTGGTGTTGTCTGTGCTTTTGGTTCCTCTGCCCAGGCTGTCTTGCTCCTGCATCCTTCTCCCTTACCTTCATCTAGAGAAGTGTGACAGTCTCTGACCCCTGTCGATTCCTGCAGCAGGATTTCCAATACCCATTTCTTGTCCCAAGGAGAGGGAGCTCGTGTCACTGCAGCTGATTCTACAGTCCACTTACACTGAAACTTATCTTGCAGCTCACCTCCATGGGAGAAGCAACACCATCACTTTAAGAACTGTAAAGTAAGTACACACAGAGCCTTGGTGGATTTAGGAACATATCACCACCTCTATTGAGGAACAGCTAAAATATCAGACTAAGCTCCTGGGACAATCAACCTCTGTATCAGAAATTTTTTCCCACCTGCTGCTAGGAAAGGGTTAGAAGTCAGAGCTATGAGATCCACATTGTTATTAATATCACGTAGTAACAGGGCAAAACTACAAACTCTGGTGTCCTCATTTACACTTCAAAAATATTTCCTGGTAGGGAAAGCCCTTAGGCTCCTAGATAAAAATTTTTAGGCATGTACTATACTGGATTTGCCATTTGCAGAGAAACAGCCTGAAAGGTTTGGTTATCAGGCTGTAACTCACCGGTTTACTCTCCCTGTTTCCCTTGGCCATATGCCAACCTTTCAATAAATTATGATTAATGCGGGTAGAAACTGAAGGAATCTAAATAAGTCTGGATGTGTGTAGTTCTGGCTAAGTTTGATGTTTATGCAGAAGATGGAGGATTTTCTTTGTTTAAGACCCAAGAGAATAAGATAGACTAGTACTTATAATATTCTGTAACGTGGTAGTTGAGACTTTAGAGTCAACCTTAGGATCCCAGGAAGACCAATAGGTGTCTTTGCTCTCTCAGTGCCATGAGAAAGCTTTAAAGTGGTATGAGTACAAGGGGAGAAAATTAACTTTAGTGTTTCACTCCTAGTGGCAGTTGTTTTAAGGACTTCACTAATTTCTACCCCAGGATGGCAGTGAGAATTATGACTCAATGTCTCCTTGGCAACTCACAGAATAAAGCAATGGTACCAATGATGTTGCTGAGAAACAAGTTTACAGCACACACCAACTGCCACACACATGCAACTCTGAACCACTCCTACTACTCAAAATGGCCCCAAACATGTCCTCATGATGTTGTTATTGTTGCTTCTGTTGTTTTCTCACTGTTTCCCAGTCTTTTGTACTTCTGTTTTTGCAATTATCCTCCAGTAACTTCTTTTCATGCTCAGCTGTCAAGAAACTGCATTCTTAAAGCTAACCCTGGTGTGCTGTTCCTCTTATTTTCTTTTCATCAATAATTACAAACAGCCACCTGTTCCTACCTCGATAATCTGTTTTTCAGAAAAAAATGGAAAATCATCCCTGCAGAGAGGGTTTGGACTTCTTTGGAAGAGATTTGCTTCTGGTGACGTAGCCCTTTTGAGAGTGGAAGAATCAAGCTACAATTTTCTTTCTCATATTTGCATGTGGCTGCTTTGCCTGACTGAGCAGTCTGAGGATAGACGGTCAGGTCACACTTCCTTCTGTTCATACACATGTCTTTATGTGGGCTGTTAGAAATTGATGCAGAAAAAACAGTGTGAAAGAATTGGTAGCAAATTTGGGAAGCCACATGAAAGTCAGTGAGGTGGTAACAGAGAGGTTGAACTCTTCTTCCACGTATTCATGTCAAATCTCTAAATAATAAGTTTGCTTAGGTATGGATGAATGGGATTTGCACATTTTTAATTGCAACCTTCTTTTCTTTCACTCCCTCATTATGTCTGCAATTCATTTCCCCTGTCACTTGCTTTGCTAATAGTCCTTGGTGACTGCTGTGACTCAACCAAGGTTTTATTAAAAGGCTTTGGTATAAACTTCACTGCCACACAGTGAAAATAAGATTTTTTTTTTTCTAAGTTGATTTTCTCTCTCTTGTCTGTCACCAAGACAACACTGCAGCTTCTCTGCTCAGCCACCATCAAACTTCAACCTAACGCTGTATTGCCTAAGAGACCTATGATAGTGGAGAGCAAAGCGATCCAAGTCATTACAGGAGTTAAAAATACAAGATTTCAATAAAAATGAATGATATAAAAAAGCATACCTATATGATCAATTCTTCTCTCCCTCTATCTCCTATTATAACACATGTATGCAATAACAGCATCTGTTATCCTGATGGCTGGAATGTATCCCCAATGTCAGTCATGGGATTCTGAAAACTTCATGACGTTTAATAAAAGGGACTCAAAGGATGGTATTAAACCTGAGTGTAAATGTAAACTCTTCTGAAAATTGCTAAATGATAGGCAAGGGAAAATACATTTAATTTACTTTTGTTCTATTAACAGTTAGGCAGGCTGCTTTAGTTTGAACAAAAAAAAATGTCCTGAACTTTTGCACCCTCAGGAGGTTCTAAACCAGAATTTCAAGCTATTTCAAATTAAAGAACTTCAGCTAGGAAGTAATTTCTTCTCTTAACTCCATCCATTCAATTGGACCCCCAAGACTTAACAGTTTTCTCTTTTCCATGATATTAAACATATGTATATTTGTTTTCCTGAATCAGAGTCTTAATTTAGTTTTGCATTTGAGGCAGAGTCTGCTAAGTTACACATTTCAAAATTAGCCACCAGAAGAGATAAGCAGGAGAAACATTTTCCTTGGTGAGTTTGGTACAAAATACTGGAAAAAACTTTAACAATGCATTTTGGGAGAGGCTGATAATTAGGGGCTTTATTACTTCCTAAGCTATTCTGTTATAACCTTTGCAGCACCATCCTCATTAGATCAGCATGACTTCATGTGCTCCTTGATATTTAGCAGCTGTGCTGTATAAAATCTTCAATCCTGTGTAACTGCAAAAACATTTTTACAAAATGTCAGATGAGTAGGAGAGATGGAGGGTAAAAAGGATATGCTTGTATAAACAAATTTTAATTTCTTTCAAATAACATGATTAATAAAAGTATTTTTGCAAAGCTTTGTGTTGACACCTTGCATGAACACACACAGCTCTCAGTCTCCACACAATAAACTGGAAAAGACATCTGGAAAACAGAAAAAATGATGGAACTATTGTTCCAGGGATAATTTTTTTCATGAATTAAGACCATTTTCTTCAAGGATAAGGGAAACAAAGAGAAGACTGTTGAGGCAGATGATAGCTGAGCTCAATACACTTATTTAATCTTCATCAACTTCCAGGCTTTGGCAGGGAAATGGGAAACAAACAAATATGAAGTGTTTTGTTTCAGATAAATTGAGGTGCCTGTGGTGGGGGTGTCAAAGGTACCTGCATGTTAAAGCGGTATCTGATAAAGCCAAGACGCAGCTCTGATAAGCAATTTGTGTCTTCTAATTTTATCAGGGGTAACATTTCTGAACTGCTTTTTTAAATTTCTTTTTTCTTTTTGGGTTGCCCTGCACACATACTGGATAAGGTTTATATCTGCCAGCTCCTATGAAGAGGCACGGTTTCATTATGAGTGAAAGATTGGCTAAACTTGTAGCAGTGGCCAGTGAGCACATCAGTGGCAAGAACACAACCAGATTAAGCCTTGAGGAAGAACCCTAATGTCCTTAAGGAACTCCAGAACAAAGAGCACACAAGATTCTCATTCTTCTATACACTGGTATACATTTAACATGTGAAATCTATATCTTAACACATGACAGCATGTGTACTGCATGATCTTCAAATGCATATGTTTATATTACTGTACTCCTTGCCTGGTTAAACTGAAAAAACTTGTCCATATGTGCAGGCTTTAAATCCTCATCATGTTTCCTTTATGACACAGTTTTACTTTTCTCTGTGTGGAGAGGGTGGAGAATAGCAGAAGCAAAAAGAAAGGACGGAAAGGTGGGAAGAAAGACTACAAGTGTAAGCAGGGATTTGTGACTTGTTAAGACTCATTCTTTCCACTTCCTGTGCACATTTCTTGTTCATAGAATCACAGAACCACATAAAACTTTGGGCTGAAAGGGACTTTTAAGTCCAACCCCCTCCACTCTGGGAAGATGTCACAACCGACCCATAGGTACGGGGAGTGATGTGGTGTCAGGCTGAACAAAGACACCACATACGTGTCAGGGAGTTCTTCTGCTTTTATTATACATTCACCTTAACTGTGATATTCAGCCCACTCTTTAGACTCAAAAGGTGTTGGTTAACAAGTCTTTAATTTTGTACAGTAACACTTCTGTAAGCGCTCAGGTTCTTACAAGAAACTTCTCAAAGGTGCTGGCTCACAAGCCACAACACACTGCCACAAGCTCCCACTACCACAACAAACTGCAGTATGGAGTATGGAATAGAACATGAGAGTCATGATCTGCCCAGGAAAAACAAGAGAGAAAAGAAATAAAGGCACAGAAGAGAGAGAACAGGGAATATCACCAGTCCATAGATTCTGCTTTGCTGCCATGTGGATGTTCCAGAGGTGGAAAGAACAAGAACAGTGAAAAAGAGGTGGAAAAGAGAGCAAGGGGGCCTGTTCTGCTCCCTTTATAGTTAACCCAGTGCAGCTTCTCATGTAAATAATATGTTTTGTCGTGTTTTGTTCACTCATGCACAGGCAGCCCTTCTTACCCTTCTCCAGGGAGTGAGTCAAAGTGGGAGGACTGAGCAGAGCCTCCAGGTGGAGCAGGAAGTTGGCTCATCATAGCACTGACCCACCTCCACTGGACCCTCTCTTCTAATCACAGCTTTTCTGTCCCAACAGTCAGAAGGGTTGAGACAAATTCTGCTGATGCCTGGTCCTACACACCATGGATCCATTATCCTAAATCCTAAAACATGCGCTGTAGCACACAAGATAGGTCTGTTCAGAGTCCCCAGGCAGCACATCCTAAGTCGATGGAATGTGACAAGATGCAGCCCAGAGTAATGAGGGAACAGGATGATATAGTTGTTATGCTAAATCTTGGCAGTTGGGTGAAGTCCCTGGTGACTGGAAAAACAGAAACATTGCACTGAGTTTATTAATAAAGGGTAGAAAGGAGAATCCTGGCAACACTGACCATGATCTTTCTTCCCAGGCACAGAGATGCGGCTGACAGATCAGCTTGCAAAGGGCTGACATGACCAGTAAAGCCAGACAAGACTTTTCTCTCTTCAGGAAGGTATGTTTTCAGTCACATCAAAGGTTTTTATGACCCTCTCCCCTTTTTCTTATTTTGATGCATTTTTTTAATGTAAAGGAAAATTGATCAAGGCACCCAAAAGCAGTCTAGGCTTAACAGCACCAAAATAAGCTATAAACAATTTCTAGAAGAGTTAGAAGCCATTTTTAATTTTAAAATATTGTTTTACTCTAAGACATTTCATATTGGCCACAGAATTACAAGCTTAGAGTAGAAGTCAGTGTTGTTGCTGACATGATTTTTCTTCCCTCCTTTTACTCATCCCCTCATAGCTATAGGAATCTATAAATCTATTTATTTCAAAATGAGACATTTATTTTCCTCCATCCTTCTTCTCTACCAGTGACCTGAATTTGGATGGTTTATTTAGTGCTGTATGAATGTAGCAATACCTGTGGGAAAGACACTGGAGACCACAGGACAGGTAGAGTTTGATGGTGGAGATCATCAGGCTGGATTAGCCCCATGAAAAAAAACAGGGTTTCTGACTGAAATTCAGCCCTTGCCAGCAGGAAAGAAACACACCCTCCAAGCACACACTGACACATGAGACCTCAAGTTGGGGCTGAGAGATACGTCAGCGGACTCACAGGAGACCCGCCCCAGCCTCTGGAATGGCAGCTAGAGGACCAGTAGGTCAAAGGAGCCTGATGGGATCCCTGAAGTGCCTCTACCCATCAGAACAACTGGTGCCTTCCCTGGTCTTATGGGCTGGGAAAGATGCTGCAAGTGCACACTGCTGGCTCACATTTGATGGTTTTTCCACCAGCCTCCCCATGTCTCCTCTGCAGGGCTGCTCTCCATCTGTTCATCTCCCTGTCTGCACGGACACCAGGGATTGCCCTTACTCTGGTGCAGCACCTTGCCCTTGGACTTGTCAGCCCATCTGTGCCCACTCCTCAGGTCTGTCCAAGTCCCCCTGTCCCATGCCTCTGGATGTTATCCCCTTACATTTGTGTATCAACTGCTCCACTCATTTTGGGGTCATCTGCAAACTTGATGCAGGCACACTCAATCCCACTGTCTATGTAATTAATGAATATATTAAAGTGTTATCTCTAGCATCATCTGATATTAATAATAGTGGAAAATCTCTGGAAACAAAATGATCTTCAAAAAGTTTGGTATGAACTATCTAGACACACAATCAGTTCAAGTTTTATGACCTTCCTTTGGGTCATTGCTGCTTCACCACACACCATAAAGAGCTGACATGATTTGTTAGCACTGAATCTCCAGCAATCTTTCCACTAACAGGCTTAACTATTACCTAGGTCATAATTCCAGTTTTAATTCGCAAAGCAGACACTGTCAGACAATTACTGAAGTGTCTCAAGACAACCCGCATCCCATTTTCTTTCCATGCTGTGGGTTTGGACACCCTCACAAGTCATTGTTTATTTAAATTATTGCCTTCATATAAAATTGCCATACTTCTGAGTGCTGTTCAGGTACTAATAGTCCACATATTCAAAGTGATATAAATGAAACAGAAATCTCACATACTATACCAGACAGGGAATATGTCTATGAAAAAACACAAGGATATGTAACAGGAAGGAGTGTTCCTGCTCTTTGACTATACAAATTTTACATGTTGGGTGTATACTAGTGTTCTCTAATAACTATAAAAAAGGGAAAGTCTTTAAAACAGAAATAGAACTAACACAAAACAGTATCATCTCATCCTAGAGCTCTGCCCTTCACATTTACTGCACAGGAAACCGTCAAACTACTTTAAACAGCTTTGACCATCCCATTCAAATACAGCAATACTCCATGCTGTTTACCAGGAGACACACCTGACAGGAGCAGTGACTGTACTCATTCTGTCAATCTGATTTTTCGGTAAACACAATGGAAAAAAAAAATCAGTAGAGAGAATGGAATGAGAAGTGTTTGAACAACAGTGAAGGGGGGATACACAGAATCAGGAAGTGTTTGTACTTCTCTACAAAAACAGGTGGGCAGGGAAAGATACCAAATCTAGGCAGGCATGTAACTCCCCAGACAACATCATGTGTTTACTACATCTATTAACATAATAAGGCCTCTGTCTTACCTTGCTGAATTGCTTAAGGATGATCCAAACAGATGCCAAAAGCACAGAATAAGTTTCACATCTGGATGCTACAAATCCTTTCATGGACAAACATCCTGTGCCTCATGAGACCCATGAGGTGCGGCTACAACTTCCTTGCTCTTCTGGAAAAGAGAGTGATGGGAAGGCTATGTGGGAGAGCTCCTTTGTTTTTTGTTCTTCACCTCTGTGAGTCTTTATACATAGAGAGTACATTGCCTCACAGAAACTGTTCCCCTGGAAAAAGTAGTGGGTCCTGAGCCATTGTCACTAGCAGACATCCTCTGAGCTCCATATTATGAATAATATCTTTCCTGCAACTTGTTTCATCAGGACATAGGTCAGTGATGCTACAACAGAGAAAAAAAACTTCCCTGTTTCAAGGAGGATTCAATGCTTTCATTGAACTTCCAAGCTGTAAACAAGTGCACCCTATCCTGACATTCAGCATCCTTGACAATAAGTGAGCTGCAGTGTCCCCCTGTGCTTTTTACAAATAAATGTAAAGTACTCTGTAGGAAATGAAACATAGCTACATAATGTATCTCCTAATTCCAGAGGAAGGAACAGAAAACTTTTCTAGGATGGAAAATGAACAGTGCTTAAGTCTGGAGACTGTGTCTTTCTGCTGCCTAGCTAATGCATGAGCAATGACAATACACTAGTGATAAGCTACAGAAGGTAGTGAAAATATACATATGATAATCTTTTTCCCTCTTGTGTCCTCTCATCTCCCCTCGTCTCCTCTCCTCTCATGTCTCCCACAACTTCCCTCCCCTTCCCTTTTTCCCTGTTCTGTCCAGTATTGAATTCAGAACACGCACAACATGTTCAAGAAAAATATTATTTTCCCTTTATCTTTCATTTCTGGACAGCAATTTTCTTGCTGTTTCTGCAGGTCTAAACAATGACCACACTGTCATTAAACATGGGACATACACTGCCGTCAAAAGCTGCTCTTATGTGTATTGATTCAGTGAGACATAACAATAGCAGCTGTGCTTAAAAAAAAAGAAGTTACCCACAATTTTCTGGTAAAAAAAAAAAAAAGAAGAAACATTGAATATGAAAAATACATACCCTCCCTAAAATCCAAATTATAACACTGGCAGATATTACTATAAAGGTGTCAACTGTTACACTGGAAGAGTCCATAAGGAGGCCACATGCTAAGAGCTTAAAGAGAATAAATCCAAGCTGCACATGCAGGAACACAGCAATAACACAGCACTAGCATATCTGGTGCTAAATCAATGCTTTCACAACACAGTCTGGGACTTGGGTTCAGAGACACCAAACACTAAGCCTTTATTCAGGTTAGTAGATTTTAACCTGGAACTGCAACTCCATAAACATGGGGGAAATGGGCTTTTTGGCATTCCTTAGATACTAATTTCCATGTCTAGATGACATTGAGTATCCAAGTAAGAAAAAAGCTGATCCTGTTTTACAAATGCTGAAGTTTAGAAGAGTCCTGATTTGACCTCCATGTGAACATGGAATATTTTATGTCTTATATCACACATAATCCTTCTCTGTCTTTAACAATTAAAATAACAGACCATGCTTGATACAGAAAGTTCTATGCTGTGCCATGCATGACAATCAATCACAGAAAGGGGGGAATGTTTTAACTATTTGCATATTTCTGTTTGACTGCAGAAAACAATTGTACAACAAAACTTGAATAAATGCTGTTTCCCCATGAAAAACATCACGCTTTCTAATTGGAAGTAGATCAGTCTGTCACTGTCATCTTACAACAGTCCTGGGAGGTTCTAAATGATTGGAAGTTGGCAAATGTCACCCCAATCAACAAAAAAGTCTGCAAGGCTGACCCTGGCAACTCCAGGCCTGTCAGCCTGACCTCAGTGCCTGGCAGGGTTATGGAGCAGATCATCCT
>JAWWEV010000095.1:11121006-11134012 GCA_035583235.1 Hafferia zeledoni
ATATTATTGGCTAGAAGAGGTCAGCTGTCAGCTAGCCCAGCCCACTTCAAGTCACCTGACAATTTTCAGGCTTAGTCTAAACTTAAAAACTCAAATTTAGGCCCCACCTGGCTGAAACTATGACAGAGAAGTAGGGCTGTAGAAATGAGTGGCGTGGCTTTTACCATCTTTTCTCAAAGCAATTGACCAGCAGCTGGACAAAGAGGGTGGATCATCACTTTGGTCCTTGCAAATCCAGTACCATTATTTCCTGTGCTAGGAGATACTTTACACTAGATCCCTTTGGGTGGCTCAGAACATCAGGTTTTAGTTTATTTTAGTGAGGTTAAGAACTGAAGGCGCATTTGAGCTGGAAAAGAATGGTTACTTCACACAGGTTTGGTATTGTTCATGTTCTTCAGTCACAGACTTGGTGCAGCATTTGAAAGTGACAGCAAGTTATTATTAAGAAAGATCTGAAAATGGAGCAGCTCTGCAGATCCACAGTGTGACTCAATCTTCTCCCTTTGGTCTGCTGAACATAAAATTTATGCACAGAGCACCGGATTTCCATTGCCTTTTCTGTTGCTGTTGCTGAACTGTCCATGCACCCCTGAAGAAAAAGATAATTTTATTGACAAGATGTCCCACATGTTTGCTGGGCTAGTGATTTCAGCCTGTGCTGACTTGTCTCCTGCTTTCAAGAAAAAGAACCCCTAGAGCACTGCTATAAAAAGACTGTCTTACAGGTCCCAGTTGCTTAATCTTATGCATAAACTGCTTTTATCTTTCTTTCCTTCTTTATGCTTAACACAACATCACTGGAATACACTCCATGACACAAAAAATGCACAGGATCACAGCTGCTCCTTTCAGTGTGTACCAGCTCCCAGTGAAAGATTAGCAGATTCTGTACATTTGTTTTAGTTAAATCAGCACTGCTGGGTTGCTTTGAAATGTGTTGGATGGCAGATTTGCTATGGCCCTCGTCTTACTAGCCAAAATCTGACTGAGAGCTGTGTTCTAAGGCTGCCTGAATGTGATGCTTTGGTGGCAGTCAAAGGTTCCTGGCCTCTGAATACAGTCACAATCACAAAGAAAATTGCAGATATTTCAAAGAGACAAAAAAATAGATTGGTACACACAGGACAAGGGCAATGGTTTGGCTTTTGTGATGCAGCTGGTAAAGAAATGGCCATTTCCCTCTGCAGGGTCAAAAGAGCAGGTTGAAGAATTATGTGGTTTGCTTCTCTGCCATGATTGGATATTCATCAACCAGTCTAGACATGGCCATGGACACAAACCCACTAGTTCTGAGCCATGGGAGCCATGCTTTTATCTCTAGTTTGGGGCAAATATGAGGCAGTTTGGCTTAGGCTGCTCCTCTTTAGATAGTTTCTCTACTACATGTGCCATCTTGTATAAAGTCCCAGAGGCTAATCCAGCCCACTTTCTGTCTCGTTGCCTCTCAGCAGTTCCTGGCCCTTTTTTCTTTTCCATTTCCATGCTTAACCAGGCTACACCATCTGCTGTAGAGCTCAACCATTGGCATCTGTTCTGCATCACAATGTCTGTACCACAGTTTAATGCCAGTTCAACAGGTGCACGCAATAAAAATGAGAATCGTTGGGGCACAAGTGATATTTTTGGCACTGATTGATGGCCTTGATTGCAGACATTTCAGGAAGTCCATGAGTGTGTGAGAAAATGATCTGTTGTCCTGCATCAGTGGCATTGCTCTTTTGGTAAATTGGTGTTCCTGGGCACGTGGCGGTGGAAAGAGAGAGCCCTTTTGTTCTTACCTGGCTTTCATCTTGGTTTCCTCCTGCATCATGTGATTTAGTCTTCAAAAAACATACTAGGATGCCTCCTTCCTAGGAGAAACATTTGAATAATCTTCCAATGAGCTCTAATGGGCTGCTGCTCAAACTGCCCTGATACAGTGATTTTGTTTGTTGCTTAGTTCCTCTTGTGTAAAGAATGAAACTTGCATCCGTTGATTGCTGATTTTGCACACATCTTGCTTCATTAGTGTCTTTGCTGTTGTTGCAGTTTGTTTGACCACATGGCTTCACCGAGGAATTCTTTGGTTGTTCTTTGAGTGGAATTTCTTCTTTTTTCCCATTGACTGGAGCAGGCTTCCAGTTTCACTCTTCAAGAGAAAAGAGATTTTTTTCCTTAACAGAATTAATGCTGATTTATTTTTACCAGGCCACGATGGCATTAAACATTAAGCATTAAGCAGGCCCCTGAAGCATTTCTACAGGGACTTACATGACATTAATTCATTTTCTGCATCTGCTAAGACTGTCAGCAGCAGGGTCACCTGTGGTTTTGCACTGACTTGTCCTCTCATGGCACTTCCAATCTCATTAAGTGTGATAAGACATGAATATAATTTGTCATGTGGACTTTCCATGAATATCACTCTCTCTGTATTAAAAAATCAAACACTCCCTTGCACCTTTTCAGAAGATTTTACTTTTTAGTTTTCATTAACTGTGCCCTTTCTGGGACAATAAAGCAGATCTCTAATCTCCCTCTGTTTTTTTCCCTTTTTTAAATTTTTTTTTTTTAATTTTTTGTTTGGTTGGTTTTGGTTTTTTCTGTTTTGTTTTGTTTGGGTGGTTTTGTTGTTTGTTTGTTTGTTTGTTTTTAATTTCCCATTAAGTCACATTAAGACATCTCTTAATCATTTTCAGACCTAAAGGAAATCTTTTATGCCCATAAGCTCATTTATTTCCCTACATAGCCATCGAAGTCAAAGGCTACTTGGGTGGAGAAAAGTGGCTTAGACACCATAATACAGCTTGTTACTGAAAAGCTTCTGGAAAAGTAATATGGTTAATATGAGATAATAATATCTGTGAGTTTTAATTAAATCTACTTTGCGTCCTGAGCAAGGTTGCACTGCCAAAAGGGCACCTTTTACTTGCACATAATCTCCTTGGGGTATAGCTCTACAGTGTGAGCACCTTGTTGTGCTGTAGTGTCTCTTTGTTATCAGCCAACTGCTGTAATTATGTCACGTTTTAAGTATTTGGGCATGTGCTTTGCAACTGTATATCTTTTGTGTTTCAGTTGGAACAGATGTGCAAATCACCCTCTGTGTCAGGCAGACAGGCATCCTCATTTCCCTTATCTGGAAGAAGTAAAATGTGTAGATGTCACAGAAACTTAACCCCACTTGCCTTTTGTTCCAGTCAAAAGGGTGAAGCACAGCACAATGCTCAGGCAAACAACTGAAAACCAGAAAATACAAAGTGTCTGAACACATTTATTTAGCTCCACTGTGTGAGGGGAGAGAGATGGATGAGATTAATCATTCAAGGTCCTGTCTAAATGCCTGCCAAGTTTAGGAAGATTTATCTCCATAAGTTTGGGATTTGTGACTAAATTAAGTCCTACATGAGTTGCTGTGGACTGCTAAAATTATTCTGAGGGCGGCCCAAAATTGATTGGTAGGAAAAGAAGTTTACCTTCTTTTCTTTTGATGATTCATAACTCCTGTCTCTGAGGAAAAAGGGGAAGTGAAGAAAAGATGTTGCTGTGACTCTTTTGAAGTGTCCAAGGCACTGCAAAGAGAAGTTACTCTGACCTGCAAGGTGTTCAGTGGTACAAGCACCTCACTTTTCATAGATATTGACACCCGAACTAGCAAGCAGGACATCTCATTTGATTCATGTGAGTTTTTTAAGCTCATCTTTTCAGAGGACTGAACACACATAAGTGTCCTAGGCCTTTTGATTATGAGATGGATTATCAACACAGATGATCTCAGACTTTTAGAGGTAATCTATCCGAGGATTTTTAAGGAAAAAAGATTGGGTTTTTTTACCAGACCACTGTTAAGAATCTGACAGCCAGCATGCACTGCTGGAAGTATTTCTGGTTGATCTGTTGGTTTGCTCAGCCTTGCACTGGTGCCAGACTCACAGAGATGGTATAATGCAGCTCAGAGGGCAGCCTGATAATAAAAGTGCATCTACCCTAAAAATGGCTTAATTGGACATCTCTTAGGGTAAAACCATCTGGTCTGAGGGCGTGGGGTGAACTACAGGTAATGGAAAGACATACTGCTACCTCATCTCTTGCCTACAGCCACGGTCCTCTTAGTAAAGGCAAGGACAGGGCTGGAAATGGGCATTCCTGAGCATCCGACAGCTTTGTACATCTGACTTGGATAAATCCCTTCTAGAGGTTTGAGTCTTTTCTTTACCATGTCAGCGACTGAGGGCCCTTTGAACTCAATCATGTTGAGAGGTGTGAAATGCTTTGATTTTGTGTCTGGGGTGGACATCTAAATATGAAAAAAATTTCAAACATGAATGATCACTTCCTATTTCAAATCTGCTCTGTGCTGTTTGCCACATCCTATCTATACTGACAACTATGTTTATGTCACTGTTGCTGCTGAGAAAGTCCTTCCAGCAACCTTTCTCCTGGAGGACATAGATGCCTTTTGAAAATACAGGAATCTGGTTATTTTAGCAGTGGAAAGAATAATCTGGGTGCAATTAATTTTCAAGACAGTTTTATTTTAAGAACACTTACACCTAAGTCTGTGAGGAGAGTTAGAAATGCAATTCCTGTGTCTCTGGAGGCAGAAACTGAAGGCTCAGGGTTTTTTCTCACCTAGTCTGACATTTGGGAATTCCCATCATTAAATGTTGGTAATCTCAGTTTTGGATCTCACCAGTGATCCTGTGAAATTGTTCCCCCTGCCACCAGGTGCTTGGCACTCAGCTGATTGCAGGGACAACACAATGTTCTCATCACTTCTCGAGGACAGAAGGTGTCATCCCAGTGGAATGGACAAGTCTTGTGCTGGTGAAACCTCCAGAGTGACTTTGAGAGCCTCACTCAACACAGCACCAGTGTGAGCACACACCACCTGTCAGAGGAGCTGCAGGTGCTGAATGACCTACGTAATTGTGACCCACTGAGTGGTACATGCCTGTTTGAATACCTGTCTTGGCTCAGCTGCAGCAGGAAATTTAATCACACTCTAAAACACTTTACAAGGTGCCTCTGTGGCAAGGGATGCAAACACTAACTCCTCAGCCTAGAAGGGACTCGATTTGCCTTCTAGTAAAATAGAAGCATTCCCACTTTTTCAGGGAAAGTGTCCTGGGTTGAGCTGGCAAAATGCCAACTGCCCAATAACAGAGTCAGTCTCCCTCCCTTCCCGCTGAGAAAAGGGAGAAAGGGAAAGAAACCTGGAAACTCAGAACAGGTTTAAACCCAAACTAATTATAGTATTTATACAGAAAAGAGAAAATTAAAAGAAAACTGCAATATAGTACACTTACACAAGTTAGATATAACAAAAAATATCTCCTCATTCCCCACTGAACACAAATCCCACAATTCTAACTACAAATCACTCTGGAGAACTCAATTCCCCAGAGACAGACCCAAGCAAAGAGAAAGACTAAGAACAAACATTTTACTTCCCTAAGATAACATGGTGGTAAAACGGTGCTGTGCCTGGGCCTCCTGTCCCTCCTGGGATGGCACAGTGTGTCTTCCTGGAACCACAGCTGTGAAGCAGCTGACCAAGCCTCTCCCACATCAGCTCCTACACTTGAGATGATGTTGCAATTTGGTATGGAAAGCTATTGGCTAGAAGAAGTCAGCTGTCAGCTAGCCCAGCCCAGCTTAAATCAGCCAACAGCCCCAGGCCTACCCCAAAATCCAAAGCCCAGATTTAGGCCCACACCTATCCAGACCCATAACAGAAAGAGAAGCTGTTCTGCTAGTCAGGAAGTTCTTTCAAAATCACCTAAGAGCACAAGGCGAACTAAGTCAGAATCTTTGAAAATTAGTTCTTACAGTGTGTCACTTAAAAAAAAAAAATTAGAGTGTGGCCTTGGCTCTTCCAATCTCCCTGCTGTATCCAGCCTCATGCCCAGCACAGATACTGGGCACAGGTGGCTAAGCCTGCAAAATATTGTTTGAGGTGGGAGTCTGAGATATTTTTAAACTGGCAAAGGAAGAAATTTACAAATTAGCGGGGATTATGACTCTATTCCTCAGTCTCTTCTGGAGGGATAAAGACTGAAGTATCTCTAAACATCTGTCTGTTGCATCCAAAAAATGAGAGACTACCTTTACAAGCTGACATTTAAACCAGCCCCGGAGGGGCTCCCTGTGCCTTCATGAGAGCAGGGTCACACAATGCTGTTCTGTGCAAAATGCACCAAGGGGGGTTTCCCTTAAAAAATATCAGAGTGTTGATTTATAAGCTTCAGAGGACATTATTCTACAGTGAAAGCCAAGCTTAAATTGTAGCTTATTCTTCTTTTGAGCAATATTCCCTCTTCTCTCTCCCCTCCTTTCTTCTCTGCATTTAGGACCTGAGAAGCAGACATCCATCTTACCACAGAATATGTCAACCCAACTGCATGGCCTCATGACTTTGTCCTGATGTAGGGGCCAGTCTAGGGCTCAGAGAGCATTGTCAGTGCCCAAACCATGTCTCTTGATACACCTTTGTACCCTTGCACAACTCACTTGCACACCAGCTTCACTCTTGCCTCATTAGCAAGCCAGTCATTGAACTTATGCACTGACTTAACTGCCAGGTACTGGGTTTGTAATTCCCAGCTCTGATGTCTGACCACATTATTGAAAACTTAAACAAAGAGCTTGAAAGTGCAGTCCAAAACTATGGGGGACTTCATAAAACACAATAGGATTATATGCTCAGCCTCACTCGCTGCCTTGCCAGCTGTCTGCATGCCAGGGCTGGAGGCAGAAGGCGAAGGAAAAAGTTCGCTGGCATATAGCAGGAAGGATGTAATTGTAGAAAGCATGAGGTTTTGACAAGTGATCACAGTTTGCTCACATAGCATGTAGTTTCATCACAGTTTCATTGGATTGAAAGGTTTTCCTGTTTCAGGCTCAGCTGACATCACAGCCTCTTCCAGATTCCTGACATTATTTGCACAATCATCAAAGCACCACCATAGTGCTGGTGTCTCAGCTGTGAAGGGATTGAGGCTCACCAGTATGAATATCACAGTGACTTACAATGTAGTACCATCATTTCCTCCTTTTTCTCAAGGTTTGGCCCCATCTTGTTCCATTCAGCTCCATTACACCTTTATACCTGCTCCTCTTTCCCAGAGGTGGATGAATATTATGAGCAATATCATGCAATCTTCTAGATTATACCCACTTTCACAGAAAGGGAATTTACAAAGATGTATGTAAACATGTGGTTTGTTTTACAGAAGGAAAATATCATTGATATTTGTACTGTGGAATTTGTAGGCAGAAAACAGTTGCAGAAGTAATTAATTCTCCAAGGCTGGAGACAGATTTAATCCTGGGCTCTTTTACTCCTGACAGGGAGCTCATCAGTATAGTTTAAATAAAAAGTTTTCCAGTCACAGGGAGAGGAAAATTTTCTGTGGTTCAGAAGTAATCTTTATTGGTTTTGTTCACAGAAGTGTTGTGAAAGAAGAGCACTTGTCTTGTGCCATGGCACAGGGTTATGAAAAGGAAGTACCCTGCATCTCCTCTGTCTCTGCTCTCCCACAGCAGAGTGGGGCTTCATGGAGCCATCAAATACACAGAATCATTGAAAAACTGAAATCCCAGCTAAGGATCCTGAATACCGAAACAAAACACCGACCTGTGACAAATTAGAAGTCCAACAGTCATGGAACAATATATGGATGTTCCACAGAGATCCTTTTCAGGGGTGAAAGGGCCCAGGAATAACAGACAGGCAGTAAAATCTAAGGTCCAGTTCATCAGGAACTGCAGTGATAAGACAAGGAGTAATGGGTTTGAACTGAAAGAGGGGAAATTTAGGTTAGGTACACAAAAGAAACTCTTCCCTGTATGGGTGGGGATGCACTGGCACAGGTTGCCCAAAGAAACTGTGACTGCCCCAACCCTGGAATTGTTCAAGGCTGGGTGGATGAACAGGGCTTGGAGCAACCTGTGCTAGTGGAAGGTGTCCCTGTCCAGGACAGAGGACTGAAACTCGATGAGTTTTAAGGTCCCTGCCAACCCAAACCATTCCATGACTCCATGATTCTGTCTGCCACCTCCTGCATGCTCCCATCGTTGTCACCACCAGTCCCTGTCTGATGGTGTAGCCTGTATCAGCTGACAAGTATAGGGAGAGAAGAAAACTATTAATTTTCAATGATCTACTATTATGTTTTCTTCTAAATCAAACCTGTCTTTCAAGTAAGTAGGCAAAAAGGTTTATCACTTTATAGATTCTCTGTAAAATAATAAAAAATAAACAAACCGAACCCAAGGAGATTCACACTCTTTCTTTTGTATTTCTGTGTTTCTTTACAAAGCTGCACTTCTGCTTTCCCATGAGGTTCTCAGTGGAAGTTAATGGGGTATTTTTAATTGTTTACAGAAAGTTTGAATGATTGAGCTGCAGCCAAGGAGTAAAATAAATTGGGACCTGGCAGCCAAACAACAACAACAACAAAAAACAAGACTTGTTTTGCTGATTTAATGGTAAGTATTTCCTCAGACTGCTGTTTTCGAGAAAGAAACTGCATTTTTTCCTCGGTGTAGAAACAACTGGTGGTATTATTGAGCGTGAGAGGTTTTCCTTCTGGAAAACTGCTGACAGATTTGGCTTGAACAGGTGGCAAAACACCACATGGAATATGTACATGCTCCCTGGTCTTATTTTATGGGAATTTTCTTCTTTATTGTTTCTTTGTTTTGTTAAATAAGTGTTTTAATTTATTCTTCTAATACTCTTAAACAACTTTTACTCCCTAAGAGGCTTGGGCATCTCCTGTGACTCTATTATAAAAATAATACTTGAAACAGAATAAATTATCCAACAACAATGATTTAAGAGTTAATAACCAAGCCCTGTGTGTCAGTGAAGCTTTTCTTCATTAAAGTAGAAGGAAAAGTTAAATACATTTTTCTCCGAGGAAAACATGAAATACTGATTGAACTTTGATTTATTGCAATTGACCTCTTACAACAAAGCAGCCTAAAAAGGCTTCTGAGACATCCTTCATACTTCTGTTTTTCCCGGGCTCAGAAACGATTGTAAACAGGTGAATGGAAGTCTTTTAATATTTGAAAAAACTGAGGAAAAACAACAACAAAAAAGAAAAATCAGACCATGTGTTTTCAGACTAAAAAACTCCTTTCGCATGTAGAAATCACAATGAGGGTGACCAGAACTCTGCAAAATGTGACCATTTTTGACTCCAAAGATGAATACAAAAACCCTTTTAGGTTGTTGTGTCATAGAAGATCAAACAAACAGATGCAAAAACAACAGCAGTAATAATGGTTGACAATGGCCTGAATATAGAAGTACTTGAGTAATATAAACAATATTTGAAATGTGTCAGCTGAGTTTTCTCCCTTGTCTTTCTCTCTGCAAGCCCTTCTCTCCCTCTCGTCAGCGCAAACCCCCATAAACCCCTCCTCCTGCCTTGGGGCACCCCCAACAACCCCCCACAAGCCCCTCCTCAAGCCCACAACCCCAAACATGGAAACAAACCCCACACCAACTTTTCCACTTTTTCCCAAAAACTGGATCCAGTACTCACAAAGTTGTGGATTTTGAGGGGGGAGGAAGGCAAGAAATGGTTAAAAATCTGCTGCTGTTTAAAAAGCTGCTGCTTTTTTTTTTTTTTTTTTTTAAGAATTCCAAGTTTTCTTGGCAAAACCCAAATTGTTGCAATATCTCAGAATGTTGCCATGTCCTCCTGAATTTCTGGGAATTTTGGATCCCCTTGCCAAGCTTTTAGTATTTGTTATTATTTTTGAGGCTAGAGTGAGGAAATCTCAGAATGTCCCTATGAAGTGTGGGAGACATCTGATATCTTGCTTCCATGGAGGTAAAAGAGGGAATTGGCAGTCCCCACCCCACAACACGGGTGGCCAAGAATCCAGATGGGAATAGGCTGGGAGTGGGTAAAAGTGAGGGAAGGGGAAGAAGGGCAATTCAGTGCAGAAGAGGAAAATGGTGGGGCAGGGCTTGGTGTGGGGCATGGGGCCCCACACTTGAGGATCACAGTGCCCTGAACTTTGCAGTTGTAACAACCCACATTTTGAGGGCAAAATATGCCTCATTTGGGGGTTATAATGCACAGCACTTGTGGTTTGCAGTGACTCACACTTGGGAGTTAAATGTCCCCACACTTAGAGGTCACAATGTCCAACAGTGCAGGGTCAGAACACCCTAAAATTGTGGGTTCAGATGCTGTAAACTTTGGGGTCACAGTAGCCCAATTATTGGGGTAACAGTGTCCACCTATCTGGGCTCTTTGCCCTACACTTGGGAGTAAAAGCACCCCACACTTATGGGTCACATTGCCTCATACTTAAGGGTCACAGTGCTCCACATTTTAAGGGCAAAACACAGCATATTTTGGGGTCAGATCACCCCACACTTCATCACAGTGCCCAATACTTTTGGTCAAAACACCCACACTTTGGGGTCAAAATGTCCAGTGCTCCAGAGTCACATTGCCCCACATTGGGTCTCAATGTCCCACACTGTGGGGTCACAGTGTCTCACACTTGGGATCATTGTGCCCCACACTTGGGTTAACATTTCCCCACATTTAGGGGTCATGGTGCCACACCCTTTTGGGTCACATTGCCCCATCCTTTGTTGTCAAGATGCCCCACACTCGAGGATTGCAGTGTGTAGCAATTTGGGGTCAAACATCTCACACTTTGGGGTCACAACAACCCACACAGGGGGATCTCAATGTCTAACACTTGAGGGTTGAAGTACCCCACATTTTGGGGTTGCAGTGCCCCACATTTTTGGGAAAAAATGCCCTGCATTTTGGGGTCACATGACCCCACACGTAGGTGTAAAGGTGGCCCAAACTTAGAGGTGACAGTGCCACACACTTGGGTCCCTGTATCTCAGACTTGGGGATCACACTGCCCTAGACCTGAGTGAGGGTCATAATGCCCCACACGTTCGAGTCGCAATACCACATGCTCTAGGGTCACAACATCCCACAGTTTGGGGTCACATTGCACCACACTTTGGGGTCAAAATTTATCCCACTTGGAGGCCATGGTGCCCCACACTTGGGGTTAACATCACCTCACACTTTGGGGTCACAGCAAGCTACACTTGGCAGGGTCACATCACCCAAGATCTGAGGGTCAGAGTACCCTATATTTTGGGGTCAGAATGTCCCACACTTTGGGGTTGCAATGCCACACATGAGGGTCAAAGTGTCCCATACTCAGGGGTTGAAGTGCCCTGCACTTGAGGGTCACGCTTTCTCACCCTTTCGGATCATGTCCCTTCAGTTTTCCAAATGAACAAATAAACCTCAAATCCACTCTCAGAATAAACCTTTAAAAGCATTTATTGCCTGTTGTATCAAAACCATCCGATGGGAATGTAATGTTTATGGGGGAAAAACACTGGGATTTAGGTCTTTTTTATGTAAATTTGGTATTTTTGGAGGTTTCAGAAGCTGGATGTGACACTGGGGCATGACGATCCACACACAGATGATCCACTTGGGGAAATGCCGGGAAAATTTCATGGATTTGAGGCAAAATCCAGAATTTTCCTAAATGTGGGGAATTAGAACTGGATCCACCTATGGGACAGGATAGATGGGAGCATCAACTTCCTGACGAATCTGGTGGGAGATGTGGCTGGAACAGAGAGAAAAATGCATCATTTTAGGAAGAATATTTGGGGAGGGGGAGGGCAAAAATGGCAATTATTATGCAAAATGGTATGTTAAGATGTAAATAATGGCTAATTACTATGCAGAATAGGGGCAGTATTATGCAACATGATTTGATTTTGTGTAAAATGGCTTATTATTGGGCAAAGATCGTTTATTTGTGGGCCAAAATGGTAATTATTATGCAAAATGGCTCATTTCTGGGAAAAAAGTCTCATTACTGGGGGAAATGAGAGCCCAATATTATGTGGAATAGCCCATTTTTGGGTAAAGAGGTCTCTTACCATGCTTGTTCCTGCAGGATCCCTTCTCAGTCGCTGCGGATGAAACCAAAGAAACTGGAAAATTCCTTCCAGAATCTGCCCAACCCCTCCCCCATCAAATTTATTTCCAAAATTTCTGGGTGGAAAACCAGTATTTCCATGGATTTGGGGGTAAAAAAATAGGAATTACCATCCAGAGAAATCCCGGGATTTCCACATGTCCACCACCTCGCCAATGCTCCTGGCATCACTTCCATCCGGAAGCTTCAGGTCATCTCTGGGATTTCCATTGAAATTCCCACAGGGGGCACAAAGACGAGTGGCCAGACTCGAGGCCACAGTGATGGTTGCCTCCCCACCACGAGTGATCGTGAGGGACATCCCAGAGCGATGGGTGATGGTGACATTCCCAGGGGATGAGGTCACAGAAATGGAATCAGAGATGGTGGTGGGGGGGTGAGTGAAGAGGCCATTGACCTGGAAAATCCCAGAATATCCAAATAAGCATGATAAAAACATAGTTTGCTCTTGGGAAAAAGGAATCTAGATTGGGCAAAATCACTCCATATTGCTCAAAATCACACTTTGAAAAAATGGCTAATTATTGGGTAAAAATCACTTTATTTCAAGGAAAGTAGCTCAGTACTGGAGAGATTTTTTCCCAGGTGTCTCTAGATTCACCCAAACCACCCCAAACCCCTTGCCTCTTGGCTTGCCCACTCACCCACACCTCCATGTTGCCATTGACACTGATGACACCCTCACGAACGAAGACAATGGCAGCAGTGGCTGCTGGGATGTTCTTTTCACGACAGTCACTGATCTCCACCACCACCTTGAACCAATCAGGTGCCTCCTCATTGCAGAGGGCCGACACCTTGTAGGTGCCACTGGCCAACAGGAGCCCAGGGACGCCATCAAAGGTGGTCAAGGAGGCTCCAGGTGTGAGCTGACAGTGCCCTTCCCTCTTGACGCACACCTGTGCACCATCACGGGTGATGCACACCTGGTCTGGGTGACACTGCCTGTCCCGGCACACAAGTCCCCGCAATGGGTGACAGTGGCATTCCTTGGAAC
>JAWWEV010000095.1:11167922-11187767 GCA_035583235.1 Hafferia zeledoni
ATAAACAGAGGGAGCATTCATTTTTTCTCTCCTAAAAGAAAAGAAAATATTCTATGAGGAAAATTCAGGGATTTATAAAGCAAACTAGGTAAGATATGAAAAGATCTCTCTCCTTTCGAATTATCAAGATTTTTCCTTCTTACTCACCACCCATAGCAAGAGTGGTGTGGTTGACACAGCTGAAGGATGAGATGCAATCCAGATGGACCAGCATAAGCTCAGGAAGTGGGTCCATGGGAATTTCATGCAGATTAACTGGAACAAGCACAAGGTGCTGCATCTGGGTTGGGGCAACCCCCAGTTGGGGCAACCCCCAGTTGCCCCAGTGGGGCAACACAGGCTGGGGGATGAACAGATGAAGAGTAGCCCCCCTGAGAAGGACTTGGGGTTTCTGATGGATTAGAGGCTGGACATGAGTTATCCATGGGCTCCCATAGCCCAGAGAGCCAAGTGTGTCCTGGGCTGCATCCAAAGCAGGATGGGCAGCAGGTCGAGGGAGGGGATTCTGCCCCTCCACTCTGGTGAGACCCACCTGCAGTGCTGCATCCAGAGCTGGGGTCCCAGCACAGGAAGGACATGGACCTGTTGGAGCAAGTCCAGAGAAAGCCACCAGGGTGATTAGAGGGATGGAGCAGCTCTTCTATGAGGAAAGGCTGAGGTAATTGGCGTTGTTCAGGCTGGGAAAGAGAAGGCTTTGGGATGATCTAATTCCGACCTTCCAGTACCTGAAGGGGGCCCACAAGAAAGATGGAGAGAGACTATTTACAAGAGCCTGGAATGACAGGGCAAGGGGGAATGGCTTCAAACTGACAGAGGGCATATTTAGATCACATATTAGGAAGAAATTCTTTACTGTGAGGGTGGTGAGGCACTGGAACAGATTGCCCAGAGAAGCTGTGGCTGCCCCATCCCTGGAAGTGTTCAAGGCCAAGCTGGATGGGGTATTGAGCCACCTGGTCTGTCCTGTCGACAGCAGAGCAGGTTGGAACTGAGTGATCTTTAAGGTCCCCTCCGACCTATACTTTTCTGTGGCTCTATGTTTCTAAATAGTTTATTATCTCTAAGCATCACAATACCTAGAAGCCAGAAACAGAAGTGCTGTACAGGGACATAAAAGGAGATAAACCCTTTAACCAAAAGTTATAACTTAAGTGAAAAAGAACAAAAAGTAAAGGAGGAACAAAGCCAGGGATTACACTGGCAGATGACAAGAGAAGTGAATTGGCTCTGCCCAGTCTTACATGGACTAAATTTCCAATAAATACTTAACTATAAGACTATACAGGAGAGAGGGTCATATGTAGGGGAAAAAAAAACAACCATAGCTCTGTAGGAGACCTCCTAAAATCATTCCCAGTTACCTCTAGAAATCCATACAGTCCCATTCATGCTGAGACCACATTTTTGGGGAAATACCAAAGAAAACTTAAAATTACCTTTCATCATTGTGAGCCTCTACCTGTTGTACAGACAATTGATCCCTCCAAGTATAATTTTAAAAATTGCTCAGCTGCTTCTCACTGATTTAGGATACATATGGAAACATCCGTTCAAAGCAAGAGACTCTTTTGTGTGCCTTATTTAATAAGCCTAACAAAGCTGCTAGGTGTCTTGACACTTTCACAGCAAGGTTTGGTTTAGTCTGTGTTATTGCAAACGACAGGGAGGGATGACAGCAACTAAGAGAGACAAGTTTCATGTCAGCAAAACAAGGAAATTATCAAAAAAATTCCCATTAGCAAAAATCATGCCTGTATTGGCTTACATTTTTGAAGCCATCTTGAGGCATTATTTGCTCTTAATATCAAATTACATATTTATTGATGCAACTGAATACACAATCTAAAATAGGAAATGTCATCATAACTATATCTCCTCATAAACTCTACCATAAAAAAAAAAAAAGCCTAAGGTGCTTTTTATATTAATTAAGCTTCAGCTCTGCTGGGTAGTATGACAGTGGTTCTTTTTCATTTATTTTATATAATTACCAGTGCCACTTAAATATAACATTGAGAATCAAGTCCAGTCATGAAGACTTTGAAATTCAGGCTCTGATTTTGCAAGACAACCTATGCATGCAAACCCTGCCAATCTTTAGGAACTCCTTAATGGGTGAAAACAGAGTGCTTATAATTTCATTTTTGTAAGAGAGCACTTCCAGCAATGTCTTCATGGTGACCAGTGACAGAACCTGAGGGAATGACCTGAAGTTGTGTCAGGGGAGATTTAAGGTGGATATTAGAAAAAAGTTCTTCCCCCAGAGGGTGGTTGGGCACTGAACAGGCTCCCCAGGGCAGTGGTCACAGCACCAAGTTTGACAGAGCTCCAGGAGCCTTTGGACAATACACTTGGGCACATGATGTGACTCTTGGGGATGATCCTGTGCAGGGCCAGGAGTTGGACTTTGATGATCCAATTCAGGATATTCTAGGATTCACTAAAAACTGGAAAATTCAGAATGAGCTCACAAATAATTTGGAGAATGGCTAAAGGCAATTCTCCCCTCTGTTCAGACTGTTCAAATATTTTTTTTCTCATTTTTAATAAACATCCACTACCATGCCTAGGAGCAAAAGAAAGGATACCTCCAGTCAGTGAGTCTGGGGTCATATATTTTTCAGCTGAAATCAATTACAGTTTTCAGACAAGAACACCTAAAATCCCCTAATTTGCACCCATGCTTTGTATTTGAACCTGCTGGCCTCAGTAAGAGCAGCACGTATTCACATCTTCAATAAAAGATCATTCACATTTAAGAGTAATGACTAAATTCACTATTCACATTTTTAAGTGCTGGTGCTTAATTTCAAAGAGCTTTGTTTTTCATAGGATGTGGGGGAAATGACAGAAAGCAAAGCAATTATTTCTCTAATTCTTTAAAGAAACCACTGTGACATTTAATTTTCACATAAGTAGAAAAAATTGCAATATCTTCTGAAACCAAGCAGGTTGGTTGCTAAGGCTGCACTAAATTTAGCAGGCGTTTTCCTCTTCCCTCCAAGTCTATTTTTATGATCATAAAAAAAAAAAAAAAAAAGAGTTCTGGCAATAACATCATATTAATTAGCACATTTCTACCAGTTTCACAGTAAAAAATACATTGTTATTGGTTTTTTTGCAAAAAGAAAAACCAACCTTCACTGAGCACAATTTTTATGAAAAGGATTGGAAATAGATGTTCCACTTTTAAGCAGAATACACTTACAAATGTGTTTTAAAATTAATAGCAACAAGATGTCCAATGGAAAAAAAAATTAGGAGAAAACTCATTGTATGGCCTGTAGTCCTATGTTACTTTTTCCTATAAATAGGCAAAACACTGTACTCTTTCCATAGCTGCCAGTGTAAAAATCTATGAAATGTTTATGTTTTATTCTCTCTTTTCAAATACTGTTCTATTTTTGCTTTGGATTCCTAAGAAATCAGACTGGTTTACAATAAGAAGCAAGATGACAGAGCTCAGCATTTCCCAGCTAATTTTATTCTGCTTAAAGCATTTGCGTTGTCAGGAGGAGCGAAATTTACTGCCACAGAAAAGCTGGAAAAGTCAAATATGTTGTTCTAAAATTCAGCCTAACTTGCATATAGAAATGAGAGCCTCTGGTGTTAAAAGTAGGGGCCAAACACCCATCGTGTGTTGCTTCAAATAATGGGAGGAAATGGGATGCCACTTACCATCCCTTTGTACTCAAGAGAAAATAAAGAGAAAGAAGGAAAAAGCTTCCTGACAAAGAGCTCTTATACTCAGCAGTCATAAATAATGCTTGTTATCCCAGCAACTGCCTCATCACATGGGATTCAGTTTGCCCCCAGGCTCCACAATATATTACAGAAACTTACTGTCTTTTGATCTTGAGAAATAGTTTATGTTCACACAATGCAGGCACACTTGCACTCCAGAGGATTAGTACCCAAGCAAGGAATGTATTTATATTTCTGAGAATGCATCATATGCTTTCTAATTTTACTGCTTAGTTCTGGAACCCTATTTGATAGTTGATTGCATAATTTTTTTTTTTACTCTGAATTTGATATGAAGTTAGCTTTATGTTGCTATGAAGAAAAATAGCACCAACCGAAACCATTAGAGGAATGGGAAAGCGGGAATTAAAAATAAACTATGGGAATAATATTCACAGGGTTATTGCAGAGCACAAGTATATGAGTGTGCCACTTGTTCCTAAAGAATTTATCTATTTTGTGCCATTCTAGCAAGATAAAGCTGCTCATAGATGGTGCAGCACCATGACAGCTAACACAAAGCAAGGAGTGGGAACATAATGGAATGGGCAGTGAGTTAGAACCTTAATTCATGAGACTTATAAGCCAAAATAAATAGCAAAACTGTCATTTTTCATGGGTTTGGTAGCATAGAACACCACAACATTTATGTCTTTTTGGTTGGTTTCTTTTTTTTTTTTTTTTTACGTAGATATATGTTTAAAAAAAAAAAAGCAAAGCAAAACCTTTTTTGAATTATCACAATCAACACATCAGATGGTGGGTTTCATATATAGTTATTCAGTCCAAATTTAGATAAGCATAGAATAGCCTAGGAAACATTTCATACATGAAATTTTCTTTAAAATGTAGCTGCCTACTGATAATAGGGAAAATGGGACTCTGGAAGTAATTATGACATGAGAATTAGCCAGAACTTTGTCTTTAACTCTAGGCCAAGACAGTAGTTTTCACATAACAGGAACAGGGAATTATTTGAACGTGTGCCATACAGAAGCCTGTTCTACCATTTAGTATGCAGACTGCATTGCCATGTAGCAAACTCGTGGCTGCATTCACATCAACACAATGAGTCACAGAAAACTTTTTAAGCCAGACTTTGTGCAGTCCTCTACTCAGTCTGTGGATGCAGTTTGGGACTTGAAAAAGATAGGAAGCTTTTTATGCAGACCAAGGTCTTGCTCAGAAAAATCTAAACTCTAACACTCTGCACTGATGTCTAGGCAAGCCCTGGCAACTGTGAGTTTTAAATTGTTTATTATAAAAAGTAAGTTCTTGTTTTAAATGTAAAGAGTTTTCAATTGGAAATAAAAAGCATTTCGAAATCTGTGTTTTACTATGCCTAGTGACAATAAAGTGAAATAAGAAGGCACAAGGGCACAATGGCTAAAGATATAATTCAGCTGAACATGCAATTCAATCAGAAATTATGGATCTCACACAGATATACTGGATGATATATTAAGATCAGGCTGGACACTATAGTGGCCTCTCACAGCCTAAGAATTGGGAAATGGCAAATGTTTTCTTAAAGGTGCACATTCTAGACTTTCTCAGAGCACTGCAATACAAGACTTCAGTAATCTTTCACTTCTTTATAAAAGCCTTCTCTTTTTAGGGTCATCCAAATGATTTATAGGTTTTAGTTATTCATTACATATTGGGATAATCCAAAAAAGCACACAATACTACTTTCCCAAAACTGAACCAGAGACTTTGCTTTCAATCAGATGCTTAAAATGTCAATGTTTTCACTTAGCAGGCAAGTCACATGCACCCTTCATGGATAGCTACCAAGAAAAGAAAAGAATTTGTTTTTAATAAGTACAGCTGAGGGTGTCCAAATATAGATCAAATTTTCCAATCATTGTTACTCTTGGACTGATAATAAAACAAGATGAGTTGCAGTACAAGGTAGAAGCAATCTAAGTAGAAAAGAAATAATATAGAAATTGAATCTTCAGTAAAAGAGTTTCACCAACCCAAGGTTCAAGCCAACAGAAAATACATTCCAACCCACAGACATATCTTTAAAGCCAAACAAGAACACTACAAACTTTCATGAACCATGGATCTGCTTTCAACAGAGGTGCTTGAATTAAGATGTTTTGTCCAGTGTGCATAATAACAATTATTATTTAATGTCTCACAAATATTTAACAGAATCAATTAGGTTGGAAAAGACCTCTGAGACCATCGAGTCCATGTTGAGATCCAACACCAGCTTGTCTACCAGACCATGGCTCTGAGTGCTATATCCAGTCTTTCCTTAAACACCTCCAGGGATGGTGACTCCACCACCTCCCTCACTCAATCATCCAAACACCCTTTCTGTGAACTTCTTCCTAATGTCCAACCTAAACCTCTCCTGGTGCAGCTTAAGCCCATGCCCTCTTGTGTACTCTGGTTTCCTGGGAGAAGAGCCCAATCCCCATGTGGCTACAACCTCCTTTCAGGGAGTTGTACAGAGTGAGAAGGTCTCCCCTGAGCCTCCTCTTCTCCAGGCTGAACAAGCCCAGCTCCCTCAGCTGCTCCTCACAGGACTCGTGCTCCATTCATGAGCCTCGTTAATCTTCTCTGGACCTGCTCCAGCACCTCAATATCCTTCCTAAACTGAGGGGCCCAGAACTGGACACAGCACTTGAGGTGTGGCCTCATCTGTGCCCAGTACTGGAGCAGAATCCCTTCCCTGGTCCTGCTAGCCACACTATTCCTGATCCATGCCAGGATGGCACTGGCTTTCATGGCCACCTGGGCACACTGTTGACTCATGTTGAGCTTCCTGTCCCTCAGTCCCCCCAGGTCCCTTCCTGCCTGGCTGCTCTCCAGCCACTCTGTGCCCAGCCTGGAGCGCTGCAGGGGGTTGGGGTGGCCAAAGTGCAGGACCCAGCACTTGGTCTTGTTGAACCTCATCCTGTTGGAATCAGCCCATCTGTCCAGCCTGTCCAGATCCCTCTGCAGAGCCCTCCTGCCCTCCAGCATATCAACACTCCCCCCCAGCTTGGTGTCATTGTAAACTTGCTGATGGTGGACTCGATCCCCTTATCCTGATCATCAACAAAGACATTAAACAGGACTGAGCCCAACACCCCCAGTGAGCGGCAGTCAACTGGATCCAGCACCATTCACTGCTGCTCTCTGGGCCTGGCCTTCCAGCTAGTTCTTAACCAAGCATCTTCATCCACTGCCAGAGTTCAAGGCAGTAAGTGCAAACAAAGCTTTAGGAAGCTGGAAATAATTTGAGCTGTTAAGTCTGACATGAAACAAAAGGTACAGTGTAAGTAGTTTCATTTGTCATTTTTCACATTACACCCATTAACAATGCCAGCAATTTGTGAGGAAAAGGTACTTTTAAATTAAACAAAGTAATTAAAAAATTTAAATTTACAAACCAAACATCTATGAGGATGACAACCCTCACTATCTAAGAACTGCCCACATATAATTTCCCAAGGGATTACTTACAGGCATCTTATACCAAGTTAATTTTTGGTTTTAAGAAACAGCTGTGGTGCTTCATTTCATATTCTATCACACAGAGATGATTTTTGTTCTGCATTTTGTCCAGGGAGTATTCACCAAAACCCAACCAGCTTCTGAAACCTTCCTCACTTTCCAAGGTCCACTTCTGCCTCCCATGCATTCACTGTCTCTCTTCCAACACTGTGGCAGTTTTTGTGCTTTGATAACTTCAGGTGCACACCCTCATCACGGGCTGCTCTGAAAACTCACTAGAGAGTTTTATCTGTATCCTTTCTGATCCATTAAGGGAATGCACACAAAGGTCAGTCAGATGGGATTTCCCTTCAGAGAAGTCATGCTGGCCCAAGAGTCCACACTCACCTCTGTGCTCAGGTCCCTCAGGTGAAAGTCTCCCAGTCCAGGCAGCTTATTTGTACTGCATTCCCATGGGGTTCAACACCTGTGTTAATTTCCTTTAAATCAAGCTGTCTCCTCTGCTCTTTTATTCTCTCTGTTAGCAGGAGGATGCTGGAGATGACTTAGTCAAGAGACAGTCAGGATCTAGTGTGTAATACAGACTTAGACTTCAGTGTGTTGGCTGCAGACAGGGGTTTCTGCACTGTCCAGATGTGCTTTAACAGCTGTAGCTCAACTTGCAGACTTCTTAAGTACATTCCTAATCAAGGAGTTAAAGGGACACCACAGGGCAACCTATCCTGGCATCACCTCAGCTTTGACAGGCAGCAGCCCATGTATCCATTCTCCAAGCACAGTAACTTGTGTGTGGGTGGAAAACATTTTTTTCAGAAAGGAATAACTCCCTTAATAATCTCATTTTGACAGCAACTGATTAATTCAGTGATTTAAGAAAAAAAAAATCCAATTTCTTTGGTCTGAGCCCTCATGCAGGTTTTTTTAAGCCATTTCTAAACTGAAGAGCCTTTTAAATACCTTCTATCTTCAATTAATTATAAACAATGTATTCTTTATTGTTTTGATAACCTGTTTTCTGATTCCTCTGGTACAAATTGTTGCACACATGAGACTTTCCCCAACACCATCAGCAACAAAACAATGCCACAAGAATTCACTGAGTGGCTCCGTCACAGCCTTGTCACTCGAGCACCTATTTGACACCTTGTCCTCCTCTCATCTCCTTCCTGGTTCCTAAATGTCTTTCTGCTTTTAATATATGTAGAGAACTTTTCACTACCACCTTATGTTTTCTTGGAAAAGTGAATTTTCAAACCATCTTACACTCCTATTTCCAGCTGGCCTGTCCATCACTTATTGTCTGCCTTGCCCTGTGCATGTAAGCAGGTTTTGAAATGTAATGTCAGCTTTTCCCCTGTGAGACCTACACAAAATCTTCTACTAAATCAGATATGGTTTTATGAGATAGCTTTGTTTGTAGGTTTATTGCTTTTTAGACTTCCTCATTTTCACACAAAAACACGTGCTGTATTTCTGTGGATAAATTCTACCCATGTGATTTACTTGATTTCCTCATTTATATTACAATTGTAAACCTAACTGTATTGTGAATGTTACTACAGCAGTGTCCCAGTAATGCATCTTGAGCCAAGTCTTCAGTGTTGCCTGGGACAAACAGCAGGAAATCATCTTCCCATAAATCATCCAAGAATAATTCTTTGAGAAGGCAGTTACCTACCAAGTTAAAAAAAAAAAAAAATTCTCACTATATTTAGCACACAGATCTTTTTCATCAGCTACAGCACTTAGTTAGGTTTCATGTCAACCAATGCAGATCAAAGAACTAAAAAAAGGCAGCCTTTTAGTTTTCCAGCTTCAGGATTAAGTTTGCATTTGACAGTGGGCATTTAATCTTTCAGACAGTTTATACCATCCTGATGATGTCACCTTATCTGGATGATTAAAGACAGATTTAGTCTTCCAGTCAGAGGAAACATTTGATCTCAAAGGGGGCTTTAATCACAATGATTGCTTGCTGTGTTGAAACTACCCCAGCAAACAGCATTGCTGACCTTCCCTCTGCAGGAAATTTAAGCTTCTGTCAATTGTTCAATCAGGATTACTACCATTTCACACCAGATCAGGATTAAATATGACTTCCCAAATCAAATATATGAGAAAACTTCTCACTTCTGCAAGTAGAATACTGTAGATACCTATTGTTTTGGCTTTGTTTTCCTAAGTTATCTTTAAAAGATACATACCTTGGGTGGTTCCAATTACTGTCTGAAGCCACTGTCACCTCTCCTCTGATTAATCACATATACAGTTACTGTGTTGGGGTTTTTTTTAATGTATTAGACATCAGCTGCTGTCAGACTAATGTTCTGCCTTCTTCCTTCAACTCACTGCCAAATAAAAATATAGTCCCTCCCAAATTATTTCCCTGGAGACAGGTAAAGTCTCAACTGAGAACATTTTTCAAACACACAAATCAAGTAAGATTCTTTTTTCTGTTGCACACTTGAGAATCTCTGCATTCCTAAAATGTCTTAATTTCTGCCTAAAATTCTAAAGTAACCCACAAGAATGCCACAAAACAGGAGATGGGAACACAGGCAGCTGATTGAATGTTTGACACCAAAACAGGGTGTTACAGCTTTATTTTTCTGAAGTCCAGATCCCCTGACATTAAAACCTCTTCCCATTGACCAGAAGATTAAATCATACAAGTAGGAACATGCCAAATTTTTTTTGCATTTTAAAAAAAATCTCCTTTTTAGGCCACATAGAAAAGTTAACAATTATTAAAAGAGCAATTTCAATACTTACTAAAATCTTGGATTACTCTGCAGTTGATCATATAAGGCATTTACTATATGACAAGAGTATGCAAGAATGATTAAGTTTTTTTAAAATCTTTTAAAATCTACATGTAACAAGACAGAAAAACTCATATCAAGTACATCACTGACCTTCTGAAACTGGAAGGCAGGTAAAAACATTCAAATATTCAAAACCAGCTGCACCTCAAATCCTGAGTTCAGTTTTGAGCCCCTCACTACAAGACAGACAGTGAGGAGCTGGAGCATGTCCAGAGAAGGGAACAGAGCTGGGCAAGGGTCTGGAGCACAGCTCTGATGAGGAGCAGCCGAGGGAGTTGGGGGTGTTCAGCCTCCTGTCTACCAACACCTGAACAGAGACTGTACCCTGGTGAGCAGCTGTCTCTTCTCCCAAAGAACAAGCAATAGAACAAGAGGAAACAGCCTCAAGTTGCACCAGGAGAGGTTTAGCTGGGATATCAGGGGAGATTTCCTCATGGAAAGAGTTGTCAAGCCCTGAACAGGCTTTGCAGGAAGTGGAGTTATTACCCCTGGAGGTATTTAAAAGACTCACAGACCTGGCACTCAGGGACTTGGTTTAGTGTGGACTTGGCAGTGCTTGGTTAACAGCTGGACTCTGTATTAGAGGTCTTTTCCAACCTAAAATATTCCATGTTTCTAGGATAACTGGCCTTCTAAAAACCTCTCTGAAATGTTAGAACTAATTTTTGTGAAGCACTTCATCACCTCTGAGACAACCTCTGGTTGTGTCTCACAGAATGTGCAGATTGGAGCAGTCTTTTCAGATCACCTTGTCCCCCCTCCTCTGCTCCTGGGAGTGACAATTTGGTTTTTTCTTGTGTTTGTAGTTCTACTTCAAAGTTATTAAATCAATAGGTCTGCTACTCTGGACATGAAGGTTTATCAACCATTGTAACTGACACCTCCATCAGTATTTCTTCCTTCAATACAGCCTTTTTCCAACTCTTTACCCAAATTAACTCTGAAAATGTATCAGCTGAACATTGAAAGGCTGTAAAAAATACAAATATTTAAATCCTATAGAAAGTATTATTACAGATGGATAGGTAGAAATCTTGCATACAGTCACTTGCTTGGAACTGTAGCTGTTCTTGATACCTTTCAATTTTTCTTCATAAAAATCATAAAGTGTTTGCCCCAATTAACATTAAAAACTTTAAATCACTCACCTAAAGCAGAAACAAATGAGTTTGCATTTAATGCATTTTTCTTTCCACTCCGTCTCATCCACCCAGCTTGAAAGGCTGTTGTTCTGCCACGTGATATTCCAGTGCACAACTCCATCTCTCCCTTCCTACTTCAAGCCATTTGCAGACCGTAGTTCACACCATGAATCTCTGTAGCTGCAACATTTCTGGTCTAAAATAGATTTCTAAAGGCATCCCAGTACCTACTGCTTTTTTTTGAACATTTGTTGAGTTTCTGAAAAGTAGGTTAATGTAAAGAACTACAGCAAATCACAGCTTGCTCCATTTTTTCACAGGGTTCAAGCTCTCAGTGCTGTTCTCAAAGTCCTTGCATATTTTAGCACTTGTGTCTCCTTCACCACCACAGAAAGGTCACCAAGAGCAAGTCTAGCAAACTGCCAAAGTGAAATGGAGCAATGATCCTACCAGACATCATAGCTGGTATTTATACCAGAATAGATAAAGAAGTTTTTCTTTTTAAACTGAAATTAATAATAAAGGAATGTAACAGGCTGAAGTTTTACTCTTTTTCAGGCAGCTTTTCAGACTATTGAAATGGCACCACCTACTTATTGTCACTGTGTAGAGCCACCCAGTGTCACTGAAACACTCCAGGATTTGAATTCAGACCATACTCGAATGGAATAAAGATTATTATTTTATTCCTTCAGAACTCTCATCTAAGCTTACAAGCATTGAAGAGCACACCCACAGCCTCAAGCTCCTGCTTCCTGTCCTCACTGCAGCCCAGCTGGACCACAGTGTTTTGCCAAGATGTCCCATCACCCTACTTAATCAGGCAAAACCACAGTCATTTGCTTTCTAGAGAGATCTGAGACCAGCACATCATTTTCTTCCATGTCTTTGCTTGTTTTGACACTGAAGTCACACACTGTTGCACTATTCCTGCTCTTGCAGCGTTGCCCCTGAGGTTTTCCATTTATTCCTCCAGCCTTCCTCCAATATATTCTGAATTCTTTCTGCCCTCCCACTCTCCACAAGAATAAAACATGCAGCAAAGCTCTTCTCTTTGTCGTCTCCCTCTCCTTACTCCAGACCAATGCTTTAATAGGTGAGATCAAGCATGTGCAAGGTGAGAGAACTTGTCTCCTAAAAGTGAATGGAATGTGGTCAGTTAATAACCTTACCTTCTATTTTGCTTTCAACACAAGCCAACTAGTTCTTGGCTTCTCCCACCAAAAAAAAAAAAAAAAAAAAAAGTCTTCTTTCCTCAGTCCTTCTAATACCACCTAGATAGTTCCTCTGTAGGTTTGCCCCAATGTCATTCTCTTCCACCGAACTGCCAAAGCTAAGAGTAAGTTAAAAAGGATTTAAGACAGACTGGGCATTCCCTCCCCGGAGCTATCCCACAAAAATGCCCAGGATTAGCTTTGGCACTTTCACCACTGGAGCAGCAGCACTGAATCTGAGCTGGAATGGGCTGCCCAGAGAGGGGGTGGATTCCCCATCCCTGGAGGTTTTTCAGCTGAGCTTGGCCGTGGCACTGAGTGCCAGGATCTGGTAAAGGGACTGGAGTTGGACCAAGGGTTGGACTTGATGATCTTGGAGGTCTTTTCCAACCCAATTGATTCAGTGATTCTATGATTAAGCAAACACCATTACACACATTCACGAGCAGATCACAAAAACAGATAAAATACCAACACATATTTTATGTTTTAACCCAGCTAGGGAGCTACCAACTTGTTTTTTAGTGTATCCATACAAGTACAGCCCTGGACAACATCAGAAAGAAGCACAAAATACCAGTGGATGCATGGCCTGTTTCCTCAAACAAGTAACAAACCTAATCATCTATTTCCCAGAACTCCTGCTGTTTTCAGATGTTCCTTGGTCTAAAATTTTTTGTGTCTTTTCTTCTACATAGCAAGAGACTCCACACCAATTTCTGCTTATACCACCCTTTTTATTTTTCACCAGAAATACATTTTTATTGGGTATTTCAATAAACAGTTGTGTGTATTCCTTAAACAATCCCCATCTCTTTGGCATCTGACCATATTCTGTTTTTCAAACTAAAGACTATATAAGGAAGACTTTACTTTCAAGGTCATTGTTCAAATACATTAAATTTACACAGGTGTAGTTAAATTCCAAAAATACACATTGGCTTTCTGTAACGTTTCTAACAAACCTAAGAAAAGATAACCCAACCACAAAATGCTCCCTACTGGGCTGCCTTCATTTAAAACTGTGGAGTAAGTGGCATTTTCCATAGAACATGCACTAATTAGTGCTTTCTACTCATTCTGAGTGATAAGCAAACAAAAAAAAAAAACCAACAAAAATTCTATCAGAAAAAACTCATCAAATAATTTACATTTCAAAACAAGATGACATTACTTTTAACTGGTCATCAGCCAAAATCGAGTTGCACGCTGCTTCATAACAGACTGCACTAAAAAAGTATGAAAACTATTTTTCATTTTTAAAAATTAGTTACTAAAATGTTTTCAAGGAATCTCGGACTACAGCTGCCAAAACCTGCATTTGAAGTCATGGATAAAATTTGGGTAAAACTTATTAAGTAATAAAAGTAAGCCAGTGTGTTCTGCCTACTCTGTTGAATAATCCAGGAGCTTCTCTTCAATGCTGATACAGAAATACTTCACTTGAACTCTGTCAAGAAGAAAAAAATCAGCCCTCTGGATCTCAAGTGTTCAGTGCCTCAAGTCAACAGAATTTCCAAAGTTATTTGACACCATCTGCTGCCATACATGGCACAGAAATCATAAATTAAAACCAAAAACATTACTGATATAGCAGTGCAGATATTCCAGTTTGTCTCTCAGGACAACGTAAAAAATAAAATTAATAACAAAAAATCTTCACTGCTTAAAAGACTTGCTTTAAATAACCCAAACACTTATTCTGAACATGTTTAAAAGGCAAAGCAATTGCTTCCATGCAGAAACTAAAAAAATAATTTAAAAGGATTCAAGTAGCAAAGGTTTGCTTTATGAGCCAATCTCACCTTCATCACCACTACAAGCACAGTCTGAACATGTTTGACTCAAAATGTCTGAACTGGATTGTTTAAATAAAAAGTTATTTACTCAGTCACTTTCCATGTTGTAAAAACCCATATATCTTCCTATAGAATACAGAAACAGAAGAATTACAACCAAAAAACCTCCTACACTTGAGTACTTATCCAAGAGCAGTTCCTAACATCAAGCCAAAATTAGCAACAACCAAGCAGACATCAATTTTTCAGTGTTAAATTACCGAAAATACTAGATCTAGCTGTACAAAAAAAAAAAAATAAATCCCAAACCCCAAAATCAAAAGCTTTTTGTTAAAATATGTCCAGAGAAATATCCCCTTGTTGCAGTCAAATTTGCATCAGAAGCTGCTTGCTCAGGAAAGGTTTCTCCCTCCAAGTATCTGTAACACGTTGCATTGCCAAGACTTTATTCAAATAAATTACTTTCTGTTAACATGTAGCTGATATAACCACCTACAGTGTGGACAGTCATGTACGCAGCACAACAGTGGAGTTTTGCAGCAAAAAAAAAACCAAATCAGAAATCATTTCTAGGTTGAAGATGGCAGCTCATGTGCTGTTTCTTGCAAACATACGGTCTCCTCTAAGGGTCAGGTGTTGGAGCTGGTACTGTAGCACTTCTGTGTCAGCAGGTTCCTTAATGCTCATTTTGTCTAAATTGAGGTAGTCCAGGGATTTGGAATGAGCCCTTTTACCTTTCAAAAGGCAGACAGGCAGGGGACCGTGAAGTGCCTTGTAAGGTTCATATGGTAAAGCTTTATTGCATTTATCCCCTGAGCTGGGCATCCTCCTCCTCCTCCTCCCGTTGACCGCTGGGATCTCATACGGCTGGTAGTACCTACCCCTGCTTTTGTACAAGCGGGAGGAACGTGCCAGTCCCGAATCCAGCTGTTTGGAGCGCAAGTTCGGCCCAGATTCTGCTTTCTCCTCACTTCCTGTACACTTGTGGGCTAATTTGAGCAGCTCCTCTCCAGTTGTGAAGCCAACCAGGTAGTTGGAATCCATGTGGAGGATCTGGTATCCCGCCACCGTGCGCCGCATGGGCGAGCAGGGGGTGCTGGAGCAGCGCGGCTTCTCCGCCTCCGTCCTGCCCGCAGAGCCCCCCTCGGAGAGGGGCACGGGCAGGGTGGACAGGGCAGGTCTGGGCGCTCCATTTACGTCAACTTCCATCTTAAACACAACGCTATCCTCCTAAAAATAAAACAGAGCTTGGTCAGAAAATAGAGCCTTGCTGCGGCAGCAAAGAAGGGACTGCAGAAATGGGGGTTTGTATCACCCACACCAGTACTGAGATCAGCTCAGCTGGTTAAAACTTGGTTGTAATAATGCCAAGGTCATGGGTTCAATCCCCTGTGTGGGCCATTGACTTCATGATCCTTGTGGGTCCCTTCCAACTCAGAACAGTCTGTGATTCTACTTCTCTATTCAGCCTTGACTTGTGCTCTGCAACTTGTCACATCATAGAACTACCCCCACCACCTGTGAGAGTTTGTAACAGGTTGTGGCAGCCGAGCACTAATGAGGGCACAGCTCACGGGTGACACACACAAGAGACAGTTTATTAAATCACTCCATGAAGAAAGGAAAAAACTGGTAAAGGTAAAAGCTCATCTACCTTCAAATTACACAATATATATTGTCAAGTCTCACCCATAGCTAAGTCTTATAGGTTGTATCACAGTGTCTATAAACTTTATTACAGCTTTGAATAGGATGACACTTTCTGGACAGATGTTGACTTTGCCTTGAGAATTTTATCTCTTCAACATTCCTTTCTCATACTTGCTTCTCCCAAAACTTTCTTATCTCATTTTGGTTTTGCTAGCTTGCTGGTTTTTCTCACAGAACTAACCAGGTGCTGCTAGTAGGCCTCACAATCTGCCTGCTTCTCCAACACCTTTTTCCCAACTCAACAATCCTTCTTTATGTCCACAAACACCTGCCTTTTCAAATTATCGTGGGTGGGTTCTTTTTATGAAAGATACCATAAATACATTTATATTCTTAACTGCTGAAATCACACTTGAATAGTATTGTACACACACAAACACAAGAAAAGAAGCATCTTTACCGTCCACCTTTTCAACCTTTTAGTCCATTTGCTTCCTTAGCCCTTCACCTCTGGGGCATCCACATCCAGTAGCACACCCACACCAACTTCTCCCATATTTAGAGTGTATTTTTTCTATTGACAATAATCTCATTAAACTGATGCAGGAAGGATTTTTGATTTTTTTTTAATTTTCACATTTTATGGATTTTAGGAACAGAGTAGCTGTAGCAAAGTAGATTTTTAGTGGGTTAATATTTCCAGCAGCTTAAGTTTTTAGTGGGTTAATATTTCCAGCAGCTTAAGTTTAATGTCTTTCTATCACTACCCCCTGTCCCAGAACAGGGAGCTCAAATTCCTCAGCTGTTTAGTCTGTTGTTCAAGGTACAAGACTGAAGGGTATCAGAAGAAGACATAAAAGTAGACCAGAGTGACCCATGTGATAAATATAAACTAATTCGTGTCAAAAACATAACAAAACATTGTGTGTACCTTGATGCAGCAAAGATTTACCAACAGAATGTCTATGAGCTTATCAAATAATGTATAAAAAGTAGAACAAGAACTAAAGTTAATAACTAAGCAGCCTTTTGAAGTAAAATAAATACAGTGCAGACAAAATATAATCCAAGAACACCCAAATACAATGGAGAAGTAAACCCAATCAAGATAAGGAAGAAACACCTCAAAGATAAGGCTTAACTAACAATATTGTCTCCAGTTAAATTTCAAGTTAAGAATCACACCAAAGAAGATCTCAGCCCCCATGACCACGGAAAAGCAACAGGAAGAATCAGATGAAAGGATCTCAAGATGGAGAAAGAAGAAAATCATTTATTGGAACTGGTGAAAAATAAACCTGCTTTGACTGTATAAGAAAGGAGCCTGTGAGCTCAAATGTGTGTCACTGATGGAGCAGAGACTCCCAGTGCACCCAGCGCTGTTTACTCATTATTTATAAAATTAAACTATTTTATACCAAATGATTGGCTATTTGGGTGATCGTTTATAACACCCAGAACCCTGGACACCCTCCAAGAGCCCTTTGTGTGCTGAAGAAGAGGAGGCTGATGAAAAGGGGGTCTCACCGACCCCAGACCCAATTCCTGGGGGGTGGGACTGGGGCAGGACAGAGGTGGAACTGGAAATGTGTAAAGTGGTGATTGGATGGATCATATTGTAAAAGCCACGGAAATTAAAGCTTGCCCAGCACGTGTCGATGTATTCCTGGGCAAGCCGAGGTGCTCATTAAAATAATTACCCTTTATCTTATCTCCTACCAAAATTTGGCTTGGAGTCTTTTTTACAGACTTCTAAGGCATCAAAGCCAAGTTTTAAAAAAGTGTGTGTTAACAGCTGCTGCCTCATTCAGGCCATGGACCAGACGGAGTGAGCTGCATTTTTTCCATCTTCCAGATGTGAACACAGCTTGCTTTGGATTCAAGAACAGAGTCCTGGCTCTTCAACATCTGCCTGTACAGGTCACCAGCCATTCTCCCTCACCCCCCAAAAAACCCACCTATCATCTTATTCACAACCAACCAAACACAAATACACTCTTATTCTAGTAGGATTCTGATGTATTTCTAATGAAGCATTTAATGAGTATAAATTAGATTCTTAAAAGCATCTTAAGAAAAAAATCATACTTGTTTTTCCTATTTTTTTTGCAGATTATTTTTCCTTGCCATTCTTCCTTCACAATTATTCCAACTACATCGTTTGGTGCCTTCACAGACAGAACTGTTCACCACAGGCCATTATCACCTCTGCATGGAAAGACACAGTCACTGTCACAGCAAGTATACAACACCAGCAGACTCCAGAACACAAAGAAGCCTTATTTTCATTCCTTTGTTTTCAGCACCATCAAAACCCCCTCAGTGACACAGCTACTTCACAAAACAGAAGGTCAGATTTATTTCCAGAGCCGTGCTTTCCTCCTCAGCCTCACCTTTGCTCTAAACAGTATCAAGTGGCTTTGTAGTCAATGTAATTCACAAAAAAAATCAGAATAACTATGTTTAAAGGCAATGAGACTCAAGGAAGAAAGTTACTATCTAAGTGTCAAGCAGAAACAATTTTGAAATTCATTATACAGGACCATATACCACATTCAGGAACACTCAGTAACGTTTCACTAATGAAACTGACTTAAAACCTGCTATTAACAACTTTTAAACTCCTAAAGCCGCTCCTTGATGCCGTTCTGAGGCCAAGTAGCAAAGAGGCACCAAAAAGAAATACTTCATTCCACCTTCTGCAATTAGATGCAAATATCTCTTGGCAAAATAAAATATTCCAGCCTCATGCAATATTTATCCTACTTTGCTTCTGTTCAGGGACTGGGAAGGGGCAGTTCAAATACTGTTCCCACCTCTGCTTTTCTCAACTAACCTGCTGCCCCCTGTGCAAGTAAACCAGGAGCAAACAAAATCCCAGCAGCTCTGCTGAAGAGGATTGTATTTGCCATAACAAACTTCTAGTATGGAGAGACCATCACTAATGTTCCTTCAGTCTTGAGTGTTCTTTTCATTCTCACAGTCATGATCTGCTTAGGATTTTCTTCATTACTGGTTTTGTGCAGCAAAACTTTTATAGATGCACTTCATCAGGGAGCTTTTAAACATTTTGGGGTTGGACCTGATGATCTCCAGAGGTCCCTTCCAAACATGCCAATTCTGTGAATCAAACAATACAGGTAATGTAGCAAAAGCTAAATAAAGAATTAAAATAAGAAACGCCAAAATTTCTCACTGAAAAAAGTCCTCACAAAACTCAATAATGCTGCCAATTATATTTAATTTAACACAATATTTATTTATGGAATTAATTAACACTTTCAGAATAGCAGAAGTAGTGGTTGTTTCCTACTTCAGCACCATATTAAGCAATGAATTTAATGAGGTTTCAGCCACTAAGTCAAAGATATTAATGATGATTTCATAAATAGAAATTATACTCCATCAGGAACCATGATTACTGGAGGCACAACACACAAAAGTTTTTCATTAAACCCTGTGGTTTCAGTTAAAAAACTTAAATATTTATCTGTTCTTGCTCTTTTAATTCCCAATTTTTACCCTCCAGTTTAGAAATCTTTCCAGGAACCTTCCAGAAAGCCTCAACTTGCTCTGTTCTGTTAAAAGAAACTGAAATTATGCTAGAAAAAGTATAAATGAAATAGTTATACAGCAAGGCTAGAAATTAATCATAATATCTAGTCACATATAAACAGGAAAACCAACAAAAAAACCCCAAACGAACAATCACTTTCAACAGCAACATGTGTCCTAAAAAAAGAGAATGAGGAAGAATGTCTTGATGCACTTTCTGAGTTAAAAAAGCCTGGAGAACCTGAAAGCAACACAAACAGGTGTGTTCTGCTCTTCTCAGAACACACCTTTTAAAATGAACTTACTTCTGTCTGAAACCTGGGGGTGTGTGCTCTGGCAACAGAAAACAATCAGCCTGGTGCAGTAACCAAGCAGGAGGGAAGGAGGGATGGGCTGATTCCAGTGGGATGAAGTTCAACAAGGCCAAGTGCAGGTCCTGCCCTTTGGCCACCCCAACCCC
>JAWWEV010000095.1:11203842-11214555 GCA_035583235.1 Hafferia zeledoni
GAGTTGGACCAAGGGTTGGACTTGATGATCTCGGAGGTCTTTTCCAACCCAATCGATTCTATGATTCTGTGATTCTATGAAATAGAAACCCAAGTGAAATTTGTTCTCTAAACAGCACAACCACCCAAAAGCAGAGAGTAGCTGGCCAACAGTTCAGACTGAATATACTGGTGATTGAATGGAGAGATGGCCTGGAGACAGCTGGATATGCTGTCATACTTCAAAACAAAACCCCATGAATTTTCAGGCTATAGAAACTGAAAAAATTCAGAGGATAAGGGAAAGTAACTGTTAATAGTGTTTTACTGCTACAAATATTTGTGCAGTGCTACTGGGTTCTTGCTGACCCACAACATGATCCCACTTCCACAGACAGGGAATCTTCAGAAATAGCTGCCCTACGAAATCATGTAAGAAAGAATTATACTGCTGGAAATAGTCAAATTAGTCATTCTGCCTCTGACAGAGGTGACTTACATAAGGTTGGTTTCTCTGTTGCAAGCCTTTCAGGCAAAGTTTCAAGTGGAGTTGGTTGAATTTTTGCAGGGGTGTATGTATTTAAAGAAATTTTTCTTCCTGGCATCATGTATGTTGGAGAAGCTGAAATGGAGGGAAAAAAAAAATATACACATCATCAATAATAAAAATACTCTCATTCAAGCCAAACATCAAAAGCAGCAGCCACAGGACGGTGTATCTGTCCAGTGATACACACACCACAGTTAACACAACCAGCAGCTCAGCTGCCCATTTTTGACTTTGGTGTCAAAACTTCACAGCATTAAAGACAAATATAAAAATCCCCTTTTCACCTCAGAAACCACAATAAGTTCATGCTGCTAAGGCAGCTAAACTGAATTTCAGTAACAGCTCTCTTGTCAGGAGACTGGCAAAAGCATTAGTGCTACTTCTCACAGGTTATCAGGATTGCACCTGAACAGGCATTTAGTCCAAAAGGTCTATGAAAAGTGCATGTAATACATCTCCAGACAACTGTTCTAGTTCAGCAGGTGGGACCAGTTTATCACTGTGTTGGGGTGACCAAAGCTGTGTATTCTACACCCCCTATTAATTTTCCATGAACTGTTACCAATGGACCATTTGCAGCAGCTGCCCAGGGCACACCTGACCTCTCAGACTGGGAGCTGGCTGGGAAAGAAGCCTGGGAGATAAGAGCTGTGGTAACTCCCCTCCAGGGAGTCATTGGCACCTCCATACCCACCTGAGAGGTCATGTCTGCTCATGGGCCAGCAATGATTCCAAAATACCCCCTGACTCCGAGAGTCAGATGCCCCAGTGTGGAACTCCCCACCCTGGGGGAGGCACTGGGTGCTCCCACCTGGATGTGAGGGTACATAATCTGGGCGTTTGAAGACCTGGGGGCCCACTTGTCAGATCCAGAGGAGAACCAGAACCTCAACAGGAGGAGACCACAACTTTCAACCAGACTGTGACCACCACTCTTCACCAGACTGTGACATCATCTGCACCAACAGGTTCTTCACTTCTTTTTCCTTTGGACTCGGGGGAACCATGCGGGGCTCAGCACAGGGGCCAACAAACCCCACTGTGTTTGTGCCCCAGGGTGCTGGGTTATATGTCTGGGTTTTGCAGGTTAAAACAAATTTCTCTTTGTGCCATTGTATTTACTGTAATATTGTTATTAAATAGTAACTCTGACTTATAATCTCTTTTGTGTTGGGTTTGTTTCTCCTGCTGGTTTACCTTTAAACCAGCACAACAACCTCCAGATAGCCCAGGAAAACAGCAGGAGAGCCAAACACCTGTGGTCTCAGTTGTATCAGGTCTAATTTCCAACAGCTCCTCAGTAGAAAGGTGACAACCATATACTAGGAGTATGACAAGGGGTTTTTAAAGTATTTTTTCAGCTTGTGTATTCTCAATTCTGAACGGATTTTCATGACACATAAACTTCCTAACCAGCATAACAGAGCATTTTAAATAGCTGAGAATTTTCATATACCTGCAAACCGCCCTGAGCTCTTTCCTGGTAACATCAGTTTTCTTAAATTGCTCATCTTCCTTCTCAGATGGAGAAGGCCTACCCTATCAAATAGTGGCTGATTAAAACCTAAACTGTATAAAATAAGAGGAAAAAAAATCCTGTAACAGAAAAAGAGAAAAATCCTAACAGATTTAGATAAGCTTTGTATCAGTACTTGCAAGTACAAGTTTTCTGATCAAAGCATGAGTTTTTAGACAATTCCTCCAGAAGATTTATTTTCAATCACCTGACATGTTAATTATGAGCATCTCAATATGTAGATAACCTAAATCTGACCTAACTTAAACCACTTCCAAAGACACAGCAGTGGAATCACAATGGGAAGTCACTTTCCTGGGCACATGCACATGGATAGAACTCAGCTGTGTTACATTTCAAGATCATTTAAACTTTGAACATGTAGAACTACCAAAAAACCAGGTAACTGCAAGGCAGTCTACAGGTGAAACCCCAAGTAATATTAAAATAAACAGGAAATAGCACAGTTTTAAGTGTAAATGCAACACTACTCTGCTGTGGTTACTGCCACCAGTACAACAGTACTGGGAATACAGCTGGAAATGGAGCTGGAAATAAATAAAGCTGGAAACAAAGCTGGAAATGAAGCTAGAAACAAATAAAGCTGGAAATGCTGCTGGAAATAAAGCTGGAAATACTGCACAGTCACTAAAAAGCATTACCTGTGACTCAGCTGACAGGGTGGACAGTACACAGACACCAATGTAATAATAAGGGAAATAAACCCATTAGGACTTCATTAAATCCTTAATTTACTACCCCAGTCAACAGGTACATTACTGCAGTGAATTATGACAGTATCCATACCCACAAAGGGATACTGCAAAATTTATAGTTCATGAACACTTTCACTTCCTTTAAAAGCAGTATCTTCGTTTAATTGTTAGCTGTAAAACACTGCTAAGATTAATTAGACGATATCTAAGAATTTCAAATTAACATATTTACAAACTAAAAACAGTACATGTCTCCTGTAGATTTTCCCTTGATGGAGCAGCAACAGAGGCAAGAAATTCATCCACCTGCTTCAGAGACAAGGAATTATGCAGAGTTTCCAAAGGGCAAATAGAAGGCACCATGGAATACAGTTCAAAACCTAAAAGAAATATAATAAACAAGAGAGATTTCCAATCATAAGACAGGATTTGAGATATTGCATATGAAAGCATTAATGCATGATAAAAAGCACTTATTTTACATTAGCACATGCAGACATAGGACTCTTGAAATCATGGAAATTAAATATTATAGGAGTTGGAACAAGATGGGCCAGTTTCCAGGGTATACTACACTAAAGATACCATGTAACACACTTTGGGACACAAATCCCATGTACACATGAGGTACATGTGTACATATAAATTATTCAAACATTAGAACTGTGCTCTGCTTCCAAATCAGTTAATAAAAGATAATTTTCCTTTAAGACAAACTTTGCAAATCACTACAATAAAAGGTCAGGAAACTGTATTATTTCTCCTACTCATTTTCATACTTGGCACAAGACTAAATGGTAACTCATTCATGCAAGAAAATAGGATAGAGCTATTTTGTCAACTGTTAGCAGACAAGGGCTAAAAATGCTACATATTCCAAGAAATAAATTTGCAGAATTCACGTTTTATCGTCTTCAGTATTCTGTGAAAACAAACTGTTGCCTTTAATATCAAAGGAAAACCACTGTTAGCGTTTTTGTACCTTGACGTTACATGTTTTTACTTTCTAAGACAGATTTACACCTACCTTTATGCATTTAAAAACAGTACTTAGGAGACTAGAAGTTTCATATATTAGAAGTGGTAAGTAAAGCAATCCAAAAATCTAAAAATTTATTGGACTTTGCTTTTCTATGTTAGTATTGCTCATACACTAACCATGCATATCCATCCTACTAACAAACTAAAAAGCATTTAAACATCTTGGCTAAAACAAATCTGCAAGTTCTCTAAAGTGATGCAAGTTTGGTAACTCAGTGAACAGCTCCTCACCCAATTGCATTTCAGAAAAGGAAAATATGTCCATTAGTGTTTTCAACATTCAGCTGTAACACTACAACTTTGCAATTCAATATTGTAAGTTTGAGATAATTAAATGAAAAAGCAATAGTGAATGAAATAATGTTTAGAATTTCAGTTCAAGGTACATTTATTAGAGATAGCATTAAGACTGTGAACTGTCCCTTCCCATAAAATAATAAGCAACAACATGTTCCCCACTCACTCCCCATTAGTGCTTTGCATAAAGAAGTAATTCAACAAGATTTCAACCCTCAAATGCCTGTATTTATATCTTTATTTTTAGATCCACCTTGGCCAAATACTCAGATTTCGGGGACAATTACTACAAATATACAATCACCTGAAGTGTACCCAAGGCAGCTTCACTTACATTATCAACAAAATGTTGCATTTCATGAAAACTTGGTTTTTGTGAACAAAAGAAACACCACCATATAATTAGTTTCTATTCTCCAAAAAGGCAGTAGCTAAGCTTCAGTGTAAGCACTAAGATGTTTGGCATACATATTAATATCCTAAATAACTATTTGCATGCATGCAAAGCGCAAACCCTTTCGTTGCATTACAGTGAAATGTAAGATTTGTCTCTTTATCATGACAGAAGAGTCACTATCACTTCAATGGCAATTTGCTTTTCTAATTTTGCAAATAACCAAGTGGGACAATGTCAGGTTAACCTTTTAGTAACTATTATTGTCATAGTGCATGTTACAGAAAAGGAATTTCAAAATACACCCATGCCCTTAAAGAAAAAAAAAGGAAAAAAAAGGAAAAACTTGTTTTAAGTATTTCCCTTACAAACATTTTTTGTTGAGTTTTGACAATTCTGCTGTCAGTCAGTCACATCCCAGCATGTTGTATCTTTATGTCTAAGGGATGTGGCTTAAAAGACACCCTGGAAATCTATTTGCAGTGTTTTATTTGAATATTCCATGATAAACATTTTACAATGTTATCAGAAATAAATGTGAAATTTTATGAAGAAGCCCGACAGTATCCCTTTAAAAAAGGCAATTTCCTGTACACAAACAGCCTTTGAGCTTTGGCTGTATTTATTCTTAAAGCCTCAAAATGCAAGACAATGAAAGGGTTAACGCAGCATCTCAAAAAGCCACCCTGCTGTCTTAGATTCAAAAGCTATAGAGACATACCACTGGAGCCTAGAAATTCCACAGAGGAAATGGACCAGCACCTAAAGAGGTGTGGGTGTTCTGCAGAGGCCCAGAAAATAAGGTAAAGCACTTTCAGAAGGTACTTGTTTCACCATGTTCCTTGAACTAAAGATGGGGGGGTAGTCTGAAATGAGTTAAGAGGGTGTGATAACAACATAAAAATTAGGAAAAAAAAACAAAACAGAGTGAAGGGGACAAGGAGAATCAAAATGATAGTCCAGAGGACAGACAAAACAACATCAAGATGGACGTATGTTAGTAGAGAACCCTTGGAAACCTCCAGTACACTCAGGGTTCATAAGAGCTCGCACTGCATGCATTAATCTTGTCAAAGATGTGTGGTAAAACAATCAGTGTGATCAATTCAAGCAATTTAGAACTTTTTTTTAAAGAATGCAGTCACAAAAAGATAGTGCTAAATGGAACAAAAGGTGATCATATTATTAGACACTGATATTCGAATGCAGTTCCTACTTTCTGACCTTGTGTATTTTGGAAATATTATTTGGTCCGAGTATAAAGCAAAAATGGGACTCCTGACTTTCCTGTTTGAAATAGGACACTAGAATTGGCCTTTTAGATCAAATACAGTTTTAATGCTATTAATTCAGCCTTACTGTATCAGTTTCCCTTCAAGAAACACAGGTTTGAAATGAATATAACAAAAGACTACTTTGCTTCTGAGCAAAGACAAACAAAAAATCAGTCTTTTTCTTTTGTTTCTAAGCAAATATATTTTGAATCTATCATGAAAATATGATGTTTTTCACTGCAATTTCACTATCACCACCATCACTGTATTCAGCCAGCAGTCACCCACGTTTTAAAACTCCAGCTAAGAAATCTGAAAAAGCTTCGTTAAGGTCTGGTGGATGCTGAAGATTGAGTCATGAACAGGATACATTTGGGGCCTATTTAATCAAAGGGACCTGCAAAATGTTTTGCTGAGGAAGAAAAAGACATACCTCTGTCCTGTGTGTTAAACCAGACCTTTTTTGAAAGCTGAAGACAAGCTAAGTCTCACTCTTGAAGCTCAAGAGGTCAATGCTGCTCAAGAAGTCACAGCTCTCTTGCTGTGATTTTTAGTGCAATATTTAAGTAATTTGCACATCTGATGAGAACAGAGAAGCATGACAAGGTAAAATAAATTTTTGTCCCATGACAAACATAGCAATTTAGAAGGAATGAAACCAAAGCTTTTGCTTTAGTTTTTTTAAATTTAGCATCACTGTAAAGAAGAGAGTCATAAACTCCAGTTGTCAGTTCAGTGATTTATTTTAGAATTGGGAGGCTCAGGGAATCAGCTCAGCAGGAGGAAGACAAAGAAGAAGCAGCAGCTATCAAGAAGTGTAATGTCCAATAAGATCAGATTTCATTCTGTATTTATTTTGTACTGTACAGTCTGATCACACAAGAAGTTGGGGAGAATAATTTATTACAGAGATCATGATTAACAGTAGCACTTCATTTTTTTCAAGGATTTTTCTGAGGAATGAATTTTGATGTTGTATTTATACTAATGAATGGTAAAGAAGGGATTTAGGATATCTAATGATTACAGATATATTTGGGATTGTGCTTGAAGTTAGGAACAACAGACGGTTGGATGATACTGTACACCCCATAGTTGAAATAAAAATAAAAGGGATGAAGCAAGGAACCTTTTGTTTTTGTTTTCGTTTTTAAAATAAAAGCAAAACGTACCATTGGTTGGGTGTCGAGCAAATGAGATAGAAAACCTTTTAACAGCAGAACCGCGTGTGGTGTCTGAGAAAGAGAAAAACAGGTACCTGAAATTTGTAACAGCTACCAAAAGAGGGAGATTTTAAAATAGGAAGGGAAGAAGGAAGACAAAAAGAAAAGATGAGAAGGTATTAGAACTGAGTGGCATGCAGAAGGGACCAAGGAAAAGGGCAAAAATCTAAACTGGGGTTAAAAAGAAGAATATTTGGATTGCTGGGAACTACAAGATGTGTAATGAAGTGTATGAAAACAGGCAGAATGAGCTGGTGATTCTGGCATACAAGGTTATTCGAGTTAGAGTCGAACACTGAGTAGTGAAGTGGGGGGGAAAACAGCGTGAATACCGTTTCACCTCAGAGTTATAAAGGTGTGCTTTGGCATCTTTACATTCCAAATCTAGTGAGAGAGTTTCTTCTCTACCCCAGATTATCCAAAACTGAAAATCTCCTGCTCCTTTGTAATCCAAACCCCACAAAAAAAAAAAGTTAGGAATCCTAAAATTTTCACCATCAGTATTTAACTTATTAGTTTATAATCTCTTTCATTCCTCACACATGCTCCAAGTAATTTATTTAATTTAAAAATCAATTAGCAATTATAAAAGCCAAAGTTTAAAATTATTAAAGAATTTAAAACAGAAAGTTTTAGTCTACTCAAAAAAATGCACTTGCTGAAATCTCCTGCCACGCCTTACAAGCCTGTGAGCTGGTGGTTCAATTCGAGACAAACAAGAATTAACTGTGCTATCAAGTTAAACACAAGCAACCTACGGGCAAATAAAGAAGCAATGGAAAGTCATAAAATTAATACTAAGGCAAAATATTCTAGGATTCCACCAAAGTCTTTAGGAGTTCAATGTGGCACATGGGTTTGTGCGTGCATGTGCGAGAGTGTGCACATACCATCTATGAAGCCAGAAGAAGTCAGCTTTTTACGATGAGTACGAGCATAATCCTGTAGGTTAGGTGCACTTGAAGAACCCCCGAGCACTGAGGTGCTAAACAGGCCCGCACAGTGAGACCCTGATGGGAGTTAGAGAAAATACATACAACAACCAGGTGTTCGTCCATTCACATTGGGGATGCATGCAGCATGCAAGCACATGGCTCTTACCACACAAAAGGCAGCTTTTGGCAGTGCCTTGGACAGGTTCACAATATGCTTGTAATGTCAGAGTGGGACTTGTAGGCTGAAACTATCATAATTTATTGTGCTTCTACTCATGAAGCAGCACCCTCTGCTCTATGTGCAAAGAGAGGATTGGCTTTAACAAAGTGGGTTCTTGTCCTGTTTTCACTTTTGGTAAAAAAAAGTTACCGGTTAGCATCAATGTAAACATAAACAAAACAACAAAGCAAAATGGAAGATGAGGATGATGATGATGATGATGTGAAAGTTGTGTGTTTTAAAACCTGCATTTCTGGAACAAATATAAACTGGAAAAATACTGCTCACTGCTTTCATCCAAATCACCCTTTGAGATGACAGGCTACAACGAACTACTCATGCATTTCCACAGACTCAGTGTGGGGATATTTCCCTTCTAACCCAAATAGAGCGTTAACCAAATTGGAAATATTCTATTCATATTTCAGCTACCATTACTGATAATTTTACAAACTGAAAACACCTAAAAGTTCCATCATGTTTAGCTTGACTTCCCTTCCTGAGAAGACTTTTGCACAGTTCCATGCAAGTGACAGTACTTTTGTTACAACTCATCAGAATGGGAGTTAAACAAATCACTGAAAGCCACAGACAAAAATATAAAAATAACTTTTGTAATCATCAACCATAAATGAAACTTACATACAATGATGAACAAAATGGAAAAAAATGTTGCAATTTTTTTCCTTTACATTTTACTGCTAGTTGAAAGGAGAAGCTGTTTTTCACTCAGAACTTATCTTTTACATTTTTGATAAGTAGCAGCAGATTTTCTTTGAAAACCAGCTGTCTATCCAGTGATGCTTCCTTTCATTACTTTTAATGATCCAGTGAGGGGAAACATTACTAGCACATGTGACCAATCACAGCCAAAATAAATTGGTGCCTGGTCTGTGGCAAAAGCCTTTCACACCAAATATAATACCTTAATCTACACAGAGAAATACATCAATTTTCACAAGCCATATTGTGTCACGCAAAAGAAAAGTCATTTAAACTTATCAAGCACATAATAAAAAACACGACTTCAATAAACAAGAGCACCTGATGTATGCATTTTACTAAGGGAAAATATAATAGGAAGAAAAGTATCACAGAAAGATTGGACACACAAAAAATACAGATATTTACAAAGAAAGGAAAAGCTATGCATCTTCTACACTTCATTTTTCTCACGAAAAGACACACAGAAAAAAAAGCAATATTGATTTGCAGTAGTGCATGATTTCTTTTTTTTTTTTTGCTTATGAGTCATATGTATGCCTGTTTCAAAGAAGCAGCAGAAAAGCACCACTTGAATTAAAAGAATTTGAAACAACTCATTGAATTCATTGAATTATAGCATGATTCATTCTAATGCTGAAAAGAAGAAATTATTTTTAGGAGAAGGAATATGTGCAAACTCCTGATACTATCAAGAAAGTTGAGGTTTGTTCCCCATCCCCCTCCCCTCTGTAAACCATCTTCACTTTCCTCAATTGCCCACAGCAGAAAACAGAAATTTTCAAGAAAAGTGTTTTAACAGTTTCTGGTGCAGGCCATTTCAATCCAAAAGATTCCTGCACGTTCCAAAAACTCAATTGGAAACTACATTATCATAAAAATCTACTTTATGTTAAAAATAATCCTGAGCAGTACAGAATCAGTAGTATGAACAGTCTCAAACAATTTGCAATTTTCAGTTAAAATTTATTGAAAAAACTTTTGCTGCAGAAAAATTGTCCAGTTCATAGGCAGACAATCAGCATATGTCATTGATACTACACTGGGTCCTGTTAACAAAAAAGCTATTCAAAAAGAATATACAACTGTACAGAACGACAGGCAGATGAAAAGCTGATAACATCAAACAAAATTCCAACTGTAGGCACATACCTAGACCACTCTGCTTTTGTTCCAGAATAGTTCTTGGTGTTCGTAAGTTACTATTGCTTTCTGAGAGGACCTGGATATGAAAAACAGAAAAATAAGGGAAAGTAGAACAGCAGCATGAAACATCCACTTAACTTGATAGCAGCAGCCTGTTTCAGACAGACACGTGTTAATAAGCTGTATGATAAGTGTTAGTAAAAATATGTAAAGGAAACATGAAAGATCATGCAATATCCCCTTCTGAAGGGAGTCCATCTCACATATGAGTTCCTTGCAATGAAGTGGTGCAAAGCAAGCATTCAGAATGAGAAAGGACACAGACCAAGACCGAAATGAGAACAAACATTTGAGACATTTTATTTCATTTTACCAAATGCACTCTCCTAAACTGCGCCTGTATTGAAAAAAGGAGGGGAGGGAAGGAAAGACAGACAAGCTATTGAGGACATGATACAATCACTGATCCATGCACGGGCTCAATCAGTGTAATCTTCAGATGCTCACAGCCCTTGCTGATATAAACTTTTCCAGTGTAAATCGTTTTAGAATTTTCCATAATAAATCAGGAAATTTTCAAAGAAAAAGGATATGGTTAACAGAACACCATCCATTGTCATACATGTAAACAATATCTTGACATTCCGAACATCTTTAGATCTTCACTGGTACTTCCAAAACATTTGGTGGTTTGTTTTTT
>JAWWEV010000095.1:11254516-11265320 GCA_035583235.1 Hafferia zeledoni
GGTAAAGGGACTGGAGTTGGACCAAGGGTTGGACTTGATGATCTTGGAGGTCTTTTCCAACCCAATCCATTCTATGAGTCTATTTTAAAGAACAGAAACATGAATTTATTTTGCTACAGCCTCACCTTCCTTTCTGCTGTTAGTTATCCAATTTACCAGCCCAGTGGGTTGGTTTGGCTTGTGCTGCAGATGTAAATTTGCAGGAAACTGCTGTGTTCTGGCTCCTCTTCCCTTTGCTGAAACACCCTCTTTCCCCACAGGCAGGATGGTGGTGGTGCAAGGTGCATCTGTGCTAGTTCTCTCAGGTATTAAAGTTTTACTTTAAAACACTAATGTTGTGTGAAAATAGACTTGGCTGTTTTTAGAGCTGGCTCTGGGTTGCACAAAGTGAATTATTCAGTGTGGCAAAGGTCTTGTCCCATTTGGAGGTGAAGTTCCTGACAAGCACTTGCCATTGATAACACAGCAGTGCTTAGCCCAGTTCTGTGTGTAGAATATGCCATTCTATAAACAGCATACAGCATTTTATTTTCTGGGAGGAATGGGATAAATAAAAGCAGTCATAAACACTCTTGATAGCCCTTTGCCTCCTTCCCACCACCAGCACAGCAGAGGTAGGTGAGTCTATAAATTGAACAATAGACATCTTGTCTTACACATTTCACTTTCAAAGAGTGTCACTGCATGGTGAGATCACGTGCATTCCAGAGGGACTGGATACTGTCCCTTCCCTACAATTATATGCCACTTAGCAGGTGTGGTAGACAAACTAATTACTCTTTTTAGCAGTCTGTGTGTTGTCACAGTCCAGCACTGGGACACTGGCAGGATAAAGAAGATATTTGCTTAATGCAGTGGAGAAACAGCATTCACTATGAAATTATGACATGGCAGAGCCCGAGCCAAACATCGATGAGAGCAGGATCAAACTGCTGGTTCATCCACATATTTGTAGCTGCTGGAGCAGACTTGGAAAAAAGAAAATCACTGAAAACATGCGGAGCCTGCATGAATAATAACAGAGCTTACTTGTGGATATTTCTGATTTTCATTATTAGCTAATTATTTTGATGCTACTCCTGCTAGACCCAAATATTTCCTGTATCAGTGACCCATTTTACACATGACATTTTAGCTTATTAATGTGATCAGGGAAGTGAGCCTGTGTCAAGGAATAAATTGTTACTTCAAATGCAGAGTCTGATTTGGAACTTCGTATGATCTAGTGACCAAAATACATTTCTTTCAATTTCTATTTGGGAAGTTAGTGTTTTTTCTTATTGGTCTCTGTCAGTTTTTTCAGCTAAGGTGGATTTTTGGACACATCCAGTCCCCAGCTCCCTTCATTTGAGGGCTGTCCAAATGTTTTAAGAATGAGAACAGTTTCCTTACCTCTGATCCTATTTCCCTCCCCTGTCCAATGAATTTAGTAGAATCCCCATTGTATGGAAATTTTATAATATAGTTTCACAAAACCAGCTCTGCTTAGAACAAAATTAGTGTTTCAAGCAGTGTTCCTTATGGCTTAAGCTGACAGCACGGAGTTGTTAAGGGCCATGCAGTGGGTGGTGTGTCCTTTTAGAGGCTCCATTACCAGGATGCCTCTGAGCTATGCAGAAATCAGTAAAAACTGACAATGTGCTCCTCTGGTGGTGGCTCCATCTAACAAGTTCTGTGCATTTGTCTCAGGTTGGCAATGGTCCGCAGTGGGAAGAGCGGTGGGCTCCACCTGAAGCAGATTGCATACTACAGGAGAACAGGGGAGTATCACCCCACAACTCTGTCCAGTGAAAGAAGTGGAATCAGGAGAGCAGCCAAAAAGTTCGTTTTCAAAGGTAAACATTTTCTCTCAGGTTACTGTGAAAATAGATACTTAGGTGAAGGTTTGCTGATAAGAAAACAGAAAAAGTGGAATCTTGCTGTGCAACATTCTGTGTTTTTATTATATGCTCTCCATCAAATGAGTGCTCTGCGTGTCCCTGGTTAATGTGTAACAGGATGTTTATAGAAAGGGGAGGTCAATCTGCCTCAGTCCATTCCAGGAGGGATTTATGTATCTATCTAAAAGCCAAAACTTTTCCTAAGGACTGCAGAAATATGTAGCCATTGTGATCCATAGTTCAAAGGATTACAGAAAGGGAAACCCAGATGTGCAGCTGTAGACAAGGAATGCTCCATCTGTCTGGAGTAAAGCTGGGCAGAAGTGCAAGGATGACTTCACCATCCGTCACCCAAGAGGCTCCATGCCCTTCCCAGCTTTACTGAGGCCCTGTGAGGAGATGTGAGAGCCTTTGCAGTGTGCTGTGTTCTCTCAGCCCCATCAAAGCTGCCAGTTCCGTGTAGAGGGAAGGCAGGGAGGAGTTACAGCTGTGACTTGCAGGGTCAGGTTGCTGGCAGGCAAACAACAACTTCTCAGACAACAAGTTTCAACATTTCAACCTGCCTTTTCCACCCCTGTGTTTCAGCCAGTCTTCCTGTGGGATTGTTGTTTGCATTCTGACCTGCCCTTGTAACTTCTCATGTCCACATTAATAAACACAGGTGAACTAATGCCTGTTTGGAGGAAAAAATTGAAGTATTTGTAAACAAAAAGCTACATTTTCACTGAAGTTATTGTATTGAATTCTGTTCTGAATCGTGCCCAGGAGTTTAGTTAACCAAATGAAAGACAAAGCACTTGCATATAATTTGATGGTACTTTTCTTCTTTCAGAAAATAAATTGTTCTATGTTGGAAAAGACAGAAAACAAATGCGCCTGGTAATTTTTTCAGATGAAGAGAAGAAAAAGGTGCTCGAGGCATGCCACAAAAATGCTGCTGGTGCTCATCATGGTATATCAAGGACACTGACTTTAGTGGAGTCTAATTACTACTGGACCTCTGTAACAAACGATGTCAAGCAGTGGGTATGGTCTCAGGCACACTGCACATCGTGGTCTTGGCAATGTGTGGTGTTTCCTTCTTACCCTTTTACTACTGACCATGTGGCCTTCACGCTTCTGTACCTGGTGGTGGGGAGCCACAATGCCTTTCAGCAGGCAAGGCAGATCCCTTGGAGGGTGATCTCTCTGGCAAGGACTCTGGCATGTGTGTGTTAGGATGCCATGTCCTATCCCCAGGGTATGAGGCTGGAGCAGCTGCTACCAGATAAGACCCTGAAAATTATGTCTCTGCCTTATAATTAGGTGTGTTCAGGAAACATTTAAACAAATCACTGCTTGGGAAAGTTCCTTCTTCTCCTTCACCCAAAGATACATGGATATGATCCCCTGGCAGAGTTCGATCCTTCAGGGAACTGTATATAAAAGCCCTTTGAGGCCAAATTGCTGTTGCTATCAGCTTGGGACATCACCTGGATACTTTGGGTTCATGTGCAGGTGTAACATGAACTGAATATGAGTCTGTGCCTTCAGCTCAGACTGGGCAGAGGGGCTCTGACACGTGGATAAAGCTGATGCATGTTATGCAGGGAAGATTATGTATATGCCAGTGTTTTTCATCTGCAGCATACATAGATGAACCAAAAGCAGAATGACTGGGACTTTCTCTCAATTCCACCTGCTTCATGCTTTCTTTAGTGTTTACAAGTGGTAATAGATTTTAAAATTTATACTCTGGACTTGAAAGAGCACACTGCTTTCAGGATGGAGAGAGTTCAGCTTTGACTTCCCACACATGTCCTTCTGGCCTTCACTTATTGTTTGGTTTTATTTTGGTTTTATGCTGGGGTTGAAAAGTATAAGGGTAAAAAAATGCAGGAAAGGTGATCACATGAATTTGTTTTGCACTGTCTGGCCTGACTAATTTGCAGAGGAATCATGGAGATCTATGATTCTGGGGATTGTATTAAACCTTCACCTTTGGTTTTTATTGATAACACCTTCCCTGATGTTTTCCCTAGGTGTATGCTTGCCAGCACTGCCAAGTGGCAAAGAGCACAAGCCCCACTGTGCCCAAAACACACCCTATCAAAGCAGAGGACCCATGGACAGCTGTCACTATGGAGCTAGTGGGACCTTTTAATGTTACCAGCAGAAGTCACAAATACATCATAATTATGACAGACTTGTTTACAAGATGGACTGTTATCTTACCACTGCATGACACTTCAGCAGCTGAAATTGCTAAGGCAATCATAAATGTGTTTTTCTTATATGGGCCACCTCAAAAAATGCCTATTGATCAAGGGAAGGAGCTTGTTTATCAGGTAAATATTTACATGTCTGGTTAATCTTTTATTCTCAAGAGAAAATAAATCTTCCTCTGTGTTAGGTTTGAACTTTAGGCCATTCTTGAGGACAGCTTTAGTGTTTTCTTTAAATGAAAAATTAAGAAGTAAGTTAGCACATAGAGAAAATTATAACATTATGCTACATTTCCCAGGCTTTATTCTTTGGATAAGGAATAAAGCAAAATTATTTCCTGGCAGTCATAGTCAGGTTTTGTCACTCCTTTGAGCTAGAATAAATTTTTACATACCAGTGTGCTGTATGTCATTCATCCACATTGTCCAGTATAGCAACAGCTTTGGCCTACAGTGATTATGAAGAATTTATCACACTTTGATCCTCTTGCAGATAGTGAAATCATCAGACTGTGATACAAAGGAAATGACAGATTGAGTTAAGTGGCAGAAATGTGGTTAGAAAACATCAAATACTGGCTCCTGACCTTACTTACTCCTTTAGCTCTCACTCACAACCCTGGAGTGTTTGGTGCCAATGAATATGTAAGACTTTCCTCAGTCACCATCATATCAACAACAAGAGGGGTGGAAAACTGTTTACTTGAAAGGGGATAAAGAAGAGGGGAAACATTCACTAATTGTGTTCTTTTACCTTTGAAGATAAATGAAGAGCTGTTTGCATTGTTTGGAATGAAGCAAATTGTATTGTCTTACCCTCAGACAGATGATGTACATGAAAGAATGTCCAAGACAATCAAAGCTTTCCTTAACAAGTACTGCATTGACCATCCAGATGATTGGGATGAACATTTGTCTGCTATTGCCTATGCTTTCAATTTGACAAATTTGGTATGTGAAGGTTCTTCCTTTTTTTGACTGAAGTCCCCCAAAATATCTGCAAAGTTGTGTGCTAAATTTGCTTGCTTTTGGTCCCCATTTAAATAGGAGCCAGATCAAAACACTCCCTATTTCCAAATGTTCAATCGTAACCCACATGTTGTTGAGCCAAGGAATGTATGTGTGGATGGAGACTACAGTATGTTTACCAAAATATTTGAAGCAACTAAAAAAGTCAGTCAAGCTCTGGAAGAAGAGAAAACCTCAGATTGCCAGGTAAATGTTATATGCTCAAATTTTACCAGTAGAAAGACTGAAGATAAAAAAGACAGAAAGGCTTGAAGCAGAAAGTACAAGTAAACTTTTAAAATAGTGTGGGGGTTTGTGTGGTGGTTTTTACTTTGTTTTCCTTCCCCTGGGATCCCTATACTTCAGTGTAACAAATCTCATATCTATTTGGAGGGAGTACCCTTAACAGAGATCTGTTGTCTAAAGTTTCCTCTTTCTGACTTAGGAGGCTGCCTGTGTACAGAGGGTGAAAACTGTTGCCTGTGGACTGTTTGTTTATGAAGATGAAATCAGTTTCTTCATAACTTTTCAGCCTTTCACCATTATGAACTATATGCATCCAAACCAACTCAATGTTATGTTCATGCACTGTTAACTAATGCTATAAAAATGCATCATTCCTTTTGGGAAAAAGAAAATGTAATTCATATGTATCCTTTCTGCAGGTGGAGAAAAACACTTCAGAAGAGCAAAAAATCAGAAACAAAATAACAGTCAAAAGGAAGCCAAAACGATTAAATACCCTTCGACTTAAAGTTGGTCATGAAGTCCTCAGGAAGAGAAAAAACTGCTGGAAAGATGGTCGTTTCCAGTCAGAATGGGTTGGTCCTTGCATTATAGATTATATCACAGATAATGGCTGTGCAATAGTAAGAGATGCCACAGGATCCAGGTTGAAAAGACCCATCAAAATGTCTCACCTCAAGCCATACATAAGAGGATCCACTGGAAAAGGTGTGTGTGTATATATGAAATTCTTTTTTAATTTATATTTTCATGTATGCAGAAAAGGTTGGGGGTTTGTTTTGTTTTTTTAACTTCTCTGCCATGTCTTGGCGTTATGAGAATGAACAAGTATCATTCTCTCATCAGTGGAAATTAAATTAATGCTGCATAATTATGTAATAACCAGTTTTCAGAAGGGAGAACAGTGAGTGTGAGTGACGTCAAACCTGTGCAGGGCATGGAACAGAGCTAATGAATCATGTCTGAAGTCTTTTTAAAAATAGCCTCTATTAAAGTTGCTTCTAATCTCTGGTCTGGCTCCATTCATCCTGGCTGGTGAAAACATGCTGAAAGGATCAGCAGGCTGAACTGTGTTCAAGGAGCATTTTCTGATTCTGTTTCTCTTTTGGCCTAAACAGAATTGACATTCATTTTTCTTGTAGTTTAGTCTGACTAGTGCAGATGGTACATGTTTGGACTTCTTTTTTTTTTAACATCAGAGTGTCTTCTAAAGCCTTAAAGTAGAAAGACTACATGAGAGAGCTGACTTTTGAATAGTCCATTTTTAATTGTGCTGCTCAAGATGTAAATATGTTTCTCTTACCAGAGCAAATAAAATTGTCATACTCTGCAGTAGGACAGGTAGACATTCCCAAAGATTTGGGTGAGCAACTGCCACTCTTGGTGAGAGACATTCAGCATGTCCTTTTGCAGTGCTGCCCATGTCACTCAAACAGTGGCAGCTGTTTCTTTTCTGTTCATGCTGTCTTTGAGTCACCACAGGCATTTGGAGGAAGATAAGTACTCGGTGTTCAGAGAACTTCTGTCACAGAACAAGCTGCTTTTTCATCATGGTTCTTGAAAAGCAAAACAATTCTCACCCTATTGGCTAAGTTTTGGTTCTTGAAAATATATAAACTACATTGAGATTCTTCTATTCTTCCATCCCTTCTTAAAACCAAAGGATTCGCAAAGCTGAAACTAATTCTTGAATTTGATGTAAGAAGCTGATATTAATGCCAGTTGCCAGTTACAAATTCCATAACAAAGATACTGATTTCATGTCATGTCTCTGGGCTGCTACTTTTTCTTAGATGATCCCTCTGTGCCTTCCAGTTCCTCATTAAATTGCTGATGCATGAGGAGGGACTCACAGGCATATCAAGCATGTAGATAACACACAGCTATTGCAATAACTGTGGTAAACTGTCACTGTATAAAAAGTAGTTCTCTTTGTATTATCAGAACCTGATATATTTATCACTAAGAATACTGCAGAAACAGTGTGTAAACACAGTTTCTTACCTTTTTTTTTTTTTTCCCCCTGGAAGTGACTGCCCTGGTTTTGGCTGGGATAGAGTTTGGTTTCTATTTATTTCTCTTTTTACTTACTTTCTATGGCTTAAAAAAGCCTGTTGTGTTGCATTAAGATTTCCTAGCAAGAGTTGGAGAAACCCCATTTCTCTCTGTGCATGCACAAGATAAAATAATCTGTATGCCCATTTATTTGAGGTACTAGTTCAGTAGGTGACTGTGACAAACATCAACTTAGTCATTGATCTAACTAAGAAAAGCCCTTGATGTGGAACATTGCAAGCATTTTGTGTATGTAACAAGATGCCAGACATTTGATGCTCAGTGAAATTAGGAAATTCACATTATCAGTCAGCTGTGACTGAAACATTCTTATCCTCTGGTGGAAATTGTTTTGAAAAGAAAGTTAGCACCTCATTAATGTTTGAATTATGACTTAAGGTGACTGATCTAATGGCTGCTTTCCTTTTGCAGACAACCATTACTGTCTACAAGGTGCAGTAGTTGTTGACCATGACTATATTGGCTTATCTGAAAGATCCAATAATTCAAGACAACCAGACTCTGTTGAAGGGGAAATAAATGCCTACACAAGAGATGTCATGTCTGCTGTACAAATTTCACCTGCAGCCTGCAAACACCAAGAATCAACAGATGATAAACTTTAGTCTGAGCTGAGAGACGATCATTGCGTTGCATCAAGCACTGCAAAGCCAGAGCAATGGCCTTCCCCTTGCTGGACACTTCAGACCAAGATAGAGGATACCTAAGCATAGTCTTGTGTCTCATTTTGTTGCCAGTTTGGAACCACCCTGGCAGACTGAAAGAAGTTGTAATAGCTCCAAATTCCTTAGCCAAATCCACTTTGCTACTTTATGAACGGGAGAGTGCTGCAGGTGCCCACTGGTTCATTTGCATGGGCATTAAGAAGGAAATCTGGTATTACCAAAACCAGGCACAACCTCGTAAAAGCACAAGTTTTCTTCTTGTATTTGAACTTCAGATTTTGTTGGTAGAATGGCAGTGTGTCCATGCCTTACTGTTATCCTCTCAGGACAAAATGCCTCATTTCACTGTAATGCCCTTTTTTGCTAATCCTTAGATGACTCATTCCAAACGTGCAGAGTATACTGTGGGATGAATACAACCTAAGCACCTTGGTGTCAGTTTTGCCTCCACTGTAGAGAAGCTCATGTCTTCCTTTTCCTGTTATGTAACAGTTTCCTATTCTTTCTGGGAAGCTGCAAACTCTGCCTTCTACAACTTTTAATTTCTAGTTTAACACACAACAATAAAGCTGCTGAAATGAAGTACAGGTAATGTTCAGTGCATGAAATAAGGAGGCTTTCAGCTGCTCCCCAGTCATCAAAACTCTACTAGGGTGAGCAATTTTAATATTTCAGGCATGTAAAAAAGCTTAAGAGCATTCAGTATTCCTCTCTGCTTTTTTCACAAACATATGGCTTTCCATTACATTTACATTTTTACTTAGTCTGTACAGGTTTGGAGATTTCCACTGACAGTGAGCTAGGAAAGGTGAAGCACTGGATTCACCTATTCTCATATTTCCTTGAGTAAGTTGTTACTGGTCTGGACTTCCTGCTGAGAAGACTCTATTTCAAAGTCAGCAGAACAGGAATTTTGTCATGTGGAAAACTGATAAGTGCAATAGGGGAATGACACAAAGAGGAAGAAAACTAGCAGAAAGCTGAATTGAGAAATTCAGCTGTGTCTATCCAATACTGTGGAAGATTTGCTTATCTTGCTCTCTGAATGTGTCTTATCTCTGCTGCTGAATGTCATGTGACTTGTAACACAGGTGGAGGAATGTACCACTTATTATGAGCTTCAGTTAACCTGAAGTAGTGAGTGGTCCTCAAGGCTGATCAGGTGCCTGACTCACACAGAAATTCATACCTACTGTGCAGCAGGTCTGATATCAGGGGATGCAGCTGTGTGAGAAAAGATCTCAGCATTAGGACAGGATCCTTTCTGAAAGTTCAAATGAAAAATAACTAATACCCAAACTATTTTGTGTCTTCTGAAAATCTTCTGATACAGTTTTTCTCCACTGAGCTTGTTTCAGAAAGAAACCTGGTACCTGGGAGGAACCCTCTTTCTTAATAAATTGTGTGTGTGCACACATGGAATATATTTTTGTATACAGTGTGTGTGGAAAACAATAGCAGCAGGGATAAAACTGGAGAATAAGGCAGCTGTCTGTAAGATTCCTTTCTGCTTTGTTAGGTGCAAAAGAGAACCAACCCCTTTTTTTTATTATTTTTTCTTTTTAAGTTCAACTGATCAGTTCCTTAATTGCACACAGTGCAGCAGAGCTGTTTTCTGGGGAAGCTCGTCAGCAAAGCAACAGTTCTGGTGTTGTTAGAGCTACAGTGGAGAGAAAGAAAATACCGCAGAGAGATGGGAATAGGCAAACCAGAAAACCATTTAATGTAATGACGATCGTTCAGGCTTCTACTTTTGATCTACTGTATCCACGAGCAGCCATTAGTCTCGTCAGTACACATTCTCTGCATGTGGGAGGCTCATTGAAATAGTATACAGGAGTTTCAAGCTATTGACATGAAAAACAGTCAATGGAAGCTGAAAAAAAACCCTGCCAGGAAATGTGAGACGTTGCAAGCAGCACAGAGTGCGTGGGGAGCTACAGTGAAGGGTTGTTTGTGACCACAGTGAGGTGTGACCTGCCCACCCTTGGTTTGCATTTTAACCGACTTAGATAAACACACAAAGGGCCCTGGGTACTCTTTTTTACTGGCACACAGGTTTGATTTAAGATAGGACAAAAGCAGAAGACTGGTTAATAACAGAACTCTTGGAAATTCTGTTTGTGCCCCCTCCTGGCGAGTTGTTTAGAGGGGAGGAATAAAAGGGAGAAAAAACAGGAAAGAAACTGCAGGTTTCCTCACACCTCCCAGTACAGAACTGTGATCATTTATCCTTTGGGTTTGGTGAAAGCACTAATTACCAACTCAGAGCTTGATGAAAAACACTATAAAAAGCTTCTCCTAGTGAAGAAACTGTACTAACACTCAAGACTGTTCTACAGTGGAATGAAGACTTTTCAACTTTTGCCAGAATACTTCCTGAATTTTGGGTACCATTTGCCTATTTTTTGTTAAGGTGTTCCTGCTTTTCAACTACAGATGTTTTAGAATTTCTTCCTTCTTCTCCCTAGAACTGAATGTTCCCTGCAGGAGGGTACCAATGAGTCATGATACGCTTTTCAGAGCAAGCAGTTACCAAATCTGGAAATAATGACTTTTGAGAACCAGATAAGTGCCTTTTGCTCATTTGCTTTGGTGCCACATCTCTTGTCAATGACCTTCTGCAACAGACATCGTGGAGAAGAGGGGGCTCAGAGGTGACCTCAGCACTGTCTGGAACTCCCTGAAGGGAAGTTCTGGCCAGGTGGGGGTTGGTCTCTTCTCC
>JAWWEV010000095.1:11265420-11283996 GCA_035583235.1 Hafferia zeledoni
TGGTAAAGGGACTGGAGTTGGACCAAGGGTTGGACTTGATGATCTCGGAGGTCTTTTCCAGCCCAATCCATTCTATGGTTCTGTGATTACTGTAATCACCTACCATCAAAATCATTGCACAGTGATTATCATTAGTGCATTATCATTAGTGGTGAACACTCAGCAAGGCAGGTCAGCAGCTGCCACTGCCTGTGGGCCTGGGACTGTGGCTGCTCACCTGTGAATTCAGCAGAGGGAAGTGCCATGTCAGAAGTCCTCAGGACCAGACACTGTTTTAAACTAGAAGGCTAAAATCTACAAAAGATTTAGCAGTGTCTTCAGGTATGTCACTCTTCTGCACATATTAGAAGATTTGATGGCTGCAGTTTACATCTTGGTCATCAAACTATGTGGAAATTTGGAATGAAAAAATGTACACAAAAAGCCAGAATTTGAGGAGGAAGGGTCTTCCAGACAGGCATAACCAGTGACTTCACTTTAAAACATTTGATTCAGGATCAGTTAAGCCTCAGAGATGCATTCCTCAGTCAGTTCTCCCCCCTGCTCTCAGCCTGTACATAGATGAAGGGTCTGCAGCAACCCTGATGCACTGTTAGGAGAAATAGCTATGCCAATAAACAGCATTCCCAGTTGGAAATACAGCATTCCCAGCCTGCCAGGCCATGCTGCCCTGCTATAGATTTCTAGTGCAGCGATTTTCAGATCACTTGGACAGAACTTCCTGCAATTGTACATTTTCATGTACCAGTCATTACTCATAGTCCTTTTCTGGGAGCTTGACAAGAATCTCAAAACTTCCACCGGCAGAGCTGGAGCATTCAGAGCTGCAGCTCCAGTGCTTTGCATATATACAGTGGTACCTAAGTAAGTGGGTTAAAAGGGAATAAATCAGATTTCATAAATTCAGTACTTAAAATTGATGCCTTTGATCTCTCTGTGCCTCACTTCCCCCTTCAGTACAGAGTGAGTAGCACATCTCAGTCTCCAGACAAGCTGAAAAAAACCATACTCATTACTCTTCACCAAGTGATGAAAGCCCCAGTAGAAAAGTCCTCAAGAAAATGAGTTCTGTATTTTGTGCAGGATTTCAATGATATGCAGTAAATAATACATGTGGTTCCACACCAGACTGATTTTGAATGTCTGCCTAGTCAGAAACATCATCCATCACCTCCCACAGATTAAAAACCAAGGAGAACAACAGCAGAGCTCATAGTCACGGTATTATGCTGGCAAGCTTGATTTTTTTTTCCAGTCTTGAATTCCGTATGTTGGACTCCTTGGGGAGATGTCAGGGATTTATCCTGGCTTTCCCTGCCTCCTGGCTGGCACGGTCACACGGTGGCAGCCTCAGCCTGCCCTGTTTGCTCTGCTGAAGCTTTTCTTTCCCAAACTGCATTCACAGCAGAATTCCTGCTAATGTCCAAATTGATAGTCGTGGAAGCATAAATGTATTTCTGAGGGCAACAACGTCCCACGTTGTGTGAAGGCTGCATGGATGACCTGTCATGGGAGTCAGAGTACACAAATACTGTGCTTGTGCATCAGGTGGTTTATCCCACAGCTGCAGCTGTGGAAACTTTCAGTACAGCTTTTCAGCTTCCTAAGAACTGGGCACCTTGCAGGACTCGTTATGTTTTGGTTGCTGTGAGCAGGATCTCTCATTCTCTCTGGAAAAAGGCCATGTCTCCAGCTCCTTATCCCCACCAGAGCACCAGCTTGAGGAAACGTGGCATTATTGTGGGATTCAGCCCTTCTCAGTGCAAGTAATTTTCTCCTAAGCAGCAGTTTTGGGATGTGTCGTGGCTGAAGGAAGAATAACAAAATGGGGGAGAGGGTATCAAAGCTTTGAGTATTGCAGTGGCCAGGGCAGAGTCCTGCCCTTAAAACCTAATGGTCACTAGCACCAATTTTAGCTCCTTGTGGCTGCTGCCTTATCCCCATTCTGCCAAAATTCTTCCATTCTAATTAAAGAGTAGAAGACTTAGGTTTCTCCTATGTCTTCATTAGAAAAATAAATGTAGTATGTAATCAATAAGAACTTCACTCATTTGCTGAACTGTTACCAGTGACTATTTGCTAGGAAAAATATTACTACACTGCATCTTTAAAACAGTACTTTCACACAGTGCCCTTGAAATATTTCCTGTACATCAGTGCCTTTATTTTTTAAGTTTGTACAATGAAATCAGACAGCGCTTCATGCACAGGATGTTGTGCTTCATATACAAGTAATTAGTGAAAACACTAGTGGAACTGAGCTAAAGAAAGGAGCAGTTCAGCAAAGTGCCTTCACCACCTGTAGTACTCAGAAAAACCTAAGGCAGCTTCCAAAGTGCCATGCAGCTCTCCCTGGAACCTTTCCAGATACGTGCATAGCAAAGCCAGCTGGATGCTCTTTGAGGTTTTCCAGCCACCATGTCCAGAAACAGCATTAAGTTTACAGGTTTTGCTTGGATAAGTAGCTATCACTGGAGATTTTAAATCCTCTACAGTTTCAGATCCCCTCTTTTATTCTGCCAGTGATGCTTAGCTATACAGATGAATCTAAATCTCTCACCACTTTAGAGAGGAATTTAAAGAGCAGTTACAGTGTAAATTTTACTAGCAAATTTTGATAATTCACAATGGAGAAAAAACTAAAAAAAAAAAACAAACAACCAAACACAACAGGTTAAGGCAAATCAGGGTGCTGAAACTCCAGGGTTCACTAGCATCTGTTTTACATGAAAATAGTGGCCTGATTTCAGCTCTTAACTTTAATTGACTTATATTTGTTTCTGGGTCTTTTTTTTTTCATTGGTACATTACATGAATCCACACGAACTGTGAGAAATATATAATTACATAGTCTTGCAAATTTTAAAGTATGTCCTAATGTGAAATTGAATAATGAAGTTGCTTTTGAACTGCTCAGCAGCTCCCCAAAACCTTGTCCTGCTAAGACATACACAGTCTTTCAAACGAGTTCCCACATGTGTTTGAATGACAAGGTAAAATCACCCAAGTCCCTTCTCTGTAGCATGACCTGGACTGAATCCTAATCCTCTGCAGTGTGACAGACACTACTGACCTGAAGTTCGGATGAAACACAAATAAATCTGGTTTTACAAGTAAGAAGCTGTTGCAATTTAAAAACATTGATCTATAAATCCTCATTAACTCTACAGTGCACTGCTTGATGAGAAAAGTACTTAATCAGGATGCTTCCCAGCGAATCAATTTACACCTAATGATACTTGGTGGCAAGGACAGCTGGTTAATTGGGACTGTAATTCCATTTAATAGGGACATCTTCAGGTGATGTGGGTGACAACCTGTGCATGACAGTTCAGTGCATCATCCCCATGGCACTTTTCAGCTGCCCCAGCCTGCTCTCCCTTACAGCTGATTCACAGCAAGATGCTCGAAATTGCCTGACACTGCCTGCCAGTGGATGGCAGGCACCTTCTCATCGCTCTGAGGGTGTCCTAGTTCAGCAGCCAGGACCACACACCCATCACTGTGTGGGTGTGACCAAAGCTGTGTATTCTAAACCCTCTATGCCATTTCTCATGTACTGTCAACAATGGACCATTTGCAGCAGCTGCCCAGGGCACACCTGACCCCTCAGGATGTGAGCTGGGTATGAAAGACACCTGTGAGACAGGAGCTGGGATAACTCCCCTCCAGGAAGTCCCAGTATGTCAGACTATTTAACCCTGGGAGATGCTTCATAGAGGACAACCACAGAGAAAGGTGCTTTAGCTACTTATCAGCCTAATTTTAATGAAAATATCCAGTTCCTACAGTAGCCAAGATTCTTGCATCTTAAAAAGGCTTAAGAAAAGATTAAACAACAATACATGGAATTTAGTGTCATGTCTTTTAAATCTTAAAATGTGCAATTACATGTTGTTCATTAAAAAGCACAGTCTTATCTGGGACAACTAAATTGGACATAAACACTCTTAAATCCACTAGTTTAGATGGAATAACCAGTATTCCACATTTAATACAATAAATAATATTACCACATAGAACCTGCTAGGATTGAAGATGGTCTGCTGGCTTATTAAAATGATTCACAAAGCTTGTATCTTCCTTTTAACATGAATTTTCTATTGCAGTGTGAAGTCCCTGGTGCATTGTTTTCATAAGACGCAGCTTTAATAAGAGATCAGGAACATTCAGTGCCTTCAAGCGGGTTCAATTTCCTGCCATTGTACCCCTATGAAATTAGAGCACGTAATTCAAGGTGCTGAAGTTTGATTGCTGCTGGAAAGTCAGTGGTTGCCTGTCAGTGCAGTTCCTACAAACAACAGAATGGTTTGGGTTAGAAGGGACCTTCAACATCACCAAACCAGTGTCTCTGCTGTGGGCAGGGAACATCCTACTATACCAATTTGTCAGAGCCCCATCCAGCCAGGCCTGGAACACTTCCAGCCACGGAGCATCCACAGCTTTCTGGGGAACCTGTTCCAGGGCCTTACCACCCTCTCTGTAAAGAATTTCTACGTAATATCCCATCTAAATGTCCCTCTTTCAATTTAAAAACATTACCCCTTGTCGTATCACTACAGGCCTTGGTAAAAAGTCTGTTTTTTCTATAAGCCACTTTAAATATTGAAAGTTCCACAATGGGATCTTTGGGGAGCCTTCTGTTCTTCAGCTCTCTTACTCTGTCTTCACAGAAGAGACGTTTCAACCTCTGATCATCTTTGTGGCATCCTCTGGACTTGCTCCCAACAGGTCCACATCCCTCATTTTGGGGCCCCCAGAGCTGGATGCAGCACTGCAGGTGAGGTCTCACTAAAGCAGAATCACCTCCCTGGACCTGCTTCTCTTTAGGCAGCCCAGGATTATTGTGGAGACCAATATCAGAATTCCAGAGAGCTGAGATGATGACAGATTCTCAATTAATCTGTTTCAGCTTGTACTTGCAATTAAACTGCATTTGTCTGTTTCCCTCTAAACAAAGTATTTTTTAAATCTGGAGATACGGATTAAACAATAATAGTGTGGAAACAGAGAACACCCAACATTAGATGGACACAATGTGATCTATCCAAATGCTGGAATAACATACCCTCACTGATGGCTTTTGAGAACAGCCTGTGATCTTTCAGAACTGCTGCCATATACACCACCTATTACAGCACTGCCACCACAGTTTCCTTAATTGCTGTCACTGAAAACTTTGTAAACTAGTGACTTGCCATCTCTGCAGACAGCTGCAGAGGATTCTTCCCAACTACCTTATCTGTTTTTATTCACATACAAGAGGATCAAGGCCATAGCTAAAAATAACACTGCATTACTTTCAAAAGTGAGAAACAAACAGGCTGTTTTCTTTGCAACAGCAGGAAAGCAGAAATGAGATGAGGAAACAACAGTATGCACTAAATAATTTCACATGAAACTGAGCCTGTAATGCAGCATTTCAGAAGGTTATCTTGGAGATGCAGCTCTATGTGAGAAATGAAACAAGCTCATCAAGGATTTTAAGTTTTCTGCTCCAGAAAAAAGGAACTTATAAAATAGTACCTTTTGGTGCACTATCACTACCTTTATTCCCCCCCCAACCACCTTACAAAACCACCACCTCAAGGAACTTAAAGCCTATTTTTCAACCCCAGTGCCAGCAGCAGCCTCATGTAACACCTGCAATGTTGATAATGAAAATGGTTTCATAAAACCCTGTGGCAATTACAGCTGTGTACACTCTGCTCCTAACAGAGGTTTTAAAAGGACATTAATTATGCTCTGATCCTCAAACGAGACTGATTAGTCATCATGACGTACACAATGATTCACACTTCAGATGACTCACACAGACAGGGTAATTATGTATCAGGACTTCCGTAAGTCTCCTGCTCAATGAGAGAGCTCATTACAGGACTGAAGGCTCCTGTTGCAGGAATGAAAAAAAAATCTGAAATAAAATCAGTACTTCCAATCAGGTACTATTAGATCCCTACCCTGGCTAATTTGTATACTTAATTTGAGACACAGGTTTTCTCTTAGCTGTGACCATGTTTTATTAAGCAAATACCCTGCAGCTTTATTATACAGGTAAAATTCCTTCTTCAATGTTTAAGCTTGACTTTGTACATGTATGTAGATTATTAATCTTAATAAAGCAAAACAAAACAAAAAAACCCTTGTGACATAGGAAAATATTTTTCCAGCTTCCATACAAAATAGCATTTTTTTTTCTCTGCTGGAGGAAGGCATTAAAATTTTTACTGTAATAAGTGGTCTGTGTAACTTTTACAAAAGTTGTATACAAAAAAAAGTAAGCAAAAATTCCAAAGTACACTCTGACAGCTAATGCTCTGCGAATACTTTATTACACAAATTACATTCAGCTTCTGAAAATAGTGTTCTAACAGTGATACCATCTAAAAATAAGACATTCCAGAAACACATCAAGTTAGGAAGAAGAAAAAAATTAAATAGAGACTTTTTTCTTTCCTTCAATGCAATATAATGCTAGTGATTTTAAAAAAATAGAAGAAGACTTAGCAGCTTCATTTTCTTGTGGCACTGTATTTTCTCTGTACTGCAACAGGTTAAGGACATTGAAGAGGAAAGGCACAAAACAGAAATTGGCAACTGAATAATTACGGGAAAAATATTTTGATGAAGCAGATAGTAAGACTTATTTACAAGATCCCCATATTTCATGATAAAATACTACTGCTTTAAATCAGTCCTGCAATTTGAAGACTTTGCTTTATTAAGATGTTCACATAAAACCCAACGGCACTGATATGGAACTTCCATACACTCCTGCACTTAAAAAAACATAACCAAAACCAAACCAAAGTCAAAGGAACCAGTGTACAGCCCCACAGAGACTAGGACAGTTTACAATCAAATACACAAAATCTTAAACGTGCTTGAGGGAAAAGGAATCTGACATTCTGGGTTGAATTGTATAATAGAGAACTCAAAGGCTGTTTCAGGATGATGAAGGTGCTGGTGGGGGTGGAGATGCTGCTGAACACTCTTCCTCTGAATCTGTGCCATCATCTTCATCTTTTTCTTGATCACTTCCCTCAGTGCTCAGCCGGTCAAACCCTTTTCGGCTGTAGCCTTTGTGACTTGCAAAGAAGTTCCCAAGGTTGATGCCACCACCTCCTTTCCCTGTGGAAAGAAAAGGCTTTTCACAAGGTCTGCTTTACTGTATAAGCTGAATAAAAAAATCTATCTACTAATTTAACAGTGCAGTGGTGATTATTTTGTGTCCTTCCAGAAACTGTTTTTAAAGATCAGCACATGAGCCAGAAAAGCTAAGTATAGATATTACAAAAGAAGAAGCAAATTCATCTTTGAAGTATAAGTTTCAAACTATTTTTGTCAGCATCCATTGTTTCATTAAAACTTTACACAGACTACTGGTGTTCCCACTTGTTTGCCCCTAGTCTCAAAGTGCTTCATTCCATTCACCACATCCACGATAACTCATTACAGCTCCTGCTCTCCCACTGGTAGTGACACATTCTCTGTAGTGGGCAGATAATGACAGATTATGGGTGTCATAAAAGACATTTCCAAAAAACACCTGATCTTTGCCCCCAGTCCTTCCTCTGAGAAAGTTCCATCAAATCTGTTATTCAACATGAATACAGAAAAAAGCCTCCAGTTACTGAAAGATCTTCAGGGACTGGACTTACCTCTGAGTCTGCCTAGAATTCTGCCTGAACTTGAATCAAGTTTGTGTTCCCCATCAGCTGAAAAATAAGGTAAATTTCAAAAATAAGCTAAAACTCCAATATTCTATGATTAAATAATTATCTGTATTTTCTGATACATGCATGGACATTCAAGAAAACAATCAGCAGCTCTAAGAGGCCATTAGTGGCAGTGCTGCAGTAGTCTAGAGTGTTAGCATATTTGATATACTATTTAGCACGTTTGATACAAAGAGTCAGGAAGCTGCACGCTGAAATTTTCAAATAAAATACATCAGATTCACTTGCACAGCCATATTAGGTTGCTGAATCATTGCTGAGTTGCCCACTCTGTCATAGTAGGTCCTGACCAGTGACTGTGTTATTTGTTCTATTCCATGTACATCATCTTCTCTGGATGAGAATATCCTGATAAAACAATTCTGTGACAAAATAACAAGTGTAGTGATCAAACTTCTATCACAGTCTACCAATTTATGAAAAATAATTTATTATACAGTACAAATTAAGAACAAATTTACACAGCTTGTAAGTACCAATTAAAGCTCTTGGAGCAATGGATGAAGCTGCACTATTGAAACACGTCTTACTTACAAAATGCATTAGGTAGTAGTGAACAATGGTATATAATCTCTTGTAAATGTTACCTGTTTGCACTTTGCTTATACCTCTGTAATACCCATGGAGCTTGTTGCTCTCAGCAATTTCCAGATCCCATATTAGAAAACTGAGCTATGCTGAGAATATTAAAATTTATGTATTCTAGACCATAAAACATGAGTGTGTGTATATATATATACAATTGTGTGGGTGTTTCTGAGATACTAATTTTTGGTCTGCCACCAATTAAAGTTTTTGATACATGTTCTGAAGAAGTGATGTCTTGATACACTACTAAAGGCACAGGGGGATGCAGGTGCTGTGGGCACGTGGCTCTCAGTTTGCATGAACACCACTGCAGCTGTTCAGGAGGGCAAAGGGACAGTGAGCTTCCCTCTTCACACCCTCATCCCTCAGTGTTTTGGACTGGAATAATAAAAGCCTGTTCTCTAAAACAATTACTCACAGTTACCTCCATAGGCAGTTGTCTTCCTCCACCGAATAAATACTAAAATTGCCATCAGGACAACAACTGGGATAATTAGAAGAGTTGTAATAAGAACAAAGGAAACTCCAGTGCTGCTGGCCTGTTGAACCAAGTGCTGTTTCTCTGTACTCTTTAGAGGGTCTGTTGATTCTGGCTTGTTTTCCAGTCTGGATTCTATAATTGCTTCTGATTCTTTAAAAAGAAAACAATTTCTGTATGTAATCCACATGCATCAAGCAACACAGAACAAGGTATTACAGGAAAGAACACACTGGAATACTTTAAGTGTTGAATTGCAAGGAAACAAAAACCCAACTCTTATGGACACATTTTTGGCTCTTGCTGATGTTATCCCATATATAAGGCAGAGAGAGTGAATGATACCACTCACTACCAAAGATTCCCTGAAAGGAGAGGTGTCAGAGAGAGCTTTGCCCTAAAAAGTATCTATCATTTAAAATACAGGAAATTCCCCCAAAGATCTGATTTTGCAAATGGGTGTGTGGTGTAATATCAGTGAAATATCTCATTTTAATAATAACCCTTTCACAAAAAATATAGAAGGCCAGTATACACTGTATTAGCATAAACAGAAAGGAAGAGTTTAAAGCTCTTTTTAATAAAACTGTGACAAGGGGTTAAATTTTCAGAACTGTTACATCTTGTTATGTAACATCTCGGTTTTCTATAAATCTGGAGAGATTTTGAAAACTGCATCCAGTCATTCCTGACTAATTTGTTAACTCTCCACCTACAAGGAGAAAAACTATTTCAGGGCAAACCTTTATGCTGTTTTGTGTGTGTATCACATGCTTTGTGGTAACTCTTAATGACTAAAACTCTCTAGCTATGTATTTTAAAGTCAGATTGTCTTAACAAGCAGCTGCATCACAAACACACTCTGAATCAAACCTGAATCTGCCCGAATTTACACTCAACACTAACACTATGATAACAATATCAGTGTTATCAAGAATACAGGGATAACAATGATACCATGAGAATATGCTGTCTGTTCAAGTAGTAGTTATAGCCAAGGAAAATTTTCCTCCAAAATCATGGGCTAAGCTACAGTTGTCCACATATTTTCCCCCATGTCACACCAGTACAAGCACAGGGAACAGCTTGTCACCAGGGGCTGTGAAACTGCAGGTCACTGCTGCCCACTATTAACCAGAGTCCCTTTGACAAAAAGTCCATTTGTTCTTTTCTTCCAGTGGAGTTGAAAGACATTAATTTCAACTTCCCAACCCTAATCAGTTTTGGAGAGTGTTACTTAATGACTTTTTCTTATCCTGGTAATACTATTGCATTTTTAATCTGTGACATTAGGAATGCCAGCTAAAGAAAGCCAAAATGCATTACTACATCCCTAGATATACATCATGCTGTAATGTCCACCCTTCTGAGTGCCTCAGGAGGGCTGATGCACCAACAGAGATAAAATAGTTTTGGTAGTAGGGATTTAATTGTTTCATGATATTAGCCTTCCTTATTCTACTTTATTTATTACACATTATTTATTATATGCTTTACTTGGCAATTGGGATCTTTTGGTACTTTCCTCTGTCTGCATATACATGGCTAAAGCAAACTAAACAAGCTCTGAATTTAACCAAAGAAAACCTGTTAAGAACATTTGAACATTTTATAAAGGCCTTTATAAACAGTACCACAGCCTGGTATTTGTTCTCTGAGAGGTAAATGAACTTTTCCTTTTCAACAAAAAAGACCTATGTGACAGAATACAAATGGCTGAACTTGCTTTACATCTACCTGAATTGATATTTTACCCCTCTATTTCTTTATCTCCTTATATTATTTCTACATGGTTTGCTTTTTTTTTCCATTGTTCATGCAGATAAATTAAAAAAAAAAAGGTATGGTAAATCTATGGTAACAAATCTAAATAGAAAAAAATAGTATTTCTTGCCATGTGGTGTGACTGGCAAGGCTGTGTACTGAAAGACTATACAGAAAAATAAACCAATTGCCATCTCAAATAACCCTTTTTTTTTGGTGGTTGAAGGTTACTGAGCAGGGGGGAGGTGCTGGGCAGTAACTACCCCAATTATATCTCAGAGCTATTTCTGCATCTCAGGGAGCTGCCAGAGACACCGATCCAGACCATACCAGATGGTGGTATGGAATTAATCTACCAGCTAAATTTTTATCTCAGTATCTGTGAAGCATTTGTCATCACTGAAAATGCAATGTTTAGATTGGCTGTAAAATGGCATCTACCAGGTAACACTGTTAGAAGCTTCTTTCCAAGGCCTCCTATGCCAACTCATAATCAAAGTGGGGTTGGATTAAGGGTTGAACTTGATGATCTGGGACGTCTCTTCCAACCCAACTGATTCTATGACTCTATGAACTCATGAAAATGAAACAGTAGGACTAGTTAGCATTTTTCCCCTCCAAGGTGGCAGAAGCAGCCCTAGTCTATGTGAACATACTTGTTCCTTCATTTCCATTATGAATCAGACTAACCTTTTATTTCCTGTACCTCAATACCAGCCTTTTTAACTGACCGATGCTGCATTTCTGTAAAACAAAATCATTCTTCAGGACAGCTGACATTTCAGAAGGACACTCAGTGACATTTTTCTGCTAGCTTTCTCAAAAGTACAGCACAATCCTACAGTAAACAATCCCATCAGCACCAAGGAGAGTGAATATAAACCATTCAATAGCTCACAAGCCATGGAAAAAAAAAGGAAGACCTTGATTCATGAACGGTGCTTGCAATCATCAGCTCTTATGCCACAGAGAGATTTTACGGGTACGTGTAAAAGTTCAGGCATTCTCACAAAAATAAAACTGTCCACTATAATCAAAATCATAATGGATTAAAGACTGGTTGAATCAGGGCTTCCCAGTTTTATACTGCAGCAAAAACTAAAAGGGCAATTATATACAAGGACTTCCCTTACCTAACCTGTAATAATTTCATTATTTTTTTATTCTCACATTTCTTTGAATAGAAGCCTAGAAGTGTCCTTGTTCAGTTTACTAGATGAGGAAAAAACCACAACTAATCTGAATTACAATTTATCTGGCCCAGTCTTCTGTTATTAAGTGCAGCTGATACCAGATGCCCCAAAGGAAAATCCATGAATTGTAAACAGACAAATATGGAATAACTGGCTTAGTCATTTATAGCAGCAGACTCCTAGTGGATGACTAACATTCTGAAGCCCAAGGCTTTATCTGTCTCATACATTTTTTTATCCCATATAATGTAGCAGTGGATTATATTTTTATTTCTGTAAAATGTATAACCCTTCTCTGAATCCTACAAAATTGATGTCTGAGTAATCAGGTCCCTCTCCCTGAAGTCAGGCTGCTTGCCCTGGGGGGCACTAGATTAAAACTGGCAAGTGTTTCCTCTGTGTGAAAATAGGACTTCAAATTATACTAGATTAATGTTCTAATGATAAGTACTCCCAATGAAATAATAAATTTCAAGTTGACTTGTGTCTTTACTTCATCCCATGGAGTTTCCTATGTGATAACCTCAAAGGAAGCAGTTGAATTCTCAGTAAATGATACACTGGAATTACCAAAATGCTTTTCTTTAAGCAGGTCCTGACATTACAAGGGATAGATGTAGCATGAGGCAAATGCATTTTAATATTCCTTCTGTGACAAACAAACCCATGTGCTTGGGACTCTTCTTAGGCAGAGCTGCAGCAATACTGAAGCATGGTCTTTTAATGAAAACTGAGCACATAAGTTCTGCAGGCAGAGCTTGCAGAGTAACAAACCCACTGTCACTAAGCCACCAGGTTCTTGGCCAGTGGTACCAGGTAAGTGGTACTGACCCCAAGACACAAAATATGAAGCTGTGACATTAAGAAGCAAAAGGACATACTTTCTGTGGGTGCAAACTTCCACACTCTTCTGGCATGAACATCTCCAACAAACACAGTTCTATCTTCTGAAGCAACAATATCATGTGGCATCTCAAAGCTCTGTGAAGATAAGCAGGCACAGATCATCCTTAAGTGTGAGCAGTCAGGAGGCCTCCTTAACCCTGAACTCAAGACTGGTCATACTCAGCCTTCCTTAGAGTGGAAAAATGCAGCAAGTGCTGGTGTGAAGGCCTTACCTATGTGAAAAGAGAGGGATTCCATTCCTACTGAATGTTTGCCTACTCCAGGGATATTGACACTGAGATTATTCCATGTATTAGTGATAAAGAAAATCTATATTAATAATATTTCTATTGATATTATTGCATTCAATTCTATCTTGTGAAATATGAATTTTCAAAAATAACCTTGGTTTGAAACCTACATATTTAGTTTTTGAGTTTATATATAACACAGCTACTTGCTATATTCTCAGAAAAAATAACTTTCACTAATATAATTTAAAAGTGGACTGCAAATAAAGGGTGTATGTGTTATGCAGAAGTGGGAGTGTTAACATTCCTTCTTTGTTCTACAACCATATATGAAAACTGTTAAAAAACCTCCCACAATTTTTATGTACAATACTGTATGAAGGACATTTAGTCTTAACTTCCACACTAGTATTCTGTAAAGAAGGGATGTAACCACACAGTTGAGTATTTTTACTACTTAGAAATACTCTCTACTTCTTGACATAAAAAAAAAGCATTTAAGTAAGTATATGTGTATTTCAATTCCTTCATTATTCTCTTACATTAGCTTTTAAGAACTGTCTGACAGCAATAAAATAGGCTTATCCTGCCTGAAGGTATTATCTGCAGGAATCACCTTGAGGGTAGTATCATCTTCAAATGAGTACCACATGTAGAAACTAAGGCCCAAAATTCTAGTCTCTTTATTAAGTTAGTATTATGAAGAATTCCTTTTGAATACCTTACATTATAAACCACCTTACTTCCTGCAGTAGTCTTATGAGAGCTCTCAAATACATAATTATATGCAACAGGCACTCTGTGTAATACTCTACCTTTCTAAGTGGAATGAAAGTATCAATTATTTCTCCAGTAGAGAAGTTCATCACAAATCCTTGCACTGGTTCTGCCTCTCCAGGATAAGGCATTCCATTAACTGCGAAGAGGAGACCACCTGCAACAACATTAGACTTGCCTTAAGAACCCCCACACAGCAAAGAGGAACTGTAATAGTTTAGATGCAAAAGACTGTCTGAGATGCAGAGAGATGGAAAAGTAACTCAGCAGGAAACTAAACTACCAGAGGAAAGTTAAGGGAGGAATAACAGTCAAAAGTTTGGCATTTAGGAGATGCATACTTCATTTAAATGAGAAGAATAAGCACAAGAAAATGTTACAGAAAAAATAATTTGAAGAATGCTTTCCTAGGGATGGGTTATATGATAAGAAGTAGTTCTTTCAGTGCACCAAAAGCAGAAAGTCAACTAGGGAATCAGTGGGATCACAAGAGGAAAAACTGTGAAAGGGAGACTCAGGGAGTAGGGGCCTGTGGCAAAGAAGCTGGTTTTGGCAGTTCTTTTTTGTTCAGTATGTTGGGAAGATTCAGACACTCAATTTTTCCCCTAGCAAAGAGGTCAGAGGAGCTGGCTCAGCTGGAAGGATATGTGCAAAAGGTGTTAGACAAGTTGGAGGTTAATAATTCACCAGTTTTAGATGGCATTTACTCAAATTCAGAAGGAAGCCAAATATGAAATCACAGACCTCAGGCCAAGTTAAGTAATCCTGCACTGCAAACAGCCACTCCTCCAGAAGACTAGAAAATGCTGAAGTAACGCCCACCTACAAGGAGGACTCAAAAGGGTGCCTGGTAACCCATGTGAACAATTCTGGTTTCCACCCCCATTAGGATTGTGGAATCCATAATGAAGAGCAAGACATTAAGTGTAGCCTGTCAGAAGCAAGTGGGTACAGCTTCTCTAAGGGTTGTGCTTCAGCTCTGAACAGGAAGAAAAAGCACACAGGTTGACCCTGAGATCAGCTCAGTTGGTTAAATCTTGGTTGTAATAATGCCAAGGTTATGGGTTCAATATCCTGCGTGGGCCATTGACTGAAGAGTTGGACTCGATGATCCTTGTGGGTCCCTTCCAACTCAGAATAGTCTGTGATTCTGTAATTCTGTAAAGGAGATTCTGTACACACCAGCTGCATTTTCAGAAAACCCTTGTCAAAGTAATGCATCGGAGGTTATGAATGTGAGTTATCACAGGGCTGAATGAAAGATCCATTTAATGAACAGGAAGCAAAGAGCAGAGCTTAGGGGCAGAGCGTATAATTCTTCAGGACAGAGAAGTCTGAATAGGGTGATCATGCAGGGGATCAGAGTTAGAAACAATTTTATTCAGTAGTCTTCATCAGTGACCTGAAAATATGAGATGAACAATGGAATCTACAGTCTGAGGAAGACACTGAGCTCTGCAGAGAGCTGAAAGCTTAATGACACTGAGAAAATCTGGGAAGACTTTTTGTAAGAGGGAGTGAGTGTCAAAGAGATGGCAGAAAAGCTTCAGCAAAGACAAATGTGAAGTGATGCTTCTGCAAAAAAAGTAATTTAAATCATGTCTACATGATGTTTAAGCTTGGAACTGGCAGCTACAGCTCAGGAGAGACATCTACAAGCCATCACTGAAAGATTTCTGAAATCCCTGGCTCCATATACAGTGTCAGCCAAAATTTCAACAGAATGCCTGGCATCACCAGGAGAGAATTATGAATGGAGGGGACAGTTCTGCCACTGTGCAAAAACTCAGCATGCCCACATCTTGAGTAATGAGTGTTGTTTTCATCTCTGCATCTCAAGAAGGTCCCAATGAAGGTAAAGATGCTAGAAGAGAAAGGCAACTACAATACTCAAGGGGCTGTAGCAATTAAATGACTTTTGGGGAGAGACTAAGGTGGCTGGGGTTCTTTGGTTTGAAGATGATAAAGCAAGGTGAAGCAGCCCCAGATTCAGGGAGTGTGGAACTGTGATTCAATTCCATAATACTGGAATTGAGAAGCACTCAAGTGAAACAAGGTCACGTTTTTATATTAAAAAAGTATTAAGCAGGTAATCAATTTCTGGAGCCTGTGACTGCAGCAGGACAATGAGCCAGATATTACAAGTCAGATCAAAATGGGATTAAGAAAACTCATGGGCATTAGGTCTACCAAAACATATGAAGAAGAGGTCAGAGACCATCTCCAAACACTGTTAAGGAAAGGGCTTGTGGATGCAGAGTGAGTAGGAGAGGAATGGACCACAAAATGCAGCCAGACAGCCACTCTCCTTGGAATGCCTCTCTTGCTGCCACCATCAGAGACAGAGCTGTAAGTATCAAGTATCTCATCCAGCACAGCATCTTTTCACGTTCTTGGCAGATACAAAAGATATTAAATCTGAAGGAGTCAGGAGCCAGACATGCCAAAATACCTCATCCAGTTCTTAACATTTACATTACCTCTAGAATCAGTATTAAAAATCTGATCCTAAAATTCAATACAGTAATTGTTGACCAAACTGCGATACTAAAACCCACGAATTTTTCAAACTGTTTGGTTTCAGTCCTTCTGTTTTGTAAAACCCCAAACCTTTCTCAGTAGTGCAGAACATCTCAATTTTGCTCTCTTCAATAGAGTTTCAAATGAATATTTAAAAAAGTTATTATTAGTAATAATATGTTATCATTAACTAATTGACTGTGCAGTCTCACCAGGAAGCAACAAGATCATCTACCTGTTGATCACATTTAGGGATTCTAATCAGTCATTTCTCAGAAGCAGAGATTATATGCAAACTTCCCTCATCCACAAGTAGGAAAACAGGTAGTTCTCAAATTTTCCATTGCATCAGGTCTAATTTGAAAGAGAATTAATACTTGTCCTAAGATAACACGACAGCACTCTTCATGAAATGCCACTATCCTCTGACATCCTGGCACAAAGCAAATACTTGAAATCTGAAGAACAGGAAAAAAGATTACCTGGTACATATGAAACTGCAAACAGCTCTCTTCCAAACGATTTGTGTTTGATCTCTCTGGTGAACTCCCCGGTCATTAATTTGAAGCACTGAATCCGACCATTTTCCCTGTCTGCAACGCACAGCTGACTGAAGTCAGGGATCAGGGCTAAGCTGTGAGGGATGTGAAACTGCCCAGGTCTGGCTCTGCCTAGAGAAGTCTCTGCAATACAAAATATCCAGGTTTGTGTTAAAGTGTGCACTGAAAATATCAGTTTTGCTTAGAAACAGCAGAATGTCAAATATTGCAATGTAGCACCAGGAAAAGACTAAGGTCAGCTTGCTTTCTTCTTCTAGCCCTTTTACTGGTTTAGGTAGATAAATCATGATAGGTTATTGCACTTTCTTTGTAAATCCTGAATTTATGAATTTGCTATTTCCCTAAAATATTCAGCATATTTTAATGCCTGATACATAAATCTGAGTCAGGCAGAAATGCAATTATTCATAAAACTGAAAATAAATGTAATCATGGCATAAATCTTGCAAAAATGATAAAGGATTATATTATTTGATTAAATATTTGAGAAAAAAAATTAGGCTTTGTGAAACTCAGAACATTTTCTTAATAAAAAATAGGACATACCAATACTTATACTGAAAGCAAGGTAACAAATCCCCACTTTTAATTTTAGTAAACACACACCTACTACAAGTAGGTGTGTGAAGAGCCAAGGGAAAATTTGAACGCAGTGTCAGAGCTGACATTCAGGTAGGGCCTGGAAGGCATTTCAGTAATAGAAATCCATCAGAATAATTCACAGCAACACCAGCCATCTTGTGGTTCATGATGAGTTTGGGCTCACAGCAGTGTGGGTAAAGCACCAAGAGCTCTGACTGTACCTTCTCCCCACTGCATCAAGTAGAGTCCATTTGGAGAGAACTGAACAATTCGGCTGTTGCAGTATCCGTCAGAGACATAAATGTTGCCCGTGGTCGGGTCCACAGCCACATCAGTGGGTTGACAGAAATGATTTTTGTCGTTGCCTGGTTGCAAAGCCACTCCTAAGGTCAGTAATGGTTGTTTGTCATCCTCTCCCAGTTTGAAAACCTTTTTTTCAGTCAACAGAAAAAGAGAAAAGGTTTCAGTTACAGAAGGTGAAATCTAAGAGGGATGGCTGCCTATGGAAAAATACCTTTCACTGTGTATAAAATAAATTTATATACCAAACATAATCTTAACATATTAACTATAATATCTATTACTAGTTTGCCAATAGAGTTGATTCTAGAAAATTTCTGTGTAAAATATGAATTTCCTGTCATTGCAAAGCAAACAAGTTACTTTCACATTCTACATTTAAGTACATTGATAAACAAAAGATGTGGCAGAAAAATTCAGAGGGATCTTGACAGGCTTGAGAAGGGGCCCCATGTGAACCTTGTGAAGCTCAACATGTCCCAGCAACGTACACTTGCAGTCCAGAAAGGCAACCATGTCCTGGGCTGCACCAAAAGAGGGTGGGCAGCAGGCCAAAGGAGGGGACTCTTGCCCTCTACTCTGCTCTGGTGAGACCCCAGCGAAGTGCCACATCCAGCTCTGGGTCCCCCAGTGTAAGAAGCACATGGATCTGTTGGAGCAGGTCCAGATGACACCACAAAGATGACCAGAGGGATGGAGCACATCTTGTGGGACAGGCTGAGAGAGTTAGGCTGTTCAGCCTGGAGAAAAGAAGGCTTCAGAGAGATCTTATAGCCCCTTCCAGTACTTAAAAGGGCTCCTTCCAGCACTCAGAGATCTGGAGTGAGGCTTTTCATAAGGATGTGTCGTGATAGGACAAGGGGAAAGGGCTTCACACTGAAAGAGAGTAGATTTAGACGGGGTATCATGAAGAAATTCTTTACTGTGAGGGTGGTGAGG
>JAWWEV010000095.1:11287102-11310404 GCA_035583235.1 Hafferia zeledoni
GTTAGTTTTAAGCATAAACCTGAGTTTTTAGAGTTTTTTTTTCCTCTCCCTCTTCTTTCTCCTTTAGCTAGTTGGGGAGGGGGGAAGAACCCTTTTTACTCTGTCTCAGACAGTTGGCGTTTTGCCAGCTCAACCCAAGACACAATGAAAGCAAGAGATTGTAAGGTATGTTATGCAAAGAAGGCCCAGTGAACTCTGAAATGAGCTTATAGGAGTAATCTTCTCTGCATCTTTCCTAGAAGGGAAGTTTGACAGAGAATACAACTCATGTGCTACAGAATCACAGTCACTTTTCCTTGAGACGAATTTCCAGGCAATGTTCCTTTGTTTCACTGACACATAAGAACACAAACAATGCTGACTACTACTAGCTTAAAAGGAGAAAAATCAAAACCAACCAACCAGACCAACTGAACACCTTACTATTAGATGTCACATTGCTCTGCAACATGGTTTTCTAATTGTTTCTGCAGTTGGATATTGAAGGACAAGTAAAATCCATGGCATATTTCACTACTTTTAATTTCAAACCCCAATGTAATTCCACAGTTATGTTTCTACCTCTCAGCTGGCCATCCTCACACTAATACAAACAATTCATTGCTAAATTTAACATCCTTCTGGTGGGCTACATATTAAATTTCGATATACCACCTGATGTCATAAACCCCAAAGGCACAACCCTGAGCTCTATTCTTGATCAATATCCATCACCACTTGTGGCACTGTGCTCAGACTGAATTAAACCTGCCTTCTTGTTAAGAATGCAGTAACAAAAATATAGTTTATATTCTTTATTATGTTCTTTATAAATGACATGAAGAATATAAATTTTTCATCACAAAATGCAAAATAACTTCCAACTGATTTTTTGCTTAGACAGCTGAATAGTTCTAACATTTTCATTCTGCACAGCAGATGCTGCATATAGCAAAGACTGTTCTGAGACTGAGGAAACAGTGTAGTAGAAGAACCTTATTGTGAGGATTTTTTGTTTTAAGTCATGTGCAGAAGGAATGGCACAGCCACTGCCAAGCCTCCACTGTATTACAGGGCTTGTCACTGCATAACTGCTTTTGTGCTCCAAAGCAGACTGAAGTTGCCTTGTAAAACAGCACAGATCATTCAACCAGCTACATTTAGCTGAACGAGCTTTTGTGGCACATGTTAATAATGCACTGGGAACACTTGTGCATAGCCTAGCAGCACAGATAATTTTTCATTAATTTGCTTCTATACGATGCTGGGGAAGCACTGAAACAGAAAATAAATTCTGAGCTTCCAGGCTATTGATCTATCACATTTATGATTTGGCAAGGAATATTATACTCAATTAACTGTGTATTTGCAGCTAATGATAAACATTAACTTAAAAGTCTCATAACTTCTTATGCCTCCCCCATATGATTGTCACGATAAACACTTTCCAAGTACTGTTTTTTTCTTGAAAAATGGGAACACCCATTACTCCTTCCTGTGTCAGCACAAGCCGTGAAAGGGATCCCAGACAACTTCAAATGCCCATGACATACCCAAAGGTAAAAAGGGAAGGCTGAATGGGTGAGCACATTTCTGTGTGCCTCTTCTCTGGGACACACGATATGGAACAACAGCTAAACCACAGGCAAGTTTTCCAAGTGTATTTTGAAGTCACCGTGCTGTGTATGAAACAGGCCCACAGTGGTTTTGGTTTAGCTCATTTCAGTGTCCTTACCAACATCAGCTTTCCTATACATTGATAAACTCTACTTCACAACAAGAAGGAAAAAACTGAGACTCGTGAACAAAACCTCTCATGAAAGGATTTAATGTGCAGTTATCTTTATGGAAGGCCCATAACAGCTGCTTATCTTGCATCTTACAGTGGCTGCTGTCAAGGACAAAGCTGAGTTCAGTGAACATGCAGCATTACAGAGTACAGCTGGCAGGGACGTGGATTTCCAGACGACACACCACAGCTCTGACCTTCTGCACACACAGCTCGAGTTTTGTGCTCTGCATTGTTGCTACACCTCAATTGCCAAAGACACTCAAAAATACATATTTCAGAAGTACCCTGGTCTATTTTCAAATATTTTTTCCATTCTGTCTTCAACAACACAAAAAACAGCCCTTATGTTCATGCACAGGAGGATAAAAAAAACAATTCAGCATCAGCTTTTACAGAATACTTGAAGCCTGAGTAATACAAGTTGCATAACGCATCATCCTTTCAAATTTTATAGTCTATATTTATGTGCACTTGAGCTGGAGAGATCACTGATGTATGAGAATATTGAATGAGAAATAAATTATTGACTTATCTGCCACATTATTTAGCTAAAAACTCAAATAACTTATATCCTTTCATAGAACACTATTCTAAGCATAATTTGTTATTATAACACTCAGAATGCTGCCCTTCTATTTTTCAGAAATAATGTTATCTTGAAATGAATTCACTGGTATTTGAAAGAAACTCCTTACCCTTTAAGACTTATATGTATGAAGAATAGATTCTTATAAAGAAGATAAAAAAATACATTTCAAAAGGGTAGTACATAATATTATATTACAGGCTAATCCTATTTAATCCCAGTATTCTGTTACAATTCCAGGAAAGTTTTTCCAAAGTATCTACATAAACACCTATACAATTTTAAAGGTCAGAGCCATAAGGGCACTGTACAAATAAGGACAGTACTTTTTATTTGGAATGTTCTGTTCTTGAAATAATACACCTTTGAGTATATTAATTTACAAACACCAGAACAACAGCCATTTTACAGTTTTGACATTTTTTTGGTTGAGTGACACGAAACGTAGCAAATTTTATCAAATGAGTAGAACAAAGTCTGTTTTGGGAGAGTACTTTGTAACAATCCAATTCTGTTCAGTGCACCTAAACACAAATTAAAATGAGGATATACTGGAGCTACCTCTGCCTGTCTTAAACCCAAGTGCTAATAGTAGTATACCATACTAAGATGTCCCTCACCCAGGCTCATTATTCCTGCTAACTAGGGATGATTAATCTTTGTGAATATCATACTAATGTGGTTATACAGTTGAAGGACCTAATGTACTATGTTCTTTTCCTCAGAAGACACATTCCTACTGGCTAAAGATAGTAACCCCATCATGAATTGTCAGTCACGTCCATTTTGAGTCCCTGAAAGGCACTTTCAGCCAAAGAACTGAACTTTGAGTAGAAAAAAAGAACTTCTTGAGCAGGTACACAAACAGCACACACCGATTTGACGCTCTAATTTGCAAGTCTCTACTTACTTTTCATCCCAAACGTGATCACCTCTGTGGAAGATAACGAGGTTATTTTCAGGGTCCAAAGCCAAGCCAGAAACTTGGCCTAATCTGAGGTCTAACCCAGGCCACTCCACAGCCTCTTCTATGTGGAAATCTGGCCAAAGAAACAAATAAATCAGAGAATTATGTAGCACATTTAAAAAAACCCAACAAAACACAGTCAACTGGCATTTGATACAGACTGCTGGGAATTACATGGACATCTTCTCACATGCAGTGTTTCCATTAATGCATTGCAATTTAATTCCAAGAATAGTTTTAATATAATAAAACATGCACAAGCACTGCCATCCTGGTACATATAGGATGATAGAAATGTCAAAACCACTTTTCATTCCATTTTTTTCTCTACCTTAGAAGGATATATGGACACAGACTCTAGAATTTCTAGGGAGTTTTGTAAATACTTTCTACACTGAAAGATTATAAAAATATACAACTATAATGCAAAATCAGCAGGCAAAGTTAAATATCAACCTATCACTGTTCTGTGAAAAAAATGGATAACAAATACTATGAATCACTAAACCAACCACTTTGCAGAAGTGATCGATTAATAATTCTTTTTTCTATATAAAGCTTTTGACACTAAGAAAAAAAATACAGAAAAGAAAGAAAAACAGCAATGAGAAATAAATAAAAACAGTAATTATGTGGTTTGCCTATGACATTCCTTACAGCCAACACATGCATTAGCAGTGGACAGTGCTCATATCCTAATTCAAATACTACATGCACAAGCAGGAAATAGATGTCTAAATCTCATTAAAGAGATGAAGAACTGTAGAATATCTGTCATTGTTTATGCCAGTAACACATTGTTTTTGAAAAGAAATACTCTGCAGCCTTTGAGTAACACAAATCTATTCTCACACTAAATCAACAGCAAGGATTTAGCAAGTGAATCATTACTGGAAGGTCAGATGTTTTTTGTGTTTGCCTGAAATTATGAAACTCCTCAAATAAGGGAGACAAATTCAGTGTCAACTTAAAAATTAATATTTAAAAGATAAAAATATTTCAAATTTTGCCTTATGTAAAAACAGATTTACACTGATAAAAGGCACAAACAGGTCAAAATTTGAAGTTGCAGAGAGTTGACTACAGGGATTAATTTCTCACAGATTAACTGCTTAAGTATTATGTGTAAGAGGTGGTCTTGCGTTGCTCTGGCAGTATATTAAGAGACAAATGAACTATGTTACAAAAAATAAAAGATATGTGATAAAATAAAAGATACGACAAGAAAAATCTCCCGAATTCTGATGAAAGATAAAAGAAAAATTCAAAAATGCCTTCTACATTTTAGGAAATCCATCACTGCTTCCTTTCATTAATTGATTTGTTCAGTATAATTCAGGTATTTTTGCAAGGCATACTTTGTATGTGTAGGTACACACAGCCAAACTGAGGGTGAATAATAAGCAATTTCTTTGAAGTTACATGAAACTGGAGCTGCTTCACTGATATTCAATCTGTTTGACACCATCATCCTGTACTTTCCAACTTTCAGTTCACCCAAAGTTTGTGAGTTTTGCTGTGATCTCTAACATCAGTCACTGGGGCACCACCTGGGCAGGTGAAACACATTCCAAAGTGCCAGGGAACGCTTTGAACACAAGGCAGATAACAGACCTTTACCGAGAGCACCCAGCAGTTTGAGAGGGTTCACTGGAAGTGATCTTCCAGTGAAAGAAAAAATTAAATGGAATGGAAATCTTTGGGCCACCTGTGCAACCCATCTGAAAAGCACACCCTCTGCTTCCATCTCACTGGGAAGAGATGCAGCCTGAGCAGCAACAACAAGGATGTAGTTGAGGGGAAAAAAAAAAAAATCATTCTCCACGATCTGCACAAGAGAAATACAAAAGCAGTGCTGAAAACCTCCCATGGACTAGGAGATGTTTTACCTGTTTACTTTTAGATATCACAGCTAGAGAGTTGGTGTCAGAGAAACTCCTGAAGCTAACACAAACCTAAAATAAACCCAAGGCAATTGCAGTAAATCCAAGACAGTCGGCAGAAACTTCCATAACAAGAAGCTCTGCTCTGTAGAAATTTTAGCAAAAAAAAGCTCCAAGCCAAAAGAAAAGTCATTAACAAAAATTGATATAAATTCTGTTCAGTTCAGTTGAATACAGCAGGTGCGGTACCAAGTATAATCATGCATGTTTGGATATTGAAAGGAATAAAAGGATGAAAATCCACTATCTGCTTCTTCAGTTGCTCATCCCATATCAGTTCAAGCTACATTGCAGAAAACTTGTCTATGTTTCATGTTACAGTGCCCCTTGGCCTCTGAGTCATTTCAAAAAAAGCTAGAAAAAATAAAAGTCTGAACACAGGAACACTAAATTTTGGCTTCTGTAAAATTTAGTCTCCCAAAAGGACATGTACAAAAAATACAAAATGTTTATACTTAAAGGACTAAACAATTCCTGATAAATCAAAATAATAAAATTAATGTGCAGTGAAATACAGTCTAATCACAAGATTTCCAGCCTCCATAAAACTTTTAGATCTTATCACATTTTTCCAAAACTGGTAAAATATTGTTCTATTTTCTTTTCCCCTTGCAAGTCTCATACTGAAAGTCCTTTGATGCTGTTATCTTAAGCAACTAGATTTTTAGAACAACTCACTAAATTTAGACTTTATTTACTTAAGACCTACTAGTATTTCCCTACAAAAATACATGGTCCATGGAACAGTTTCATGTAGCTCAAAGAAAATTACTTACTCCATTAAAATAATTCACAATTTATAAAAGTTTCGTTGTGAGATCTCTACACTAAGTACGAGATCTTCTTCCTCTCATTTTAGAGTAGCTCCCTTCATATAAAAAATATAAATAATTACACAGATTTAGAACATCCAAGTCATCCTCTAAACCTCCACAAGTGAAAGATTAAAACCTTATTTCTTGGCAAAATTGCAATCCAGTGTCCAGAATTCGAAGATTGTACCAGCTTTTAACATCACAAATTTTAAGTAACTCTGCATTTACTCCCTGCCATCAGAGTAGTCACTTAATCTTGACAAATCTAAGTGAGCACTGCACAAAGTTTTTTAAAATTGGAAATTTACACTCTCTGCCTTAATTAGGAGCTAAAACCGTACAGGCTGCAGATTAAACAACCTCACCAATTAGTGACCAGTCTCAGGGTAACAAACCAACAATAATGCAGGAAGTAGTATAAAGTTATAAACGCAACATTTATAACAACTTGACTTAACGTATTCATCATTTGCTTTTTCAGAACAGTTACATGTTTAAAATTGCCAGGCTAAATATATTAAAGTGGTAATTATTAAATGGTTAACTGAAATTAATTTAACAGCAGAGTCTTGTCCTAAGAATACTGAGGCTTTTTTTCAGTTCAATACAATAAAGAATTTTATACAGGTGCAAATTTTTTGTTAAATGAAGACAACTTTATGTTCCACTTCTTCTTCTGAAGAGGAAAATTCTGTTACAGAGCATTTTGTTCTTGAATATGTAAATACTTCCCTAAACAAAAACTAAACATGTGCTTAAAGATTTTCTTGTTACAAAAGTTCTTTTGCCAAAAGATGGCGCTGGCAGCTCCTGCAGGCCAGAACTGTAGTTGGATGTATCACAGACATAAAAAAAAAACCAAACCCCAATGCTATTCAGGGAAATTTCAGTTTTCGTTTTTGCTGTACCTCAAAATTGAGTAATTTCAAAGTCTATTTAGTAACTAGTCCTCCACCAACCAATTCCCCACATATTACTATGTGGCTACAAACACAGCTGAGGAAATGCTTTTTCACAGACTATTCTGAGTTGGAAGGACCCACAAGGATCATCAAGTCCAACTCTTAAGTCAATGGCCCACATAGGGGATTGAACCCATGACCTTGGCATTATTACAACCAAGTTTTAACCAACTTTTTCTGTAGTTAGAATCCATGCCATGAGTGTGCCAAACAGAGCCATTTCTTCAGTTCACTGACACTTCCTCCTCTGAATCAGTGAAAACAGAGAGGAATTTTTGCTTTTGCCTTCTACACACCACATGTTATTAGTCTGAACTAAATGCTTTCGGAGAAATGGTACGTGCATTACTCTCCTGAGTATTTAATTCCAGTGATGTTTATGGAATTATTTATGATTTACTCTTATGGTAACATCCCACCTGTTTTTTTTACCTCTATGTCAATAACTTGACAGGCTCTCCTATAACTGCATAGCATAAAATAAAGTTCTCATCTTTGGTTTTCAGTCGAACACAACCCCAGGATTTTGCTGAGCTTGAATACTGTAACAGAATCTCATATAAGCAGAGATAATACATGTTAACACTATGAACAGAAATAAAAATCAAGTGGATTATGAATGACACACATTTGTGTACAACAGTACTGCCAAACATCAAGCTGCCAACATAAAAGCAGGTATGTGTGGCCACAGCTTATGCACATAGATGGCTTTCATGCACATATCCCAGCTCCTTTCATGAGATACTCATCACATGCTGCATTATCTGGCTTTCCACATTAGCAACTAAGGCTAAGCACAGTCAACATCACAGAGACCAAAATGCAAGGAAAACAAACACAACAGTTCCACAGTTTCTGCTGCCATAGAAACCTGAAGGGAATCAATTATAATTCTAGTATAATAAAACAGCCTGTCCACAAGAATATTTGTATAGTCAAGCCCAATTTGAAATCAATATGCAGAAAATTTTACTTCTCAAGCATTGTTCAGGATTAACTACTGCTCTTTCTCAATGAGAGAAAAAATATCCAATTGAATTGCAGTAATACATTTTATAAAATTGTGTATATGACAAACCAAGGTAATCGGAAAATTCATAAAATGTATTGATTATTCCAGTGACCATTTTATAGTGATTACTTGTATTAAAGTTATTCATTTCCTGTGACTACTATATCCTGTGTTTACCTTATTTTAGTATAACTGATATAAAATCATTAAGTAGAAGTCTTAAGAGTAGAAACAATACTTTATTGTCCAGAAAATACTGGTGCTGTGGCACCAGTATGCTTTTTTTCTTCACACATGGAGGAGGAAAGAACCCCAATGAAATACCTCTGCAACAGAGGGAGAACATTTCCATAATTAGGAAAATTATCATGTAAAATACTTCCAAACCTCAACTGATATTCCCTTCAGATTTTGCTAATGTGGATCCCAGCTCTTACAGTGCATTTCACCGTACAAAATTAACCCCTAACCCACCTCCTGTATGTTCTTTTTCCCAGCTTCCCTCACCATGTTTAGACTGTTGTATAGAGAAAAGTCTGTTCTCTGGTGGCCTCAAGGTAGACTCTAGTCTGTGAAATTTGTGAATTCTGTCTCTGACAAGAATAGTATTGTCCCTCTCATCATGATTTGCAATCTCTCTGGCAAGATCCTTCTTTTGGACTACATTAGCAATCTCAGCTACAAGATCTGATTCTGCCTTTTCTGTAGGTTTATGCTTATGCACATGCACAACATCTTCCCTTTCTCCTAGCAGCTTGGAAAGGAGTGAATAGAAATCACCTGTACAGAAAAGAGAAAAGATAAGAGGAAAGGAGGAAAAGAATAAATTATAACAAATCATGTAATTTTTGAAAGACTCAGAAAAGTATAAGGTAACAAAGTTATTCAAACAGTTATTGGCAAAAGTAGTAAAAAGGAACTGTTCAAGCCTCAGGAACTGAATGAGCCAAGTTTCTGGTATGAAAAGATAAAGCCAAACCATTATAGCCTTAAAATTACATGTAAAGGGCCACTTTTACCTGACACTCTGCATCAAAAAATCATCACACCTGCACAGTTGTTCTTGGGAACATGGATAAACAGAAAAAGGAAACTGGAAAGGGGAAGGGGGAGGAAAAGGAAAAAGAGGGGAAAAAAAGTATGCATATTTCAATAAAGGAGTGTTTATGATGGAATTATCTGCCAGGCTACTGCAGAGTTATTATATATTCACAAAATGAAGAGGGTAAAGTGCTAAAGTTTTATCGATTTTTCACTTACAAAGACAATAATAGACCATCATGATACATTTCAAAACATATTCCTTTGAAATCTCTCATTGCATAAGAAAGCTTAGGCTCTAAAAAACCAAAATTTCACATTTCCAAACAGATTCCATAGGGCTCACTGTAGAAAAAAGACAAAGTATTAAAACAGAATGATCCATTACACTTGCATTTATTAATTCAGCCTGGGTCCTCTTCCTCCTTTTACTCCAAATGGTAGCATTCTTTAGTCACGATGTCATCAGGGAACAGTATTTTCTGAAGGTGCTTGCTAGCAATGCAGTTATCACTATAACCTTCTAAAGCATCAACAAGCATTTTGGTAAATTCCAGCACAACAGCTCAAAGCAAAAAAATGAAAATGGATTTTATTAACCAAACATCTTGGCTGTCTGTTAAATTCAACTGCAGCATTTGAATTGAAAGAGACACTCAATGTGCTTTAAGGGTTAATGCAAGCAGGTTACTTCTACTGCAAGTACAACTCATTTGTAATTACATATTTCTATTATTTTATGGCAGGCTATATAAGACATTTTCTAGAAAAGCAAAACTACAACTAGTGAAGCTTTCACTAAAACAAACAAAAAACAACAAAGAAAGGGAACACCCCCCAAAAAAAAACTCCATCCAGAACCAGAAATCATCACCTGCACCCTGGGACAGAGGAAATTAAGTCTTTTGTAAATGATCCTAAGAGGATCTGTCATGTTATTAAACAGTCTCAGTTCAAAGATTTTGAGTGGGATTCTATTCCTTGCCCTTGGAAATGAAATATCCCAGATGACATCTTCTGTCAGAAAATAATTATTGAAGTAACAGGGCCAATTTCAACGAAATTAACAAAGCAAATTAGAGAAGAGAGAAAATCGTTAAGCTATATAACAAATAGGAATTATTTCCTTCAAATGCAACTGTGAACCTGGAGCACTCCATCAACTTAATATTGTCATTCAGTACTGTCCAAGTACTGATTCAAAACAAATCCAAAAGTACGACATCATTGGAGTTTTGGATACAAACCCTATTTATTCTGAGAAAGGTTTTCAATTATATTAATCAGGTCCAACAGTTTCTACTTAAAGCATCCAAGAATTGGTGATGAAGTAGAAAGACAGATGGAATTTCCTTTACTAAGGAAACATTTGGTATTAAAATACTCTAGATTGGCTTCTTTTCCCCAACATTTAAAAATAAATTAATTTCATATGTACAAATGTTTTAGTTTTATCTATGGCTGGGGACCCATAGGTGAAAAGAGCCAACTCACTTCCCTACATGCAATTATTTCCAATGAAAGGTCTGAGTGGTGAAAGCAGTGCTTTGGCCAACATAACTGTGAAAAGTCCCCCTAAACCTCCAAGCCTGGAGCTATTTTAGGCGTTTTTAAAGCAAGTTCAGTGATCATTGCCCAGTTCATTCCCTCCTAGTTTTGTATTAACAGTCTAATGAACCAACTTGTAATTACTGGTTGCAAAAGGACAACACACTACAGTTTGTATAAAGGTTTCAGAACTCACAGCTCATATGCTCATTCTACCTGAATGAAGAAGTTTGACAGCTTCATTCTTCAAAGGCATTGCATTCTACCTCTGTTGTGCCGGTTGCCACAGAATAATTAACTCAGCCTCTAAATTAGATACTGCATGTTGATTAAGGAAAAAAAAAAAAAAGAATCCCAGACAAAAAAGTGCTTTAGCTTACTTGTCTGGTATTAGCTTCTATAAAAGAAACTGTTACAAGATAGGACTCGATAGAGGACAAGAAGAAAAGAGAGCAGGGGAATCCAACTTAAAAACAAGGCAAGTCCAAGGAACAATTTTTAGACCAAGGTGCTTTCATAGAAAATCCCAGTGGTCTTTATGGAAGCTGTTCTTCAGGGAGTCAACACTAAATAGGTTGATCAGTTTTCTTTTTCTCCTAGCACTGATCCAACAATCACAAGATGCATGAGGGACCTTCAAACACTGGAGGAAGGTGGTTTGAGTATGTCACTGTCAGTGGTTACAAATGAGACATTTCCCAACCTGAGCTTGTCCCGTTGGTGCTTTTATTAAGTAAGAGTTTTGTGATGAAATATTTTTAAGAATATTTAGGAATTACCTGAATGTATGAAAAAGGGTGTGCCTGAGAGAATGAAATGGGTCTGAAGTGCAGGTGCCCTGAAACTGCAATCCTCTCCTTAAATAAATGTGTTTGAGAAAATGAATATGAAATCTCTACACCTGAAGTTAAGAAGACATCCATGAAGTCTACTGTCTGTCTGTTTCATGGCACAAACAAAAGGCTGAATTCTTCAGTAAATTTCTTGGCATCTTGATGCAACTCAGAGTATTTACCTAGCACAGAGGATGTGTGCAGATGTGAAAGTTAAGAAATTAAGTTTCCTGACTACTTAATGTATGCACATGTACCCTAAATTCCACATATGGAACAAAGGTCCCACATTATTTGGGACCAAACTTTTCTGGCTTTGTTTGTGATCTCCAGGCAGATTCCAATAAATTTGTAAGCAGTACAATTTTAAGAAGTAGTTTAGAATTCACTACAGAATAACTAGCAGAGAGCAGACTCATGTTGATTTTGATTAACAGTTGCTCTTTGCAAAGCAATATCCAGCAAACAAAGCACAGTCTTGTGTGGCTGCTTTACAGCTGTCTTATACCAGCTGAACAGTTGAAGGATGTTGCATGCCTGAAGACACTCAGTGGGAAAGGAGCACCAGCAAGATGCAACGTTTTATGTTCAGTCTTGTTTGAGATGAGTCAGCCTGGTCTTTAGAATGCCTGGGTATGACTACATGATGACATGGGTCAATCAACAACTTGCTCTCATTGAAAAAACTGAACTCTAGCAACACAGTCTCTGGGAAGGTGCCTGATTGGGTCACTTTCAGAGGGCAGACTTACATGCCCCTCTTATGTGTAAGCTATCAGCACACTTCCCTCTACACAGAAGAGGATTGGCTACAAATGCCTACAGTTTATTCACTTCTGGAAGAAGTGATATCAGACAAGACCAACATCTCCAGAATGAAGCCCTTCACAAGCACAGTCTAGTAAGTCTAAATGGTCCAACAGTGGTTCTACACCAGTAGAACTTTTATGGAATAATGCTTTGGTAAACAGTCCTGCAAACAAATAAAATCATAACATTGGCAACTTCATTGCAAAACATGAGTTTAACTTTATCTGATCTCAGTAAGAGGTCAGATTAGTTTAAGGTCAATAAAGCAGTTCATGTATGTAATGTTTTTAGTCATGTGGTTTAGTTTTAGGTAGTCTTATAAGGAGCAGGGGGGAGTTGGTCCTAATGATTGTTACAGGTCTCTTCCAAATTGAGACGTTCTATGTTTCTGTGTCTAAAACCAGTCCTTTTTTTTTTTTCAGCATAGAGCGCGAGTTTCCCAAGTTGCTGTGAGCAGTTGCTGTCCGTGGTCCTTCAGCAACACACTTGTGCTGCTGGAAGCACCAATGTTTGGATGAAGTATCTAGCCATGGTGCTGCAGGATCAGGCTAGATGGGAATCTCGGTCACGGTAATCCTGTCCAGAGAGCCTGAATGAGTACCTGTTAAGATACATAGGTGAAAACTCATTTTGCTGCATTTTAGAAAAAAGGCAAGACACCCTGGTAGTGTCTGAGAATTTCCATTTCCAGAATCTGTATTTTATCATAATGTCTGTACAACAGTTTCACTGAGACTGTTCAGATGGGCTCCCCACTCTGTTACTGGCATTCTGGACTTAATTGTTCCTTCCAAACTTATGTCTTGGTCCTATCACAATTGGATCATAAGTTTTCATAGCTGAATTTGGGCTTCCCCATCATGTCTGAATAAAACAGAGTGTATTGGTGAATTGTGAGACTGCATGTTTATGTCTTTCCAGGATACGCTTCTGTTTAATGGGTTCATCTGGCAAAAGGGGTCAGAGGTTCTGTCTTAGTGCTGAAATCATGGTCTAAATGCTACGGCCTCCAACTGTGACTTTGCATCATTTTAAATCTCAGGTAATGTCCAAGTAATATGTCAGGAGCTATAAAAGAGAACGTGTATTTCAGCTGAAGAACTGCTCCTGATAAAGCTATGGAAGCATCTGCAAGTATCACTTACAAGACTGTGCCATCATGAGCAAATACTTCCCACATAAACATTTTTCAAAGTTCAAAGATCAATCCTCTTTGCCTTCTTTGGCTCCCAGATGAAGCCCCTAAGGTCACTGTAACAGGCCTACATCAGATAACATTGCTGATAGAAAAGCAGGGGAGAAAGGCATGGAAATGTTGCATGAGTGAACAAAATCTAATGCCTGTTTCAAGTGACACTGGACATAGTTGACATAATAGTCCAAAACAACTTCCAAAATGTCCTCTCGTCTGCTATTATTTTTCATGCAAATCGTAATTTAATCTGTTGCTTTGATGAAAGCATTGGAAAGATTCATGAGAACAAAAAAATATTAAGCAATATTAAGGCTGTTTTCGTTTTGAAGGGATTTGAGGGGCTGGGAGGAATAGATAGGAAATGAAAAGAGTTAAGCTGCTCTAGAGACTCTTGGCCACCCTCACCGCCCGAAGTGATGTGCACTTACAGCACAGCAAACTGACATGTCTGAAACCAGGAACTGCATATGCTCTCAAGACATTTCTAAGCAGCTTACACAGCTAAAAAGGAGGATGGAAGAAAAGGTAAAAAAATAATTTTCTCTTTTCTTCTATGTCTGCGTGTCCCTAAGAAAGACTTTTACTATCAATGCAATGTAAATGCACTTTCTCTGGTTTCCATTCATCCTTTCTTTTTCTGATTCATCTGTCAAAACATCTTAATGTGAAAGTTTTGAGAGTCCAAAAACAGTTTTAAAAATCACTAAGTTACAGGAGTTTGTTAAAGCTTAGTATGAAGGAAGACTAAGAGTCTTCACAGGATTAGAGTTTGTTACAGACACGTGTTCTTCAACAAACCAGAACCTGAGACTCCAAACCAAAGGTGCTTGCAGATACCTAATTCTGTCCTACTCTTTTCTTTCCTTCCCAACCAGTAAGTTTCTGACAAGCACCAATCATTTTGTTACATTAAAATGTACTTATCAGCTACTGCTAGATGACTAGTAATAAACACTGTGGTTTTACCACACAGGACTTCACTGTGCTCATTTGGATGTATCACAGACATTGGAAATTCAGACATAGGGCACACCAGTTTCACCTCAAATTTCTATTTCATGCAGTACCTACTTTTGAATACATTCAGTCTCACAAAATGACATATGGGAGACTATGTTTATTCAAGAGTAGTTCTCCTATCCTCAATTTATTTCTTTAAAGCATCATCATGTTTTTTGTTTTGTTTGGTTTGTTTGTTCTTGGTTTGTTGGTTTGGTTTTTTTTTTTGGTTGTTTTGTTGTTGGTTTGTGGGTTTGTTTTTTTTTTTTGGTTTTTTTTTTTTAAGGCAGGGAAACGATAAAAAAGGAAACATTTTGCCAATAACAACAATAATAATCAATAAATTATATTGGTTTGGTTTAGATTTCCGATATGACTTCATAATTTCCCTGAACTCTTCCTGTACTAATACAAGGTACACTTTCCTTTTCTTCAGACATGTTAATGATATAATAAGCAGGTTTTGTAGTTGTTGATTGATAAGCAGCCTTTATATTACAGAAAATACACAGGAAACATCCTTCTACAATTTTAAGAACCAGAGAACATAAACCAGGTGTCAGACAGTGAAGACTGAAACACTGAATTTAAAATTACTTCTTTCCATGCTTGTTATATTCTTTTCCTGCTTAGGTATGCATCCTTCACCAGTTGTTGTTTGGGTTTTGTTTTGTTTGGTTTTTTTGCTTAGATCTGATGCTTCTTTCTTTGCTGTGCCGAAGATGCTTTCACAGAGATTATGAATAACCTTATCCTAACCAGATCAAAGGCTCATCTTTTATTTACAGCTTTGAGCAGGATCATTCAGTGTTGAAACAGCAAGAAAATCCTCTGCAACTCTGAATCTTCCTAATTGTAATTCTCTAATGGTGGGTATCGCTCTGAGTATCTTCCAATAGCATTTTCTTCCAAGGTTTAATTCAGTTACTTTTATCTTACTTTAGTACACTATTTAAGGGAGTTCATTATTATCTCTGAGCACCAAACACGCATCCCAAGCCTGAAAGCATCTAAACACGTTCTTGTATGTCTAGACCTAATCTAAAAATGTCTCTAATTTCATTCCACACATCCCACATCAATACTGGAAAGTGAATCTGTCTTCTGTTTCAAGTCTCTCCCAAGAATTTTAAACCACCAAACAAAATGAACTCATCTCTTTTCTTACAATCACAGACAAAATTATGACAAATTTACCATGCTGGCATAAAAATACATCAAGCCTTATTGGTTGATGCTGCTTCCATGGATTTGACATGTAATGCAATGACAAAAATACAACTCTTCATTGAAAGTTGCTGCTCTACTTGAAACACTAAGTACCTGTCTCCATGCTGGGTCTCCTTTCCTCTTCCTTTCAACACCCACCCCACAAGACATTTTAGGCCTCCCTTCACATTTTCCCTGCCCTTTATTTTTTTCCTTAAGGAAGGAAAGCAGAGATGAGGCATAAAGAGGAGGAGCTTTATCTCTTTCTTCCCCTTAAATCAATTAGAAATGCCTATCCCAGATACAAAAAACCTCATTGAGTACATTTTTATTGTAATGAACTTTTCACAGAAACACACAACTGAACAGCAAAACTCAGAACAGACATTTCAGCTTCCCAGCTCAGTAACTTCTGAATGCTGGACTCAAACTGTAATAATATTTTAAATGTAGAGGGTTTAATGGGATTTCAGTTAAAACACTCAGCTGAGAAAAAGGGACTCAGACTGTCTAACTGAGACATTCCAAGAGAGAGATTTTAAGTTCACTTTTACTGAACTTTCCCATTTGAACTCCTGGAATAACTTGTTCTCATGGCAATCATGAAATAATGAGGGATAAGGGAAAAAACCCACTGTACTGGCAGTGACTAATACTGAGAGCAAAAGAACTGCAGCTTTGATTCTCACTTCAGATTCCATCATCAGAGGCCTAAAATATGTTACTTTTTTGGTACTAACTCTAAAATTCCCTACGCCAGAGAGGAGTAAAAATGTACTTTTAGAAGTGTCACAGTAAGTACAGCACCAGAAGTAAAATGAAAATCCCATCTCTTTTCTCTGCCATATTCATGTAAGTAATGTATACATGTGTACACATGCCCTTCTAAAACAAACACAAACCATAACCTTTGGTTTATAAGCTGCTGGTGATTTTTTAGCTCCAGCCAACCTTGAATTTTGCTTTAAAACATTTGAACATAATCACACTTATTTTGCTAGGAAAAAAATTTGCCTTCTGCTTCAGGAGATTTATAATAACATCTAACGCACACAAAATGAGATGCCACATCCTGAGCCAGTCAACAACTTAAATACCAGGAAGCTGATTAACCATCATCTGTCTGTTCCTTGCTTGTTTTTCAGAAACTACTCCTGTTATTGTTTATAGGCACATGTTTCTACAGCTTTCAGGTACAACAGCAGTGAACTTTCTCAGAAGAAAAGGCTGCTTCATTGCTGGCAAACCAGAACTACATTATACTCTATTATGCCACAGATTACAGCCAGGAAAGTGATGAACAAGCAGAATGAAACATTTAGGCCTTTTTTCCACAGGTAAGACATACAGCAGAGAAGGTGAATGCTAAAAAATCAATGTTTTTAGCACTAGTGTCTCTATTGAATACAATTCAATATATAATATTTGTTTTACTTTATGCTTCAGCAGGAACAGGAGACTCTACAATTCGTGCAAATGTTTAAATCAATTGCATTTCCTCCAATAATTGACTTCCTATGAACAGTTTATCTTCACCAAACAAGGACACTGCTGTTTCAGAAAAAAATATAATGAGGTCAGTTTCATTAAGGTAAGTTCAGTTAAATTTTAACACAGCAGGGATTCAGCTTCATCTTCATGTGGAGTGTGGTTTGCTTTGTGATGGTTACTGCTTATTTCAATATATTGAAGTGTTAATGTGCTTCTGATGAGTGAAGATGATGAAACTGAACATTTAATGTGAAAGCAGTGACAGCACCTGGAGTCACCAATATATAAACTGTCTGTGTATGGCAGGAGGTACATCTAAATTTATGCCCAGGCAAACATTTGATATGCACATTATGACCCACCAGTTACATGGCAGGCTTTTTTGATTACCCTTTTTGAGGCAAATGCTTAGATTTAAGAAAAATGACATAAAAATTGTCCCTTTGAAAAACCCTCTAACCCCCAGCTTTGTAAGTATGCATGGATGCATAACAACTTACCAACTAACTCAGTTTTAGTGAAGTAACAGTGTTTACTTCAGTTACCTGACACTAAGGAGGGGAAAATGAGTTGCTACAACATAATGAATCATAGGGAGGAAACACACATGCAAGATAAAATACAGAATTACGGGAACACTGTTGAAGTGCTTTCTCCAGAGCAAATCAAAGACTGAATTTACTGAGCAACAGCTCAGCAGCAACGGAACTAATCAAAACCTCAGTTTTGGTGGCTAAGGTTATCACACAGAGTATGTCATGCCAGACCATAAACAGAAAGACTTATGTCATTTACCTTGGTGAAAGTATGTATTTGTATAATGACCTTAACCTCAGTGGATGTGTGTATTTGCTGCACTGTAGCTTAGGGGTCCACTGCTCCCTTCCTCCCTCCAAACTGTAGAACTTTTCTGTCCTTAAGGGCCTTGTTCAAATTTGGTTGATATTGGCTAACTCAGTAAATTTACTTGAGGAGATGGAAAAATTGGCAGCACAATTGCATAAAACTGATTTGCCCCACAAAACTGGACTCCAATATCTATGTAATTTTTATAGGCATATTTTAGTAGACCATTTTCAGCTCCTGGTTTTCCCACTGGTATCTTATCAGGTACTCATGTGCTTGCAGAACCAAAGCTTTCTAAACCAGCCACCCAACTTTCCCTCTTTAGAGACAAAAAAAACACAAACTTGATCTGATTTTCTCTTTTGCTTTTTTTTTTCCTTACTCAAGGCATCACTCAACTGAAGTTAGAACTGAATCAATACAAAATTGAAGACAGGCTCCTGTAAATGATGGGAGAATTTACCTTGAGCTAACAATTAAGAACATGAAATGAAATTCTCTCACAGCTGTGTTTTGTTATTTCATATCATGAACCCAACTAATTTCAAATGGACAAAACAATGCAGTGTGTTTCCATAGAAACACGTCAGATGAGGATGTACACCAAACAGTGGTCTCAGCTAACCAAACTGCACTGCAGAAACACATCTTCAAAACACATTTCAAAGACAAATGAAAAAAGGTTTAAAAGCAGGACCTTGTTTCGGCATTTTTGCCCCCAAGCATTAAAGAATTCAGTAAAACACACAGATAACAAGAACCTTGACTGAATGTTCATGCACTTATTAGTAACATAAGGGTGAAGCTGTTTGCCAGCATAAACCTTGATGCAAATTTGTAAGCAGATATCATTTTGCTCTGAAACAGGCTTGAAGAGTTTGAATTGCTTTTCTTTCTTAAAAAATACATCTTGAATTGACTAAGATAAATTTAAGGTATTGTCCCCAGGAGTTTAAGGTACTTTCAGTTAAAATGATTTCACACTCTAGAAGCTAATTTTTAATGCAACTGCAACTTGATTATTTAACTCTGCAAAGTGGCAGAGTACATAGAAAATATAACACCTTTGTGATACATCATCAAAAATCCTAAACACTGGCCCAATCTTTGCTTTCCTTAAACAAGAGAAAATTTGCCTTTATTTAGTCTTTGAACTTCAACACAGTTTGATGAAAAGGGTATGAAGCTGTAGCTGACAAGGTCTTCTCCATAGTGTCAAGAAAAATCTGGATACTAAAGCATTATTTATCTAATAGTGTGACTCAAAAGAACTTTGAAGTTCAGTCTTAATGTATCTCTGAAACATAAATAATATTCAGTGTTTTTCTTAAGATTCATAACACTCCTGGACTTTTTTTCCGCAACTAAGTACTACACACATTTCTGCATGAGTTCTTACCTACATATGCACATATACACAAATACAGGGAAAAATAATTCAGTATTAAACATTAGCTGCACTCAGCTCACTGCATGCACAACCAGTGTGGAAGCATAAGAACATTTTTCCCTATTACATACACAGTAACATAAACTGAGAAATCAGTGAAGACCTAAGAGCAGGTAGTTACATATAGAATATATGTATGTACACAGAAATTGGAACCTTTGTTAAAAAATTAAACAAAGAACAGGAAAACCTAATGAGATTAAAATGGATTGATAAATTTTACCTGCAAGGCTAGAGATCAGTGATAGACTACTTTTTTTATTATTTCTTATATAGCATTAAACTATATCAGCTTTATAGAATGTTGCAAATTCCACCCATTAAAGAGAAACAAAAAATTTAAAACTCATAAACAACCAGGATATCAATATTTTACATTAGTGAGTTCTTCACTTGACACAGAAATAAACAAGAACATACCCTGATTCAAAATCTCTTCCTCTTCTTTTTTGGCCTGCTGCAGCAAAGAGCTTGTATCACTATCCTTGGTTTCTGAAAAATAGGTTTAGGATATGATGTTAACCTCTGCATGTGAAGGAAACTGAGTATCTCCCTACTGGGGAAAAAAAAGCCCTTTCTGAAATGAACATTTGTTATTTTTGTCTATGCACAGTAGTTGTACCAAACAATGCAGCAGTAAAAGAACAGGAATAAAAAAAATTAAGATTTATACTTAGAACATAGAAATATAAAATGTGCATAGAAATAAACAGGCACATACCCTGATTCAAAATCTCTTCCTCTTCTTTTCTGGCCTGTTGCAGCAAAGAGCTTTTATCACTATCCTTGGTTTCTGAAAAATAGGTTTAGGACATGATATTAACCTCTGTATGTGAAGGGAACTGAGTATCTCCCTACTGGGGAAAAAAAAGCCCTTCTGAAATGAACATTTGGTATTTTTATCTATCCATTCTAGCTGTACTAAACAATGCAGCAGTAAGACTACTTCTGGATGATAGTGTTGCTACAGCTTATATTCCTAATGGTGTTCAATCTAAACATTTGATTCTTTCTATAACGAGGCAGTGGGATCCAAAAAAACTTATGGAAAGGTTATGATTCAGTTTTGCAGGAAATCGACAGATAATAATGCAAACATTAAGATGTTGTTGATAAACAGTTTAGCATAGAAAAAGAGGCCAATCTTTAAGGTACACAGTTCATACAGCTATTAAAATACGCTGGAAATAGGAAGTCAACAAAAGAAAGAAATAGACAAAAGACTATGGCAGACATTTCCACCAAAAGCCGCAGCAGAATCCCACAATGGTTTATTAGATAGAAATTTGAATTTCATGCAGAATTGCATTATCTCTTTATAAGAATTTTGCATATCAAAACAACAGAGGGAAACACATCAGTGGGCATAAGACAACTTGAATAAAATGGATTGCAAGTATATCTCACCCTCATGATGCCCATGTGTCATCTTCAGCATGTCAGACTTGACTGGAATAGGAATATTTGCCTCCTGTGGAATATTTCTGAACATTTCAGGGTTTGCATTCTGTGTGCAGGTCATATATGAGACAGCATGCTTGGCTTCCATGTAGTACATAATGTAAAAATTACACATTTCATCATTGGCTGTACCCCTACACAACACAGAAAAGATGTGGCACTTATTAAAAAAACTGACCTGAATATAGCTGGGCTTTATTTCATCCTACTTAGGTAACAGAATATTAAAAAGTAACAATGAAATGCTTAGATGTCCCACACTATGACATGTAATACCTTCATTGCAGTGAATGCCAACAGTTTCTATAATGGAGAACACCAGTTTGCACAAACTCCCCAGTGTACCTCAGAAATTCCTAACAATTTGGGTTTGATTCTACAGAAAATTGCATCACCTATTTAAACTCCTCTTCCTTCTCATTTCCTCAGGATACTCCACATAATCCCCGGGTATCATTACCTATGCACATGTTCTGATGAAATACAACAGAACTGCATCATTCATTATGTCATTATTCCCATATTTCTCTGTGAATTTTGGGCAAATGTAATTTGAAATTGTTGCAAATAACATCTGAGTTTCACTTCAGTGCCTATTTTCTTTGACAAATCTTCCAAAATGTTCAAGTGCATCCATTTATTGTCCAGTCACTGGTTCTAATGCAGCAAAAACTTAATTTCATTACGTATTTCACACCATAACTATCTTTTAAAGAGAATATAGCACTGTTTCATCTTGAGAATGACTTGTTCATAAGCTTCTGTAACAAAAACATGAGTGCAAGGGGAATGATTAAACACTAGCAAAATTCAGTTCTTAAATAAATGTTGTGCATGTACTTGAAACAGCAGAGGCTCTTCTGTACTGCTACATAATCCTGTCTTCAACAGAAAAAACAGCAGGTAAAAAAGAAGATTTTTTTCTGAAAATTATTACTTTGTGGAGCAGACAATACAGGGCCTCTTTACAACTGTAATCTGTTCCTGTTGTTTCCTCTGCCATAGGAGTTCTTACCTTTTATTTCAAGCTACAATCCTGACAATGGAATAAACTAGAACTTTTCTTTAAAAGTTCACAAAATACAGGGGTTTACATTGAGATTTTTTTAATTAGCTTTCACAAGTAACCAGTGAGCCCACACTCATAAAGAGATACAGGGGTGGCCTATTAGCTGTTTGCAAAGACGTCAGAGCTGACTTTTCCAGCAGCATCCTGCAGCATTCATTTATTCACCATAGCAACAATAATGACACAAGCCAGAGGGAGATGGGGGAACGTGTAAGAGACTGTTTCAAAAGGGGAATTGGTATTTTTCCACGCATTGGAAGTTTATCATCCCTTGGAGACCACAGAAACGAGGCTCTGACTGGGCAAGCTCTGCTTAAGCTCTTAGAAAGCATTAACTTCACTGCTGGACCGCCAATATTTGTCAATATAATTGCTTCCTCTTTAAAACTCCAGTAGAAAGGGGGATGTGGAAACCACATGAAATCTGGTTCATCTGACACATGTTGCTGTGTCTAAGCTTTGGTGGTGGTTTAATTCCAGGGGCAACTAAGAACCACACAGCCCTACTCCTGCCCACCCCAGAGAGGATGAAGCAAAACTTGTGGTAAAATATAGTACTACTAAATAATAGTAAATAAATAATATTGAATAAGAGTAGCAACAAAACTACTAATGACAATACTAATAAATAACATGTTGTTACTCATACAATATATATTTATATGTGATATAATAATACAATCAAATATTATTAATAATAACAATACATTAATTATAATAATAACAATAACTGTAACAGAAAGGACAGAGTTTCTCCATTAAAAGCATACTAGTATTGAAAGAAAATACCCGAATTTTCCTAAGACTGTTTCTTAAACTGTAAGGATTATTCAGCAACAGGAACTACATTTTGAAGTTACAGAAACTAATAGAAACTTTTTGAACTTGCAAACAGAAGATCAGAATTAAGGTTTTAGATATATTTTTTGGTGTTAGAACCTTTGTAAAAACCTCTCCTCAACTCAATTTGCTTCAGCCGTTACTCATCAGTATTTTAAATATCCAAGGAAAGGTGATAAATCCATGTTGAATCCTTATTCCTCCACTGAGGTGCAATCAGGGCACTAAAAATCTCTTTCCTTAGGATGCTGCAGCACATACTCCCAGAATGGAGAGATTTCTGCAGAGGATCTTCACATAGACTCATAGACTCATAGAATGGATTGAGCTGGAAAGACCTCTGAGATCATCAAGTCCAACCCTTGGTCCAACCTCAGTCCCTTTACCAGATCATGGCACTCAGTGCCATGGCCAAGCTCAGCTTAAAAACCTCCAGGGATGGGGAATCCAC
>JAWWEV010000095.1:11337424-11349065 GCA_035583235.1 Hafferia zeledoni
AAAACTTCGTTGCAGAGAGAGTGCTCAGGCATTGGAAGGGGCGGCCCAGAGAGGGGGTGGATTCCCCATCCCTGGAGGTTTTTTAAGCTGAGCTTGGCCGTGGCACTGAGTGCCATGATCTGGTAAAGGGCCTGGAGTTGAACCAAGGGTTGGACTTGACGATCTTGGAGGTCTTTTCCAACCCAATCCATTCCATCATTCTGTGATTCTATGATTCTGTGATTCACACCAGACTTTGCACAGCTATCACTTCTAAGCAAATTCTTTCAGTAGGTCCTTTTAAACATATACACCACTGAAAGAAGTTTATCCTGCTTTAACATATGTAGACACCAAACAACAGAACTAGATCTGCATCAGCCTCTTAAGAAATTAGGCGATGCAAATTTTCAGCTCAGTGGAACTTTAAATAAAAATGCTTAAGGAAGGGAGTTAGGAGTATTGCCTTTCTATGACTCAGTGAAAGCAGAAGAGTGTATTGCACACACAGCACAGAAAGCAGAGTTTACCAGAGAATCAACGCTCCCTCCCTTTTATGCTTGTTTTTCCTTCTGGTGTTCCACTCAATCAAAATGTGAGTCCAGATTCTCACCTCTTTACAAAACACATATGCAAAGAAAACACTTAAGAAAATGCACTCAATTATTTTAGTTACTGTAATGCAACATGAAAATCAAAACACATTATGCTATTTCTGAAAGATTTCTACAAGGAAACCCACATGGAACAATACACTAGCTCAAAGACTATATGGGATTTCCACCGTATTTAAGTGCAAATATCCTAATATGAAACAAAAGTCCACAGAAAGAAAAAGACATTTTAACTCATTGTTTTCTTTAATTCAGTTTATAGCATGTTCTGATAGTGAAACTATCTTCAGCCAAGTCAAGAAGCCTTCTATCTACCCAAACAAGCACAGGCACAACAAAACTGAAAGTACTTCAAAGACTTTCTGAACAGATGGTGTTTTGCTGATCTATGGGATCACAGCACTTGTAAGTGATTACAGTATTTCTCTCTACTTGCCTGCCATCTTATTCACACCATGGCATTTAAAAGGAAAAAGAGGAGGTGAGAGGGTTTGGTTGCTTCTGGTTTTTCCCCATGAAAGAAAAACCTTACTGCAGCCAACACTGACTAAGTGCAAAGGATTTACAGCCTGCACCAGCAGGTAAGCAAACAGTGTGCTCAGCAGAGCAGAATTAAGTGTCCAGCCAGAGACAGGAAGCCAATACTTTACAAATGGGACTGTTCGGTACTGACATGCCAGAGGCATCTGCATGCAGCTCCTTAACTACAATTACTCATGAATCTCTTCAGATACAGTTTGTTATCCTGACTCTAAGTAGCTCTCTCTAGTTTGTTTACGCATTAGCCATGACAAATGCATCTTGAAAACTCTGACAGCCAAAGATCACCAACATGAGTCAAAGAGAAAAAAGAAAAGTGGAGGTTCTTCAAAATAGCTTGCTTAGGTTCTTCCAGTTAGCCAGTACTCACCTACAAAGGCTTCATCATCCACTGGCAGGCGTAAAGACATGCAGAGGTAGGTATCAGACTATTAAAAGACAAAAGAAAAGAAATTATCCTTAAATTGGGAATGTTTAGAATTAAAAGGACTGAAACAAGGCATCAAAAATTTTCTGTGCTTTCTGAAGACAAATGTGGGAATACTGAATAAATGAATATATACAAAAGGACCAGCTAGAAAATATTATCACCTACATCACTAAGATATTTGGCCAAAGGTGATGTATGTTACCTGGATTACTGCTCTAAGAAATAAATTCATTGCCCTAGTTTATTTAGCTGTAACAGAGATTAGGCTATAAGGTCATCAAAGTGGTTATTAGGTTGATAGCTACATTATTAATTATTTTAAACCTTTTCAACTTTTCAGGCTTTTTAGGAAAGGAAATATGTCACCTACTGGAATTTCACTACACCCATGAACTCAAAATCTGACAGGACTTTCATTTTCATAAAGAAATCTAAATGGATGAAGATAAAATTCCTGCTACCAGAAACTTTAAAGTTCACTTAAAAGAGGCCACTGCCAACAGGTAAACAATTAAATGCACCCAAGGAGGAAGGACAGGTACAACGGTGATAACAATGTGTGATTACAGAGCAGTGATGTGCAAAGATAAGAAAGGGTATCTGGTGTTTGTGTTAGAAGATGGGAAGGATGAACAGAGGTCAGCTGATAAAACTGACGTGAATGCCTTTATGTCCTCTAGTTGCATTTACACAATGATGATACTAAAGCCCTCAAGAAATAGATAAGGCAATATTCTACTTTTTCTATTTAAATTGCGTTGAGAAATAGATTAAAAAAAAAAAAAGGACAGTCTAATTTAGAACCTTATACCCAAATTTTAAGAGACTACTGCAGCAATGCTTCATATTGTAGTAGAAATAATCAGTTTCACATGAATGGTCAAACGTCAAAAGAAAGCCCAACTCAGAGCTGATCTGTGTGGGCAGCACATTCCTGACTCATGTAAGGGGTTGGTTCCCAGTGAGGCACCCATGGAGCAGCTGCAGCTACGAAGTGAAAGGCATATCCTGGACCCCTCACCTCTCTACAAGTCCAGCAGCTCATTGGAAAAAAAAATGCAGGCTTGTTGGCAATCTTTCCCACAGCCTTGACAGCATGAGATACACAAATTAAATTCATGCAACTAAACTACCAATACAAGGACAAATGTTAAACTTGGCTCCAGTCATCTGCAAATCATTCCACCAAGAACTATACCACCACCACCACCACCATCATAAGCTGAAGATGACACAAAATCATTGGAGGCTTCATTACATTCCTCCTCCTGTTTGGAAATGTCTACAAATGTCTTCCATGAACCAGTCATATATTTTACAGAGCTTAAGTTGCCTGTTAGCTGTATGTCCCTAAATTAAGAAATTCCAGTAATTCATACAGTAATCATTGCAAAACAGTAAGGTGAATGGTCATAATCTAGGTACAGCCTTACTGGTAGTACCAAAAAGTCATCCTAATTTCAGGGAATAATGCAGAAGATTAGATTCTTAGAACCCCCCAAAATTAATTTTCAGTATCTTTTTTCATCAAGCATTATCTGGGAATCTGGAGTATGAAGCATCTTGAAAAAAAATACTAAATACAATGGCCTAGAGTGAAGCTGTGGAAGAGCCCAGCTCAGCAGAAGCATTATTTTAGAAGCTGCTTTTCCTATTTCAGCTTGGAGATATTTTCGACTAAACAACCAGTGACTGCAACCCTTTGAGAACAGTTCTGATGTTACATGGACCTTCTGACTGTACCTCTACATTGTATGGTCATAACCTTTAGACAAAGAGTTGGTTAGTTCCATCATACATCTGTTACCTAGCTGTGACTCTAGATAAGAAATGAGACTGTGTCATGTGCGTAACAAAAAGAAAGAAAGAGGCCAAAAGAATTTGGTTTGCGAAGGCTCCAGAAAGTACCAAACTATGGCCAAAGAATGAATTCAGAATTCATTACAATCCAACTTAAAAAAAAGTTTCTTTTCACAGAAGGTGCTTGAAATAAGGAGATTGCACAGAATATATTGGTGTTGCTCTAAAAACACTCATCTGTTTACTAGAATTTAACTCATTCACATCTTGTTTAGTAAATTCTGATCCTCCTCTGTTTTCTTTTTAACATTTTTGCCTTTCCCATGTAAATTGTTACACTTGAGAACCCAGAAAGTGCAATTAATCACAACTGAAACAGTGATACACTCCCAGAACACCCTTAAAAAATGCCCACAATTAGGACCAAGAGGTACATGAAGAAGACAGTGAGTTAGGAGGAAGTAACTACAGAAGGATTTCCTCTCTAAAGAGGATTCTTCACTTCTGTGCTCTTTCTGCCATAAAAATGAACTAACAGTACTTGAATTACAAAGCCCTTGGTTATCTCTTGCTGTGAAATGCAGGGAAACAAAGACTGTCTTTTCTGCCACTGCTTCTTGGTGCTGTACTTGTCTACATGGGAAACAAGCTTCCTGTACAGTTAATGTGGGACACTGTGGAAGGAAGAAGGGAAATGAGAAGGATGTGTGAGACTGAGAGAAGAAAACAGAAGTATGTAAGGGTAGTCAGTGACTCCTTTCACTTACTTTTTTAGCATTTTTTTTAGAAATTCCAAGTTGTTTTCCATTGCATTCGTCCCTCGTACTTTCCCCAAACCTACACTAGACTGTTGCATTTCAGTTTACTTTGCACATTCAGGCAACAGGTACACGTGAATGTGAAAAGTATTAAGTCCCTTCTATCACTATTACAGCCTTCTGTTGTTGGTGTTGGGTTTTGGCTTTTTCCTTTTAACAGGAGTCTGAATGGACTGAACTCTTCCTGTGTGTTTCCCAGCTGTTCGACTAATGACTCCTCAGGTAAAATCAATAAAATATAACTACAAATGTGCACCTGGATGAACTGAGAGCACTTTTCACTCTAGTAGAAACTAAACTTCTGTTTTGCAGAGGTGTATTTCACTGGAGTAACACCTCTTGCTCCAAACTACAAGTTCCAGAGGGGTGCTCCCCAATAACTTGAGAACATAATTTTCTCTTCAGAGTTTTTGAAAGTGCTATCTGCAACAATGAGTCATCATCTACTGCAGCACAACATATTGCTCTTTTCAAGCACCTGCAGCACTCTAAAAAAGTAGATATTTCAATGCCATATGTAATTCCCTGCAATGGCTCATTGCAAAACAAACAAACAAACAAACAAAATATCATTGTTTATCTTGCTTAATGAAACTACATGTGAAAATGAAAGTGGAATCTCAGAGTTTGAGGTGAACCTTAAAAATGCTAATGCTAATTTTAAAAATCTTAATTGTTCTCATTTTCACTCAGTTCAGCAGAACATAATCAACTTCATACCTGAAAGAGTGTACCATTGTAGCTTTCATGGAGTATATTGAGGGTTAAAAATACTATGTCAAAAGTATTATCCCTTTTAAAATGCTTTTTCCTTGTTTTTTATCAGCTTGCCCAAGTTGCAGCAATGTACAATTTAACGTAACTACATTCACTGACACAGCACCTGAGATTGTGGTGTAAACAGGAATTCCAAATAAACACATCTTACTAGCACAACTGGAAATATTTTACTTTATAAAACTCATATTTCTTGTTTCAACAAACTTCAACAACTCAGTTTAGGAAACCAACGTTTTACAAATAAAATGAATCAGATAGAAAGAATTTTCTGTCATTTTAAGGTTACCTTTCTGCTGCCTACTGTTCCTGGAACATGGATATGCGTCTGTAAGTTATTCTGATTAGTTTGTTCATTTTATGCAAATGATACTGTAGGGAAGGCATTGTTTTCCTAGCCTGTTAATAAAACAGTAAGTGGCAAAAACTGCAATTCCCTCACCTGCTTAGGTGTCACCCCAGGCATGCGAATGTCCAGTGCAAAATCTGACAGACCAAGTGGAATCACTGGCTGGTCACTTCCAAGGCAGTCACTGGAAAGAGATCTGGTAGTATCTTTGTATCTTAAAAAAAAGGAAGAAAGATTTTTTTTTTTAATACTGATTTTTGTTAGGTCTTTCTAAAAGGAAGGGTCTCCAGAGCTAGAGGAGGAAATTTGACAATGCTGACTGATTGATCTGAAACTTTCACTCCTTCATGAGCTAAGGAAAACATCATAGTTATCATCCAGCACTTACTGAACTAGTTCCTTTGAGCAATCAGACCAACTAGTTTGGAAAACATTGGCTGAAAATGTAACTTATCATCTCATCCTAATAAATTGCCTGAGGTACATGGATGTGCAGACATAGAATTAATTCATAATAAAATGTCAAGTACTGTTAATAATCACAATTTTGGGTTTTTTTTAAGACTATGTGGCTGATTTATAACTCTGTACAGACTAAATTTAAATTACAAGCAAAGGGAAAACTTTTAATTCAAACATTATGACATTTATACCAACTTCTAAGCTACTTTGAATGGCAAAGTAAAACAAAGTTTTCAACTTCACTGAATATCAAATTCTGTACTGAATGCAACATTGAAACAAATCGTATGAAAAATGTAGATCACTGTAATGAAGTTAATGGTTAGACATCAGAAACATGATGTAACATTGACCTATATTTATGTATAAATAAACATAGAAGCAACATGATAAATACAGTACCCAATACATCTCCCTAACAGCAAACCCCTTTTTCAGGAGCTAAGAGGATAATTCTCTTGTCCACACTATACTGAGTTTTTACCTATGTGATTTTGCATTCAAACCACCCCTAAATTTCTCAGGATTGGTCAGTTATAAGTTAGTTGATACCTTGTTAAAACATCATTTCATACTCCAAGCTAACTTGGCCACATGAAATACACTTGTAGTCTCAAATACAGCTGTAGTGTTACTGAGAAAAGTTCTACTTTGTTGTTTCATCATCCTAAACTGAACTTTAATGAGCAACCTATGGATAAAACATGAGTTTCTGTCTTCAGTGTGACTAGAGTGACATTTCAAAACTGCAGGAAGAAAATTCAGAGCAATACCAAACAAATACCACACACATTTTAATCTAGGACATGCCTCTCATAGTTCTGTAATACTGTGACTGCATGCATCCCAACATACAATATTTTCCTGCATAACCCACCTCTTGAAGACCGAAAGTGGGCTCCTGAACCCCAAGCAGACGTTTTGAAACAGAAGAAGCAGTATTAGCAGGTTGTTAACGAGGCCAGCCATGTCCACCCTGCTGTTCCTGGCCTGATTAAGTGAGCAGGAAAAGGGCAACGCGGTTCTATCGGCTGTGATCCTGACAATTAGGCGGCAGCAGCAGCAGTATCATTTCACCACTTCATTATTATGTGCTCTGCGGGCATCCTCCAGCTCCTGACAGACCATCTGTCTTAGAAGGCGATGCACTGTAAATCACAAAGGTGGATGATGCTATGTTGTCTCTATTATTAGCTGTAAAAAGCTGTTGAAGAATCTTCCCTTGCAGACAGATGACACTGTACTTCTGTCCACTTAAAGAGCTGAAAAGAAGTGTCACTCCTGATGCTTTCTGCCCAGGTTGTGCAGCTAAATCTGCATGTTCCTTATCAATCCACAGTGCCAGGGACTTCAAGTGGCATCACAGAAACCAGCGTCAGTCATCCTTCAGAACCTGTAAAAATAGAAGCAGATAAAGGATGACTAACACATTACAGCATTAGTTCCCAGCAAATCCCCACTGAGGCATTTTAATACATTAGTAAGTACTTTCATAAGCTTCAGCCCAACCCAAGTAAAGACGGCACAGGTTCTGTTGACTCCTCCTGTCCCTCCCCTTCCCTCCACACAGAGTCAGAAAACAAAACATTTCACAGTGATATGAACGTACAAAATGTACTCTCAAACGTATTTTACATGATAGGAAAAAATATAAAAACCTCCTCAAGACACAAAAGGCAAAGCAGAGAGTATTTCACATATAAAAACACTTGTGTGTCCTACAAGCAGCAAAAACAGAACCAAACACTGACATAGCAGGAATTGAGGTTTGCAAACTTCACCATCACCAAATGTTTCTGCACATATTGCAGGCTTGGAGAATACTTTACTTTTAATTTAACATGTAGTAAACCATTACATCATTAAGGTATCTGTTTCTTATATACTTCAGTTACTTTTTATATCTATTTCAGAAAACCAATACCTACAAATTATTTCTGAAAATACTGCAACCAAAACTATTGAGATCAGAGTGCTGTACATTAGTTAAGTAGTTTTCTATCCTTTTATATATTGAGGTTGTTTTAGTATAAACTATGACTCTCCTTTCTGCTTTCACTTCAACTGTTCTTACTTCCCCATTTTAGCCAGCACAATATTCAATTTAAAAATGTTTCTTTTGAATAATCATGCAAGAAAATCACACTCTGTCTTACTGAAGACATACAGTAGTACTCCTTTTCTTTTCTTTTGGGAATTCCAATTTTGGCAGAAGGAAAATGTCAAGTCATAATAAAAAATCTTTAACATGTATTATGTAGTAATTCTTCTAAGATAAATACTAATATGAAAAAACCACCCAAGATCAAATATCTCCCAGACCCTGGAAGACATAGTCAAAATACTGTTGTAAGTATGAAATGGAAAAGGAGGATTCTGACATGAAACCCATTAAAATCCATGTGTTTTATGAAACATCTCTCCCATTTCAGGGCACATGGACCAAAAAGGCTTCTGATAAAAGTGCTTAAGCACAAATAAGAAGCCACACTGGCTGAACAGCCACTGCCAGTTGTTGAGCTGCTGCACTACATTTCCATTGAACTATTTGCAAGATTTAAAAGTCTGATTACATTCATCATCATTAAACTTGCAAATTTTATTCATTCAAGGATGGCACAAAAGACACAGTCACAAACAGCCAAAAATAGACTTCATATTACTTTTCAGCTTGCCAAAAATACGCCAAAGCTGTCCAGAACCATTCATGCAAACAATGATACAGTATTAGTTCCTTTTTTTAATTAGTTCCTTTTTCATGTCTCCACTTTTGTGATCTAAATCATTCTCAGTAGTGAACTATGCAAACCTGCAAGACATAGCACAGGACTTTCCTATGATGGAAACCAAAAATAATTTAAAAACAATGAACAAAAAAGAGGCAAGTGTGATATGCTGACATGCTTCAGAAAAGTTAAGACAGGTATAAAAGCAGAAGACCTCATTACTTTTACTCTTTAAGGTATAACTATGCAATGGTTACTGCTCAGTGTCTTTGTAAACCAACTGACCAGAAGTTTTACTACTTCATTTTATTTGATTACACAACAAATTGTGTCTTTTTTTCCCAGACCACACTGCAAATGTATTTGACAAGCAAGAACTATGAAGGACAGAGACAGGAAAAATACAGTGAAATTTAACATGCATAGAATTAAAACATTCTATTTTTTTTAAATAGGTGTATCTACTTTCCAGTGACTAGAACTAAAAACAAATGCTTAATTTTTGCCAGCTTCAAGAAGTCTCAGATTAGTTATATCAACTCTGCTACAAACATCTAGCTGGCATACAATTTAATATAGGCAATTCATTTTATATAAAGGAAATAAAGGAAAAGAACTGAGAAATTAGATCATTAACTCTCATCTGAAATATGAGAGTTTCTTTATAGGAGCTTTTGATTTTCACTACAAGAGTTAATCACAGTAATAGTGAAAATCAGCAGAACACACCTTAATATTACAGGAATATGTGACAATTCATGGCTTTTAGGATGCTGACCACAAGAGTGGAGGGAAGAGTAATTTTCTCAAATCATCTAAAAAAGCAAAGAAATTAAATCTGTACTGAGATAAACAGACATATGACTAACATCTCTCCATTCTACTTAAATATGGTCCAATTTCATCTCCAAATGCTTTTTAAATTTTATCAGCGGGATGAATATGAAATGGATGAGAGTTTAATGCAGCTGGTACTTCAGATTAGACACCTGCACAACCAAATTTTACATTTGGAAGAGAGAAAAAAAAAAGGCAGCACTATCTTGAAGTGATTTCAATGTAATTTTGCAATTTTAGGCACGATGAAATACAGAAGGATATGAGACAACAAGGGAAAAAAGTGAGGATGAGAGATTCAGTAATAAGATTACATAGTTGTTTGGGTTCATTATGTGGACATCCAGATACCACTGGATGGGTAAGAGATCCCAAGGGAACAGAAGTAGTGAAGTAAAATGACATAATTGACGACAAAGACTAAAGTGAAAGGAGAGAAAGGGAAATGAAAATTAGATTGAGCAATGTAAACATGGTATTTTGTCCCACATGCCCCACCCAGACATGGCAAAAAAAAATTACGTAAAAGGGAGTTAAGAAAAACAAAAGGAGCTACCACAAAGACTGAAGGGGGAGGGGGGAGGAGAAGAGGGGAGAGAGGCCAAGAAGCTGAAATTCAAAACAGAATGAAAAATAGAGTAATGGTATAACAATGTAAGGTTACACAAACTAAAAGTATGTCTTTTAATCTCCAAAAATCAACTACAGAAAAAGGAAGCTCTGTGTTCACCACAACTTCATGAGCACATTATAGTAATTTCTTGGTTTGAGTTTCGCCACTAGAACATTTTGTGAACAGTACCAAGTGAACAAGACAGAAGCAGAAACCACCCCTGAACTCCCCACTACCTTCAAAGAAAACAAATTAGAAGATGATTGAAATTCATGGAGATTAACATGCAAGTCTATCACAGAGGGTAATTTCTCATAGTTGAACATCTTTCTTGCTTCTTATGCACTGAAATCACAGAAATGAGCAAGGATTCCTTGAGCTCTCTTCAGCTAAAGCAGAGTCCACATTTGGTTTAGGCAAAATTGAAAAAAAACCCAAACCAAACAACTTAGGCAACAACTGGATATACAAACAATATCCAATTTAACAAATGAACTGCAGCCAGGCCTCCAAGTTGAAGCACTTTGCTTCTAATAACACAGGATAATCAATATGTTGTGGGATCAGCTTATAGATTCATTAATGCACTCAATGCAGCCTCTTAGGACACTTCAGTCAAAGATGCACAGAAAAGCACATTTGTCAAGAAGCTGTCAAATTAAACCATCTCTTGATCCTCAACATCAGTAAAAAACACCTCACAAAACAGATATGTAGTGGTTGGGGGAGCCATGTCAAAAACAGAGATATATAATGCAGATGACACCAGACTAGGGCAAGTGACTGATACACCAGAGGGTTGTGCTGCCATCCAAAGGGACCTGGACAGGCTGGAGAAAGGGTCTGACAGGAAACTCATGAAGTTCAGTAAGTCAAAATGCAAAGTCCTGCACTTGGGAAGGTGCAAGTCCAGACTCCAGCACAGTCTGGGGGCTGCCCAGCTGGGAAGTAGCGTGATAGAAAAGGCCTTGGGTTTTGGTCCTGGGGTGGCTACAGTGGGTGGGTTCTGTAAGAAGCTGCCAGAATCTGTCCCAGTGTCCAACAAAGGCAGCACCAGTGGCTCCAGGACAGACCTGCTGCTGTCCAAGGCCAAGCCCACCAGTGACAGTGGTGGCACCTCTGGGGTAATAGATTTAAAAAGGTGAAAATGTTACTGCAAAGAGCAACTGCAGGCAGAGACAGGTGTGAGAACATGTGAGAGAAGCAGCGCTGCAGACATGAGGGTCACTGAGGGAAAAGGAGGAGGAGGAGCTGCTCCAGGTGCAGAACATTCCCCTGCAGCTCCTGGTGCAGCCCATGGTGAGGCAGTTGTGTCCCTGCAGCCCAGGGAGGTCCACGATGGAGCACAGATCCCATGGAGGACCCCACGGCTAAGGAGCTGGATGCCCTAAGGAGGCTGTGAATCCATGGGAAGCCTGTACAGGAGCAGGCTCCTGGCAGGACCTGTGGTCCCATGGAGAGGGAAGCCCACACACACTGGAGCAGCCTGTTTCCCAAAGATTGCAGCCTGTGGAAGGGACATTGTGGAGCAGTTCATGAAGAACAGTAGCCCATGGGAAGCATCCACACTGGAGAAGTTTCATAGAATCATAGAATGGATTGGTTTGGAAAAGACCTCGGAGATCATCAAGTCCAACCCTTGGTCCAACTCCAGTCCCTTTACCAGATCACGGCACTCAGTGCCACGGCCAAGCTC
>JAWWEV010000095.1:11361967-11374222 GCA_035583235.1 Hafferia zeledoni
AATTCTGTAAGTAGTAACAAAAAAGTTGTCACTACTTGGCCAGGGCATGAATTCCTGGTCAAAACAGAACACAGGGAATGAAACAAGCACTTCTGCTCACAAGCCCTACAGAAGAAGCAACAAGATCCATGATGTTTCCAGGTTTGTCAAGAGATGGCAAGAAGAAACTTATCAAGATTAAGGGCAATAGAGTGCCTTCTAAAAAATAAGAATAAAAACCTTACCACAGCCTATGAAAGGACATCAGGGCTACTGCAGCCCACAGACTCCTCCCTCTGATGTACAAAACCCATATGACACAAATATTTCTTATTCATAGATAAGATGCAGCTCTGGAGAAAGTTTTCCAGTTATCCAAAAAAGGAAGTGTGTAAAATCAACAGTCAGCTATTCAAACTAAACAACATGCAGAAGGAGATCCAAGCTGCCTACAAAATATCAGCAAGCCAAGTTTCAGAAAGGCTCACAACTCCCTTATGCCAGATTCTGCAAGGTAATCATCATAGTGAATACTGAGCACTCCTAAAAATAGAGCCTACAGAGACTAATCAGCAGAGACAGGATTTGCTCACATGAGTGCAAGTCTAATTCCATGAAATCAGCTGGAATATTCATGGGAAGGCTCACTCATGAGCAGATGCTCTAAAAACCTGGTCATGATCCAAGCTGCATAATCACCAAGCCGTAAGCACATAGGTATGTTTGCAGCAATGTCAGAAGGAGTTTTATCTGTAGTACAACATACCCTGCTTTTACTTGATTTTATTTTAAACAAGCAAAGAATAAAATAAACTGTTTTGGCGCTAGTTCAATTACAAGCTAAGAAAACTACTTCACTATCAAAATTTTGTATAAAATTGCCATTCTTAGTTAATATTAATTACATTAATACACTTCAACATGTCTCCTTGGCATGAAACCCCAACAAACCAGAGAAAAAAGACACTGCCTCCCAAAATCAGATTTGTGAAGAAACCCATTTACATGTTTGTATTCTGTCTAATTCGACTGCAGAATTTCACATTAGTGAACTTTATAAACCTGTAATAAAAATTAACTTTTAGTCTAGTAAAGGGAAACACTTTTTAATTAACATGCTTATTAAGGTCATACCACTGAAATTTATGAAAATGTAAACACAGTTGATTGAAAGATCTCTTATGTATTGCAGTTTTTCCAAATACAACACACACTCACCTACAGAATTAACTTTTCAAAGTAGTATTTTATGTCCTCTTAGAGGACATACTTTTCTTTAGCAAGAAGTCCCAAATCCCCCATTCCTAGTTCCCCACTCAACAAGACAGATTTTTCTGACACACGGTGAAAGCTGCCAGGCGGTGAGGGGTGTGGGTTGAGAAGAAACAAAAGGCATTCATGCTTTGTATAGAATTAGCAGAAAATACATTGAATAGGATTTTTTAATAGAATGCTTTTCAGCTGGTAGAATTTTTTACATGTCCACTGGTCTGTAAATTATAAATATATTATTTTGTTTTCCGACTTTCTCTTCCCTCTGGGCCAAGGACATGCATTTTTGCAGGAAAAGCAGAAAATAAAAATCAGTATAGAATTTTCCAAAATGCTCAATTTCAAGAGCTAAGCAAAACACTATACAGGCTTTCAGCATTAAATTACTTCTAGTTTTAGACACATATTTTTACTCAGAAGTAAATTTTTCCACCTGAGTCCCAAAAACTGAAGCCCAGAAGATTTCAGAGATGCAGCAGTTGAAAGTAGTTGAGTGTAATCAGGTAAAACAAGGCATTTGAGAGTAAAGTAAAATAAAACCAAAGACAGATTTTTCTTTTTAAGAACAGCATTAAAAATTATTCACATAAACATTTCATTGTCATATTTTAAGTTCTCCTTAACCATGGATAACATATAGAAAAAAGCAGAGTTTAAAGTGTTTAAAATGTGTGCAAAACATGACAATAATTTAGTACAGCAGAATTTGCCCAGGTAATGATAATGGATAGGTTAGCTATCAACAGACTAAGCACACCATCAGAAAGTCAGTACCTACTTCAGTTGCTGAGAACAGTTAAAATTAACAAAATTACTATCTCAAGTGGGGAAACACTTGCTTTTCCAATGGATTACATTGACAGTTTAATAAAAGACAAGTTACTTCACTAACTAATAAAATACATCAATGTAAAATAAAAATAACATAGTCATTACAATAACGTGTTTTTAAAAAATCCAGCCATCATGAAAAGGGAAGAAAGACTTTAGTATAACACAAAAAATCCACTTCTGGTACTCTCATGTCTATACAGAGGCATTAAGAGCATGATCCCTTGGCAGGAAACTGACTACATATTCCAGACTCACCTTGAAAGAGTACAGTGCTTACCTGGCCTAACTCTTTCAGATTAAATCTGAAATTTCTACAGTTACACCATAAATCTCTCATTTTCACCTAAACTGCCTTCTGGCAATACAGGCTTGAAATCAAGGCACCAAAGAACAAGGCATAATGAGGTGAAGATCAAGGTCCAAGTCAAAGATGAAAGCCATGTGACCAAATAATAAAGAAGGATGGAAATGCTCTATTAAACAGTGCAATTGGCACAGCATTTTTCAGTGGCTATCAAGACATTTTAGGTGTTAGAAACAAAGGCATAACTAATACAGCAGAACCTCCACACCAGCAAGAAAAGGTTTGACTTTTCCTCAGGTTCAAACCACATCCTATGCTGATCTTTTCTTTTTTCAAGGGGTATTTTCTGACTCTTTCACAAGACAGGGCCGTAGGCTGATGGCTCTTTTCCAAATATGTCTGTTTGTTCTCATCAAAGAAGACACCTCACTGACTGAAATGTTTTAGTTTTGGGTTTCTGTCTTCCCTTATCCTCTACAAGTGGCCTTCTATTTTCCAATTCAGACCTTAGCAGCAGGAAGGGATGGTATCAATATGTCTGTTACTCAGCACACTTTTGGTAGGGTTTTGGCAGCCTCTGTAAAGCTGATGTATTTCAAACACTGCACCATAAGCAGAATTATCTTTTCTAGTTTTTAAGCAAACTGCTAAAAACATATTAGCACAAAAATCCAGGTGACAGATCTGGCTTTTAGACTGCCTTTTCAAATCATCTATTCAGCAAAATTTTTTGTAAAATTAGGGGCATCTGTCTTTGTATCAGGCTGCAATCTGGTACAGCAACCCATGAAAGTGCCAGTGCACTCTGGCGATGTGCCTGCTCAGAGGGTGGCAGCCAGGACTGAGGGTCAGCATTCCTGTCTTTTGAACAGAGGACTCACTGATGGCACAACATACTTAAAAGTTAATGTTCTAAGGTAAGAAAAAGAAAGTTGGAATTGCTCTGTGATGGCAAAATACAAATATGTGCCAGAGATACTAGAGGAAAAACTGAAAATTGGGATACGGGAAACTTTACTGCTGAAACTGCATGGTCTAAACTGTACTTTGTGTCCAATGATGAGGACATTGCAAACTGCCAGACAACACTTTGTTAAAATATTCTAAAAATAGGAGTATTGATTTTAGATACATACGTTCTTCTGAAAATTAGGCTTGAAAACTCAATGTCAATTTTCTCTCCGCAAAGCTGGATTTCTCTAATAGCTACTCATGCCAGCCTAATAAGCACTTCCAGGTTCCTTTAGTGACACATTTTTACAATCACCTTTGTATGGCTGTGTAATGATTTAAGTCACATTGTTGGTGAAGAATACAGAGAGCAGGAATACAGTGAATAAATGGCATTGCAAGCTAAAGCCTTCAAGGGAGAAATGGTGTGGTATATCGTGAGTAAAGATGATACATCTACTACTTGATGTAACAACCACAACATTGGATCCTTTCCTCTTGTCCTATTCACATATTCCTTGGGAGAAGAGGCTGACCCACATCTGGATACAACCTCTTTTTGTGTAGTTGTAGGGAGTTATGAGGTTCCCAGAGCCTCCTTTTCTCCAAGCTAAACAACCCCAGCTTCCTCAGCTGCTCCTCATCAACTGGTGCTCCAGACCCTTTCTCAACTTTACCAGCACTACCAGGTCCTTGTCTGCTGGGCAGCTTTCCAGCCACTCTGCCCCCAGAGTGGTTTGTTGTAACCCAAGGGCAGGTCCCAACACCTGGCCTTGTGGAATTTAATTCTATTGGCCTCAGCCCACTGATCCAGCCTGTTCAGATGCTTCTGCAGAGCCTTCCTGCCCTCCAGGAGATCAACACTCCCACCCAATTAAGTGTCATCTGTGAACTGACTAAGGGGGTACTCGATGCCATTATCCCGGTGATCAGCAAAGACCTTAAACAGAACCAGTCCCAATTCTGAGCCCTGGAGAACACCCCAGCTGGATGTTAACTCCATTCATCACCACTCTCTGGGCCCAGCCATCCAGCCAGTTTTATCCCCAGCAAAAAGCACACACATCCAAGACATGAGCAGACAGCTTCCCCAGGAGAATGTTGTGAGAAACTGTCAAAAACCTTTACTACACAGGTAGACAACACCCACTGTCCTTGCCTCATCCACCCTGCAGGTCACCTTGTCATAGAAGGAGACCAGGTGGGTCAAGCAAGACCTGCCTTTCACTCACAAACCCACACTGGCTGGGGTCAGCCCCTCAGGTTGTCCTTGCAATCACACTCAAGATGATCTGCTCAACGACCTTGCCCAGTACTGAGATGAGGCTGACAGGCCTATAGCTCCCCAGACCCTCCTTTAAGTCACTCTTGTAGATGGGCATTACATTTCCCAAACTCCTGTCAAATGGCACCTCCTTGCTTACCTGGAACTGCTGATAAATGATGCAAAGTGGCTCAGTAAATTCTTCCACCAGCTCTCTCAGGGCCCTTGGGTGGATTCCACTTGGTCCCATAGATTTGTGCTTGTCTAGTGGTGTAGCTGCTTGCTGACCATTCCTCCCTGGATTATTGAGACTTTGTTTTGCTCAGTGAGATGAATACCCAGAGAACAACTGGTCCTGCTATTAAAGACTGAGGTAGAGAAGGTATTAAGTACTTTGGCCTTTTCCTCAGCCTTTTGTCACTATACTTCCCAACACATTCAATAAAGGATGGAAGGTCACCTTGGTCCTCTTTTTGTTGCTGATGTACTTAGAGAAACATTTTTAACTGCCTTTTACAGCAGTAGCCAGATTAGGTTGTAGTTGGCCTTTGCCTTTCTAATTTTCTCCCTGCATAACCTCACAACATCCTTGCCGTTCCCTTGATTCGCCTGCTCCTTCTTCCAAAGGTGGGACAATCTCTTCTTCCTGAGTGCCAGTCAAAGCTCTCTGTACCCTCTGGAAGCCCATGCTAAAAGTTCTGATAACCCACCTCTTTACTTCTCTGAGAATCAAAATCACTATCACTTCCTGATCCCTATGCCCAAACAGCCTCCAACCATCACATTGGCACCAGTCCTTGGAAGTTTGTTACACTCTGTATCAAATGGTTACCTGCTGCAATTTTTTGTTTAATCTCCTGCTAGAAAATTAATTTCCTTAACTTTTGCACACCTCATTTATTCCGTGAGCAAGTCTGCAGGAACATTCACACATGGAGAAACACAAAAACAATTACTATTCAATTCAACAGTGCCACACCCTGAGCAGATCTATCATGGCACACCTAGAAGTTTTAAGCCCCAGTTTGGGACTGTGTGCACCTCTTGCCTCCTCCACAGAAGCCACGTGAAGCAACAGAAGTGATGAAGTGGTGTTTTGTGAAACTGCTCACACAAGCCCCACAAACACCAGGCCAGCTGTGGCAGTCTGCCAGGAGCCCGAGATGCACAGCTGCTCTGTACTTACACGGGATCTCAATCACAGACAACAGCTTTATTTATTAGTGCTGTAACTGTACAAAATACATCAACAAAATCCCACTATGTGTCACACAGCTGTTGTTTCCTACAGGCAGCCTGATGAATTATAGCAAACTATGTGGACCAAGTGGAAAGAGGCAATTTTGGAGCAGTGGGTATCAGTGTCACTACTATGCCTGCAACAAGATGGCTCAGACATCACGGGCTGCTTCATTCCTTACTCGGGCTCCATGATACTTTCAAAGGCAGCTAAAAACAGGAGACAGCTCCAAACACACCTTCAGGGGAGATTTAGGCTGGATATCAGAAAGAAATTCTTTACAGAGAGAGTGCTCAGGCATTGGAATGGCCTGCCCAGAGAGGTGGTGGATTCTCCAACCCTGGAGGTTTTTAAGATGAGACTGGATGTGGCACTGAGTGCCATGGGCTGGTAATCACAGTGGGGTTGGATCAAGGGTTGGACTTGATGACCTCAGAAGTCTCTTCCAAACCAGCTGATTCTATGATTCTACAGAAGTGAAGGGGATGGGCTGTGCAGAGGAAGACCATGTAGGCAGAATAAAGGCACAGGAAAAAAAACCCTAATGCTGTTTAGTTGCATTTACTCTTCATGTATGTAACATAACTGGAAGATGGAAGGTGATCTTCATTTCCTTGCCACATACTCACCACACAAGAACTTTTTCCAAAAATTCGTGACTAGCGGCTGAGCCATTTCAAATTTGTTCTCAAACAGTTTTAACTTTATAAAGTTGTAAGACTTTATAAGATGCTACTGTTAAGGTTTTAAAGGGGAAGACAGGAACAGAGGACATGGCAAGAATATTCTAGTAAAAACAGGTAAAATTTGTTCTAACATAGCTTCTTGCTTTCCCTATATGTTTGTATGTTCCCTTTCTCAAACCAGACAATTCTATTTAATCTCTAATCACTTATCCTGTACTTCCTTATGTGGTTTGTACCAGCTGACAAAACAGCTCCAGCATTGATCAGTCTTGATGCCGCACTGTGGCTAAAGAGAATTAAGTCTGTTCTGCATTAAACTGCAAAGAAAAACATTGTCAATATCTAAGTTATTTAGCAATCAGAGAGGTTTGATGATCACTGTGCTGCTTTTGGGGAAGGATGAAAAAATAAAATACAAACACCACCATGAAACAGCTGTGTTAATACAAGCTATATTTAGTACCGCATGGACAAAAGCCAGCACTGCTCTCCTTCACCACAGTATTGGCAGTTCCAAACAGAATGCTCGACAGCTTTCCAGGGGGCTTTAGCAACTGCTGCTGATGCTCTGCAGACAAAAGACTGACACTGAAACCTATTTGCACTCTCTGCTTTCCTACCATCAGTTACAGAAAGTTAAGCAAAAAGACATCAGCTACAACTGACCTTCCAAGATGCTGCTTTGAACACAAATGCAATGTATATCCTGAAGTTTGCCTTCCCACTAAGCATTTGCTTGTTTTAAAGACAAAGTAATCCTTAAAATTCATTACCAAATACATCAGGAAACCAGGTATTCAGTAGCAGCCCTAACTCTAGTTTTGTCAGTCATAAGGTCGTACAAACTAAGAATCAGAACATAAATAATGCCAACAAAATAAATCAACAAATTAAAATCTGACAACTTGCTATTGAAAAAACAATTTATAAAGCAAATCTGTCAGTTATACATGAAAGTTTATCTATTTATATGAGTGATGCAAAGACCCTTTTAAAAATACAATCAAAAAAGGTCAAGTTGTTTTCTTGTTCAAAACAATCTTACTAGAACATTGTCAAAATTATATTTCAATGACAGCTATACCTGCTCCTACTAAAAGTGAGCAATCACTAATTTTTTTCCCATACCCTCTTGTATTTCACCTACAACGAGTGAAATGCCTGTTTGTGTATGGCACCTCCAAGATAACAGCCATATCTTCTCTCTTTCCAGCCAGTAGCTGAATTTACTGAAGAGGTTTTTTGGTTGATTGGTTGGTTGGTTGGTTGTAAGTAGCTCATGCTCAGCAGTAAGTAACACTGACCACCACTCAAATACACTTCACCAAAAGCTCCATCTGTGTTTTAATGACTACAGCAAACCCATCCAATATACCTCCAATGGCTCCCCAATTCTGTAACATTAAAAGATAAAAACTCTTTTAACTAAAGGAGGTTACCCATGAGCAGTCACAGCACGCTGCTCATAGAGAAAAGGAGTAGAATATTGAAATATAGATAAAGCTTAACAGCTTCCTGAAAAAAAAATAGTTCTCTGTAAAAATGTATGTTGAAAAATGCCTTCTTAACACTCATTTGCTTATAAAATAAAAATGCAAGCTTATAGTTTGCACATAGTTTGTACAAAAGACAACATTATAGCTGGGTATTCATCTTCCTTTTTGAAGCATTATTCTCTAAAATTCAGCATAAAGCTTTTAAGGCTACATTAAAGAATCTCATACTCTGTTGTCCCACATAAATGTGATGGAAAGGTGAAAGACAAAAGATGTAACCTACCTCGGTTAAATTCAACAAAACAAAGAACTGCACAATATTCATTACTCTTCAAGAGTAAAGCACACATATTGCAGAGCTCTGACACAGTAAGCTGACACTACACTGTAAAATTATTCCTAAAAAACACTGAGGATAATGAGTATAAAACACAATTTTTTTTTTTTTGTATGCCTGTAGGTATCTAAGGCTTATCATCTATCATTTAGATTTATAACAAGAGACAAATTCACAAGTGCTTCCATGTGAATTCTACTCCTAGTGCTTCCATGACATGAGGAAGTAGCAGATACAGGACACAGACCGGGAACTGAAGCACAAGGAGCTCATACAAGGCCTCCTGTAACCAACCCAAGAGCTAAAATCCAGCCCACCCCTACCCAAGCAATGCTTGCAGCAAATCATCACACCAGTTCCTGTAAAGTCACGTTGCCCTCAGTCAAACTCACCAGAGCAAGTACACCCCACAGTTAAAGAGGACACCTCTGAAAGCTTATACGGGAGTTGAGTGTCAGGTACAGCATTTCCTTATCATATTATCTCATTTTAATTACAGACAAGCAGAAATACAACACTTATCACTGGTAGTTTTCACATGGTACCCTCTATTACTGATGAGATACTGCAACCAACAAGAAAAAGAAAACATATACTATTTACTTTACCTCTAATTGAAAGAGAGTATATTTTAAAAGCCTCACTACTTCTCATGACCAAAACTGCTTTAAAATTTCCTTTTTTTCTTTTTCAATCTGAAGAATTGAAAAAAAGTTTTGCATCAAAACAAACTTGCGCTTTTCCTGAACAAAAGAACTTGCTAAGTATCACCTTCTTGTGATGAAAGAAGCAGCTCCAATTCTTTTACTGCCCCATGTATGACACCCTGTCATCTCTCCTCCCCTGGCTACATAACTTTCTATTTGACACATATGTACATGAAACCAGACAGTCTTCTTACCAAGAGTTCCTGAAATCACAACTTATGGACTGAGTGTCTTTCCCCACTTAGCATGCTTAGCTGTTTGGGTTCCCCTATTTTCATTTGAGGACGGCAGATAATCTTCATGCAAAAGAGGACCCTGAATCAGCCTTTTATCTCTCCTGTAAACCCACTGTTTCACAGGAAACCAGTCAATTCAGAGGAGGAAACAGCTATTATTTTTAGCAGGTTTGCATTTCCGCACTGATTCGTACTCAGCCAAACTGACAAACTGTTTCAGGATTATTTTGTAAATTCAGCTGCATGGCAGGGGATGGGGGTGAAGGATTCACTGAAGTCATTCACTGAGCAGTTATCACACCCAAAAAATCCATAGCAGCGATTACTCTGAGCTGGCAGTGAGGCCAAACTCAGAGCTGTCAGCTGGAGAACCCCTGAGGCATTCCCGTTTCCAGGTAGAATCCCTTCAAGTAGGAAAGGAGGGATGGCATACTACTAAGTGGAGTAGTTCACAAAGGTTCAGATCTAATCTGGATTTCCCAGGAAAACCTCAAGGAATTCTGTGATATTCCTTCTGATGGACTATAAGGCCTACTTTAAACACCAAGCTGTGGCAACACTCCAGTTTCACGGCACTTTTCTGAAGAACTTGCTCCTTTCCAGCCCTTCAAATAAACACTTCTCTAAAGGGATTTCCGTAAGAAAGTACTTTGGAATAGACTGCAATCCTCCTTTCATGGATGTCTTAACAGATAAAGCAAAAGCCCTCAAAACCTTCAAGTTACACCTTTTTTCTTATTTAAAGAAACAAAATAAACAAACAAAACCCCTAAAGGTAGTACAGCGATTGCAACAATTCTGTTTTCACTCTCCACCAGCAGTTCTTCTCTGCAGCTGAAGGTCGTAAGGAGTGACTGATCCACTTGTTCCTCATGCACCAAAGGTTCTTTCAGATGTATTTTAAGGACACAGAGTTGGTAGGAGACTCCTTAGCTCACCAATAGCCTAATTCTACCACTCAAGTCTAAAACAAAAAGCACAACTCTGGACTTGCTCAGCAAGTAATGGAAGTCAGACATGGAAACCTTGCAGAGCTCCCAGACTGTTTTGTTCCTGTAGAAAGCCAAATTCCAGACTTAAAGCTCCCTTCTGACTCCCACTCTTTCCCGCCATAAAGGGCTTAAAAATCTACAGTCAGAAAACTGAACATCAGATTCATTACCAGTATAATCACAGAATCACAGACTATTCTGAGTTGGATGGGACCATAAGGATCATCGAGTCCAACTCTTAAGGCCCATACAGGGGATTGAACCCATTTCACTGAATAAATTATTTTCAGCCAAGATTCCAGCATCACCTCCAACTGAAATCCTTTTACTTTGATACTAATTCTAGTGAACAAAAAATAATAGCACTGTTTAAAACAAAAACAAAAATAATAATAAAGAAAAGACAAACCTCTTACCTTACTTTCAACCTCTGTGATAACACATGACAGAACTACAGGAAAAGCAGCACCTCATTGAATCATAAATTAACGTCTCTTCTAGCTGCACAACACTGATTCTATTCTCTAGCTAATTAGTCAAAATTTGAGAGCAAGAAGGCAAAAAATTGTGTGGCTTCATAATTTTGACCTTTATTCAGGGAGGAGGGAAGCCCAACACAACAATACTACAATTTGGAAGGTATGGAATAGGATTGCAAACCAAAACACAAACTATACATGTTTGCATGAACATATGAAGAAGCCCAAAATTAAATCCTCAGAAGAAAAGAACCATTTTTTCCCCTCATGCAAAACACATTAAAAGGGATTCCTTTGATTCTAAAAAAATTCTCCAGAATTAGGTGTGGTACATAAACACGTCAGACACAAACCAGCCAATTCAGAATAATCCAAGCTCTAGACAATGCTAAAATGTTTTTCTAAGTACACCATTATTTTTGTTGTGCATTTGCTTTTACAGGATTTTCCTCCCAAAGATCATCTAAGCCACTTTCCATTGCAAAATGATAATATTCACAGGCTATGACAATACTCCCAACACCACAATGCTGTATTTTTAGAACAGGAGAATGTAATTTTGGAAATCAATGCACTACTTAACAATCAATATGGACTGGAAGTACTTATAAAATCCTTGCACTTCAGAAAACCATTTAGGAGAATGCCAGTACTTTCTAACCACCCTTCTGCCTGCTTTATTTTATTACTCAGATTAAGAAAAAAATGTGAACATGGTTCCAGACAAAAGAAAGGTACTTAGAAGAAAGACAGTTAAAAAAAAATTATGCAGATAGTTCTTCATTTTCATTAAGCTACAGAGAGAAAATTCTGTATCTCGGAGGCACAGCTGAAGCATGACTTTTTGGAATAATGCCAAAAAAAAAGACACAGCTGTTACCGCTGCTCATGGATTTTTGTACGTTTTTAACACTCCTGATTAAATGATTCAATCTTACCAGGAACACATTAATGCTTATCTCCAAATAACTTCAGTTTGACAAGAACAAAAATATTAGCTACTTTTTTAAAAGCTAATCTTAGTAAGATTAGGGCACAATTTTTCTCCTGTTGACTAAATTGCAAACCACACAGCCTTTATCTCCCCATTACACATATATGTGCACAAACAATGTCATAGGAGATAGGATGCAATTGCGTAAACTTCATTGATTCTGAAGGACTATGAGTTTCCTCCATTATAATTAACTTTTGGGTCGTGGGAGAAGGAGAAGCTTTAGAGATACAATTGTGGAAAATTGCTTAAAGTTTTTTGTTGGGATAACACCTGGCCAAATTATACACACCAAGAAAGGCAAAGTGGTTGCAGGTCTATGTCCCCACATCCAGCCACAGTGAGATTAAGCATCTCTCCCCACTAACAGCACACATAATTACACAAAATGCCAGTCATGGGGTAAGGAGGGCCAGGGTGGGGGAAGGAATCACAGAATCATAGAATCGACTGGGTTGGAAAAGACCTCCAAGATCATCAAGTC
>JAWWEV010000095.1:11401716-11440474 GCA_035583235.1 Hafferia zeledoni
CAAAAAACAAAAAACAAAAAAAAAAAAAAAAAACACCAACAAAAACAAAAACCAAACCCACGCTGCAACAATTAATAATGTCAGTGTTTAAATAATCATCCCTAAGCATGCACTTTAATTACTCATGGAGATAAATGAAGCTCATTGCCCCATTTCCTGCTAGTGTTTCATATGCATTCCTTATTTGGTCTTATTTCCAAGATGATTTTCTACAGTTTGAGGAGAAAGGAGAGAATGAAGGTGAGACTGGAATAGGAATTTCTTATAAAATGTATGTTTAGTATACATTATAAAGCTGAAACATGAGCTAAGACCCTATTTGGCCAAGATGGCATTAATCTTGACATTTCTAGTATTGCCTGGAGTCAGGATTAGTTTGTGACTTGACACTCTTGTGGGTAAAAGGAGAGGAAGAGCAGTTACAAAAAAAAAAAAAAAAAAAAAAAGAAAAAGAGGAAGAGGGAGTTTGCAGTCAGTTACATCACACGAAACTGATCAGCATTTCACCCAAGTGCTAAATTTGCAGAAATTTGCTTGAACCAGCTCATTGCAATGGTGTATGTGAAAATTAGGGTAGTATTACATGACTTTTCAGAAGCAGGCTGGGAGTCTTGTGAAATTCCCACTAACAACTCCACTCTAATTTACATTAATCCGTTACTCTGTGTTATGATGCCAGAGGACAGAGCTGTAGTTTTTCCTTGCAGAAACAATCCACTAACATCTTCATCACACCTCTATATTTATTTAACTTGCTACACATCCAAGGTTTCTGTTGTTTCTGTTTGGCAATATGATCTCAGAGGCACAGCAGCCTCAAAAATCTCAACCTCCCACTGCAGCAGAGACGCAGGTGGGTTCTGTACCTTGTCAAGCAGTCAATTAAAAGTCTGTTGCATGTGAAGACTGGAAACTGGATGCTGTCCACACAGAGAGGAATGCTCCTGCTTCTCCTGAAAACTTGCAGTTGACAGATAGGTTTGATACCTTATGCGACAGCTGTAAGGCCCTAGAGCAAGATAGAAAAGTGCTAAGGTGGGATGAAGGTCCTTCTGGGATGGTGACGTTGCCTAGGGCAGAACAGCCCCCCACTCACATTACAGCCACCTTTTAAGGAAAAAAAAAAAAAAAAGATTAGTTGCCATAGATACCTCCCTTCTGGGGGAAACAGAGAGCCTGATATACCAGCTGGACCAATCTGCAGGGAACTCTGCTGCTTCCCTGGGGTTCAGGTAAGGGACATCACTAGGAGACTCTCCAGCTTGGTACGGGTCTGTGATTATTATCCATTATTGCTTCTTCATGTCAGCAGAAAAGAGATAGCAAACAGAAATCCAAGAGCAATTGAAAGGGATTTTAGGGCTTTGGGGGATTGGGTGAAGGATCAGGAACTCAGGTAGTGTTCTCAATCCTTTCGGTAGCGAAGAATATTGAAAAGAATGGCACACCAAGAGCCAACATGCCTCTCCAAGACTGGTGTCATCAGGAGAATTTGGGGATTTTTCTGATCATGGGATGATCTACACAAAGTCAGGTTTACTGACACCTGATGGAATGCACTCTTCTCAGAGAGAAAGAAGGGTTTTTGCACAGGAGTTTGGAGAGCTTATCAATAGAAAATTAAACTAGAATGCAAGGGGGAAAGGGGCAAAACCAGACTGGCCAGAAATAAATAATGGGATGGCACACCAGTGTTTGAGCAACTATGTGCTGGTGAGATCCTTCAGTCTGTCCATGAGGTCTCTGGTACAATGGGCCACACTTGAAATGTCTCTATACCAATGTGGTCAGCGGGAGGAACAAGCAAGAGGAGCTACGAGCCTTGGCTCAGTCACAGAGACACATCACCGGCTTAAGAGAACCCTGGTTAGATGAGTCCTGTGGCTGGAATGTCATGTTGGATGGTTACAGGCTCTTCAGGAGGCATAGGCAGGAGACAGGCAAGGCAGTGGTGGTGGTGTGGTGTTTGTGGGGTGGCATTGTATTCAGTGAAGGTGTTGGAATGTTTGGAGGTCACAATTGGCAATGGCCAAGTGAAGGGCATCTGGGTAAGGATTAAGCAACAAGCAAATAATATGGATGTCATCACAGAGGTCTGCTATAGACCATCCAGCCAGGAGGACAACACTGAGAAATTACTCCTTAAGGCACTAAGGAACACCTCTAAATCAACACCCCTTGTCCTTATGGGGCACTTCAACTTCCCAGATGTTAACTGAGAGTACCACTCAGGTGGTACAAACAGATCCAGAAGATCCCTAAATCACCTGGGTTATAACTTCTCAGGAAGGACATACACGTGTTGGAATGAGTCCAGAGGAGGGTTGTGAAGGTGATTAAAGGGATGGAACACCTCTCATATGAGGAAAGGCTGAGAGAGTTTGTACTGTTCAACTTGGAGAAGACTCCAGGAAGACCTTATAGCAACCTTCCAGTACCTGATGGGGTCCTACAAGAACACTGGTAGAGGGACATGTAGTCATGATAAGATGGTTTTAAACTGAAAGATAATCAGTTTAGATTAGATGTTGGGAAGAAATTGTTTAAGGTGAGAATGGTGAGGCACTGGCATGGGTTGTCCAGAGAAGCTGTGGATTGCCCATCCCTGGCCGTCTTCAAGGCCAGGCTGGATGGTGCTTTGAGCCAGCTGGTGAAGTGGAAGGTGCCCCTGCCTATGACAGGGATGTTGGAACAAAAAGATCTTTAAGGTACCTTCCAATCCTAACCATTCTCTGATTCAGTGATTCATGGTACAGGTACCAAGGGAGCTGACTAGAAAAGATATTCTTGATTTATCACTTGTTAACAGAGTTAACTTGTTAACTCTCATGAATGAAGTGGTGACTGGTGACCATCTTGGCCACAGCAACTGTGAAGCAATAGAGTTTAAAATCTCTGATGACAAAAGGAAAAGTGCCAACAAAACTTCAGCCCTGGAGATTTCAGTCTGCTCAGGGAACTATTTAGTGAGGTCTCCAGGAAAATGCTTTAGAAGGTGCTGGACTCCATCAGTGCTTGTCACTGTTTAAGCACCACCTCCTAAAGGCACAGGAACAGGCTATTCCAAAATGTTGGAATTCAAGCAGGTGAGGGAAAAGGCCAACTTGGCTGAGCAGGGAACTTCTTTCTTAGCTAAGGTGAAAAAATAAAGTGTATGGCCAGCCTAAGAAAGATTGTGTGACACGGGAGGGATATGGGGATGCTGCTCATCGTTGTAAGGAGAAAATTTGTGTGGCCAAAACTCAGATGGAGTTGAAATGGGCCATAACTATGGGAGACAAAAGAAAGATCTTTTCAAATATGTCAATAGCAAAAAGCAGCCCCAAAATTATATTGGTCATTTACATGATCAGGATGGTCCCCTCACAGACAGGGGCATAGACAACCCAGAGATGTTTAATGCATTCTTTGCCTCTGTCTTCAACACCAGTGATGGACTAGGGAGGTCCCAGCACCCTGAGCTGGAGAACCATGGCTGTGACAGGGATAAACCCCCACTTGCCCTGGACTTTTACAGAGCCTGCTGCTTCAGTTGGATGTATAAGTCTATGGGACCTGATGGGATTCCTCTAAGACCACTCAAAGAGCAGCAGATTTCATTGTGAGGCTTTTCTTATTGATTTTTGGATGGTCTTGGGAATCTGGAAGAGTCCCAGTCAAGTGGAAGCTGTCAAACTTACAACTTCCAACCAAGGACCTTCCATGATTCGTAATTCACTTCCAGGACACTCCAAACAGGTTCAGAATTCTCTCAGCCTCAGGGTTATGTTGGGTGGGGATCTTCATTTGTGCGCAGATACAAAGGATTTTTTTCCCTTCCTATTTTTAAACATTCAAATATCCACCCTACACATGTGACTTTTCTTTACAAGAATAGACATTTCATTTGACAAAGGCTGATGACTAGATGATTTGAATCCCTAGAAATTGGCTTTCTTAGACTACTCTCACCATCGCTGTGTTTTAGGATGTTGTAACCTTGCACAGAACGTTGAGGACACATTGTAGAAGTATCATGCAAACTGTGAATCATAGGAATCTTATTTGTAGATGCTAGTAAGAGTTACTTTGGTAAGGTCACCTATTGGTCTATAAGGCTGTATTAAATATTGCCCACTCTGCTAAAATGATAGTTCAATTAAATATTTCCTGGTTTTTGAGAAATTACTTACAGAGGAGCATGCTATACAATACAGAAACAAAAGTAAAACTCAGCTTTATAATATCCAGAAAACAAAACTGGCATATCTTAGCAACAGTATACCAAAATATAAAAAGAACAGCAGAAATGTAGAACTTACACATTAACTTACACATTTGCAAAGTGAAAAGAAAGCATGTTACTGAAACCACTCAATACAAAACATAAAGCCGGGGACTAGCAAGAAATTTAGCAGGATGTCTTCGACAATGTCATTCTGCCTTGGGAAAAAATTATTGTAGCAAAAATATTCTGGTTTTTCCTTCTCAGTGGCAGACAATCACAGAAACTTCTGAGATACTGAGGTCCCAGTAGGCAGAAAATAACTGATGAAGAAGAAAAGGCATCATGTCCTTTTTAAGAACAATCAGAAAAGTATACTAAATACCAACTGGAATTAAACACAAGCAATTTTTGAAGTTGAATCATAGCTGCATTTAGGAAGAGGACTTAGGGAATCAGAGACTTTTTGGCAGATATTTTTCTATTGAAAACTCATAAATGCTCACTTCAGTTCAAAAGAAACTTCTAAGCAGAGAAAAGTTTGATCCATTTCACTCTGTTTTAAAGGTACTGAACGAAGAGAATGACGCTCTTTCACAAGCATGTGTGCCAGTGAAAATGCTGTGTCTAAAGCAGTTTGATCCTCTTGTTCACTCAGCGTTTGTTTTCCAACACATGCCATTTATATATTAACTTTTTCAGATCTTTGTGCTTGGTTTGTCATTTAAACTCAGATAAAACTGGTGTTATTGGTGTTATTTGCTAATAAAAACATTAAAAAATGAGATACTCTAAATGTTATAATTACCTCTTAATATGTATCTATTATTACCTAGAAATAAACAGTAAGATCTGGTATTTTTTTCCTTCATTCTTTGGAAGATCTGTTTACAATAATTGTGAATTTCTTTGCAGGACAACCAAGATATCTGCAGGTCAAGCACAGCAATACAAATGCACATTAAAAACATGGACATCAGTGTAAGTCTCTTGTCTCTATAGTGTATAATCAAAAGAGCATGAGGAACAAAAAGAACTAGATTTTCTTCAAATTATTAATAATGCTATAATTTTTTCTGCCCTCTCTCCTTTTACAATGTGTGTACCCAGTCACACATCAGCAGTGTCACAACTTGTTTAAATTTTAATTCTGAATCTGATATTTCTTAAAACCAAACCAACCCAAAACTCTACAAAAAATTTCCTTGATTTATATATACCACAAAGCAGCAGTTTTTATTAAGCAAAAGTTCTTAGGAAGGGATGTTGCCTATGGCAGATCTCAGATACCTTCAGAATACTTCAAAATAGGTGTCTGAGGTTGCACAGTGGTAAAATCAATGTGCAGAAAAAGAGTGATCGATTCCTCTGGTGGAACACAATTGTTTTGCATGTATTCACCTGTACATGAACCTGCCTGTTTTACAGGTTGGGTTGGAGTGAGAGCAGCGAGTGCACAGCCCATGTCCCTTTGTATTAATGACATGACCTTTGCTACCTTTGAAAATGTTATCCTCTAAGGGCTTAATCAAAAGATTAAAGAAACCACTGGGCCGCTTCAAATTGATACCAGACATTTTATAAGCAGAAGATACTGTAACAGTGGCAGCATTGTTAAACACTTATTTTGCATCTCTCTTTACAGAGAAACACAGAAGAGATCAGTTCAAGCCACAGATCGGTTTACAAGTAATGACAGAGAGTGAAACAGATATGCACAGATTAGAGAATTGCTTCTTAAAAGCTTCAATCCACTTAATGCAGGCAAAGCATGCTGCCCTGATGAAATGAATCTGTTAGTCTTGGAGGCTGCGAGTGAGGAAATAAGCAAAGCAGTACCTATCTTTTACACTTGCTTTGGGATTTGCTTTAGGGGATTGGAAAGTAGATAAAACAGATGTAATTATTTTAATTGTTTGAAATTAAAGGAAACATAACAAAAAAATTAACTTAAGAGTGATTGTTTTCATTTGGGCACCCTAAGAAAGGACAGAAGGCAAGAAGGAGAAAACGCTATCAAAAATAATGGTAAAAAGTTTAACTTAAAAGTTTAACTTAAAAATGTTACCACTTTGAACATGGTAAAATGCCTGTCAAGTATCTGAACATGAAAGAGTATGACAGATTACAGAGCAATAAAAGCAAATTGGATTTTTCAGAGTTCCTGGTTCCTCTGTATAAGTAGGTGTCCACTGTCTGTACAGCACCAGTGTGGCCCCATTACTTGATTTGTCACATGCTGGTCCTTTTCTGAGAGGTCATCCTGGTAACCCAGCTTGTGAGAGCAAGTGTTTATGCCATTATGCTTCCAGTGATGGGGAGGAGGTCTTTGGCAGGCAGAATATTCAGCTTTCAACATTTTCAAAGACTCATAACTCTACAAAACTAAGAATCTTAGTGCTGATCTTCTTTGAATCAGAAAGGAGCAGATATTTGGGTTCACGGATGAAGGGGTCTGGTACAAGCACAAGCCTTATCTCTGCAGTCAAAACAGACTTGCAGCTGGTCTGAGTCCTTCTGGAGGTGTTGTACAGAGCAGAGAGCTAACCAGCCCATCCATTTTAAAGGCATTTGGAGGCACAGGTGAATGAGTCATCAGGGAAAGCACATTTCTCACTAAATGACTGGATTTTGCATGTGTGCATTTGTACCTGCTGTTATTATGTTCTCATTTTAATTTTATTGTCACAATTGCATTCTCAATGTTTTGTTGTGATGCCTTGATGCTTTACTGAAATGGAAGGGGAAATGACTCAGGAGTGCTATGACAATACGATCTGGTCTGTTTCTATCTAGTACTTGATTCACTTCCAGGTTGTTTTGTTCAGTTTCAAAATGTCAGGGGAAAAAACAACTACAATTATTAATTTTTCAAGACATGCAACTCACACAACAAAGATAGTTTTTTTTTCTGAAGCTGTGAGAGCACCAGAAGGAATTATAACAGAGATGACAAGCTGTTCTGCAAACACTAGGAGCAAATAGATTTGATTTAAGCTGATAAGAGCATGAAAGAATATGAAGAACTCAGTAACAGCTACAAATACATCATAGTTAATAAGAGTTTCACCGACCTCCAGAATTTCTGTTCTGGACTATCCAGATAAATATCTAAAGGCTGTCTCTTTGGGTTGATAAAAGATAACATATTTGACTGGATCTTTTGGCCATATATTTACCCTAGTTACAAAGCCTAATACCAAAAATCACTTGGAATGGATGCTGAAGAAGAAACGTATTTTACACTTCCATCACAGTCCTAGACTAGTTTTCTGTAGGAGCACCTCACACAGACACATACTCATAAACCAACACACTGGGCCAAAACTAACAAGGCTATTTTTTTTGTTAGATTCTAGCCTTGCTTGCTTCTCTCACACCTTTTCTCTCTCCTCATCTTTCCACAGTCACATCTCCTCCCCATGCTGTGCTAGTCATGAGCAGAATGGGCTCACACTGTCCATGTGTCCCCATGTCTCTTGGTAGTGTATGCCACTCTGTCTATCTTGAGTGGTATGAACTGGTGGCTCACGTTATATGAACTGACGTCTCTCTTAGACCTCTAACTCTGTCCTAGCACTTTGACTACAGCAGCAGAACAGTAAGGTTACCAAAACTGGGGCATAATTGTGTATTAATTACATGGTTCAGGATGCTGAATAAGCCTCCTAAGAAGGAAGTGCAGTAATTTATCAATATATTCTGCTATGACCTGTTTCTTTAGTTGCTTGCTTCCTCTTCTTGCTTTGCTTTTCCTCCTCTTCCTTCTACAGTCTCATCATAAAGACCTCACTGCAGGGTGATGGATTGAAATAGGCATGTTTGCTCACAGCCCTTTCAGCTTTCCTCTGCCACTGGAGTTCTTCAGATGGCATGTAAATACAAAAAAATTAACTCCTGTTGAGCCATCTCTTCTTACCAAATAATGTTTGTTAAATACATGAAAAATATTTGAATAATATACTGGTACTGAATGCAGTGTCTTATGCCCCGATAGTGCAAAAGGTACTGTCTGCACAGCCATGTCTTATTAAAGACAAGTAATATCACAGTATAAAGGATAAACCCGTTGTTTGGCAGGGTGCTAATTATTTATTGTGTATTTTTTTACTTCATTACTAAACATAGGAAACTTTCTCATCCATTGATACTTACTTTTTGAACTTCTCATCCACTACATAGACAGAGTTTGTCATACTTGAAAGCAGCCTCACTGGAGATAGAGTTATAGACTTACTGTCTTTTTTTCTGGTGGTGGAAAGGGTTTTTTTGGTATTATTTTGAGTTTTTTTCTTTTCATCTACGAGCAGGACTCTGACAGCTGGTGACTTAAGGCACAATTTAGTTCAGGACACTAGCCTGAGTGTCACCAGATCTTACAAATTAGAGATTAATAAAAATTCTGTTGTTAGACTTTTGATAATGTATGAAAGATGTTATTTTAAGTGTGAAGTCTACCTCTTTTTTAAATCATATACCTCAAGTAGAAAACAATGCAGAGAATATATGCATACTGGGCAAAACTTAGAAAGTATGGTGTTGATACCTACAGTCCATAATTTATATAATATTCAGAAAAATAAAAAAGTCATATGTGCTGTTACACAATTCACTCAGCTGCATTTTCCATTCCAGCAAGTAATGTAACAGCTGGCTAGAGCAGTTTGGGCCTCAGTAGAATAAATGGAAAGCTAAAATTCCATTCACGAGGGAAAAGGCATGGGGGCAGGCACATGAGTGTATGTGCGCACAGGCAGATACACACGCACACCTATCAGATGTGCCACATTTTTATCTGAAGGAATGAGACAAAATTGCAAAGCTGTCTTGAAGAGCAGCATCTAACCGGGTTAAGATATTTGATCAGGCTTTGCTATCTTTATCATGAGATAACGTGGATAAAGACCTGTTAAGCCACTGACTCTTGGCTTAATAAGATCTATGCTCTAGGAGAAAGCCCAAAACACCATCTGGCTGGCTGTCAGCAGTGTAGAAAAAGTCAACCATACTACCAGAGGAAACAGAATATTGAATTTAAAGAGTTGAGACAGAGCAGGAAGGAGGAAAAGCCAATGAGTTTTGCAAATAAAATTGCTGTAAGTGTCCAGCTGATATGTTCAAGTATCCTACAAAATACTTTCAAAGAAATAATGAAAAATTAAATAATATTACTGCAGCAGACAGACACCATAGTCACATTTCTATTTGAATGAATATTTTAAATCAAATCATTGAAAACAACCCTCAGCAGCTCAATTGGCCTGGAAACAACAGTTTTTGTTTTCTATTCCTGGCAGCCTCTGGCAGGTCAAGTTCTGGCTGCCCTGCATAGAACCTTGTTTTCCAGTACACATTCCACTGATAAAGGCTTCTATATTGAAATGAAAGTCACTAGATGGAAGTTAAGACCTCACTCATGGCTTATCACCACTGTTTTTCTTCTGGCCAGGAAAAGTGATTATAAGGTGTCAATATTTATATAACAAAAAGTGAAACCTCTGTTACTTAAACTACAGCATGCAGAATAAAAAAATGCTGCTATACACTGAGGTGATGATAAAGGAGAAAGGTGGGGATCTGTAGAATGACTGCATGTTTTGGGGTATCTTTTGATTTTATGGGTTTTGGAACCAGTGTTGCTACAAGGCTGTACTACTTCCTCAGTGGTCCCCAGACCAGTCACAGCCTCCCACCAGTTCCAGAAGATGACAGAGCCCCAGACCCGCAGGGAGTTCCATCCCTACACCAGAGTACCCCAGCAAACAAACAGCCCCGGGCTTGCTCAGACAGTGGTGTGGGTGGAGTTGTATCTTTTGGGGGGAGAAGCCATAGTAGGGAGCCACACTGATGGTATTTTCCCTTCTGTAGAAATTAAACTTTCACAATTCCTGAAATGCTTTTGCCTTTGTGACCAGTGCAGCAATTTCTAATGTGGTGCACTTAGCCAGTATGTTTAAGGAAGGAAATGCTGGTTTGTGGTAAAGGGACTTGACTAACTTTCCATTTCTAGCTCTACTAAAGACTTCCTGTGTGACCCTGACCTGAGCAGGAATTTTATCCCTCCAGCAATACAAGCCCTATATCTTCCAGGAGTATAATTTTAATCTACAATACCAAAAGCATATCTTTGTGAATGGCAGTGTCAATGCACAGGTCAGCAATTTTTATTAATCCAGAATATTAATTTAAAAAAAAAAACAACAAAACAGGTGGGGAAAGGGAAGAAACAGTTACTATTTTTCCTGTTTGACCCTAGGAAAGCTGTGACAAGAACTTCTTTCCAAATTATTCCTTTCTCTTGCATTTGCATTTTTTTTCTTTTTTGTTTTTCTCCAGAAGAGAAGCTGCTTTCTCCCACAGTCTGCACTTAACAAACCTGTCTTGTTTAGTTCCTATAGTGAGCTTACTTATTGGTAAGAGTGGAGAAAAATATCTGGTTTTCCTTTCAGCTCAATGTGAAAGGTATGAGAGAAAACCGCTGCTGTGTGTAACCCAGTTGTTACCCCAGCTGCTGCTTCACTTTTAAATTGCACTTGAACTCATTGAGCCATATGAAACAAATTTTTAAAATGCCAAATCTGTACTACAGGACTGTCCCTGGAGACAGAGGGGGTGACATTTGTGCTGCTGTGCTATTGTTATCTGTCTAGCAAGAAGAATATATCCGGCATCACATTTAGGTTGATAAATACAATGATAACAGGATAAAAATTCCTTAAGCACGGATAGGATGCATTTACTGCTCCAAACCCATCATGGCTGTCAAGTCAAATAAAGGAAGCAGAGACAGAATAGTTGCAGGGAATAGACTATGTAAGAAGATTAGACAAATGAAAGACTGGCATCCAACTATGTACTTCAGGAGTACAAATTGTTTCCTTATCCATAGGAGTCTTTCTCTCCGCTTCAAACACATACTATAACACCTACAGCTACTGTAAAAGCCATCTGTATCCAAGGATAAATCTCAGCAGTCCCAGGCTCTACAGCACAAATCACAGTGGATTTCTTGAGGTAAATCTGCAAATAGAAGAGAGCTGTGCTCATGTTTCTCCTTCCTGGAATTTAGAAAAGCTAAAAGCACAAATATGAGCATCTAACATTTGAAACACAAAACTCAGCTGATGGAGGGATTGGGAACTAATGAAGCAGGAAAATTACTAAGTGCAAATGAGTAGAGCTTCAGTGGCATTAGATAGATAATTTCACCTAACAGAGGCTATTATAGAGATACCTCGTAACAGATCTCTGCTTAGAGGGAATAGCTAAATTTTCCATTATGCTCTACACTTTTCCGGGATCAGCAGTTTCAGGAAGAGATTTGCTTTTAATATTTTCAGTTTAGGACAGCATTTTGTTAATTGGAAATTAGAAAATACAAAGGGCCGGCATTTTTGCCAACATCTGGTTCAAAAAACCCAAGCTCTCAACCTCGGTTCAAATCCTGTCCAGGTCTTGATAGTAGTAAGCACTTTGATAGTAATTTCTTCTGCCCAAAGTATGGATATATTTCACAAAGATTAAGGGTAACTTTTTCAAAAGCTTATCTGCAGGTGAATTAGTACTCTTCCATTGCATGTGTTCTTGTGCTTGGGTATTCAACCTCTATGTAGGATGAGATGAGCATAAGTATGAGACATAACCATAATGAGATTGGTTGACATTCATACCTCTGTTCTCCTAATGATTGTAAAAAGTGTGATGTGTAATGATGTATAAGCTTTGTTATAACATCCTTTTTTGTTTTGTTGCATTTTTTTCGTTGGGTTATTTCTTTTTTGTTTTATTTTGTTTGTTTTGTTTTGGTTTTTTTTTCCTTGAATGGCACAGAATGATGGGAGAAGGAAGACTGAGGTTTTGGTTTGGGTTTTTTTCTCTTCTTTTTTTTTTTTCCCTCCGCTCATAACTGATAATTCCTCTGCATGGTGATTTGCAGTGGCAGGTTTACAACTTTCTGACTCAGCTGCATCAAACACTTTGGAGTCCCGAAGCTGTGGCTGGGCAGTTTACTTCTCTTGTTTTGAGCTGAAATGTGTTGTCTAGCAACAGACAGCTCTCTTTGCCACACTAGAAGAAATATGACACCTGTCTCACCTGTTGCCTGTTCCCCATTTTTCTATCTGCCAAAAAAGAAAAAAAAAGGGCTAAGCATAGGAAAGTTTGGTGGAGAGGCTTTATGTACTGAATCAGAGACACTGATGTAATGATTTTAGTCACTGTTGAGACTACATACTCATGCAGTAATAATGTAGGTCAATTTGCATGAAATGCTTTTCTGTGAGTAGATGAAACCTTAGAATGGAATAGTCTGTGACATAATTTAAACAAAACCTTTTTCCACCATTAACTAGGATTTATTTTCAAGAGTGATACAAGTTTTGGTGATAGTTATCCAGGGTAAAAACATACAGACCACATGGCTGTCCAACAAAAACCTTGTGATGGCAGCAGAAAGTGTCTGTACATACCACCCACCAAACACTCACACCTCAACACACCCCTACACCCTCCAGACTTTAAAACCATAAAAATATTATGAAACTTTCTGCATTCCAAGAAACTCAAGTTTACACACTGTGATTAAAGAGATATCTTCTAAAATATGGTTATGAATTGTTATGCTTTGCAACAGTTCTGTGTGGCTGAAAAATTAATATTATGTTACATCTACACCTGACAAAAAAGGCTGGTTACATTGCTGTGTGTGGCATAGGGAGAACTGTGATGAGAGCTCTGCCCTCAGACACAGTGGTGACTGTAACCACAATTCAATTCTTCCTCAGGCAGAAAGTGAAATAAATGAGCATTTAAAAGTAATACCTAATAGAGACTTGTCAGGAGAAGAAAACCACTATGCAGGCTAGCACGACTGCTAATCCTTTCTCAGGCCTAGGGCAGCAGTGAGCATAAATCATCTTTAAGATGCTTTGGCACAAGTTTGCAAAACAACTGGAAGTCCACACGTAGTGTCAGCTTCAGCAAACCTCATTGCAATCTCCCCTTAATGCACAACAAAATAAAAATGGTAAGATAACACTAAGAATATGATCACTTCTAAAAATCTAAATTGGAAAAGGGAAAACCCCCTGATTTCAAAATTTTTTTACAAATTAAAAAAATATTCTTCCTATCTCTAGAACTCAGTGAAGATCTTTTTAGACCCCTATGAAGCAAATTGATTCTTACATGGAATTTGAGCAGAATTTAAGGCAGATTCAGAGCCTAAGTGTTTTGCACGGCTACTTACTTGGACTTTATAATTTTAATTAAATTTATAAGTTCAGTATTTCAAATACACTTGAATTTGAGCGCTAAGCATATATAGCACACTTCATAAGTTTTCACATCCCTGTTTTTTGACATCACAGAGGATTCACTTTACAAACTGTGTATATTGCAGTAAATGCCTAATTTGATAAGAGTTTAAATAGTGCTTAGATAAGGACAACTCTATACTTGCTTACATATATGTAACCCTAAAGCAGTTTTGTTTATTTTTGCAGTCTTTAAATGCTAATTTGAAATAATTTTCCTGAGCATGGCTGCTGACTCAAATGCATAGGTAGTCTATGTATAAAAACCTTCACAGTGATAAAGCATTTGCTCTATTAATAATGCAAAAGGGCTGAGCAAGATTTTCAAACATCAGTTCTGGACTCAATGAATTTTGGTGAAACAGATGGGCTCAGAAATCTGGTATATTCATTGCATACATTCCCAGAGTGTAATGCTAGGCAGAATACATAAATGGTTCTCTTCTACACAGCCCTAGATTCCATTAGAAATACATGCCAGGAGCACACCAAGCTATTATAAAAGACTATATTTGTGAGAGTGCTCTTCCAGCTCTGGTTGCTCTCAGTCTTGCCCTGGGTAGCATTTCCTTTTCATAGGCTAAATTAAACTTTAAATAAGGGACACCTATATGTAAGCCCAATATTTGAAATGTCTTTTTCCCTATGCTCTGCTCAAGAGAGTCAGGTCAGCCTGAGGAACCTATTTCCTTAATATATGGTAAAGCTGGAGCTTGATAAAAAGGTAACTGAAGGTATGATAGATAAAAACACACTTTTGCTTCACAAAGAACTAAAAACTAAAAGGTTGACTACATTTTTCTCTGAAACTGTGTTTCTATCCATGATGTTTATGCTTTAATGCAATGGTGTTGTAAGGAGAAAGACAACAGCCACACTAAATAAGAGAAGGCAAATCCATCCACACTGAGTGGCAAAGTGCCAGCTGACATGACATTCAGTTTGCACAGCTAACTGTATCACAGACAGCAAATAAGAAACATATGCATTTTCATGAAGCCCCTGGCTGAAACTTCATCCAGAAGAGCAAACCTTAAAGTAAATAGGCAAAGACAAATTAAACAGAAGAGAAAAGTATGTTTCTTTGGCGCAAAACCAAATTCATGCAAAAGCCAAGAGCAGCTTGAGAACCAATTTCATGCTAATAAGCAAATGTTAGAGAAGTATGCCGTTTTATAGAAAATTTTCAGAGAGGTACTTTAATACACCTCAATGGCTTTGGAAGATAAGTATTATTTATCCTCATTTCACAGACAATGCAAATGAAGGTCATTAAACTGGTTGTCCCAGGATATGTGGGATTAAAATAGAATTGTTCTAATCCTTTCTCTCCAAGGCTGCCACATACTACCCCTCTGTATATTCTAGCTTGCAAAGTTCTGGTCAGTACTAAGATATTTTGTCTCCTGGGCATTACTGAAAATGTGGTAAGTTTCTGTGCTGGATTCCCTGGGTTTTATTAAATGCAATTCATGTCAGGAGTCTATTACCATGCCAGCTACTGCAGGCAGCTGTAAACCATCCATCTGGTATTCGAGAATAATGATCCTGATACATATTCAGTGCATTTCCCTGAGTGCACTGGAAATCAGATGCACTTCAGGAGTAAATTAGGAGGCAAGAGCGATCTGGGAACACAGCTATCTGAGGCAGTAACCTGCCTTAAGTCTTTCCAGGAGCACTGGAGCTTAGAGGAAATGATGAGATAATTACTAGTACCTTCAGTGTGTTTTTTCCCTCCTTTGACCAGGTCCACTCTTGAGAAACAATGAAATTTGGCTTCTGTCTTACCCAAGATGGGTATAATTGAAAGTCTGGCCATTTCATGAAGAAACGGTTGAAAAGTTTCTGGAAGTTGCATAACTTAAGGTGAAACTCCTTCTTCCTGCCCTTTTTCCATCAATTCCAGTACAAAAAAGGAAGTATTTTCTAATGTGCTCTTCTGTTTTTTCCCCTTGGCCTGGACGTTAAGCACCTGCTGAAGACATAACTGCCACAGATCTCTTTTGCAAAGCAAACAGAAGAACAATTACTCAACTAGAAGCTCTCTGAAAAACCACTGAAGATGTTGTGAGGTAAGGTTGGATACTCTGAAGCCACAGAATGGGTTGCACACCAAAAACCTATGAAAAACAATTAATTTCTTCTCATGCAGTTCTTGATTAATAGTGGTCGAGCCTGCTGTTATACTCCTGACGTCCTCAAGGGCTCTTGACTTAGAAATATAGCAGATGGCAAGAAGATGCCTGCCTTCTCTGCAGAATTAATTAGAAACATAACATGTTTCTTCTATAAGGACTCCTTTTCAAACAGAGAGAAATAATTTATAGTAATTTGTCAATCCTTTTTTGAGTGCCTGCTCTATGTCTTTCAGTGGCTGCAAATTATTGCCACACAAATTATTTCCTCCCTTTTTATATTTGGATTGCAATAGACAAGGTGATCAAAGAACAGGAATACTTCTGGGCCAATGTCATAGCTTCAGAGAAGGTATTTGATTCATAAATCTCATTTTATGTTTTATGTAGAGGCATCCATCATAATTGCTACAGCTATTTGCTGGGGAAGCCTTTTGAACTTCAGACTAGACTTCCTTGCAGGGAATCAAAACTGCTCCTCACAGATAATTTATAATGTATTTTTTTCTCAAATATGTAAACATTTTTCATTCTTCAACCCCAGCTGCCTACTAAGCCCCATGCAGCCCCTTCCTCACTTTGCCAAAAGCAGGACTGGGGAGAGAATCAGAAGAATAGAAATGAGAAAACTTATATGTTGAGATTCAGAGAGTTTGACAAGTAAAGCAAAAGCTACACACACAAGTAGAGAAAACCAAGGCACTCGTTTGTCCCTTTTCATGGGTGAGCAGGTGTTCAGCCATTCTCAGAAAAACAGAGCTCATCATGCGTACTGGTGACTTGGGAAGACAAATGCTATCACTCCAAATACCTGCTGCTTCCTTCTTCTTCCCCCCAGCTTTGTGTACTGACCATGATACCACCTGGTCTGGAATATTCCTGGGGTCACATGGGGTCAGATGGGCTCAGCTGTCCTGGCTGTGTCCCCTCCCAACACCTTGTGCACCCCCAGCCTGCTCACTGGTGGGGTGAGAGGTAGAAATGGCCTTCACAACGTGTAAGTGCTGCTCAGCAATAACTAAAACATCTCTATACTACCAGCAATGTTTTCATCACCAATTGAAAACACAGCCCCTGTAAGAAGAATCAGCTCTACTCCACACAATATCTAAACCAACACAATATTTAAAGTTCTACTACCTATTATACTAAATACCTCTATACCACATACAGTACAGAAAAAGGTGATTCATCCAGCAGAAATGAGTTTTTCCTTGAATCACTGAAGATGCAGAAAATATTGGAATTAGATTACTTTTGGTGATACTGTCTCTGCTGGCATGACAAATTTTACTTAAGCACATGGAAATGATATTGGAAAGCAACCAAGTTAGTTATTTAGAGTGGTGGGAACACAGGCATTTGGCACTGACAAATCTTTCTCTTGAAGAGTTGACAGAGTTCACAGAACTTCAAAGAGTTCACTGAATATTCTGAAAGGAAGGATCGTCAAGTCCTCTTAAGTGAATGGCCCATATATGGATTGAACCTGCAACCTGTGCTTTGTGAGGGCTCTAAGAATCATGAAGTAACAGAATATCCTGAGCTGGAAGGAACCTGTGATGAACACGGAGTACAACTCCTGACTTCACACAGGGCAACCTGAAATTTAAACCATGTGTTTTCCAAATGCCTCTTGAAGACCAGTAGACTTGAGACCATGACAACCTTCCTCAATTGCTTGACCATCCTCTCAGTAAAGAACCTTTTCCTAGTCTCCAATCTGAACTTCCCTTGGTGCAGCTCTGCGTCATTCCCTCAAGTCCTGTGAGGAGACACTAGATAAGAGATCTGCTTCTCCGCTTTCACTCACAAGGAAGGTACAGACAGCAATGAGGTCACCCCTCAGGCTCCCCTAAGTGGAACAAACCTAATATCCTCAGCTACTCCTTATAAGCCATGACATGTAATCCTTTCACCACCTTTGTCTTCCTCTTTTGGATTCATTCTAATATTTTTATCTCCTTATATTGTGGAGCTGAAAACTCTGCACAGTGTTTGAGGTGAGGCCACAGCAACAGTGGGTGTGGTGGGACAATTTCCTTTGTCCCATTGGCTGCACCCCAGGGTAGAGTTGGCCCTTCTGTAGAAATACTGTTTTTATCTCTTATCTCCATTCACTGCGGGAACTGTTGATTCTCATTCAGGAATCAAACAAAAATATGATTAGATACCAAAGTAGAAGATGCCACAATGGTTCAACTCCACTTCTATTTCTGGAGTTATTGTCCTTCACATACATTAAAAGTTAGTATGAAAATACCTTATAATTAATTTACAAATCAGACAAAAATTGCTTCAGGTCAAATTTTTTGTAATATCAAATATTTTGTAGGGACAAAGAAGTGTAAAATTGCCAGGGACCTGCTTCAATGATTCCCTGAGCGCTGCCATCCTTCAGAATAAATCCAGCCTGTGCAAGAGCCTGGAGATTGCTGTGAATGTATGAGCAGTGGGTTGCTCTCAAAAGAAGATTTGTCACCTGAGATGTTGCAGAAAGCAGGATTTGGAGAAGTCACTCTTTTACATCCTAGCCCAGGCAACTTAGTCGAACATGTAGTGAAATTTAGCTGGCTCCCAGACTATCAGATAAGCCAAGGAACTTTATGCTCTTTTCCCTCTCTCTATTGCAAACAATTAGGAGGGATTTCTGGTGCTAGAAATCAGACTGAGTTATTGGGGGTCCCTTCTACAATTTTCTTGGTTACTCATGAATTTAGTTTCCCCCTACCTCCACATCTTAACAGCATCTCCCACCTCCACATTGTTGATTTTAGACTGCAAGGCAGAGAAATTAATGCTTATTAGCCAGTCCTTTGCTGTTACTGGAGAGGAGGAGTCAGGGACTGAGAAAGGCAAATGGAGCAGCAGTTTTATTTTTTTCAGAGGTCAAGCACAATACCTTTCTCTGACAATACTAATGGCAGGACTGACTGAGATCTATTTTAGGCAGTGGAAATGTTGCCAGATGCTGGCTAAGTTAAAAACATCTAAAGACAACCATAATTTTACATCTAGTGGTGTAGAAAAAGGCAACTAAGGTCTCTGGGAAATGATAAACATATCTGAGATGTGACTTTGTATGAAAAATTATGCCCTTTCCACAGTTTGGCCTGTTTTGAGCTATTTAGTTTCAAAATAGAGGAATTTACAAGAACTTTTTAGTAATATAGGATCAAATTCTACATATAGAAGGCTCCCTTTCTTCTACTATTTCATGAATGCAATTAATTCCATGGTACTGTGTGGACTGATACATAAACTGTTGCCATTACAATCAACTTTTAAGGAAAATTTTGTTTATGAAATCCAGTATAAAAATTAGTGTACTAAAAACTTACTAATTAGTTTAAATTTATGATTTACCATGAGTCATTTCTAACTTGATTTGTTGATAATTTATTGTGGTTTATTCATATGCTTTTGTATTTAAATTGGTTATTAAACTAATAGAATCTGCAAACATGTAAACATCCTTGGGTTACTTGGTGTCAGTAGGAAAGGTCACTCTATACCGACTGTCTGTTCTTATAGTTCTTCCTGTAAGTGGCCCAGAACAGGAACATCATTAGCTCTTGAATATACAGTCCAAAACTTCTGAGTCTCTGAGTGCCTACCATCTAAAAATTCCTCACTTTTCCTTTATATTTTCCAAACATTTCTGAAATGTTTCTGAAGCCTTTCTAAGGCCTTCTAATTTTGTCTGTGTGGTTCTCTCCAATAAACACGATCTGGTCCCATTGGTTTTCTTCATTCACATCCTGAAAGTAGCTGTACTATCTTAGTGAAGATTAATATTACTGGGGTGAGCTCATCTGCCTGTGTTTCTTTAGGAGTTAATTTATTCATTAGAAATCCAAGACATTGACTGAAGAAGGTTGAAGTTGTTGCAAAAGTCATGTTGGATAATGGCTTGGATACCCTCTTGAAATTCAGTTAAATGATTTGCTGAAAACAAAATATTGGAACAATACTGTTTCAAACTTGAAATAGCCTCAGTGGTCTGGTGGACCAAAGTAATGTGTTTATCTATTACATGGAGAGTAAAGCTTATCTCTACAAACTGTGCCATGGAAATAAAATCCTGCTAAAATTAAACAATCAAAGAAGATAGGTGAGGTGTGACTTCATGTAGTAAACAGTGATTGAGAAAAGAAGAGAAAACAGCGGGACTCTGCATGAAGCAAATTAATTCATGTTGGAGTTTTATGCTCCTGGAGAAATTAAATTGCTCACTTCCTAATCAGTACAGCTCCCTGCCATGGCAGTTCTTTACTTCATATTTCCTCTTCATTTTTTAGTGTAATTTGTCCTGTATGGAAGCTCTCTAATTTACACCTTTACTGTATTTTAAATATTTTTATTTATCAATTATTCCATTAGAGTGTCTTTCCTTGTATTTCTTAGAGGAAATCACCATGCACCTAGAATAATTCTTATTTTCTTTCTGCTGAAAATATAACTTACTCTGCCCACTGCTTTCTTTATTCCTTATTTACTTTCTGTAGAAGTGAGGTTTGGGACTATGCTGCCACTGCACCTGTGAAACACGATAGCACTTCATTCCTTTTGTGAGATAAACATATTGAGTATACTGTACACTACTTGAAGAATAAATCATGACTACCATCTTTTAAGAAATGTATAAAACTAAAATTCAGTCAAGGACAAGATCTTCAGGACTAAAGACACAAATAGAAAAAGAGCTAATTTAAATAGTAATCTTAAACACTGTGTTTTTGAGTAAGTTTGGAGCCAAAAAATCTATTTCAGATCTTAAACTAGCATCACCATATATCATTAATACACCGAGACTGTGCCTGCAGTGATGAACTGTTATTTTCCCTCATCCAGCTGAGTCTTTAAATCTGCCAGCATGAGTGCCATCCATTCTTCTGAAATGGTATCAGCAGCTGTAGAGAAAATGTAAATACCCATTATGTGCTGTAAAGGAAGCCTGGTATAAACGAGAAAAATTTGGAAATGGCATCAGTATTTTACTACAACACAGAATACAAGCTTTCTACTTTTACACTTCTTTCAGTTTGCTTTGTCATAAGGTATTCTTAAACATGTTATACATGCAGTCAATATCCTGGCATAAATTGTTGTGAAAATTATTGGTAATTCATAATTTAAAACCTTTGTAAAATAAGGCAATATTTTAGGTGACTGAAATACAGAAAGCAAATGAGGTGGTTCTGCCAGAACCACATTTTCCAGAATCAGGCCCTGATTAAGAAGAACACTTAAGAAAAGGACTAAATATAAACATGTGCCTCAGTTTGCACTTTTTGGATTAGGGTTCAACTTAACTGTGTTTTATTGATACGGAGTCGAATTTCTGTCCATGAGCTTTAATCTCTGTGCTGTTCTGAGTGTAGGAATACTATGCAGCAGAACTGGCATGTATTGTGAAGTTTCCATTATTTCAAAAGGATGTCACTTTTAGTTGATACCTTGTGTGAAGAGCTCATCAGATTTATGTCTCTGAATATGAACTCTGGCACGATCTGGCCTTGAGCCCAGACACTAAGCTTTAGCTTAAAACCTGATTCACATCTGACTCTGAACACCTCATCAGCTCCTTGCTGATGATACAATATAGAAAGTGAATTATCTTGTAGCCTGGAGAGGTAGTTCATCAATACAAGGATGACATACATTGTGGGGTACCACTGGAATGTCTAATATGGATAAGAGAGGAATAAGTCCTTGTGATTTCTACGCCTGCATCTATCCCTCCCACATTTCTTTCAGCATTTTGTGTTTCTGTTTTAAGACTCAACATTGGCATTGTGACATGTATCTGTAAAAATCTGAAGCTAAGAGTAGATCTCTCGTTCTAGTGTCTAGTTGTCACTGAAGCTTCTAGAGATCTATTCAAATTTTCATTAATATGTATTATTTGCTAAAGGCTGTCACAGTGTTTGCAGCTTGTTTTCAAATTAATCTCCACAAGCCTTCTTTCCAGGTAAGTGATCTTAAAAAATTTCTTTTACCTAGGGCAATTGCCTTCACTCTTTTTTTAAACTTTCACTGGAAGAATAAATGAAAAATTTGCGTTCTAGCTCTTGCTTTTTACTTAATTCTTCTTTTGACAAGCTAACATGTGGACAGATCCAAATTGCTGTGTTCCCATTACTCATGACATGCTGAGGGTAACTTCAGCTAGTGTCTCCTTCTATTCTGACAAGTATGAATTCAAAAAGTCTAGGTGATAAAGTTGATATTTAACACAGTCACCATAAATTGACAGTGATTACAGAAGCATTCTGGTCTTAGTTCTGTTTAATTCACTGTCCCTTGCATATGAAAAGGTTGTGTATAGTATTTTGTGTCTCATGGACAAAGTTCTTTACTATCTTTAAAACACAGACACTTCCCATTCTATGAGAACTTTAAGCCTTTTATGATGCTATCTCATATTAGCTCAATTGGTAGAAGCCTTGATGCATTTCAAAAGTGCTTATGATGCTTCCTCCATCAAAAGACACTTTTAGATGAATTAAGTATATTATCTATTGTATGATGTATTTATCTAGTGTATTAGCCCAAACTCTCTGCTCTGGAATACAATGCCTCTATGTAAACTAATATAATTTTCCAAATTTATTATGCCAGTGAGATTTAAAATTTTAAGTCACTGCAGCAGAGAACTTCAGGATCTATGCATGAAACACTGCCACTCTCTGACAAAATAATGGATGTTGCTTTAGTTTACTTTGTTTGCCATTGTTTTCTGCCTGCTCTGTTGTACACACATGTCTAGGTAAAGGAACACAGTGGATGAACACATGTTTTTGGGTGCATATCGGACAAGTCAGGAAGTTTCGGATTTTGACTGGTACTTCCTCATTTAATTTAATGTCTGGTGATCTGTTTGCACCATTTATTTCAGACTTAGCACCCTATCATAATTTCTCTATTCAAGAAGAGAAACACATTTTAGAAAACTAGAAGGCCTCCAATGTTTCTCAATGAGCCAAGTTTACAAAATGACAAGAACATCTTACAAAGGCTTAGATCTACTGTATGAGTATTAAATTCTGCATGGTTCCCTACAATAAATCTTCATTTCACCAAGTATAATGACATGTATGCTTCACCTTCATGATCCAAAAATTCAGTCAAACATTGTGATTTCATCAGTCTCTGCAGTTAGACAGCAGCATCCTGACATCCAGCAAATGTTGCTCTGAAACACTTTGAATTATCCTGTGACAACAGTCTGTGTCAATGGCTGTTTTAAACAATATCCTGAAAAAATAAGCATGCTAACTGCAGGCATTGGGAGTGCATGAGATGCAGTGGAGGCAGCCTTAGAAGAGCAAGGAAGTATCATTCTTGGGTTAATTGCAAGCTTTCTGTCTGATTAAGGAACATTATTATCTGAGGAATTTGCTCTCAGTCATGGGTCAAAGTGAAATGCTGCATAGAGGAAGACATGACTACAAGGGAAGTCTCTGCTGATGAGGAATTTTATTATAAGGATCACAAAATCTGACACTGAATTTTTGATGCTGTTTTCCATGTTTTAGGAAGAGAATTTCTGAATTCTGTCTCAGATACCTCTATACCTGTCTGCAGTATCACCAGGATGGCATCTTGCAAAACTGTAACATAAAGAAATGTAATAATCTTTGATTTTCTGTAAAAATTGAGTTGTTTTGTATAGAATCTACATAACTGTAGTTTACATTTGATTTTGAGAAAATGTATCACTTTACTTTCAGTAAAAGAAACCATCTATTAAAAAGCAACAAAAGAGACAATAAAAATGAAATAGCTTCATGTTTTCTGTCTCTATTGTAATATTTTTCTCTGTTTGCTTTTTGTTCCATTGAAATTCTTTTACTTCTCAAAATAGTACAAGGAACATTTCAGTAACATGTATCTCCCTGAAGAGGCTGCATTTCAGTAGAGAATAAGCAATCCTTAAATAATGCACATTACTTTCAGTCATAGGAAAGAGAAAAATAGGCCATGCTATTATTACTTAATGCAGGTCTGTCCTGAGTGATACACTTTTGTTTTTGTAAAGTAGATCTCCAGAAATCTGTACTGGATAATTTTTTTTTTTAAATTTTTTTATTTTGTTCTGTGCATGCTGGTTCTTGAGCTAGGATGAATCACCAAAGCTGCTTCGTCTCTTAGTCACCTCATGGATTGGTTTTTTTGTTATGTAGAAGAAAATATGAAACTATTCCAGGAAGTCAGAATTGAAAACACATTCCATTTAAAAATAATTGGCTTAATTTTGCAATTACTTTGCTTCATGAGTTTGGGCTGAATGATGTTGAAGAATCTTGAATATTTAACTGCAAAACCTCACATTTTACAAATGTAAACTTTGTGGTTTACTGAGAAGTTCTAGAAGAATTGAAACAGGAAATAATCCAAAAGTTTGATGATTGAAGTAGCCAGAAGGGCCCCAAAATCTCTTGAAGATTAATGCACTTAGTGTAAGAGAGGATTTATTTGACTTACTGTTCCTAAAAAAGCCCCGAAAACTTACAGCAAGAGCTCTGATGGATGTTTTGTTTCTGAAATGCAATTTTTATTACGGCATTACTCAACCCATCTTTTTATCTTAATTAAAAGTCATCCCTGCTGTTCTTTGTGTGCCATCTAATATTATCATGAGATATTTCATGTCATAAGAGACTCTCATGGCAAATGGCAGTCTTGTTCATAATCTGAAAGTAAAGGAAGAATTTCTATGTTAATTTATTGTCTTAGCAGACATTTTTTTTTAAAGACATAAGAATGTGGGGGCTTGCTGGGGAAAATTGAATCCACTACAGTGTTAAGAGCATTATATAGCAATATTTGTAGTGTTATTAAAAAATGGAAAGCATTGGCAGACTAGACTTTTGTCATGGTAAACCCTGAAAGAAATTTCAATCATGACCCATATGAAGACAAATCTTGATATTCTTCACCTGTTACTTCTCTAGAAGAAGAGCAGCAGGGTGCTTTTTTGCTGAGGGTATTATACCATGAATGGCACAAATTTTCTCCAGGAATATTTGAAATGTGAATTAAAAAAAAAAAAAAAAAAAAAAAGTCTTACAGTTACTTATAAGTAATTGATATAAAATTAATTGAAAAACCTCTTCTTTCCTTGGCAGCAAAACAACATCGATGTTTAGCAACTCTGCATTTTGCTATGGAATGTCAGGCAGTGGGAGTCACTATTGTCATGGGTATTGACAGCTCTGGCTGCCCCAGGGCTCCCCCCACCCACCCACAGCCCAGGACTCCATCTCAGCCCCCTGAGACCATCAGCCCCAGCCTCAGCAATGCCATAGCAGGGACCTTTTCCAGCTTCCCACAGCCCTGCCCTGACGGTCCATGGGCCCCACCACAGATGTTCCCATTTCCAGGGAGGTTCCCAGTGCTGGGGCTGCCTGTGGTGCCCTTTGCTGCTCGCTGGGGCTGTGGGGTGGGCTCTGGCTGCACAGCCCCCATGGAGCCAAGCAGATATATTGATGGCTTGTATGCTTTAATGTATCTTTCATTTTAGTGAGAAATGGGGGAGTTCGGTAAGATTAAACTGGAACATTCTATACTATTTCCTCCTTACAGAATGTTAGAGATTATAATGATGGATCCTTACCTTCTCTAGTCTCTTCCAACTGCAGGCTTCCCAATGGTGCCAGAGATAGCATTTTGGTCCTGGGGATGGGTAAGAATGGACAGAGATTACCTACAGCTGTCATGGAAGGAAGACAGCAGCCAAAGCAGAAGGAACTGGAGGTAGTCGATGGAAAATTGAGCTTATTTTCACTGCTGTTCCTGGTGTATTTCCTAGAACACAATTAGAGCATCTGTTTTTGAGAAGAGATACTCTGCTTCCACTCTTATACCCCTAGGGATACTATACCAGTCTTGACCTCTCCTTCAGCAGGAACATTGAAGGATGCCAGATGTTATCCTACTCCAGGCAATTTGCTGCCTTACTTTGCTTCTGCCCAGAGCTGCCCTGTTTTGCTGGCAAAATGTTCCCATGTTCTCATTTTCTCAATGTGTTGCCTAAAGGTCACCACAAACACATAATTCTTCTCTGTGTGGGCAGCTCTGTTCAAGTTCTGTCTGCTGAAAGCCCTGAAAAGAGGTAATCAGCTACTGACTCATTCTTGATGCGTAAGTAGAGATGACTTATTGAAAAAAACCCACACCACGTTGTATCAGCAGTAGCATGCTAAGATAACAGAGAAGGCCTTTCCTCAGAAACATTCACATTATATAGGAAAGAAGTTTCCAAGGCAAACAAAAGTTTGACTGGTTTGTGAAAGAAGCTGCAAGCTCCAAATCTCCACTGCAAGAGGGAAAGCACATCCTTCTGGGTCTGTCACTGCAGTGGTGAGGTGTAACTGTGCTGTCACTGGGCACAGCACCTGGAGTCCTTCATGGGCATTAGGAACACACCTGGCCCAGGCATGTGCTGGCATGTGCATGATGCAGTTGGATCCGTGGATCTAGTAGCTGTGCCATGTTTTGGGCGTGGCTCATTTCTTCCTTATGCTGCTACAGAATCACATGTAAATAAATAATAGTGTTTCCTGCTTTTAGCTATGCAAGAAACTTTCACAGCAAAAGCTCAGGTCAGCAGTTCAGTAAAGGGGGTGTGAGGAAGCACCAGGAGGGTGTTGCTGTGCTGGGGCTATGCAGTGGGAGCTGAGGGAGGCAGAGAAACGGGGAGGAGGACTCAATTCAGCCCAGCAGTGTGTGGGGAGCAGTGACAGTAGCCAGAGACAGTCCAGACTGACATGCAAGTGTAATCAGGCAGGTCCTGGATGGGTCAGAGTTGGGTTCAGGGACCTGCATGGCTAGGCACAGGAACTTGCAGCATAGCTCAAGACAGGGACTTTAGCCAGAGCATGATGCAGCTCCCAGGAGAAGCAGGGACAGTGTCCCATGAAGCTTCTCCTGGTTCCTGCTCCTGCTGCTCTGCTCCCAGCAACTTGAGAGCACAACTGTGCTGCATCAGAGCTGTCATGAGCACAAACGGGCAAACCCAGAGGAGTGGAGAGAGATGGATGGAAGGAGGTTGCAGAGTTTGGTAATGAACTGGAGGCTGACAGTGAGTGCCAGTGTTTATTGAGATGTTGTGCCCCAACAATGGCTATGCAAGGAGTCCATTTGTGAATGTATTAACAAGCTGATGTTGAGAAAGATAACATCATTATTTTCAAAAATGTTTGGAATTCTCCAAGATGGATTTTTCAATGGTCTGAACTTCCTGTCTAGTCTCACAGATGGAAAAGACTGGGAGTGTCAGGAATTGAGAAGACAAATTGAGAAATAATAAGGAAATTAAAAATTAGACATAAATTGTGGTAATTTTTCCTGTCATTAATGTATGAATTAAATACATCATGAAGTAGGAATAGTTAATTAAATCTTCTTAGGTTAGAGCTTTTGCCAATTGGTTCTGTTACAAAAACTGACACAGCTTTGTCTGTGTGATTCTCTAAAGAACAGTCACTTAAAGATGTCTTATTTTGGGAAGGATTCTGCCCACCAGATCTAAAACAGTGTATTCTGTTCCATATAGTGTCACATGGTGATTTTCAGGGTATAAATTCTGGTGATGATTTCACTTCATGCCTACCTTTCCTGTATACTTCTATTGGAAAATTTTAAAGGTAGATACTAAAATCCTTTCCCCTCCATCTAGTTTATAGCTATGATTTGAAACTTTTTTCTCAGTTACAACAAATTCTTTTGCATTTAGAATACATGAGGCTGGTTAATATAAAACTTTGCTAGATGCCAGCAGAGCATATTTATCCTCAAATCCAGTAATTTTATACCTTGTTAAAGAACCTTCTAAGAAATAGTTAAGTATTATGAGGTTTCCAAATTCTTTATTTGTCATAAATATGTAAAGCACAGCCTGCTGTATATACAGGGTTCATTTTGTGTATGAGATATATATTGCAAAGGCAATTTAATCAAATATATGTGAGAGACAGATAAAGCAACTGTGCTCCACAAAAAAATAAAAATGCATCTTCTTTGAAGAGCCTTTCTTCATTAACTACTTGATCTTTTTGCTTACTGGCCTTCAGGTCAGTCTTTAAAATCTTAGAGAAATTTAAACTGAAATAATAAACTTAGTGTTTGAATATAGTTATATTCTTTAAAAGCTATAATCAAGCTGTCTGCTTAAAATAAATAGGTTGCATGTAGACCTGTTTAATGTTTCAATAGTATATCATTTTAATGCAGAGTAGCTTCTTTACAGGGAATTCAGCCTGTCACTGGATGTTTAAATTTTCAGTGTCTGTTGTCATGGCAACATGAATTGACTCTGGTACCCACTGTGCTCAACATAAATTAATTTAAAGTCATAGCATCTTGCCTTTCCTTAGATTTATTGTGGTTAAAAAATAGCTATACTTGAAATAGCATTAGAAATACAATAATTCTCAACTAATTATTAGTTTTACTTGCAGGTTTGAATACATTGATCTTAATAAATAATGTATGTATTGAAAAACTTTTCCTCCATTTCTTTTGGAACCATATATTTCAAATAATATAACTGCTATATTTTAACTATTCTTTCCTTTTGAATTCTTGTGTTTTCAGTTACAGTCTCAGTACTTTCAAACCTGCATGTTGGACTAAAAAATAAATCATTAGCATTCAAGATTTTCCCTAATTTCCTGGTTCCTTTTGCAGTAATGTCATACTTCTGTGAAAATTGCTAACTTATGTCTTATGTTTAATTATATCTTAATATGTTTTATGAAAAAAAATTCTAAAACACATCAGTGTATATTAAAAGGAACTAGAGAGGCATGCATGTGATCCCTTGGGATTCTCATGGTTCTAAAGAGGATTAGGAAGAGATATTAATGCATGTGGTAAGAGAAGGAAGATTGTTCCAGCAGGCATAAGAAAATTATTTTTTCCTCTTGATATTTGTAAATTCAGTCACTCAAAGTCTAATTACCCTCTAGATAAAACAAGAATAGCTTATGAGGTACAGGATTTGTAGGTTTCCTCAGTGCAGGAGACTTTCAATGACTCTGTTTTGTATAACATTGACCTTTTAAGAAAATTCTGGGGTTTAACTTTCCTGATACAGGTAGGTATTACATATTTAATTTCTTATGGTTTGTACAGTACAGTACACTTCTCAGAGGACTAATGCTAAAGCAGTTCTTTGAAAGAGTGTTTCAGTTCTATTTTCTGTTTATTTATTCATTTTATAGCATGCATGAACAAAATGCTATCCTTTGTGAAAATGCAGGCATGTCAAAAAAATTTTCCATTTTAGTAAAGGGAGTGTTTTGTAGGTAATCAATGCCTAAATTTTACTATTTATTCTGGAAATATTAGAAAAGGACCATGGTTCAGTATGAACAATCATCTTCTAGATATTGAGTTTTACATAATGAAATACACTACAATAAACCACATTGTTCACACTCTATTTCATTTCTGTGTGGAAAACACTGATTAATATTTCGGGCTTTAAAAAATTACTGGTGAAATTCAAATGTTAATGTCTGGTTGTGTCTCTGTGTGCCTAGCAGTTGTAACCTTGCCATATTGACACATGCTGTAATGAGACATTTAAGAAAACAGAAATGTGCTGCAGCTCTGCATGACTCATTTGCACCAGCCGTGCACACTCATTAATAACTCAGCAGAGAGAGCAAATCCCAGTCTGAAGCTCTTGTGGGGATATGGGTTGCTGCATTTCTTATAAAAATGTTAATGGTTGCAAGCTTTCCTCGTTTGGATTAAATTTTCCAAACACCTCTATTTCTTAATGAGTATGCTGTCACTCATTATGTTAAATCTTCTGTAATGAGCTTCAAAGGAGAAGGGCCCAGATCGCTCTTCTCATCTGACACTGATGGGACAATTACAGTGTTATAAATGACTTCATTTTGCAGCCTGCTTGATTCACACTGGAAGTGAAAAAGAGTCTTCTCATTCGTGAATTGCTGAGGGGGTGTCTTTTCACCTCAGTGAGCAGTAAGTATCACAGAATTCACAGTAAAGTTGCAGAATCACAATGGCCTTCTCTTACACAAATGTGGATTTGAATATCCCATTAATAAATGTTTTCCATAGCGCAGAACTTTATTTTCAACTTAGCCACAGACACCTGGCTGCTCAGTTGATGGGCTTAGTTTGTCAGGTCCCTCCTTTCCTTGGTGACAGAATCAGTTCTTTACTATTAGCCAGGTCTTGCAGTAGGGATTTATAGGCTCCCTAAAAATGTTATATAATCCAACATCTTCTACTTGTGTTGCATTACCCTTTACCACATCTATCTGATCAGCTGACAAAGCTGAGATTTTTCTTTCAACTGCTTATTAACCATAAATTATCATCCTCTGTTAAAAGTAGATGTGCAGGTGGTGCTTTTTTAAGACAGGCAGATCATAATACTGAAACATTCCTTTTATTCCAGATACAATTTTACTAAATTACTCTCTTCCTACAGCCAAAGTTCATTTTTGGGAGCAAGGATGATTTTGCTAGCTCCTGGCAAATAGTGTGTAGCTTATTACAAAGCTTAACCTCACCAAGGAGACGGTAAAAACAAATTAGTAATGAAATCTGTTCCCTGTTAGAGAATGCATTCCATATGCCTCCAGCAGGATTCCTGCTATGATTTCTTTTTATCAGTGGGCTGAACAGACCAAGGCTTTTCCAGAAATACAGAATGTGATTGCTAGGAATATATAGAAGGTTTACATTTTTAAATGTTTAACAAAATTCCTTAAATAAACCATTCTGAATGTCTTTGCTATTTCCTCAACCACACATGGATTTGAATGTATTCAACAGAATCACAAAGCAGAAATGAAACTTCCAATAACAATTTTCACTTATTTGAAAAGTGAAGACTTAACCAAACTGTAGTTCAGTGAGATTTTTTTGTCTATTTCCAGGGACTTTGTAGAAGTTGATGTTATAATTTTATGCTTTTATAAAAGAAAAACACCCAACAAAACCCCAAGCATGATAATAAATACTGATGATTTTTCATTAGGTCAAGATTACTGAGTTTTGTAGTATTCCTAGTTTCTCCCACCATCACTGATAATGTTTTACTTTTAATTACTGCCTAATATTTCATCTTTCTGATATTTGAAGCTTAACAGTTTAAGTGAAAAAATAGCTCAAATTTAGATGCACACAGCCCATTTATTTGCAACAAATAAAGTAGTTTGCCTCGCTGTAACATTTCGTTAAGAAACTCTAGAAAATTTTGTCTTTTTTTGCAGTGATCTTTCTTGGACATTTACTGATCAATCTTTACTCTCTTAAAGTTCATAATTCATTCTCCTTGATCCTGAACTGTATTTTTCCCCAAGAGTCAGTGAACACTCACAGAACTAATAACACTTGCTGCTTGCTTTGTGTTCTGACTTTTCATGGAAAGATAAAAGATGTGTCATCTTGAATTTAGTATGAGTTTCCTCAGTTAGTTTGTCTGGTATGGTTACAATTTTGTGAGCAGCACAGTCAGGAATGCATTTAATGCCTCAATGAGTAGAATACTCTTAGGAGAGTAGTCCAAGTTCTTTTGGATGTGACTCAGAACAGGATTTTGATCTTCTGTGAAATGAAAAAATCAAAATATAAAATAAAAAGGGGGGGAAAATGTTTGTAGTTGTAAAACCTATAGATATAGGCAAGAGACTGGGGACTCCTTGTCTGGTTTAAAGTAACTTATGTGTTGCAGTGATACCTGTCTGTGTTAATGTTTGACTTTCTGGGCCTCATTTGAACTTTCTCTCCCCTGTGTAATTAGTATTTATATCAGGAGAATGCGTTTAATTTTTTTTCACTACAGGGTTAATCTTCCTCAGCTTTCTTTGAACTCAGTGAACCTGATTTTCATTTACATCAGGAACCTTCTGAGCCACTCTGTTAACTTATTTCCATTTTAAAGGGCTTTTGTACTGTCATTGTGATGGAAAAGGTCATAGTGCAAGTGAAAAATCAAGGCTAGTGAGGTTTAGAGAAATCTTGTTTGTGTTCTTCAAAGCAATCATCAATAAGAAGGGGAAAACAGTACCTCCAGTTATTTATTTTTCCTTCCAAATATTGAACCTCTCTTATTTTATATAACTTCAAGAACAAAGCTGTAAAAATGTGTTTTAAAAGCTATTAAAACCACTTTCAGTACTTTCAAATTGAATGACATCTGTTAAAAAGCATCACTGTATTTGAAGTAAAAATTTCAAAATGAAGCTTTGTTCATGTTATACATGGATTTCTGGCACTGGGAAATTTATATGGTGAAGTAGGTTAAAAAAGGAATGCCCATTTTTCGATTTGTAGATCTATTTTTTGTCCTTAAAATTTTGATTGGCAAGTCTTATATACTAAAGATGTGAACCTGAGCTCACTGAAGACTGTGCAGAACTCACACTGAATTCATAACAAGATTACAAGCACTTCTTCCAAACAGCAAGTCTGACATAGCCAAATCTATCAGAGACCTGTTCAGTTTAATTGGAAGCAACCAAGGTAAATAATGCAACAGCATTTTCATATGGAAATTGTTCCGCAGTCTTGCAAATCCTCTGGTCAGGAATTTTTTCCCAGTGAGGCAGCCTGTGTTTACCCTACAGCCATGTTAGAATATTTCAGTTTGAGTCCTTTCCAAGGATTGTTTAATGCCAGGCTATTGTCACTGACATTTACAGAAAATATGAAGACTCAGATATTTTTGAAGAAAGGCTGAAGGAGCTACATACCCACTTTTTGTTCATATGCTTTAAAACAAACATTTCATTGGTAGGATCAGATCAGCAGCCCAAACTACTCCTGGCTTCTTTGTCCCAGTTCTTTGAATGCCTGTAAGAGGTATTTGTTGGCTTCTCTATTGTTTGCTTTCATGAGAGTTGTGAAAATTTATTATTCAAGCAAGCAGATTTACTAATATAATACATAACTGATGCCCAGATTCTTCAATTCCAGGCTTATCTGTGGATCAAATGGAGGTACATCTTTCAGTAGAGACATTGCAACACAAATAGGTGTAAATCATATGGAAACACACAGATGTTTAGCAAACAGTTAAATTACATAGAGAACAGACTCTGGAATCTTACTTGGATGTATTTGTAACACAAGCAGGGCCCTATTTATGTTGGAGCCTCTCAAGCATCAGAACTCCATAAATAATAAAGCAGACCCATGTGAGTAATTTTAAATAGTTAAAGCAGATGGGCAGAAGCTGAATGCATCTATGTTGCAAGGCATTAGAGCTGGAAATAACATTTGGAAAATGACCAAAGATTTTGCCAAAGAAAGGCAGCCTTCAGGATATCTTGACATCCAGGGTCAGAATCTTTTACTTCTATTTTCAGCAGAAAAACCTCTCTCTGCAACAAATAATATATGGAGGAGTTCCCTTCCTGTAGGCATAGTCTGGTTAGCAGTAAACAATTGTCACTATGATATATCCACGTTCAATGGTCTATTTCATTTTTTAACTACCTGCTCAAACAGAAATAGTTGAAATGAAATTATATCCCAAGGATAAATGTCCACTGTTTGGAAACATTTGCATCTCAGTGTTTATGTTGAGTAATTGTCTGGTTTTCTTGGCTTTCATCCAGCATCAGGAGACTCTTATCCTGGGACAGAATTGTATGATAATTACATTATCCCTTAATTAAAATATTGCATGGACTCCAAAGTTAAATGTTGTGTCTGTCCTATTCTCAAGCTGAACTGCATGAATGACCCTGTAATTCAAAGTGGCAGCCTCTGTATATCAAAACTGCGATCTGCTCTCTTGACACGGTGTCATTCACCATCCCAGTGGACCCAGCCCTGAGTTTACCAAAAGCATTGGAAATACTTCTGCCTACTTCACAAGGACAAGAAACAAATCCAACCTAGAGAAACTGAATTTCCTGTTCAAATCAGTGATTATGTTTTGTACTTGTTTTTCATTTTCATATTGCTTTTGATAATACCCTTTGATTAAAAGACTTACAATTAGCTTTTCTGTTTCCATTGGGATAGAACTGATAGTTTTGTCTTTGTCATATGAAGCAAACCAGCTAAAACTATTTATTACATATTTGGTGATATGGGAGGTCACATGATCTAAGTAACTACATCTTTTGCTCTGACCCAGTAGTTAAAAGTGGTCTTTATTTGTAATATAAATTTTCTTAGCTGTTCTAAATCTAATGTTTGCTATAAAACTTGTTACCATCCAAGATCAAGGGAAAGTATTTTCAAACAGAAAAACCCCCATAGTTATTCAGTCTTTAACACTGACTAATTTCAGAACAGACCCACAGCTGAAGGAAGTGTTTTTTCTTTCAAAAATCAGGTATAAATGTCTATAATGGTTTCAGACCAGCTGGAAGCTAAGCACCACAGGGTGGAACAGGGAGGAGAATCAAAGGGAAAACTTGTAGGTGGAGATAGTAGCAGTTTAGTAATTGAAACAAATAGAAATAAAATTATAATAATAAATAATAATCATGATAATAAAAAGAAATAAAACAAGTGATATACAAGAAAATTGCTCACTACCTGCTGACTGATGCCCAGCACCCTTCTGGGTAACTCCCCCAGTTTATATCCTGGGCATGACGACATTCTCTGGTATGGAATATCCCTTTGGCCCATTCAGGTCACCTGTCCTGGCCATGCTCCCTCCCAGCATCTTGTGCAGCAGCTCACTGGCAGAAAATGAGCCACTGACAAGTTTTTGACTGAGGGTAAGCACTATGCAGCAACAGCCAAAATATCAGTGTGTAATTAACATTATTTTCACACAGAATCTAGAACACAACACTGGACCACCTACTAAAATTAACTCTCCCAGATGAATCCAGGACAACATCAGACATCAATTTCCCTCCCTTATTCTATCTCTGTTTCCTGCTTAGAATACCATGTTATTTGCTGAAAGAAATAGTGGTGAAATGCTGTAGTTATATGTCTTGAAAGATATAAACAATTTTGAGAAATACCATTGCTTACTCATGCAGAGATACTTGCAAATCCACACTCGGTAAATAAATGTAATTCTATGTTGTCATAGTGAGTAAGGTTGCCTAAATATAGAAGATATCTGCATTAGTTCAACTGCAAATGACAGTTGTGTTAGTCACAGGCATCAGAAACCTCCTGAATCTTCTGTCAGTCTGCTGGATTTTATTATTTTCTCCTTCTTCTCATGCTGAGCCTTTTGTTCCTCAGTAGATATATGAAGAATCAGCCACAAATATTCTCTTTTTGCAGCATGAACTATTTTATCCTTTTATCTCAGATACCGATTTTCAGAGCTTCTACTGAGATCCTGCACAGCAGACAGATCTGTTATTTGAAGTCTCTCCTGTGCTTAGTCTGTTATATCCAATGCAAGGGGTGGTGCTGGATTTCAGAACAGGCTTCTCAAACTGGAGCCAGCCTGCAGGAACCAGGACTGTCAAAGGTTTTATCTGAGATTAAGCAAAGGTATAAATAAAAATAGCAATAACAACAACAACGATGATAATATAAATATTCATAAAAATTGTACCCACAAACAATGGAAGCATCTAAAAGGGGCATAAGGCAATTCTTGGTAATTCCTGCTTTTGTCTAAGAAGATGTACGTCAATGAAGAGCTCTCAGATATTTGCTAACAATCCAAGTCTCCTTTCATTTCTATATCACAAAAAAAGTAGTGGGTATTGTACAAGATATTGTTAGTTTTGATTAAAGCAGTTGACATGACAAAGAGGCCAGAATCACTGGCCCACACAGCTAAGGAAGAGAAGCAGAGCATCCCAACATATATAATTATAAAAGTTCTAGTGAAAATAAATCACAGGAACACTTTTTTCTTTCTTTCTTTTTTTTTTTTTTTTTAAATTATTATTTTTTAAATATATAATTCAGAGTCCAAATGGTTATACAGATTTAGAAAATCTGGAACCAAATTCAAACTCTCAGGTGAAGCCTCTCTGTGAAAATTGTGATGAACTTTCTGTGGACCAGGATGGTAGGTTATGACAATGACTTCTGCTGAAGTTTCCTTTGAATATTGAACCACATCAAGTAACTTGTCTCTTAGGGTAATGCTGATAACTGAAGCAGCTTAAATCTGATAAATTTTAGTATCAGGGAACTTTGCTTACATTTTTGGAAACAGTTTACATATGGAGCTCTCCAAGTATTTTGTTTACCGAATCATTTTCTTCATAATGCTTTGTTAAATATAGAGTTTATTGTGAGAGTTTTTGCGTTTAATTAGAAAAATACATACAGCTTCCCCATTTTAATGCTCTCCCAAACCTATGGACTACAAAAATATTTCTTTAGCTGAGAGTCCCCAGCCATTAAAAACTAATTGATGCCATCTTGTGGTATAAAAAGGAAATACAAAAACAATCAACCCAGTCTTAGCCCACATCTTCTGTAATTGTGTTCTTGCTTTTTCTCTACCACTACGTGAATGACATTTTGTTACAGTTCACAGTCTAGCTCAGTTCTGCAGTTGAAAAACGTTACTTTAAAAGAATAATTTAAGACATCTTCTGAAAATGAACAATCTGTAATACCTACTATGATCATGTAAAACAGGAAATACGGATAAAACAGTTAATTTTATGAGACTAGGTTTACCCTACAGCTTTATTCCTTGAAACATTTAAGATAAAAGAAAAATTATGAAAAGGCTCTGTTTGATGTTGGCATTGCTGTGTTAGCACAAAACTTGGCAGAGACACACACTCAATATTCAGTGGAAGTCCTTCTCTTTAAGTGAAATTCCCAGTGACCTTTGATTTCCATCTTCTTATCAGAATGAAGTTGAGAGGTTTTTTCCTTAGAAAATTTCATGTCAGTTTTAGCATCACATCCACAAGATGGTTTGCAATGCTACCTAATTGCCACCAGGAACTGATGTATTATGTGGTGAAATTTACCTTCCACCTGTGATTCACAGACATCCCAAAGCGGAATTAAAGTCCCACTGTGTCATCACATTGTCAAAATCCCACCCTAATGCTTTTAATTGTCCATCATTTTAGTGACATCCTTGCAATAAGGTAACAAACAAAAAAAGATAGGTATTATAATATTGTATTTCCTTTAAGGAGTGTCTGGGAGCCCTGAGACTCAGAAATGCCATAAAGACCCTTATCCTGGGCTAGACTATCTTTTTTCCATATTAAATTTTTGGGAGAATATCATATGGGGGATTACCTATGGAGTAGTTGCATGAGGAATAGAGAAAGCTTGCCCCTTCTGTAGGCAAGCTTGTGACACACTTTGGTTATGCATTTCCATCTTTTTAATCTTGCTTGTACTCTTTTAATCCAGTTTCAGTATCACATCATGCCCTGGCTGTTTCCAGGAAATCCTTTTAAAACTATGCCTGGCTATTGCAGAATAGTAGTAGAAAGACAAATTCTGCACTATGCTCTTTAATTCACAAAGTCTTGCAGGAATGTTGTGATATAATACATAGTCCCTCTGAGTCCTATCAACATTTTGGTAACACCAGCACCTTCCCAAAGAAAAGCAGTAGAAACCTTAGTTCAGTAAAGGGTACATGGCAGGGGCATTTGGGGTGACATTTTCATACTTACTCTGGTCAGAGTTTTCTCCCCTGCCAAGATTAGAACACTCTGTTTCTTTCACAAGGCTCCATATGGTACAGGACCTCTCCTTTCTGTAATTCTGTGAATCCCTCCATCTTTGTGAAAATCACTGCTCCTCTTGGTTTTCATTCTCTGTGAAGACAATTGGCACAGTGCAAATCTATGGTCTGAAATCACATGAAACACACAACAGCTAATTCGAAGAATATTTCAGGTGTTTGTCTTCACAGAATTGTGCCTTGTAAATTCCTCCTAAGTAGCTGACTATACACTTGAGGATGTCAATAGGCAATTTTCTAATCAGGTCCCTGCACTTGAAAACACACTATTCCATCTTACTTCCAAGAATTTTAAAGCAAATGCTGACAGAGATCAGGACTGCTGAAAAGGGTCTAAACACCCAGTGTTCGTTTTGTTCCTAGAATATGAAATTTTTACTCCAAATTTGGCTCTTAGTGTCAATATCTAAATTGTGCAAATGGAAACTGAATGACGAAAACTGAATGGCTGGAATACCTGTCTAGTGGCACTGCAGTCTCCACGGGGAAGGAAAGACAGAATATATTTGTCAGCTGTTTTTTCAAATTCAAAATCAAAGATGCAGCTGTACTGAATAGTTTTGTCTTCCTTTGTCCATACTGGAAAGAAAAATCCTATGCCTGAAAGGGTTAAAAATAATAATGAAATGAGAACCTAGCAGGTAGTTGAAAAAAAAAAAAAAGAAAGAAAAAGAAAAAAACAAAAGAAAAAGAAAAAAAAAAGAAAAAAAAAGGGATGATCATGAAAATGTGAAGATTATTTATTCTGAAAGTTTCTTAGCAAAGTCCTTTATTTTTTAGTTTCAAATAACATTTTTCATTAAAAGTTAATCATCATTCCACAGAACCATAAAGCCTTAAATCAGATGCCACCTGATTTACTCTGTGCTTTGAGTCTCTTTAATTATACCTTCAACATGTCCAAGTAAGGTTTGTTTAACTTAGTCCTAAGGATCTCCATGTTGCAAACACCACAGCAACATCAGGAAATCTGTTCTCATTCCTTACAGGCTTCATTGTTGACCCACTTATTCCACTGTTTACCCCAAAATGTTCCCTGCAGCAAGTGTCCATTATCTTGGACGCACAGTACAATTTTTCCCTTTCCTTTTAGGAAAAGCCTTTACAAGTTTTATTCATCTTGACTTTTCCTCCACCTGTTCAAACTCCCCCTGTAGATCACACTTACTAGGTCTTTGAACATCTCTGTAGCTGTCATCCTTATTGATCCACATGTCGTCTAAAGCATAGTGCCAATATGCCATATCAATTGCCAAATATCTCACTAATGCAGTATAGAGGGAAAAGACCATTTAATGCCCTCAAATCTTCTTCTTCTTTCTGTTGAACCTGTATTGTTTCGTGGGGGGGGGGCGGGGGGGGGGGGGGGGGGGGGGGGGGGGGGCGGGGGGGGGGGGGGGGGGGGGGGGGGGGCGGGGGGTGGGGGGGGGGG
>JAWWEV010000095.1:11442445-11454358 GCA_035583235.1 Hafferia zeledoni
CGCACAGGGTCAGCTTTGCAAAACGCCATGAACTCACACGGTGTTCTAGAAAACATTTACACAAGCAGTTGGCTCACATCCTTCATTTGTGCAGCTGCCAATTTCAGACTACACACAGGTTAGTAAATTTGGACCTACAGGTTTTGTAGCTGGCTTTGTTATTTTGTCCTTTCCCCCCACCGCCTCCCCCTCCAAATCAGTTCTCCAGTGTATAAGATTATTGCTCATTCTCACACAGTTGTCCTGTATATTTGAAGGTCTAGATTGTAGTTCCATTACATGTAATTAGAATGATTACATATTTTCTGTAAATCAAAGAGAGCACAGAGTATTTTCAGGAAGTTAGAGGAAACCTGAAATACTAAACTGTCCTTGACAATTACCAATTTCCCCCCAGTTTTTCAGGTGCTGGAAAAGCTACTTTCAATTTAGAGGAGTCTCCATATGCAAGTTTACAAAACTTCCTTCCTGACAGTTAGTTGTACTTATAAGTAACCCATCTCATTAGCAGGATCAAGCAGAGACTCTCTAAGATCTCTTTGGCTTCCACAAATGGAGTCTTCTTTGCACAGCCAGGTTTCACTCTAATGACACTGAGAATCTCTGAATTTGTTCTATGAACTAAAACCAGGATATTGCACTGTTAAAAGGGTAGATGGTGCAGGAAGCTTGTCGTGTGCTACAAGTATGTTTGCATTTATTTCCTCATATTTGCTATTCAAAGGTTCAGGGTTACAAAACTGGACAACCTCTGATAAAATTCTTCTAAATGTGTGGGATACACCTTTAAATTTTACTAAAGGCAACTGATGTGTCAGGCTTGTTTTAAAGACACTGGTATTTAGTGGAGGTTGTATAGAGGAAAAGTAAGATTCGAAGTAGCAAATATCCTCGATAAAAGAAAAGAGGACACCCTGAGAACTTCTTAGAGGTTGTCCAATAATAACTGAAATCTCCTAAGTGTAGTGTACTTAAAAATGAAGGATTAATTTACACAGATCTAAAGGCATTATATTAAACAAAACATAAAACAAAATAAAAATTCTGGAATAATGTGGTGGCTTGCTGACAATACTTTAGGAAACAATGAATTTTGGTTGATGCCAGAACAATAACACTTTCCCCTGTAAGACAAAAGAAGCAGAAGAGAGGATTGCATTTGTTCTGCATCTGTAGACAATGAGATGTTATGTGGAAGAGCAAATCCCTTTGGTCTCCTGGAAGTGATAATCTGTGTTAGTATTCAGTGTAAAAAGATCATTCCCTCCCATTTTGCTACCATGTTCCTTCTTGTCAGCCTAACTTTTCAAACATAGTCTGTACTCAACAGAGACAGCAGGTGATGTTCATTACTGATCCCTTTTGATGTCTCAGTCCACACAGTTCCTCCTGTGACAAGATCAGGCAACTGGAAGGTAGGACTAGCTGACACAAACTTTCTTGGTAGATTCTGAAGGATGTGATTACTACCAAATGCTAAAATAGTGTTTTTGTAAGTATGGTGAACTCTTACATACTATAGTCTATAGCATAAGATAAATAATAAGACACATGAAATTATGACATGAATTATGATCATTGATTATTTCAGTACAAAATAGAAACATTCAGCTAAATGAAAACTTTTACTATTTACATTATTATGTCATGCTTTCTTTTCTCCACTTTGAAGCACAACAATAGACTCCAAATTAATAGCATGAAAAGGAAAAATAAGCAATTCTGAAGAGAAAAATACTTCCCCATAGAGTTAGTGATGAATTGAGAACTAGCTAAGTTTTTCTACCAAAAGTCTTCTAACAGAAATTGGAGTTGTGATTAAAGAATTCTTTTTTGCAGCAAATACTTATTTTTTTCTGAGTTATCATCAAATAAATTTTGCATAAAAGCAAATTTCTATTAGGGCTTTTTCTTTTCTTTTTTTCCTTTAGTAAAAGCTGAAAAAAATCTAGGTTTAAGTAATTTCCATTCCAGCTGAAGCAAAGAGGAAAAACTAACTGCTAAAATCAGTTCCAGAAATGTGATGTGACATGTTTCTTTTAATTCACAAAACCTGAATTTTTTCTTGATGTGGTGGTTTAACCCCATCAGAAGGCAGGCACTCACAAAGCTTCTCACTCACTCCTCCTCTTGTTTGATGGGACAGGTGAGGGAATAGCGAGAACAAAAGCAAGAAATCTCATGGATCAAGAAAAAGATGATTTGATGGTGAAGGAAAGAAAAAGATGAAAAAGGAGTGATGAAATGGCAATAAGTCACCACCTCTCACAAGCAGATTGATGCTCACCTACTCTTTGAGTGATGAACATCTTGGAAACCAAATCCACCCCCTTCCACCTTCTACCTGCAGCTTTCATTGTTGAGCCTGGCGTTAATAGGGCATTGAAAATCCCCCTGGCCAGCTGGTGTCAACTGTCCTGGTTGTATTCCCTCCCAGTTTTTTGCCCACTCCCAGTCTGCTCACTGAGCCAGGGGAGTTTAGAATGGAAAAAGGAGAAATCCTTGTCAGTGTGCAAGCACTGTTCAGAAACAGCCAAAGCCCTGGTCGTTATGAGTCCTGTTTCAGTAACAAAACCCTTGATGTGAATAATCATAAAAGAAGCAAATTTCAAAATGTTCTGTGTAACATATGGGTATTTAATTTATACCTTAGATAATGATGACTCTGACAGCTTCAGCAATATTTTTTCTTTTTTTCCCCTAAAGTAAAGGGAAAAGAATCTGATTTCACCATATATTTCTGTCTACAGCAGCTACCTGCAAATGTTGTTTCTGTGTTACAAGACCCATATACAAACAAGAAAAACAACTTGTGGGTATTCTTCCTCAGTAGAGAGAATGTAGTTTCTGCTGCTGATTCATCTACCTTACCACTACCCATCTGCACTGACGTCTCCAAGCACTAGTCTTTGCTAGACAGTGCTGGGGAGGATTAGCTGATATATAAAAAAAGATGGAGAGATCAATGTTACCACCCAGGAGTATAAAAATATCTATCCAAGTATCCTTAATAGGCCTCTAACAAATAATGTGTCTATTAAATAAGTATGACCAGATGGAGCCTTATGAAATCCTGAGGGTGTAACTGCCCACTAATGCTCTCCATCAGTGTTCTCAGAAAAGGAACATATTCTCCCAGGGTTAGCTAAGGGACTGTAATCTCATGATGAGTACTAAACAGCTGATAGACAGACATAAATTAGTGTGATATGAGACTTTATTTCCTTACACAAAACAAGGCACCTTGGCAAATCATTGGTCAACTAGAGCAAATGTGAGAGAAGAGATTCCAAGCCTGCCTTCATCATGTTATCACATGAATAAAGGGGAAGATTACAAAGTAGATAGGTAGGTCAGAAAGGTGTGTCAGAAAAGGTAGTTGTGATACCACCTGGTATCTACTGACCTTTACAAGGCAGAAGTCCAGTTCCTTAACTTTGTGGAAGGTCAGACTGCAATGTACACAGACTTTGTCAGTATTATATTTGCATTGTACTGCTCGGAATTTATTCCTAGCATTAATGTCTGTCCCTTTATAAAGGAATCATGTTCTGAAGGAATGAATGATTCCTAGTGCTTGCAGTTATTGAATTACTCCCTCTAAGAATTGATTTCCTACAACAGATTGTCATAGCAGCAGCTTCTTCAGTAACATGTCCATTATTTTGTGCTTGATGATTCAATGCTCCCTCTAATTTTATCTTAAAGTATGAAAAATTCTTTTTTTAACTGTAAAAATTAAAATATTTCTTTCTTTGTGAGTCATCAAGACTAGGTTAGCTTCCTTTACAATACTGTAGAAGTATATATACTGAAATGTTCATCTTAGTACTCTTCTTAAAATTATCCTAGTTTTTTTACATTCTGATGGTGTCTGTGGGACACTTCTTTTCCTGACTCTATTTGCAAAGTTAATTCACATAAAAGGAAGAGCAGAATTAATATGGCTAACAAAAGACATTCCTTTATTAACCCAAAAACTGGTCTTCCTAGAAATTCAATTTTCATTGTTTTCTAAGAATTAGGAACAATCTTGTAAATATAAACCTATTATTTACAATGTATTTTCCTTGGTACATTTTATATTAGCCCACCAATATTTAAACTATGATATTTGATAACTTCTGAGTTCTCAAATCCAGAGGTATGGAATGCAAGCAGAACTCTCTGCATCTCTTTAAGCAGGCTATTCCAGCATTTTGTTCTACTTGTGTTACCAAATGCTACCACTTATTCATGTAAGGACTGAGAAAAATCCATAAGGATTGTTTCAGAATCTCCCATACTAATTACAAAGTTTACTAATGACTTACTTGAGATAGAAGTCATATCGTATATATCGACTTAAAAATACAAATTATTAAAAAATAAAAAGGGAATATGTTTCCATTTGGTGGGGGAGAGAAAAACAAGTCAAACTATTCAGATAAAGGTGACAGTCTGACAGGCCAGAAAATATCTTCTTAACACCAGTTCCTTAGGACTAGCGTCAATAGACAAATTAACATAAGGACAGAAGATTAATTAATGAGCCTTTCCTTACAGTTTTGGATGAATGTGAGAATGACAGCGTAACTTGGAAAGGGAGCAGAGAGTGTTTTATAGAAAAGATGGGGAATTTCTTTTTGTCCTCACAAAGCAGACACACAGGAGAGTGTGTTGGAGAGACAAAAATAAGTTCAGGGATTCAGTTTCCTAGGTCTGAACTGAAATCCTGTTTTAAGTGCAAGTAATTTAACAATAAATTTTTTACAGTTTCCTTTTATCCAAAAAGTAACTTGTCTTCCAGTAAATAAAATGTATTCTGTTCTAATCCTGCCAGGAACAGTGAGCAATTTATGACAGCAATAAAGCTTCCTCAATGAATTTTTGCTTAACAAAACATTAATATTTTGCTAAAAATTTGTAAGAAAATGTAACCACTATGTGGAAGACTTCAGATTGTGAAATTTGGGAAAATTTTAAAACCTCTAGTATTTATGTTCTCCATTTTTATACTTTTCCTCATTTGCTAAGGAAAAGATTGACTATAGAAACTCTGTTTGTGAATGGAACCTCCATTATACTCACAAAACTTCCATCCAGGCAAATGACAACATAAAATAGTAAGGTTTCCCTTGATGCTAGGCCATATGAAATCAGATGTTTAGATGTTTAAATGCTCTAGTTCTTCTGCAATTACCAAGTCTGGAAACAGAGAAGCCCACATCTAAACAAGAATTTAACTCCATTTACGTCCAGTGGAGGACTTTATGCTTCCACACATTAGTAAAGAATAGAGTGCTGGAACTTTTCCTTTCCCAGAACCACAGTCTTTAAAAATCCCCAAGTAATCCTAAATGTTGTAAAATCTGTTATAAAGAGCTATGTATTACCACTCTTTACAGCAGTGCCTGAGGGCTGTCCCTGCCCACCCTGTGTCCCCACTCACCCACCCACAGCCCAGAACCCCATCTCAGCTCCCTGGGACTGTCACAATGTCAGATGAAGCAATGCCAATAATAATGTAAAATAGTTATTTTGCTGTGCAGTTTATATTGAACTTCTAAACAAAACTTCCTACAAGCTCCATATGCACGCCGTGGCAGAAAGGCGCATGTTTTAATAAATGCATTTCCTGGGGACTGAGGAGGAAACTGTTGCTGGTCTCATTGTAGTCCTTGTTCTGGGAAGTTTCAAATTGAGTATGAACCTTCTCCAAAGATGGTATTTCTGCAGGTAATCTTCCAATTCTATTAAGCAAACATAATACTTAAAGCACACTGGGAAACCCGCACATGAGCTCTAATTGATCTGCTTTAGGGTATGAAGGAGAAATTATTTCACAAACCTAGCCAAACTCAGACTTCCATGTGTGCTTCTTTAGAGCCTTTGCTAATGATGAATTCTGGGTAATACAAAGTCTGGCCATGTTTTTTGAACTCAGAGTATAAGTATCTTAAACTCACTAATGAATGATGTAGCAATGAGTCCAGCAACAACAGTTCATTCTAAAACAATACATTAAATATGTAAATTTTACACCTACACTAAGTTTCTTCTGTCTTGAATTTCAATCAGCTTGCTGTCTGCCTTGACAATGTCATTAGACAGAGTGTCCAGTGATATTAATAAAGATAATGACATTGAAATATTCCATTTACCTTGGTTTTTCTATGGTTTACTGCCTTTACATCTTCATCTAATTGCTTTACTGGGCACAAACATAACAAATAATTTCTAAAGAAATGTTTCAAGCACTGGTATTGATTTTTTCGTGTTTACATTCTCCACTTCTGGAGGCTGCTGGAGGAACTCTTGTGAAACTGCACTGACTAAGCTGGCACAAAACTACTCAGTCTCACCTCTAATTTCAAGCCAAGTGAAACCCAAAGAGATTTCTGAGAACAGGCCCAGAATGTTGAAATAGGAGAAGATTACTACCTTGTGGCTAAAAAATTTAGCTGACCCAAGGTTGTTGTAAAGAAAGAAATTCAGTTAAATTCATAATTTGGAAATCCAAAGACACAGGCATGATTATAATTTTAAAAATCCAGTATTTAATATTTCAGAGAAATGGCCAACGACTAGTTTTCATTCAGGTAACAATATAATGTATATTTTCTACAATATTTTACTGACTTTATTGCTTGTACACACAAAAGAAAATCCAAAAGAAGCAATGCAATCAATATTTCTGTAAGTGCTATTAAGTGTTAACCAGATCCAGCCTGAAGCCTTTCTGGAGCAAAAATTTGAAGAGTACAGAGCCAGGGAACTGGTGGAGCAATGAAAAGCCTTGAAGAATCAGGCCACTAGGAAGGTGTGGGACATGCTGGCACATCTGCTGCTGATGGGAGGATTTGGTGCTTCTGCAATAGTTGCCATCCCTGCTGCCTTCTTGGAAACAAAAATTTCAGAAGAAGCCTTGTTGGTTTATCGTATTTTCAAGAGATAAAAATTCTGCCAAACTCTGGAGGAGGAAACGGGAGGCAGGAGAGGTTAGAAGGGAAGAATCATGAGGAACTTGACAACCAGCCTCCCTCCCCAGCTGTCCCTGGCTGATGTATCACCGCACTCGGCTTGTCTGAGTCTTGTCTAAGAGAATGACAGCTAAAGAACTGGTCTCTGCCATCCCATACGTGTTGGCAAGCACAAACACAGCTTTTGAAATATACATGCAGTGCCCAAACAGACAGTGCAATAGTTTATTTATGGTAATGGCCCCACCCTGGGCAAAAAAATGGGCTAGTGAGTAAGTATAAATAATAAATAAAACTGAAAGAGAGTAGGTTTAGATTAGATATTAGCAAAAAATCATTTATTGTGATGGTGGTAAAACACTGGAGCAGGTTGCCCAGGGAAACTGTGGATGTCCCAACCCTGGAAGTGTTCAAGGCCAGGCTGGATGGGGCTCTGAGCAACCTGGTCTAGTGGAAGGTGTCCCTTTTCATGGCAGAGGGGTAGGAAATAGTTGATCTTTAAGGTCCCTTCTAATCCCAGACAGTCTATGATTCTGTGATTCCGTGAGAAAACAATATGCAGTTCCCTCTTCAGACAGATGACCACAGATACATAAATTTGCTCACATCCATTGCTTTCTACATCCTTTTTTAATGTAAAATTTTTAGTCATGAATATATTCTAATACCACTAACAGTAATTTTTAATGGCAATTTTTTGATTTTTTTTTTAACCTAAATTCCAGTACTGATATGCAAACAGCCAAACTCTGTCCTTCCCCCAACGATATGACACCGAAACATGCCCAAGCTTCTTTTCAGCCCATGCATTAGAACTGAACCTCCCCAACTGCTCCGTCACTGGCACGTGATAGACCCATTGCCCTGGTTGCTATCCTTTCTCTTTTTTTTGCAAATTTTTTGAAGTTGTGGTGAGATTGCCTTCTCTAGAGGCACACACTAAAAGGGCTGGTTTCTCCTGTTCATCGTAACAGTTAGATTTCTAGGGCACAGGTAAGTTCTTAACACACCACTGCAAGTTTAACAGGACAGTTGTTTTGCAGCTGGCTGAAACATAGATATTGATCTAAGCCCCACTGACTCATGGCACAGACTAGACCTGATGCCTGTACTTTCAATTTATGATGAAATCATGGGCTAATAACCACTGCTGTAATGGAATGCACTATTCACCTTTAGCCATTAGGTGCTCTTAGGCCTTTAAAAGCTAGGATTTAAATTCACATAATAGATATCTGAAATATTTATTATGCACAGAACTCCTTTCACCTTTTTGTAAGGCAAAAATGCACTTTCAGTTGTGTTTTGGAAAACAAATACTCTCAAATAAACAAAATTGGAAAAAGAGAAACATAGATTCTAAGGTGTTTTATAAAATAAGTAAACATTTTCCTAAGGACATTATTAGGAAACATGTCAAGGTCTGAATCAATTTAAACTGGCTAATCAAGTATTATCTTGCAAGCAGATGAAGACCAAAGAAGTAGCAGCGAGTTAGGTACCAATGTAAAAATGTCTGTAAATAACAAAGCTAAACAAAACAGTAGTGAAATAAACAAGTTACTTTAAAATCTGGATTCATCCTGTCACACAGAATACGGAAATGACAATAAATCCTGGTAAAATGATGTTTTCTTTTGTTTTTCTCAGCAGTCCAATTTGCAGCCTTCTCCCTGAACTTTCAAGTATCAGCCCAAGTGAAATTCCACTTAACTTTGTACACTTGAGACCTTATACAGCCAACACTATCTCACAGAATCAGCCCGATTCTTTAGTTCTTTTATGTTATATGAGTCACCTTTTTTTAATCAAGATATCTATCTCAAATAGTCAGACATACAATTTTATTACTTGAAAGGAACTTAGAAAATTCTCCAAATCTTATTTATTTTAAAACAATAGAAAATTCGCAGCTTGAGACATCCTACTAAGTTATATTTCTTAAAATGTTGTACTATTAATATTAATATGAATCTAGCTTTAATTTTACTTTTTGAACAAAAATGAGATTATGGAAAAATAGCAGATTGCTTTCTTACATTTGCAAACACTTTATAAATATCAGAATTGTGAAGTGATTGATAGATATGTATTTAATTAATTGAAGATAAAAATTTATAGCTACAACATTCTAATTGAATTTAATAGTTACAACATAGAGTCCAAATTTACAGATATGTAAGTTTCAAATAAAACTGGTAATATAGCTTTTATTTAAGGAAATTAAGTAAAAGTGAATTAAAGAGAGTTTGAAATATTACACAGAATGTGTTATGTGAATAATACAAATAAGGTATATTTAGAAAAAAAATAAAGTATTTACTGGATATAGGTGTCTGGACCTGTCTTCAGCATAAAGAAAGAACTGAGAAAATTAAGAATAGTGTAAGTGTGTATACATATATATTTTGTCTCATCTGCTTCCTTCCTCTCCACAAAGACACAGCAAACATGAGCCTCACAGAATCAACTGAATAGATTATTTTTGATGTTCAAGGCCAGAATTTTGTAATGCTTAATCTGTTTCTGAAAGAGAGTCTGTGTTTATAGATTTGACTGATCAGATTATTTCTGAAGATCAAAGCCAGGCTTTTGGCATGCTTAATCCAGTCCTGAAAGAGAGTCTGAGTCTCTGTGGAGTAACATTGTCATACAGGACGATGTAGAGGTGATCACATTCTCCAAACCTCATTCAGACTAGATGTTACTTGAAAACCCATGGACTGCCTCACTGGATAAAGTTTATTTTTCACAACTGCTACTGTATGTAGTCCTTACTGTCCCATGAACCATGGATTTAGTGCTGTGGATCTATCTTGATGTTTATAGCTAAAACAATTAAATGTGATGCAAGATTACAATTTAAATATTGCCCCACAACTTATAAACTGGGCAGACTGAATTGTAAAGGGTTTTATATGTAACACTGAGTACTGTTATGCTGCCCCTGATAAATAAATGCCATAATAAGTTTTAAAAACTATCCACCATCGTTTTTTGTTTCATATGATAAAAAAACTTAGATGATGAGGCTGTTCTAAGGTAAATAATTTTATATTAATTTTAATATTTGCATATTAATTTATATTTTTCCATAGTTTATACTTCTATATTATTTCTATATTATACTTTCATATGTTTTACTTGGTTTAAACTTAAAATTCTGGAAAATTACCAACTTTTCTGTTTCCACATAATGAATTTATTCCTTATAATTCACTCACATAATTCATTACTAGGGCCATGTGGGTATTTTATCAATGTCAATGGATAGTGACCCTTTGCATTCTCTAAAAAGTATTTCCTAAACAGTTTCACCTACATTTATGGAAAAATATTGCAGTTATTGAGATTTTATATAGTCTTGATGGTGAATACACATTGTACTGTTCCTACTCACAAGGGTTTCATTGATGTCAAGCTAATTATTAGAGTAGATACAGTGTATAAAATGCATATAGAAAAAGGAAAAAATTATCCTTGCTCAATTATGTAAATATCCAGAAAACTTTCACCTTTGATAGTGTCTGGGTTTCATTCTGATTATTTTACATCAGGCTTTTAAAATAATGCCAATCAGTGAGATAACTACTTCTGACATACTTGAATGGAGAATCAATTTTTGTAATTTTGCCCTAAAAAACTGATTAAAAACTTTCTTCTGGATAATTTAGACTATTTAAAAAAAAAAATTACACATTTAAACACATATTTCAAATGCAAAGTTTATCATAGTTTAGTTTTTAGAGTTAGATAAATGATAGTGAAAAAATGTTTGGTGTTATACTTATTTCAAATATCAGCTGGGGCATGTGTTAGCATAACTTGTAATCTGGACAGCTGACATCAGCTGCAAAAATAGTGTAATCTTAAGTGAGAACAAGATGGCACCAGATTTAAAAAAAAATCCTGATTTGTTTTTATAAAGCAATTTTGGGCTGTTATAATTTTAGAAGCTCAGTTTTCTCTCCCTTCCACCTGGGTTGCAACATCTATATCTTGGATTACTTGTAGATCTTCATTTATTTAGAATGTTTTCCATTCTGTTTAATTCCTTGTCAAAGTTTGTCTCGGATGACTAGCACTCCTCCAAAGAGAATACCCTCTAAGTGGAGTCAATTTCGCACTTTCTCCATGGTTGTAATCCAGTATTCTGAATTATTTTTGAAGTCCAAAAGAATTTTAACAACTATTTAAACCTTCTATATCTGCATGGATGCTTGGGATAACCAAAAGACTGTCTAAGATTGAAATAAGATTGGTAATAGCTTCTATGAGGTAAAATAATAGGACATTGACATAGTTTAAAATCATGTGTTGCTTCAACTGTTTGTCATTTCCATCTAAGCAAGGGTGTAAAACAAAAGAAAAAAAACCAAACACATAAGAGTGATTAAAGAAATAACAGATGGGAGAGATGCACGGCTGGAGCTACTTAATGTGATATAGTTCAAGCAAATTTGAACAAATACTCATGAGTTACTCCATAAGCAGATCAATCAGAGTCTCCAGCGCACCAGCCTTTTTCCTCCCATCATCTCTCCCTCAGGTTTCCCTGCCTGTGCTCATGTTAGCTTTGACATGGTGCAGCTGTGCTGCCATGGATTAGGGATAAAGGAGCAGAGCTGCACGAGCAGGAGCTGGGAGAAGGCTGTCCCTGCCTCCCCTGGGAGCTGCATGATGCTCAGGTCACCCTGCCTGCGGTGCTGACAACTGCAGTGCTCAGCTACTCAGCCGCTGCACAGTATAAGTGCTGCTGCTCCCTGACAAGCCTAGTCATGAACACACTTCCATCATGTACATGAGCCTAGCAGTGATGAATTTGTGTTGTTTCTTCAGTTCTGGGCCCCTCAGTTCAGGAAAGAGATTGAGGGGCTGAAGCAGGTCCAGAGAAGAGCAACAAGGCTGGAGAAGGGACTGGAGCACAAGTGCTGTGGGGAGAGGCTGAGGG
>JAWWEV010000095.1:11454458-11474399 GCA_035583235.1 Hafferia zeledoni
GACGGAGGTGGAACTGGACATGTGGACAGTAGTGATTGGATAGATTATATTATAAAAGCTATAGAAATTAGAGCTTGTATTCCTGGATGAGCAGGGTTTGCTCATTAAAGTGCCCGACCATTATCTTATCTCATACAAAAACTTGGCTTGGAGTCTTTTTGCGGACTTTTACGGCAACAGATCTACTGCATTTCTCTGTAAGTTGCTTTGGGGGACATAACTAGTGTAAAAATACATCATATTTTTTTTCTTATCTCTCTCCCTGTCCCTGTGGCTTTCTCCTAATATCTGTATTCTGCTAGTATGGCATAAATTCTCAGGAGTTCAATCCTATTTAATTTCCTGGATTATTTAATTCCAAGACTAGGCCTATACTGGGCACTGCAATGCTACCCGCCACTTTTCTTAAAAATGTTGTTGGCTTCATCTGAACACACTATTTTTCATAGCATACTCCACTCACTTCTCTTTTTCCCTTCTGCTTTGTTACCTTCCTGTGGTGATAAAACCAAAACCACCAGTCGAGTCCTAGATGAAGATAACAAACCTAGCTGATCCGGTAGATCACGAGAGGTTTTCATACATCATTAGCAGAACAGTAATTCAGCAATTTTGCTGCTACTCAGGCATGTAGGAACTCTAGCAAAGATCAGGGTATTATTTCAAAGGACACGCCCCAATTTATTTTAATTAGGAGGACTAAAACCCAGCAAGTAAAATGCAAACATACAAAAAGAAGACTCTAATAAAATGTTCTTCCTGAAACAGATTGGTCTGCCAGCTGGTTTAGGCACATCCTTAGACATCTCATGAAGCTGTTAACTGGGATATATCTTGATAATCAGCAGAGGAAAAAACACTCTAGATTAAAGCTTGAAATGATAAGCTAATTTTAGAGTCTGGGCATCATCAGTGACTAGCGGCAGAATGCTTCACTGGAGAGCAGCTCCCTGACCTCCTGTGGGCTTGGGAAGGTCGCTGCTGGCTGTGGGGATGGGGCAGCACCTGGGAGGGGCACTGTGGTGGCCGAGGTGGAGGGTGAGGAAGGCAAAACTGCCATGGTCCTCCAGCTCAGCCACCACCCACTGCCTCTGCAAGATGTAGCAGAAGACACAGAAGTGAATGATTTCCTATTTGCAATTTGTCCATATGAATAAATAGACACATATTTTCTTGTCTAATTTACTAGTTTTCCTCTTACACAAGGTCATCTCCGTGTAGTTTCTGTGCTGCTAATTAACACTTGGAAATGTGCGCTTCTCTCCTTGAACAGATGGTTGAGAACTGAGGAGGATTCTCTGGCTTTCACTGCGAAATGAAGGTCGCTGCTGGTGTCTCCAGCTCCAATCTTGTTTCACTTGTCTCTAAAATGTAAATGACTCTTAAAAGGGAAGGACTTTTCGGGACTAACTTGTAATGGAGGAGAACACCAGCACTGGCACTCACTCACTTGATCCCTGGACTCCCTCGACGAGCAAAAGAATTCACACTACACATGGAAGCACACTTGGACTTTCTTACCCACTTGACAGATTCAGTGATAATTAACACGGTCAGTTCTGGGAACTCCTGGAGGTGGAAACTTTTCTGCAGGAAGCGAACAAGTATTTCCAAAGGATGACACCACCGCGGATGGCCAGACTTTGTGCTGTGGGTGTTGCCTGAAGTGGGAAAACCCCGTTTTGCAACCTTTCCCTTTTTGCAACACTTACATGGAACTGGACATCACCTCTCCCCTGTGGTGCCCCACGCTGCGGTTCTTTGGGCGCTGCGGCTGCGGGGGATACCCCGAGGGCGCGGCCGAGGGGCCGGAGCGGGGCGGCGCCTTCACCTGCCCGGCTCTGCCCTGCCCGGCTCTCCTCGGCCCATCTCCGGCTCTTCTTCCCCGGCTCTGCCCTGCCCGGCTCTGCCCAGCTCTTTCCCCGACTCCTTCCCCGGCTCTCCCCACGCCCTTTCCCGGCTCTTGCCCCGGCCCTGCCCTCCCCTGCCCGGCTCTCTTCCCCCGGCTCTCTTCCCGGCTGTCCCCTCGCCCTTCCCCGACTCTCCCTCCCCGGCCGTGCCCGGCGCTGTTCACCGCGGGGAGCGGAGTGTTGTGCGCGGGTCCCACTCGCAGCGGGCGCTGCCAACGGCCCGGGGCGCCATGAGCGGCCCCTCCGGCATCGACAACGCCGCCTTCGAGACCCACAGCCCCGCCGGCATCGACAACGCCGCCTTCGAGGCTCCCAGCTCCGGCCCGGATAGCCCCGGGAGCCCCCCTGGCATCGATAGCTCTGAGCCAGAGGCTGCCAGCGCCGGCCGGGCGAGCCCCGCAGGGTCGGGTCCCAGCGCACCGTCCGAGATCGAGATTGAGGAGGGGCCCTGCGGGTGGCGAGGCTGCACCCCGAGGGCTCTGCAGCTCTGCAACAACCCCGAGGGATACCTGGCTACCTACAGCCTGCTGGCTGTCTCCCAAGGTACCCTCCCTGGGCGACAGGGGAAGGGCGGGGAAGCTCCGGGGAAGGGCAGGCAGGGGGATGGCTTTGCCAGGGGGATACAGCACATACTCCCCTATGGAAGTTGCTCATGCAGTATTGATCTCTGTGCTTCAGCCTGTTACTCCTTTGCTTCTGTTTCCACCTGCTGAGTCCGTGGTCCCATCAGGTCTGTGCTTCCTGCTCCTGTCAGTCAATGCTGCATCCCCACTGCTCACAGGGAAAGGGCACTTCAGGTGCACTCATGATTTGAGACTGAGAGGCCAGGGAATAAAACACCAGGATAAACCAGCAGACAAAACTGTATCTGTCAATCAATGCTGCATCCCCACGGCTCGCAGGGAAAAGGCACTTCATGTGCACCTGTGGGCTGAGACTCAGAAGGCAGGCAGTAAGATGTCGGGATAAACCAGCAGAAGAAACTGTAGTAACCCAGTGTGTACTTTGTTACACACCTGCTATTTGAAACAGTGTCTTGGCCGCGTTGGTTAAGATTTTGGGTAATTTAGATGGCTTTGAAAACAAGCAAACAAATACCTGTTCCTATTCTGTGGATCCCAGTGCAGTCATCTTCCTAAAACTTGACCTTGGGGGAAACCTGAGGTTTAGATTGCTCTAGATTTCTGCTGTTTAGCTTTAGAGATTCTTGTCTGTATTTTTGGTTTTCTGAAGTGAGGTTTGTTAGGGTCTTAGTAAATCTGAGGCTTAGAAAGTAGCAATGATGGCTGTGGGGAGGAGAAACATTAGTTTGCCAGATATACGAACTTGAGATCTTTAAAGCCTGGGTATTTGTCAGATGGAGCTACTGAATTAATGTTGGTAAGCCTTCAACTTTATTGGGCTAGCTAGAAGTGAAAATGTGTTTCCTGACAAAATTATAAGGCTTTAAAACTCGTTGTTGTTCCTCCTAGAGAATGACAGTGTTGTAGAAGGGTGGAGATTTCGTGCTAGAAGAGCAGGCAGCCTACACCTAAGATACGCAGGATGGCTCATTCCTGCCTGGAACCACACTGAGATAACTGGCATGGTATGAGGAGAGCTGAATGGGAGGCTCTGCTTAAAACTTGGAAGGATTTGAAGGCTCATGTTGCTTGTAAAGTTGCTTGGAGGAACCAGTGTCTCTCAGTATGTGTTTCTGTGAACGTTTTCTGATTTCAGCCTGTTCAGAATCTGATCTTAGCATACAGGTTTTGTGTTAGAAAAGAAACATCTAGAGAGTTTTGGGCAGGGCCTCCCTTTCCTTACTTGAATTTGAAAGACCATACTGCAGCTGGTAGGATCAGGAGGTGATGACTGTTATAGTTGTCCTTTTGGTAGCTCAAATGTAAACTCTTCATAAAAATAAAAAGAGAGGGAAGGATGGAAGAACATCTTACATAGTGGATTTCAATGGCAGCTGAGTAGTAGAAGACTTTTAGAATATACATCTGTCTTTTTTTGAGTGCCCTAAGAATACTAAACCAAACATCTTGAATGTTTCCAGCACATCGGAATTTCTTCAGATCTGGTTTGCTCTTGTGATCTCATTGCTGAGCTGAATAACAAACTCAGTATCATTTAAAATTTTTCTCTGGGTAGGTTGCCAGTCATAAAACCCTTTTGTATTGTAAGAATCACTGTCCCTTTAGTAAGCTATAGGTGTTGGTTGTGCTGCTTATCCAGGTCTTGGCCTGCTATTTAACTGTATATGTATGCTGGGTAACCAGCCAGTCTAGTTCACATTTAGGGCCTTAATGTAAGGAAACTTCTGATGTTTGTTTTGGAAGCTGATGTAGGTGTGGCTGTTGCAGATCTTGTGGCATTCTTGGTGTGTTACCTGGATTTTCTGAGCAAGAGCCTTTCCTTTGTTAAGAGCACAGAAAGGAGATTGGGCCCTTAAGATTCAGGCTGCAATTCTTTCTGAGAGGCAGGAAAAACAAGAGTCATTATCAGCAAGAAATTCAGTGTGTGAAGCTTTGTGAAAACATTCTGCTCTTGCAGCTTCAGACTTTAGATAAAAGCATACAAAATACAACTGGAATTTTGAAGCTGTGTGAGCTAATACTGTACTCTAGTTTTGCTTTCTAATTTTTTTTTAATTTATAAATCACAGAAAGAATCACTGAGGCAGATAAAATATATCTGTTAAATTTGCTAATGCACCTCTAGAAAACATTATACCTTAAAACATTATACCTTAAAACATTGAAGATTAATGAAGTAATCTGTAACACACTTTTGATGAATGTAAGTTGTTGTATTAGCCTTTTTACATGAGTGAACATAGCGGGTGATTATCTGCAGTGTCCTGGTGTGTGTGTCTCGATTTCTGTGTTTGTATCAAACTGAAAACATGTATTTATCAGGTTATTTTCTAGCTGCTTTAGAAAAGAGATCATTGTTAGCACCTCATGTGCTGTATTTCAGCTTCTCAGAACATTCCAGGTGGAACTTAACTTATGATTTCGGTTTCAAGTATGTGTGAAACCTGTATTTCCTGAATAGAAAACGTTTTGTGTAGAATGTTTGTCGCATGACTAATATCTGATTTGGCAATGGCACTTGCAGTTACATAAATGTATATATTGCATCTTGTAGTACAGTAACTGGATGTGCTGCAGTTCATAACTGTAGCAGCAAACAAGGTAGAAGTTATCTCGCTATTTTGAGTACAAGAAGCACTGTTTATTCATCGTGTCAGTAGTTTTTATTAAACAAAATAACAAAACCACTGTTTGAGACTGGTTCATTCTAATCTGTCTAAAAAATTTGAGTAGCACTAATATTTTATAGGCAGATTGGGTTTGCTACTAGAAAGCCTTTTTAATTTTCCTGGTGTGCCTGCAAACCACTGTGTTAAAGCCACCATACTTTTTTTTTTTTTTTTTTTTTTAAGGATAAAGAAAAAACCTTTGTGTTTCATTAGAGCAAATCAAGTTGGTTTATAATTAATCTAGATTTTATGTGTCAGTACACACTGAACCTAATTCTCCAACAGATGTGGCAGAACAATGAGGTTTTGCTTGAGAAGAGTTGAAAGATAATTTCTGTACTACAATTTTAAGTGTTGAGATGTCCTTGCAGAACTTGTTTTTCAGATCAAGTATCAGCTGAGTTCCATCTTTCCTGAAGAGACTTTAGTGATTAATCACTAGATGATGGCATTGGAGGAGTTATGCTGCTATTCATCATATCTGCATTTTTACAGATGAAATGTAATTATCCAGTAAAATTAACTACAAGGTTTAATGGCTTTTAGGATGTAAATTAAAGGTGATGACTTAAACTACAGGTAAAAGATAGTGCCTTCTAGCTCTGTAATCCTCCTGCAGTGTAACTCACCTGCTTCATATGAAGGTCTTAAGGCCTTAGTAAATGTTTGAGGTGCTGGCAAATGGGAAACAGTTGTTTGTTCATTCCTTCATGCTAGTATTGTTCTTTAGTAAATGCTTCTTAAGAGGAACAAGTTGCCAAATGTATAATCAATGGCAGTGGAGGAACACTGGAATACTTCTTTTAATTGACTGATAGATGGAATTGTCTGCCTTAACAAAGAGGCCATAGTAGGGTATTGGAATTAAGACTGTGCCAAGAGCTGGCTCCTTACTGAAGGCTGAGATGTTTGGCTGTGGTAAGGATGAGAAAACAGCTGTCTGATTTGGAGAAACTTTTTTTCAAAATGTTGAAACACTAAATTGATGTTGAAGTTTGGCTTGAGTAGTTTTACTTCTGGATGGTGCAATGGTTGTTGAAAACTAACTTAAGCCTATTGCTGTCACCAGTCCTCTTCTGTTTTTAGAATGACAGTAGGGAATCATGTTTGAATTTTAGAAAGAGTAAGAATAACTGAGGGACCTGTGTCACGAGAGATGCTCATTAGTCATCTAAGAGGTTACATAACTCAAATTTATTTGCAACTGTGACTCCAAGACTTCCTAACTCTTTTTTCAGGTATATATTTTTTTAGGAATACAGTTTATTTAGACTATGGTGAAGCTATCTGACACTGTTATGAAGTACTGCTATTATCTCTCTTGCAACAGAATCCTATTTTGTGACTGTTCAAAGCAAACTCTAAGTTTAACTACCTGGTGTTTCACATAGGAACAGAATGTGAAGGAACAGGATGGGAGATTCAAATGAAAATCTGCTAAGAGTGGGTTTGTAAAAATGGACATGCGCTGGCATGGTTCTCACTTACTTGCTTCTACTTTTGGATTTTTTTGTTGTTTTTGTTTGTTTGTTTGTTTGGGTTTTTTTTTTTTTGTTTGGTTTGGGTTTGTTTGGGGTTTTTTTGTTTGTTTGTTTGGGTTTTTTTGGTTCATCTGTGCTTCAGTAGGGCAGCTTGTGCAATGCCTTTTTCCAGGTCATGTCATTCTTTGCTGCAGGGAACTTAAAGATTCAGAGGGCAAACTTTTTTCTCATTAAACAATCTCAGTTGCTCTGGAACAGTTGCAAAGCACTTTTAAATAGCTTTTTTAAATTATAGGGGAAACCTGTCTATTCAAAAACCTCCTTGTATCTCCCATTTATGGTGGTAGGGAGAAAATTGTGTATTTTGACAATAATTTGAAAGCTATGTTCTTAACTTCCTTTAGCCATAGCTTGTACTCTAATGCAAGTCAAAACCTTGACTAATTTCCTTTTAACTTGTAAAGTATCTTGAGATACTATAACACATTCTGTTTGAAATCTGTGCTTCAAAGAGAATCTGGGACTTTAATATGTGCACAGAGTTTGAGGCATGGTATGTTTTTGACTTAATACTTGAGTGTCCACAGGGGAATAAAATTGAATAGGTCCTGTGCAATTTCGATGGTTTAATCTGGCACTGTATTGATCTACTATAGCCTTGGATTTTAAACCTAATAAATAACTTATAATGGAGCTTTGTAAATATATTAATTTTAACCTTTTCATCAAACAATGGTAAGTTTACCCCTGCAACACTATTAACGTATCTTTGACTAATTATCTCCTTTTTTATTTTTGTAGGTATTGTGGTAAATGGCCTGATTAACATTAGTATTTCAACCATTGAGAAGCGTTATGAGTTGAACAGTTCCCTCACTGGCTTAATCTCTGCAAGCTATGACATTTCTTTTTGCATGTTGTCGCTGTTTGTATCTTTCTTTGGAGAAAGAGGGCACAAACCACGATGGCTGGTTTTCTCAGCATTTATGCTAGGACTGGGCTCACTTATATTTTGCTTACCACACTTTGCTAGTGGAAAATACCAATATGGAGATAAACTTGAAGGTAAGCTTATCTTTGTTTTGAAAATTACACACACACACAAAATTTTCTATAGTGACTTGATGCAACACTTAATTTGGTACAATGTAATTAATCTCTGTCAAAGTATTAAAATAAAGTACTATCTGTAACACTGAAAATAAATAGATTATGTGAAATCTCTAAGTTCAAGTACTGTCTCTCCGTACAGTATTTGTTTTTCAGAAGTGATCTGAGTGTCAGTATCAGTTCTTGCTCACTAGGAACATTTGAATAAAACACTTTTTCTTGCATTGATGTATGTAATTAAAATTCATTTTGACTAGAAAATTCTCTGGCATCTATTTATGAACTGTAATCAAGTTAGATCAGTGATGTAGAATAAGTGTCAAAGTAAAGTTTCAACTTTAGTCAAAAAAGTTAGACTTGCCATTTTGTTGAAAAGTGACTACTTTTTGCAGTTCTTTGGGGCTCTGAATGCCTTGAAGGCATCTTGATTAATGCATTAACAAGTTTTCTCTAAGTTCTTTTATAATATGTTGATTACAACTTGTTGCTTTATTTGAAATAAAGAGACAACAACGAGTACTGAACGGTACTGATCAAAGTATATAAATCATGGAGTAGCTACCTCTCAGTTCTTACATAACTTTTCTCATTGAAAAGGACTTCAGTACAGTGTGACTAGTGCCAACTATTTGTATTGCAATTTAGTGGCACACCTGTAACTAATACAGAAATGCTCAGATATATTTAAAACAGGATGACTTAATTGTTATTGCAGTGTTCAATCAGACTTCTGCCTTCAATGACAAAGCATATTGGGGTGCTCACTAAAAAATCAGTAGCTGTGAAGCAACCTGATGAAAGGTTGTTGATTCTCAAATTAATTTCTTTAGTATTAATCATGTCATACACTTTCATGTACCATCCGGACATCAGTTAAACAAGTTTGGTAAGATATTGAGGATCCGAAATGAAAATCCTAATGAGGATCTGTATTGGAAATTAATTAAACTTTTAACTGAAGAAGGACAAAAGAAAACACTCTTCAGTGTTTGGGGGTTGTAAGCAGGTGATTATTTGTTACCTTTAGTGAAGGGGCAACAGATTACTTGCTCCTGGTTGTTACAGTCTGATTTCTCTACAATTTTGGTTTCAGTATTGCACTTCCTCCTTCACTATAATGTGGAAGGAAAGCTGAATTTGAAATGTAGGTTTCAATCTTATTATAGGTTTGGGGGTTTTTTGATACTGGCAGTGTGGGAGAGAAGACCAACTTTTCAACAAATTTTAGTCAAAATCATAAGGATGTGTCAGTGTTTGATCAAACGTCTGCCACCAAAGATGGCTGTAGATGTTGATGGCTTATACATGTTCTGCATGGAGTTTTGAAAACTAAAAGTGGTGGTGAATTTTTTAAATGCAATATGTTTTCTTCATCACGACACTGTCAGCTGACAACATTCATGCTGCTTTTATTGTTGTGATGCAGGTGCCTGTGCTGTGACTGTGGTGAGCAGACTTAAAAACTTAAGCTGACTTAATCAAAACACTATCAAAGATAGGTTACTAGGAGTGCAGGGACTGTCTGATAGATGACAGAATCAACATAAATCTTCAGGTGCCGTGATAGGTCATGCTTTAGCTGTCAAGTGCAGGATTATAGGATTTCTGGTTTGGCTAGTTCTGATGTTGATGAAGCATTGTAACTGTACAGTGCAGTTGTGGAATTTAATAGCACCACACCCCCAAAAGCTTCTATTTTGATTGTTTGTTCAGATCGATAGTTTGTAGAAACTCTTAATATTTTTGATTGAACTTTTATTTGATGCTTTGTTTTAAAATCTACCACTTAATTTATTTCTGAACAACTCTTTTTACTGGTTGGTTACTTGATTAGTACTTGATTACCTGTTAAAGGTCAGGAGTTTTAGCTGGAGGGAAACTTCAAAGTACAGTTCAATGCAGCATTAAATGTGGCTGCCAGGTTAATGAATAGGTCAAGTCTGGAATACAAAATACATATAACCTCCAGTATAAGGCTTGCAGACTTCATGGAACATACTGTTTTACTTTGAAATATTAATTTACATTTATTCTGAGTATATACATATCCTACTCTACCAAGCTATTTATTTAACCTAATACCACTTTCTAGAAATGATTTAATTAATTTCTTATTCAATGAGTTGGTAATCAGTGGTGCCCCTATTATTAAAATTTTTTAGGCGCAGCAGACATTTCTTCTGTAATCTCAAGAAAGGCTTCAGACTCCAACTGGTATTCTAGGTGTGAGCAGCTATTTGCTCATTAACTTTTCCAGGTTGCAGAGTCGCCAGTGCCTCAGCTAGCTCTGATGTGTTCAGTCAGGGGCTCCACCTGGTGGTGTGTCCGGAACGGAATCAGCCCAGTTTAAGTAGTTGGAGATGGTACAGGGCACTGAAAACGGCAGATGCTTCTGTCTCGGATTTTTATTTTACAAATCTAAACCTATTTCTGTATATCTGCCACAACAAACGTGAATCGTAATTTTTTCTTGACACAAGGAAGATAAATTTATTGTGAAGACAGTCAGACATTGGGGCACATTACCCAGGATTCTTCCTGAGTGAAGAGAAACTTTGAATCATCCTCTTGAAGTGACGTTTTCTTATCCCTTATGTTGGCCTGTTTCTGTGCAACAACACTGTGTCACCTGTTGTGAGCTACAGGGAGTAATGAGAAAGCACATGCATATATTTATAATACCAGTGTAGACAGTTTTCTTTAAATATCTGCTGTGTGGCAAGGGCTTCCTATTACTTTGTTTTGTGAGCCCAAAGTGTGGATTGAATTTGCCCTTTTACTAAGTAAAAAGGGTTTTCAAATGTAAAAGGACCTGAGGAAAGAAAAAAGATGTAGTAATTTTGTAGCAAAGTAGCATGAATCAATCTGCTTGTAGGATCTGAAGGATGTTTTCCTATGTCTGTTCAGTGTGGCTCATTTTCACCAAACTGATGGGTTTATCCTCTTTCTTAGGGTTTTATTCTCTTCCGTGGAAAAAAAAAATGCTTCTCTTTCATCTTGTCACTTGGCACTCTTACTAAAAGTGCAATGATAGCAAGGGGAAGGAGAAGAGAACACGTACTCCCTGTCTTGAGTTCCTCTTTTCTGTTTCCTCCTTGTGGTACCAAACATGACAGGAGCAGACACAACCTTACACTGCCGTACCAGCGCTTTGCTCTTTGTGTGCACAATTACAGAGGCTTTACATTAACTTCTTGTGCTGGAGAGATGGAAGTGTGTGTGCCCTCTGAGAGACAGTGGTGTAGGTTTTCAAGGGGGGGTTTCTTTTTTCCTACGGAAACACTTTTCAAAAGAGTGAAAGGAGGACAATCTTTGCTAGTGACTAACTGGACTATCTAGCAGGTTGTTCAGGCTGTTCTGTTACTTGAGTGGAAGTTGTTAGTGCTCCTTAGAATCATTATAAGGTACAAGTACAAAATGAAGTGCATGTTATCCAGGAGTATTTGCAACCTGTGGAATGACCATTTGGCAGGTGTGGCTTTTTTCACAAGTCTGACCAATAATGCTTGAAGTAAGGCTATTTTATTCATTTTACCCTCCTGTTGTGGAAAAAAAAAAACAACAAAACTAAACAAGCAGTGATAGTATTTCTTCTGGGGGATATGATACCATAGAAACCTTGGCACTGCCGTATAGGATACATTAATAGGTGTGAAAATTAAGATGGCAGCCTGACATAACAGCACTTCATTTGTAGTTGAGCTTTTCATACACGTTTTTCTTCAGCTGAACTGTGATGGGCTGGGCAGCAGAATTGTAAAGTCTCGTCTCTGTTTTTCAGATACTTGTCAAACTCCAGGAACCAGCTCTGCTAATATAACTTGCAATGCCAGCACAAAATCTGCACATCAAAACTTTCTGTATATCTTTATACTGGGACAGCTGCTGCTGGGAGTTGGAGGAACTCCACTGTTCACTGTGGGAACAGCTTTTATTGATGATAGTGTCTCAAAACACAAGTCTTCCATTTATATAGGTAACTTTTAAACTATTTATAACACATTGTCTGGATTGATCATAGAATTCAATGCCTTCCAAATGTGTTTATGAATTCACCTAATAAAAACAATCTTGTAATTGTTATGTACATAAGATGTTTCTACATCAGTTATTGTGTAATTTAGGAATTAGTCTGCTCTAAGTATCAAGTCTTTTCAATTTTATTTTGTAGAGCTTAGTAAAGCTGCTTTGCACCTCTCCTGTTATTTTTTTCATATTTGTGACTGAGAATGGTTAAGTGGTTAATGCAGCCTGTCTGTTTAAAATAGAATAACTAAAGCAAAACCTTGCTTTTTAGTGTCACAGATGTTGAAAAATACTCCATAACAATTAGGTCAGTAGGTAGATCATATTGTGTTCTTTAACAATTTTATTTATCTTCTATTAGTACCTGTCCACTCAGAGCAGAGACACTGCTCTGCACTGTGTGATCAGTGCAGTTCCCTGGCCACATATAGATTTTGCACTTTAGGAGGATGTATTGGAAGTATCTTTCCTTCATTGAAAGCCATGGATTGATTTACTTGGGCTGTTTAAAAGCTAAGGAATACTAATTCTTAGCAGTAGTTTTTAATCTTTTTCAGTCAGCATTCATTGGGTTATGTGTGCATTTGCTGCCAAGTTCATTGCAGTCTAAGTGTGTTTGCTATGGGTATGAAGATATTTATTTTCCCCTATTTTGTTTATAAGCTGATAGAAGCATCTTAGCTGTCCTGGTAACTTGCAGGAGGAATTCAAAGGACCTCAGAGTCCTGAGCTGTTTTGCAGATTAGATTTTATGGGGCAAAATTGAAATAATCCCCTATTTACATACAATTCTTATACATTTATTCCAAGCAGGCCACTTCATAACAAATACTATAGTTGCATATGATAAATCTAAAATAACAAAGACAGGTTTTATTTGTGCTGATGATACTATACTTTTTCTTCCTTTTCCTCCCTCACTCCTTGCCCCTGAAGCCAGTGAAATAAATAGAGCAGAATTAGGGCTGTCTCCATGGTTGGGGGATCAAGAAGTGACCTGAAAACTCAGGAGAATGATGCCAGTGTTCATACTTAAAAAGACCAATGCAATAAACTCATGCCTGTACAATTTTCAGGCTTCTGTTGAGTTCAGAAGAGCAGTGTGTTCTGCCTAATATAACAAAACTGGAATGCAATGAGTGGGCAGGTAGCTACATTAGTCTTAATCTTTTTTTCTTGCTTTTATGCAATGTATTAAGGACTTAAAATACATTGCATTGCCTTGCCTTATGCCAGAGGGCTTATGCAAGGCAGCAAAAAGCAAACAAATAAAAAACCCTTTAAAACTTTCTGTTAATATCTGCTAGCATCTTTGACTATAAGCTTGCAACTGAAAAGTCCATAGTTCCTTTCTCTTGTAAATTGGGTGCATTTTCATGAGGACTGTTCTGCTCTTGCTGGACGGGGACATCAACAACTGAAGCCACTGAAAAGTTAAGTAGTTCCAAATGGTATTTAAACAGAGTGATGTGTAGGAGGAAATAGGCATCTAAGCTTGGTTTGAAATTCTGTAGGATTAATGTGGACTTAACTCAAAGTTCCTATGGGCATGGCACTATTTCCAAAGCACAGGGAAAACTGGGATATATTTACTCAGTGTTTATTTTGACTGGAGTGTCACCTTTTGCATTGCTTTTCCCTGTTGCACCCTTCTCCCCCTCCTGCCTCCCCCATCATTTCCTCTTGCTCTAACTAGAGTGAAATTAATGCTAAGTACTCGGGATCCAGACACTTTGGAAACAAATGAGAAATCCAGATTCTTCAACCTGGGGAAGCAGCATAGAATATCAGCAGTAAGAATGCATGTTTACTAATTATTTGTCAGATCTTGTTGCTATTAGTTGCAAGCCTTAATCTGCAGAGCGCTCCTGCTAGCAGTGAGTGCAAAACTGCCACATAAATCTGTGTGATAGGCCAGGGAGAATATTGTGATATTGTAAAAGTCCTGTACTCTTTAGCAGGATATGGTTATACCTACAACTTTGCAGGTTGTGGTTGGTTTAGTGGCTTATTTTTGGTTTGGTTTTTTTTTTTTTTTTTGTTTTGTTTTGTTTTTGGGGTTTTTTTGTTGATGTGTCTGGGTTTTTGTTGGTGTGTGGTGGTGTTGGTGTTTGTGGGTGGGCTTTTTTTCTGTTTGTTTTTTTAGTACTGTCAGGAGCTGTCAAGGGCCTTATATTTAATGCAGATATTTCTCCAGTCAGACATTTTAATGGAACCCTGTCTTCCGGTCTTGAAAGATCTAAAAAACAAGTGAAGATTCAAAAATATAAAAGCGTAGGTTCCTAAAGATTCTGGTCATGTACTGCTAACAGCTGATGCTCATACCTTCACTTAAACTTTTTCCCCAGCTAGCTTTTGAATGTAGGCACAAAAGGTAGGTGCAAATGGCAATCTAATCATGCTTAAAGATGAGATTTTTTTTTTTTCCTGAACCTCAAAACTGCAGTTTCTAATGAGAGCTGTGAATTTCCTTGTTGAGGCACAAGTATAAATTTTGTGTTCTACTTGCTGCAGCTGAAGTAATCACAGTGACAAGAACAGGCTGAATTACAGAAACCTTTTGGTCTGAAGTTGATTTAAGGATTTTATTAAAAGAAAGCTTTAAAAAAAAGGCTTGAATAAGTTATGATGAACTTGATGTATTTTCTCTTCTAGGAATTGGCTATGCCATGTCTCTGCTGGGTCCTGCTATTGGCTATGTTCTAGGAGGGCAGCTGCTTAATATTTATATTGATATCCAGATCCCAGAAAGGCAAGATACAACTTAGTTTATTGCTTTCCATTCTGTTTTCCTAATTTTTGTTAAAATCTTCATCTTTGCTCTGTGTGAGGAGTGTTTGTTCAAAAAATGCATTTTCAAGACCTTCATTAACTTGTCAGCAAGTTGCACTCATAAAGGCTTCAAACAAGTGAGTGACTTCCCATAGTGAGTAGTGTGACTCCATTATGTGTGAAAGTTTCTTCATAGTGCAAATATTTAGTTCTAGGTTTTCAGATATTAGCTATCTTAAAGCTGAGTAACAAAAAATGCTTTGTCTTGTTTAGTTGCTCGTTTAGAGTTCAACTGCACTTATTGATTTCTTGTGCAAAAAGTTTCCCTGAGTTGGAATATGAGGGATAGGATACTGCTGCTTAACTCCTGGGGAGGAGCTTGCGACAAAATCTACCAGTTGAGTAATAGTTCACTATTAAAAAATTATAAATTCTACTACTGTCCAAGCCAACAACTTCATTTATGTTTTTATTTCCTGTGTTTTAGGGCCTTCAGATCAATGCAATGGCATTTTGAACTTCAGTATTGGCTTTGACATAACAAATTGATTATGAAGATTCTTTCTAAATCCAACTTTTTCAGTATCCTAATAATGCCTGAGGATCTTGAAATCAGGGCCAAAGAGTAGCCTCTAAATCAGAATGACATTTACTTATGAGTTGAAAGCTATATTTGGTAGAATGCAATATTGGAATAATAGGGTCTGTGAATGTGCTTTAAACAAGCAAACAATAAATTTAATACATGTAGAAAACAAGAAAATGACAATATTAAAAGGCTTGCTGTGAAATCTATTTAAAAACAAGTATTCTAGCTCACTGAAATCTGAAATTGGTGATTGAAATTTAGAATGAATAACCTGCTTTTTCTGAATTACTTTTCCAGTACGATTGTGGATCACGATGACCCACGTTGGCTTGGAGCTTGGTGGATAGGATTTCTTGCATGCTTTTTTGCAACTTGGCTTCTTATAATACCTTTTTCGATGTTTCCAAAGCACCTGCCAGGTAAAAGTTTAGCAATACCAAGCTACTGTGGAAGAGGGATTTTTTTTATTTTTGTGGGTTTATAGACTTCTGGACTGGGTGTTTCCACTTTGATTCCATTTCTTGATTATTTGGCTAAAATCTGATGTTAAATACTTTCTCCCTCCACAATATGTAGCCTTTAAAACAAGGCAAATAAACTAGAGGGAAATCTTGTGTGTGGTGTCCTTGCCCATGGCTGGGAGGGGTGGGACTTGATGAGCTTCAGGGTGCCCTCCAACACAAACCATTCCATGATTCTATGTAATGTTGTACAGTAAAAATGAAAACAGTTCCCTACCTGAATGTGGAAACAGATGGTCAAATTTTGGAAGATGCTTGCATCTAAGCACCCAAACCTAAAGCTGCTGTTACACACCAAGAACAATGTGGAAGTTTCATTGACATAATTTATGTGTTGTTGTCCTTGAATATTTTGCTTTATTGGTTTGGATAGAATAATAAAGCATGAATCAAAGTATCCCAGAGCAGTCTTCTAGAGAGATGAATATACTATAGTCTCTGTTCAGGTTAGATATTATCTAGGAGTCCCTTGGAGGAGCATCCAAAGGAACTTTGTGTACTAATATTGAAAGTGAAATCATGGAGAAAAAGAAACAGTGAAGTAGGGAACTGGCGAGAGTGTGGGGATGATTTAAAAAAAATGAAATTGAATGGGCTTCAGCATACTCTGAAGATTATAGAATATGTCTGATAATATCTTATTGCAACCAAGACATTCCAAGGGAAGCATGATGCCTTCAAGGAAAATCTCCTTTCAATATATTATTCATCTTTTTACAAATCTGTACCAATAAAACACTCAATAAGACCTACAATATCTGAACTAGTTTTTTCCAAGTAGAGGAAACACTAATATTTGTTCTTTTTACCTGTGAGCACAGGTATTCAATGTTTTCATTGTCAATACATATGACCGTTTGTAGGAACAGCAAAAGTACAGGCTGAAAAAGTCTCTGAAACTCATGATGATGGAAGTGAGGCCCTGGTTCAGACAAAGAACATTGGAAAAAGTTTTAAAGACTTTCCTGTTGCTCTCCTGGTAAGAAAAATCTGAAGTTTGCTAAAACTGATACTTTCTGAAAAATTAATTTCTTTTTCAGGTAATCTATAGATCTTTAGAAAGGTAATTGCTTCTTTATCATGTTGTGATAGGCAAGTCTTCAATGCTACTGATAACTTAATGCACATTAATTTTGTTCATATGTGAGACTGTTAAAGCAGAAAAGGATGTTACTGAAGTTTCACATAGAGTTTCTACTTTAGAATATAGAAGCTTCTACTTTAGTTGGTATCAAAATCAAATAATTTCCAGAAACTATGATAATTTCTCCCCATAGATTCTGTTGAGGAATCCAGTCCTTATGAGTCTAATAATAGCCAGTTCTTCAGAAGCTTTAATTGCCACTGGATTTGCCACATTTCTACCAAAGTTTATTGAAAATCAGTTTGGGAAGACGTCAAGTTTTTCAGCAACTCTTGGAGGTAATGTGGCTTTTTATTTTCAAATCTTAAATATATTGTGTTGAACACCTCATTAACATTATAGGTGGAAGATCATATGGGTAATCTTGTTTGTCTGAGGTATTTGTGAATGTAATTATGTGGAATTATCACATTGGAAACAGTATTTTTGTTGTTCTTGTCTGCCCTATGAAAATCTTGTATTTAATTTATCAAGGGTGCAAATCTACTTGTCTGTAGGGTTTTTTGAAGACTATCAAGTCTCATATTGAAAGTAGAGTGAGAATTTTTTGTGCTATGTAGTTTATTTTTTTAATTCCTAGTGAAAAACATTTAGTTGTCCTTATTTAATGTCTGCTGAAGGAGCATTAGGATCTTAGTCCCTACTAAAGCAATGATGGTAAAGAGCAGCTGTAAAAAAGGGGTTGACTTTACCCTTCCCTTCTTCAGTTCCACAATAACATTACAGTGGGATAGTTTACAATAAAAGGACTAATCAGGATATGTTATCAAGTTGTTATGTAACTGCTTCTACAGTTGGCTTACTGTCACTTACTGCTTCTGCATGTAAGATAATTGGAACAGGTCGAAAAAGAGAAGGCTATAAAAAGCTGAGTATTAGAGAAACAGAAAAATTGTGTGGCACAGCTGCACTCAGTGTGGTCACATGATTAAAACAATTACTTCTGAATAACAGCAACCAGATGAAGGCAGAATGTCCATAATGGCCCACAGGTGCTTGCAATATTGCAGACTCAACACTGCTAGAACATGTATTGCTAAACTGTAGAGTCCTGCTATGTAAGCATTTGGTGGTTGAGCCGTTCTTTATCAAAAGAATATGTTTGGGAGGGTCTTTCTGGCTGACTTGCTCCTCTGGTTAATACTAGATAGTGCTGTCGCTGTTTAGACGTTATTGTTTCAAAACAAAGCATCTGCAAGTTTTCTGTGGAAACACATTGGAATACATGCTCAATTCTTAAACAATAACCACAGGAGCAAAGCACAAAACTGAGTGTTGCTTTTATTGTCTGAAGAACTTTTCTGAATGTCTTTGAGTTGAAAATATTGGTAGTGCTTATGAAATGTACAGCTTTAAGGAAATGCCTACACTAGTGCTGAAAGCTGTCTGTCCCTGAACTGAGCTAGCTAGTCTGTGCTACCAGTGACCATGAAACTACTTAACTACCTTTGACTATGGTTGGTTGTGGCTGGTGCAGTTCTGCCACTGTGCTTTAACTGTCTTTAAAGTGCAAGTTATATTGAGTTCTGTGTTGTTTTGTAGGTTAGCCATGTAAAGTGATTAGTTATTTATCTGCAGTACTAACAGAGCAAAATGGATAAATCATTGTGGCCTATATGGCCTATGACAGCAAAATTGACCCACTGACCTAGTTTCCTTTAAATCTTTCAGTATTTGCAACTTGTTGCAACTTGTGCTGTCTCTGGTCTAATAGAGATTATGTTTTGTTATTACCAAGTATAACAAAGAACATGGACATGGGGAAAAAAGCAATGAAATAGCATGTTCTATTTTAATGAAGTGGCCCACTGGTGTTCAGAGACTCCTGCCCAGTGTGTAGTACTCCTAAGTCATCTAGTTTGACTGTGTTGAAGTTGGGTTTTGGACCACTATAAATTACACTGTCGAGGTAAGCTTCTGCAAAGGCTAAAGGTCATGTAAGGGTAGAATCAATGACTCATGCAATCAGGTTTTGGTAGTGTGGTTTGAAAATGACATCACATGGATTGCATTTTATGGAAAACTGTTTAGATTTTTTTTTTGTTAGGATTAAATTGCACTCTTAATTGCTTCTCAAGTTTGTCTTGAACTTTTATTTAATTGCTGGTGTCTTATTTTCCTCTAGGACTTGTATTAGTTCCAGCAGCAGCACTAGGCCAAGTCATAAGTGGCTTCTTGGTTTCCAAGTACAAAATGGATTTGAAAAGCATAATCAAGTTCATGATAATCACTTGTTCCTTGGCCCTGCTATTAAACACAGTGTTTTTATTTGCTGAATGTGGGAATGAACCTTTTGCAGGTGTCTCTGAAACATATAAAGGGTAAATATATTTTAATGAACTTTTGGGGTTGATGTTAATGTTTAAAATAAAAAGGTTACAATGTAAAATACAAATTCTTTTAAAATGTCATATTTTGCCTTGATGTATGAATCTGAAATGTTTTACGGAACTCTATAAAGACTTGTTTTGGAATCTTCATGTAATAGTTTATAAGAGAATGTATAGATGCCTTGCCCACAAAATGTTCTGAGCAGTCAAACCCTGCTTGACAAAAATCTCAGCCTCTGTAACCATTTTAGGTGTAGTAGCAATGGTATTGACTACAGCTAATTTTGTATTGCTGTAGAAATAGAATATTTTTTATCTTGTTTTACTTAACCAACTCTGGACAATCTGGGCAGTTTGTTCCTGGAAGGAGTTGTCAATTCTGTGAAAGCACATGGAGATGCACTTCAACTAGTCTAGTTTGTCACTAGGAAAGCAAAGGCATTTTTGTAGCAGGTTCTAGGACATCTACCCTCCTTTTACAAAGGAGGCTTTCTATTTTTTTTTCCTGGTATAATGGCTGATAGAGGTAGGAATTGATTCCGAACAGGGAATAGCTCAGTGACAAAGTTTAAGAACAAAATTGGTGGAGTAACATGGTTAACTGAAACAAGTTCAAAATATTTTTGGCTAACGTGTACAAAATAATTCTCTAAACATGATGTATTTTTCTTTCCCTTACACAATATAATTCTCCCTTCACTTGTTGCCGTAAAAGTCCGCAAAAAGACTCCAAGCCAAGTTTTTGTATGAGATAAGATAATGGGCAGGCACTTTAATGAGCAAACCCTGCTCATCCAGGAATACA
>JAWWEV010000095.1:11474499-11494199 GCA_035583235.1 Hafferia zeledoni
CTAAAATCTACAGTGTTACATTTACTGTGTTCCTAAAATCTACAAAATATGAAAATTAAAAAAATCAAAAATCCCTTCGGCATCAACTAATTTTTAGATATTTATAATAATTGTAAGATATTGTAGGAACAAAGCTTACTCTGGAAACCAGTAGGGCACTGTGGGAAAAGAAGTCAGGAAAGTGAAAGCAAAATAAAGCAAAATTAAAAAGAATGTTTGCAAGGATAAACTTTCTTTAGAGATTGAATTTTTAGATCCATACTTAAAAAATCATTGAATGAATATGATCAAATCACCACCATAAACACCATGTTGTAGAAAATGCCCAATCATGCCTTATTAAAGAAATAAAGGTAAGATCATAATTTTTGAATTTTCATAGTTCTAAACAGTACACACTTTTGTAGCACAGGCAGTGTTTAAAGCAGGAGGGAGGCAGGTAGCTCTTCCAAAACTGCTCTCAAGAGCTTGGTTGCTCTGTCATGAATTAACAGAGCCAGAGGCAACTCCAGCTGTTTGAGGGTCTGCCAAAGAGCCAGATGGTGCTGTGAAAAGTAACTCCAGTATGCTGATACCCAGGGACTGCTAGCTGCCATTTGAAAAAAATCATAATCATCAGCAACTGGCTGAATAACTTACCCATACCTTTCTATTGTTTTCCCCAAATCTCCCATTTTAGACAGGGGTAAGGTACCAGTATCTTGTACAAAAGCATAATCTGCAAGTTCTCCTCCAATACATAAAAAGGCATTCACACCTCTTTGGGCAAGAAGAGTGTTGCACTTTACTGACACAATAGCATGGAGTGCACCATGAAAATGCAGAATATGCCGGGGGGGAAACTGCAGGGAACTAATGTGACTCTGCTTCAGTGTCAGGAAGAATTCTAGCAGAGAGATGACTTGAACAATTCAGAACTGTGAAAAATAGAATTCAGACTTTGGTTTTAGAAAGCTTCTAATACTGAGCAAAAGAATCTGTATTCATCCATTAAATACTGGAGAGGTGATCTAGAGAATAGCATATGAAGTTACCTATATTTTTATACCAGGTTCTATGATAAAGAGCAGCTGACTAAAGGTACAGCTGAATTAATGTTCATCTGAAGTTAAATACAGTTAACTTGTATTTAACAGTTTTGTGTCCCTTTGCCAATTCAGTAGCTTAACTGTTGCTGAAGACTGCTTAGCTATAGCAATTTGGAGTTAACTAGTCCTGAAATAACTCTCTTCCATAGTATCCATTGTAAAAAATGGTTTAGTTTTATCTAATTCAATGTTACGTGTTAAACTTTACTTTATGGGACGTCAGAAAAGTTAGTGGCATTAATACAATGCCAGTTCTAAAACTGCTTCCCAGGACGGACTGAGCAACTAAAATATGCAATAGTAGCTTGAAAAAAATAACACATTTATAAGGTGGTGGAATTATAGTCAAGTGTCTGGCTCCCACTTATGCTAACAAATGCTTCTGAAACAATAAATTATGAAACTGCTCTGAGAGTTGACTTGGAAATTGATGCAGATTGATTTTTGTGGAGAATTTCCAGAAATCCTTCATGGATTCATTCTCTTTCTATTAAAAATAACCTGGAGGAGTGGGAAAGCTTTTTTCAGTTTAGTCCCGGAGCCATATGAGTACAGGATCACTTTAGAGTACATGTGTTAATGAAAGCAGTATATTGTTTGTACTAACACTGTTTATTACTAAATTAGGCTAGCAGCAGAGCTAACCTGGTTTATGTTGTCTAACAAGCACTTCAAAGAACTGTTTCTCCCCAGTTTTATTGCCCAATATTTCCTTGAAAACTTGAAGGAACATAAATGTAATAAGTATTTCCATAGTTCTGTTCATTTCTGTATGTGTCTGGGACTCCTTGTTTTCTTGTGAAAGAGTATTCACCCTATAGAGTTTTTAAAGAGCATTTAATGGCCTCATCTCCGAGGCTTCTTTAGAAAAGCAGTGTTATCTCTTTTCAGTATTTTTCTTTGCCTATCCATAACAAAATGTTCAATCTCTCTTTGAAGGTCAGGGAAAGGAGACATCTGCACATGTAAAAAAGAAAAATATTGCCATTTAATTGATTAAATATTTCTGGACTTTGCATGCCTCACAGGGTAACAAGGCACTGTATGAACAAATGTGTGATTAGTGAATTTGCTTATGATGCACTGTAGTTCATTCTTCATACACAGAAAAATCAAAATTGGTTTGCTTAGTCTTAAAGCAGTAATGTAATTTAGTAGGATTACACCATAGTACAACCAAATGGATTTTATATGTCATTGAGATATCCCTAATATTCCATCTGCAGTTAAAATTCATATAAGTTTCCAGCTTAATTCCTGATGAAATTATTTGTCCTATTAGTATTTTTTACCATCTGAAATTCTTATGGAAAAACCTGCCTTTTGGATAACTAATGTGGAACTTTAATTTTACAGCACAATATTTAAATTACTGGCAGTGTCAGTATCCTGGTTTTAGCTGACTGAACTCTTAACCTGTGAAACTTCTTTACTTATTAATGAACTACTATTAGAAAATCAGAGAGTGTTTTTATTCTCTCCAATTACTTCTCAAGACAGTCCTCACACATTCTAGACTGACTTTTCATACTAATAATATAGTGGGACTGCTTCAAATACAACCATACTGTGGGCCTGTACTGAAAGTAAATGCCTAAACTGAGAGTAGATATAGTAAGCAAGAGTTTAATTTAGCACTGTTATTCATTAGTTATTCCCCAAACATCCAGAGAATCTTTGAAGTCTTCAGAGTGTGATAAGACTTTGTATGGCATTGAACTCTGCACTTAATATGTGCAATTATCTTGGTGCATGTGCAGTTTAGATGTCTGCTTAACAGTGTTAAAATAGTAAAAATTCAATGGGTTTGCAACTGGACTTGAATCTAAAACAGGGAGGAAAAAAACTGGGAATATTCAGTAGAATCAACAGCACCGAATAGTGTTTTTAATCTTATATTTTTTTTTCCTTAAAATTTTAAATTGAAAAAACTTAAATACCAAAGTGTGTGGGAGGGAGAAGATGATCTAAGATTAAAAGCTGGGCTGAGATACAGAATTTTGTTATCTATTTTGTGAATTGGAACTGGAGGAATAATCTCTGGAAGGCATAATAGCATAAAAACCACTAGGTGTACAATAAATAGAAATTTCCTCTAGAGATGTAGTTACTATGAACATGACTTTTTAAAGTAATTAAGGACACCAATAACCTGAATTGAATATTTTAAAATTTGTTATGCTATAAATACTGCACTACTTATTTACACATCTTCTGTTTTTCAATTACTTTATTAAAAGCCTATTAACTTCTACCTTTCAGAACAGGCACGCTGCATAACTTAACAGCACCATGCAATGCTAACTGTGGATGTTTGCGCTCCATGTACTACCCAGTTTGTGGCAGAGATCGAGTCCAGTACTTTTCTCCCTGTTTTGCAGGATGTACCTCATATGTTGACAACAACCTGACAAAGGTACTTTGTGCAATGAACATAGCTGACATGATCTATTCTGTTCTGGTTTCCTGCAAGACACATTGTATTTCAAAAACATCCCTCCCTTAGTATGATAGGAAATTGCAGTGCTTATGAATCTAAGTGGTAGTTGCTACAAGAAAAATTGGTGTGGATTGGAAATACAAGTTTAAGTAAAATGAATGCTGGTATGTATCACAGTCCAGTACAAACAGACCAAATGCTTTTAGACATTCCACTTGTGGAGATATGTGTAGGTTGAAGTGAGCTCAAGCCCATTGCTCTCTGATTTTTTAATTTTTTTTTCTGGTAGTTTCCTGGCTTTTTATGTCTTGGGTTGAGCTGAGCCACAGTTCTCCCCTCCCCATGCTGATCTCTCTAAATTAGAGAAACACTCCCGTTCTCTTAATGAACTCAAGGAGTGGTGTTTACACCACTGCCTGATTCATTCAACTGTCATCTTTTCTGTGTAGCTTTCTTTGCCACAGCTGTGATCATTCACAGCCTGCATTGTTCTTTGAGCTTCCTGGGCACATCACTTTCCCATACCCTCTGAGCCCTCTTCTGCCGTAGGGTTTTGTGGGTCAGTCACAATGTTTCTCACTTGTATGGTGTCATTTTGTTTCTTCTTCCAGACATTCTAATGCTGAAAATAAGTTAAATCTAAATGTACTTTAAGTAGAATTGACAATCAGAAAAGTAGAAATCAGCAACTGCCTTGAACCTGCAGATCTAATCCAGATGTTTATGCATAATGCAGGGTTAACTGTATGCATGGCAACAGGCTTCTGTGAGTTTTGAAAGCTTGCATGTCAGTTGTCCCTGATGGAGGGATGGTAAGCCATGAAAGTGGCTGGTTAGTATCAAGCCTGTCCAGAGCTGAGAGGCTTTTTGAGCTTGTCTCTACCAGCACAAAATCTTGAGCAGAGGTGTGGGAGCAGTGTAGAAAGATCCTAAAGGCATGCAAGATGACCCAGGGAATGCCCCTGTGCACTTTTTATATCAAAAAAGGACAAAGATAATTGAGAGGAGGTATTATTCCTACGAAAATGCAGGAGTCTGACTACTTGCTATGAAAACTTCACACTTCACTGATATGGTTTTTTTCTTTGAAAACAAACTCGTGTGGAGTTAAAAGAAAAGCATATTATGCTTGTTTGCCTCCTTATAAAAGTGGTCCAAGATTGCTTCTATCCTTTCCTGCTTAAGAGTAGAGCTCACCTCTCCCCCTGTATATCATTTGCATCTCACTTTAAAATCTTCTTTAGTTTCAAGTTTCTTTATGCTTGTAGCTAAAAACTTGCTGCGTACAAAATGGAGATTATCACTGTCCTTTTAGTTCAAAAAGCCAAAAATAACTGTTACTCAGGTGAACTGGATCAGTCAAGTACTGATGAACCAATTTCAAAAATTACAATTGGTATCACATGGCCATTGGGAAGTGGACTGTTTCCCTTATAGTAAGTTCAAGGTTTATTCTTGTGTTGTGTGATGGAGACTTAATGAATATTTGCCAAAATACTGTAATTTCATGTCACTCTTGGAACTAAATTTTGTCTTATAAATTTATTTGTAGATATACTACAACTGTTCCTGCATTGGGAAACCAAAAAATGGAAGTGGTTCAGAAGACCTCTTTGATGCTGTCCCTGGAAAATGTCCAAAACAATGCAAAGTTTTACCTTTCTTCCTGACCTTCTTCTTTTTTACTGTTGTTTTTACATTTATGGCTGTTACTCCCACTACTGTGGCCATTCTCAGGTATGTTTGCTGGGCAGAAAGACAGGTAGCATTCTGGTGAAAACTGACAATGAAATACTTTTCTTTGTTTTGCTTTGGAATGTGGACTTCAACAGAAAATACCTTCTGCATTAGCTTAAGTATTTTGTGTAGTAAGCCGGCAGTACTTAAAACAGAGGAGACTCATACCATGTTCTCTCTCTCTATGTTTGATTAGTAGATATGGTTTGAATCTATTAAAAACTTTTCTTTTAGGATCAAAATTGTGCTTATGGGAGTGCTCTTGCCTGTTTTAGTTAAAGCAAGAAGGAATAAATGTGCTGTGTGCCTGGATAAAGAAAATACTTGACCAGCCTAGGTATCAGAAGTGTCAGGTTTTCAAATTGTATCAAGAAGAGAACAAAACAACCAGTCTTGTATTCTCAGCCTTTGTTTCCTATCTCAGTTCAGAGTTCTGACTTGAAAAGTTGTAGTCTGTCAAAGGCTAGAGAATACCTTTCATGATGTTGATGTTGTATGTTTGGTGGTCGCTAATATAAACTATGTTAACCAGTGGCTTGGCTGTCTTTGAAATCCCTGAAACTAATATACATGAAAGATACACTGTGGGTTTTTTTGAAAATGTGGTCCTCGTTCTGAGTGTGGAGCTGTTTTGCTTTATGTTGAAGTCTGACTTGTGCCACTAATACTTCTAGAGAGAAAAACCCTGATGCATAGGCACGCATACATAATACACATGATGCTTTGTGGAGTTGTGGCTAGATACTCTGGCAGGGGCCTGAGGACATAAATGATACATTACAACAGTGCCTAGTAGTAGCCTCCTGTTTGGGGTAGGTGTAAATTTGGAATTAACTCCTTGTCATGTCAGTAGTGGGGGCAGAATAATGTGGACTGTTGCATTATCTTCAAAACTGAGCTGACGTAGTTTTGTTTGATAATTCTAAACAGCAGCATTTGGATATTTGAATACTGGTACACTTCAGCTGAAAAAGCGAGACTTTTAATGGCAGGACTATAGAGGGAATATAGAGTAGTTTAAATGTTCAAAAGCTAATTTAAATAGCTAAATGTTAGGTAAGTTTTACAGTATATTCTGATATCTTTTCAGCTGGCTGATTTTGTGCAAGTTCAAATGTAAACTCACATGTTTATGACAGTGTTCTAGTGCTAGATATAATCACCTGCATGATGTGAAACTCATTCTGTTTCCCTTAATTGCCTTTATGGGTATTGGGATCCTAACAGTGACTGCTATAACTGCTCATCTTGGAAGTTTTGATATGCCTAATCCTCATACATACTCCAGAATGTGGATATAACTTCTGAATGTGTAAATATGGTCTTTTTCAACACTGATAGAGTTTATTAAAGAGAGCAGATCTGAAACTAAATTGTATAAATTAAGCAAATTAGGTTGAATGAAACCTTTATGGTGCTAGTATCTTTGGGACACTGTCATGTTTGTTCATGGAGAAATATCTGAAAAAAAGTAGGTAAGAGGTAAGGAGGTAAATTTTACTTCTTATTAGGTCATTATATTGATTTGTATAGCATGGGTGTAATGATAGGTTATGAGAATATGATGTATTGTGCTGTGCTGGAGCCTTGTCTCAGTTCATTTATTGCTTCTTTAGGAATAGAAACTCAGGATTACATCCTAGCATTGTCTTTAATTTGCTTGGCTTTTCTATGGAAAAAGTATTCAACAGCATATCAGGGTATTGGAAGCAAGCTACCTCTTTATTTATACTGTTTTGTTAAACTAGTTAAATTTAAAACTCCTTGATGAGTATGGGAGTTTTCTCTATATTTTGTCTAACAGCTGCTTGGAGTAGTTTTGTTTCTTTTTCTGCACACTGGATTTCTAAACCCCTCTGCAATTAACAGACTAAAAGAGTATACAGAGACAAAGCATATTCACTGAGGGGTAGAGAAATGAAACAGTTAAAACTTGTTTACTATGTCTTAAACTGCAAATCTTATTTACAGGTGTGTGCCAGATAAACAGCGCTCATTTGCTCTTGGAGTGCAGTTAGTGTTTCTACGACTACTGGGTATGACTCCCTTGTTGAAACATTTGCCTCTGAATAATCTTCTTATTTGACTTTTTTTCTAGACTTTTAAATAATGCATTAAGAAGCTTTCAGAGGAGTTTGAAGCAGTCTGTCATTGGCTTATAGGATACACTTGTTGTAAGGTACCATCTGGATTCAAATTCCTTGTTAAATAGGGTATTTGTGCTCATTTCTTGTTCTATCAGCACAAACCAGATACAGATAACTGTCATTCTTTCAGCAAAAGGCACCTGCTGTTACTTTCCCCAGAAGAAGGTCTATTGAGCAAGTTGAAATAAGAGAAACTGAAGTAGTAGAAAACAGCTTAGTGTATTTAACACCTGAAGATCCAGAAGTTAAAAGTGACTCTGCCTCATACAGTTGCATCCTTCTTGGTCGTGCCAGTACATTTTAAACCAGATTAATGCAGCCTTCCTTCCTCTCCTTTCCTTTAAAATTCCTTTGACTAATCTTAGCATTTATTGAATTATAGACACTTGTACATAAATAATTACTGAGTTTTAATGTGGGAAATATAATACTTAAATTCTAAATCTAAGCATCTTCAGTGTCTCAGTCTCAGTAAGACTTATGAATCAACTTAAGTAAAACAATGCTAAATGTAGGTATATTCTGATCTATGCTCATTTGAATTTTGTCAGGAATATTTAAATTTTTTGTTCTAGTATTAGACAGTATTTAAATGGCATATTTAATTCAAGACTGGAACAAGACACAGCTACTGAGTAGACTTTTATGCAGTATATAGTACTGTGGCCACTCCCCCTCCTTTGAGATGAAGTATTTAACAGTATGAGTTCTGCTTTGCTCTACCAACTGAAATTCCAATTAATCTACGTCATTCTAATAATAAAGCATAACAAAAGCAAACATCCTTATAGGTAGAAATTAGCTGGGAGTTCGTGTTGAGTATTGTATGAGGACTTCTCTTAATTCATTTTACTCAAAGTTAAGATATTTGTTAGTCTGGACTTAGGATTTCAGTGTGGATCAACAGAACTTTTGGGACTGCCTGTACTACAAATGAAGAAGGCAGCAACTAACAGCATTACTTACCAGCAACATATTTATGCTGTTCACTGGAGGAATCACACAGGGGTTCTAGGCAGAAGACCTGGTGAGGGCATAGCTACTTGTTTCCTCTAGGATAATTTAGGCCTTGGGTAGGTTAGGTAGGCATGCATTGATGTACCTGGGTGTTTATTATAAAATGGACTATACCTGAATGCAAGACACTTATGCTTTATAGCACGCTATTGTAAGAAAAATCACACAGATCTAATAAAATCTACACAGGATTAATTTTAAACACTTTTTTTTTTTTTTGGTGAATTTTTTTCCTGGAATCTTGGCTACATCTGAGGGACAGGAAGAAATGTGTAACTGAAAATATTATTATGATAGTATTTTAGTTCTCCGTGTTTGTAGCAGTTTAGTGTATGTGATCTGAAGAAAGACTTCTTTCAGTTAAAATCTTGCTTCCTTGATTAGCTGTTTTCACCCCTGATTTTAATCTCTTCTTCCCAATAAAAACTGAGGAAGTTTTAAAAAGCTCAAATCTTTGAACAAACTTGGTGATAAAGTGAGAGCTGTATAAAGAATTAAATGGCAATTTATGCATCCTACCTGTTAATTGATAGCAAAGTTACGTGCCCACTTGCTATTGAGTATGAGCCCTATGGCTGCATTTAAAATGTCATGTTTAGTGTTTGGTTCTTTCGTTTCATCTTCCTCACCAGCCTGGCATTTCACTGTATGTATGAAGACCAGGTAAGACTCTGCCAAGTAATTCAAACATTCTAACATCTCACTGTGTTTTGTAGGTACCATTCCTGGACCGATTTTGTTTGGCATTGCTATAGATGGCAGTTGTACTTTGTGGAATATTGATGAATGTGAAACTAAAGGAGCCTGCTGGGTATACGACAATAAAAGAATGGCTTATCTGCTCTTGGGCATGAGTAAGTCTTTTTATTATGTACATGTCCAAGTTAATAGATATACTGACTCTGTCTGCTAGATGGGAATTGTTTTAAAATTCAATCTTACACCTTTAATTTTTATCAGCAGTGTTTTAAAATTTGTTTTCATAAATAATGAAAAGCAAAATATTATGTAAGGAGAGACCACATGGACTCTTTAAAATTTACTTACAAAACCTTTTAAATGATGGCACAAAAGAATTTTGCTGCTTGGTCTTCCTTCATTGTCGGACTTGGTTTTCTCAGTTTTAAGGGATTGGCACACATTTCAGTCTGGGTCCAGGGCCATGAAGATTATTACAGACACAAAAATTATTAGACCAATTGAACACCTCTGCTATAAAGAAAAGGCTGAGAGAATTGGGATTGGTCGGCCTGGAAAAGAGAAGGCTCCAAGGTGACCTCATTGCAGCCTTTCAGTACCTGAAGGGGAGCCTACAAGAAAGAGAGAGAGGGATTCTTTATCAAGAAGTGTAGTGATGGAACAACAGGTGTAGATTTAAACTCACAGAGGGTGAAATAAGGTTAAATCTTCGGAAGAAACTCTTTACTGAGAGGGTGGCCAGGCACTGAAACAGGTTGCGCAGAAAAGCTGTGGATGCCCAACCCTGGAAATGTTCAAGGCCACCTGGTCTAGTGGAAGGTGTCCTTGCCCATAGCAGGGGGCTGGAACTGGATGATTTTTATATTCCCTTCCAAGTCCCCATTTTGTAGTTATTTGGACAGATGTGTTGGTAGCTTAAGGTCTGAGAAGATTTCTTCTTCTTGTCCTATTTCAGTTCTTTTCCCTGAATTATATAAAGTTCTTGAAAATATCTATGGACACTAGTAAAAAAAAAAAAAGTCCCATCTTGTTTAACAATCTGTTCCCTTCAAGTATGTGAGCTATGTATGCCTGTGGGAGAGAGGGAAGGCTAACTTTGCATCTACGGTAACTGGTGTTGTCCTGTCTTCTAGTGACTGTGATATTTACAGTACATAAAATGAAGTGCTGACATCTAATCTTAAACTGAAAAAGCAGTAGTCACAACTTTAGGTTTCAGTATCTCTGAGGTGTATTTGTGATAAAATACAATCCTTCCTATTTCCCCCCTGTCCTTGGCCCTCCAATTTGTACAAACACCCTGTATGTAACCTTTTAAGGTGGCTGATGAGAGAATACTTCACAGGCATTCTATGTGGGACGTTTTAGTTTGTGGAAAATAGTATATCCATACAGTGAATGACAGTACCAGAACAAGAAATAAGAAAGACTTGCACGTCAGGCTACAATGAAGAAACACAAAACTGAGGTAGAGGCAACAGCTGCTGCAATTGGAAACTGCTTGGCAGGTGAGGGGTCTAAAATCAACTGGAAGACTGCCTTTACCTGTCCTCTGCAGTTCATGTAAAATACATTTAAATGGATGCTGTGAATTTCAGAGTCTTCCAGTGTAACTCACCATATGAAACTTTATAAATGACTGAAACACTTTCTACTACTGAAGGTGAATGCAATAAGGATTTTTCTATTCTTTGCGTTCAGGTGCTGCTTGCAAAATCATAACGATCATCTTTGTGGTCCTGGCAGTGTATTTCTACAAGCCTCCAGCACCAAATAAAGCTCTGTCACAACAGGATGCAGAAATGGTATCGACTGTAAGCACATAAATTAGGAACAAATCAGGGACTTTTGAAAGAAACCAATAAGAATAAGCACTTTTACAACACTTGTACCGAAGTTCTTGTAGACTGTTGCCTAAATATAAAAGATTACATTTAACAATTGAACAACTTGTGAATGTGTAGTGTTCTCTAATTTGCTAAATGTTGTTTAGTATTCCATTGTGTATATTCAAAGAAATGACACTTAAATTTGAAGTCTAATTTTAAAGTCTGGTGTTTAACTGGATTGAAACAAGTTGGCCTACTCTGGTCATAAAACAGGATAAAAACTGACTGAGTCCTAAGCAGTACTGTAATGGGAGAAAACAAGTAACTTGGTATATTAAAGGGAACTGTGTTTCAGAAGACTTATTTTAATGTGACGATAATCTGGCCTAGTGCCTTTGGGGATTTTGTCTGTTGGAACACTTGAAAATGTGCAGGTTTGCCCGTGTTTTAAAAATATTTCTACATGTTAATGGTATAAGTCAACTTTATAGTATTTGTAGAAAAATGTAAATAGTTATGATAGAATAGCTGGTACATGCGAGGAAATAAAATGAAATGTTAATCTAAGTGCTTGAGTTTCTATCTGGAATATATACAGAAAATTGCTGTCCAGGTGCTCTATTTAAGCATTGTTAAAATATTCCTATAAAATTTGAAGATAAAGCCTATTTTCTTCTGTGTACACCCTGTCAATTCCAAATGACCGAGTTGTAGGCTTCTCAACTCCAAGAAACACTGCTGAAGGCTAGCATGATTGGGTATGGAAAAATCAGAAGTAGAAAAATATGGCTTTAGTTGTCCTTTTTTACTTAATGTAAGTCACTAAAGTTGTATTTGTATAGCGCAACAGAAGTGGTATACAAGTTAGCCACTGTTACCAGACATTAAACTATATTGCCTGCAACTGAAATGTCATTCAATGTTGAAAGGAAGTTTTTAATGAGCCAGATAACCACTGTGCTTGTACTTTTTAAATAAACACTTCCCTCTGTTGCACTGGCTGTGCATGTCACTCTGTGTGTGCCCTCTTCATTGTGTTACAAGGACTGTACTCATTGAGTCTACCACTATTTTTAAACAAGCACTACAACAAAGGATTATGGTATATGGCTCATGCTTCATCTGATTCCTCAAATGTAGCTGTTAAATTGGGTAGCAGTTAAGTATGCAACTCAAGAAGATCCTCTGTAACTATTTGTAAATAACGGTTTAGGAAATAAAGCAAAATCAACTACACCCTGTGAAAGCACAAGACTTGATGTCTCTTGAGGGAGAGGAGGAAAGGGGCAGAATTTGCTTGCTCCATGTAGCTGAATGCCTCCTTATCAAGGTTTGTGATTCATTCCTGATAAACTTCACTTGAAAGAATGAAATACTGATCTTTAAATTTGTGAATGTAGCCTAAAATTCTGAAATCATTTTCCAGATCTGGTGTGGTTTGTGTTGGCTATAGAAAGTCACCTAATCTTAGTAAAGACGTAGTATTCTAGCTCAGCTGGTAAACTTGCTTCTCTTGCTTAGACTGACATCATAGTTTACAGTTATTGCTGCTTAATGTGGTTGCATGGACTACAAAATTTGTGGGGCACAGCAACAAGAGCTTCCTCTTCTGAGGATGTTATCAGTACTTACTTGCACAGGAATGGTTATCAGGGTGGAGAAGGAAGGAAGCATTTCTGTTGTAATTTACAATCTATCTTGTGACTTGTTAAAGATTACCCTTGCTTGTTTAGGAGGACCAGCACAATGACTAGAGGACAAACCAAGTAGAGGTTTATTGATTTACCTTGTGTCATAGCAATGTTAAATTAATAGATATAGCAATAGATAGTAGAGGGAACTAGATGTTGTGTCAAAGGTCTCACAAAGGAGTAGTAAACATCACAGACAAGTGTCTTATGTGTCTGGACAAGGAGAGTGAATTAAAAACTGCCTCAATGACTGACCAGAATGTCAAACCACAAAGTCCTATTTGAGTTAGGTCACTAGTGCTGAACCCCACAGGTCAATTCTGGGGCCAGTACAAGCTCTTTAATGACCTGAATGACGGGATAGCCTGGGCCTTGGAGAGGTGGATGATAGACTGGATGGTTGCTGCCATCTCCAGAGGGATCTTTAAATGATTGAGGAAATGGGCTAACAGGAATCTCATGAATTTCAGTAAGGGAAGTACAAAGGCCTGCACTCAAGGGAAATACACCAGGGACATGCAGGGGACCACCCAGCTGGAAAACCGCCCTTGTGGTTCATGGTGGACAAGCTGACCACAAGGCAGCAATACACTCCTTCTGCAAGAAAGGGCCATTAGGTCTTCATTAGGTAATGCACTGGCATTAGGTCACAGGAGGTGATCCTTCCCCTTAGTGATGATGAAACTGCATTTGGAGTGCTGGATCCAGTTCTGGGCTCTCCAGAACAAGGATGTTACAGTCTTACTGGATGTACTGTGGTGGGCTACAGAGATGATTAAGGAATGGTAATATCATTCATACTGACAGAGCTGGGGAAGGTATTTTTAACCTGCAGAAGAGCAGGTTCAAGGGGATTCTGAGCCTTGAAGAGGTGAAAACTAGACTGTTCTTTTTAATTCCCAACTGTGAAGACAGGAGGCCATGGACACAAAGTAGAACACCTGAAATTTCCTCTGAACATAAGGAAACTTGTTTTAACTGTGAAGTTGGTCAAACAATGGAACAAGTTGCTCAGGAATTTGTGGAGTTTGCCATTTTTGGAGGTATTTAAAACCTGAATGGACATTATCCTGAATAATTTACTCTAGCTAACCTTCTTTAAGCAGGGTGTTCAGACTGCATGACCTCAAGTGTTCCCTTCCAACCTAAATGGTTCTGTGTTTCTGTGAGATGCTCCCCAGCATGGCCTTTGTCCTATTCACCATATGATATGCAACTTCTACATGTATTCTTACAAGGGAAGATCTGTCTGTTCCAGTAGTTAATACTTTGTTTATGTCTCACTGATATTAGTGATATTAGTTCTTTCCTTGCTAACAGTGATAACATTTCAAATGGGAGTTGATAGTCTTAAGTGATTTGTACAGGCTCATGAACTACTGTTTAGAATGCCTGGACTGCTAAATTCATGGACTCATACCTTTGAGGTTGTGTCAACTACCACAGATATGGGGATTAAGAATTTCAAGTATTGTCCAAAATAAGGGTGATTTAAAACTTTTTGAATGTTGCACCTTCTATGTAGCAGGATTTTTTCTAGAAATGTATCCTAGTGCAAGCAAGGCTGTCCCACTGAACATTGTAGTAGAACAAAAGTTTTAATTCATCTGTGAACCAGAAGTAAGCTGCTAAACCTAAGTATGTTACCCTGCATGGCTAGTGCAAATGAATTCTCCAAAACTTTTTGGAGACACTACTCAGTAAATCTGTAGGATTCCAGCAGTTTTACAAGGGAGTGACAGTAATTAGCTCTTGCAATTGAGACTAAACTTCTGATCTGAACTTTCTTTGTTGCTATATGTATTTTCTTAATCCCAGAAGCAAGACTGCAAACTACATTTTCTATGTTTTGAAGAGGAAGGATGGTGATAAGGTAATCTCAGGTTCTGTTTGGATAGTGAAAGGTGGAACCCCAGTTAAACTAAGTTAATTCTTTTTATTTGAGAACGTCTCCAAAGTGAGCAACTTAGCACCAAAGTTCACTTACTATGGCAAGAGTACATTCTTTCTGATATCATGAATACTGAGAAAGGGGGAAATGTGGATTTTGGTTTGCATATGAGTACCATACATATCATTACTTAACAATAGTACTTTAGATACATAACTAGTTTGTGGCATCTCTTTGCATATGATTTGAAGTATCTGAACAAAATTACTGAGATGTGTTTGTTGTAAACAGAGCAGACCAAAGTACCTCTGCTGGCAGATTATGAACAGAAACACAGGAATATTAGTAATGCTGCAGCTTCTTAGCTGTTTTTACCAACTTGAGTTCAGTTGCTGACCATTGCTTAGATGATGACAGTAGGACTTGCACTGATTCCTGGTCTAAAAGATATTAAAGGTAGATCAGGTGTCAGCAAGTGTAACACAATAATTGAAAAACCCCATGTTTTAAATCTGAAAGCCTTCAAAAGGGTTGTGTTGTGGATTGAGTAGTATTCTGTTTAGCAATGAATGGATATGAAGTAATTATTTAATCTTTTCTTACAGTAGCAGAACAAACATTTATGATATAACATATGACCGGGATGGGGATTTTTTGTTGTTTGTGGGTTTTGGTTTTTTTCGTCTATGGTGTTTTTCTTTTTCCACCCACCAGATGGCTCTGTTTCTGCTAAAAAATAACCAATTTCACTGGGGTTTGTAGGGAACATTACGAGTCTTTAGAGTGCAGATGAGAAAATATGCAGCTTTTGCAAAAATATTCTGTTAATGGAAGTGTGACCGGTGCTTTTTGTCTGCTTGATTTCTGTTTTTGCAGGGGAAGTGACTTTCTGTTTGTGGTAAATACACAAATATGCCTGTTTATCATTTATTTTCCTTTTATGACATGTCTATGAAGCACACAGTGCAGATCTATTTCTGTGTGGGTTCTTGTGGAGTCTTTTCCCTGAAAGATGGAAATCCACAGGCAAAGATCAATGTTAGATTAAAGAAGCTTCAAAAAAAATACTGAGGAAGATAGTTCATCTTATATCTCAGTAATAAATGATGCAAAAAATTTGGAATAAATTATTTGTCTGCTGCTTGCATGGAAAATATACCCAGAAAAGTGAGTCTGCTACACAGAGGAATCTTAAGAATTTGGGCAGCCTACTCATGTGTATGCCTTTCCTAATCTGCATAATGGGAGTGTTGGTTACTGGTTATAGAACATCTACTCCTCTCCAGTCTGCAGAATACCTTAGTAAATGTCGCAAATGGAGGTCCCATTGGCACATATAAAGTTTTTTTTCTGTTCATTATTAATCTTTGAGCATTTGTATTGAAGAGGTGAATTTTTAGTATGAAATGGCACTCTTGAGAAGAGGTGAACTATAAACCAGAAAAATCAAATCCAAGCTGAGTACGTAGATCATCATTCCCTCCAAATTTCTCAAGAAATTTAAAAAAAAAAAAAAAAAAAAAAAAAAAAAAAAGGCTGGGCTGAATAGAGACCTCTTTTGTCCCCAGTATTTTGCTCTGATATTGTCTTTAAAGATACCAGATGAAGGAAATATTTAACTTGTTTGGAAATGAAAACAAAACCATAAAGTATGGTCAGTTGGTCTGAAATCAGTGAAGTTCTTGCTGTTTATTTAAATGGAATCAGAGTGCTTAGACAAATTACAAGTCAATTCTTTGATATTTGATGCACTTACCATGTATCCAATTGGCAGTGTGTGTCACAAAACTGAAAGGATTTGGTAACCTATAAACCTTGTAAGAAGTGACTGAGCTATGATAGAAATGCGAGCTGGAGAGGGGAAATTAGTACTTTTCAGAATTATCTTTCCTACTTAGTCACGTTTTAAAAATGTCTGGCTTGTCATTTTTTAATTGGCTAGATGTGGAGATTGGTTTCATAGATTAGGAAAAGCCTGCTGATTAATGCAAATCCACATCTCCACCTTTGCACTTTGCATTTCTCAAACATCTGTTGCTATTCCTTCGAATGGCAAACTGTCAGGCTACAGATAATGGAGGCTCCAAAACACTGAAGTAATTACCTGCAATAAGTGAGCTGAAGCAGTTCCAGCAGGATATTGGCAAATAAACATACTAAACCAGCTATATCAGGAGACATGAAATGAGACAAAACAAATGCGGGTTGAAAATGTGACACAGGAGATGAAGAGGATTACATTGCTATTGTATTTCATCCTAGTCAAGGTTAATGACCTGCATCTGAAGATCTTTGTAAATCAGTTATTTGTGCCTACCAAAACATGAGGACATCCAGTGGTGGGTTGCATAGGGATATAATCTCCTGAAAGCAAACCCTGGTGATAGGTGATAGGTATTGTGGTTTAACCCCATCTGGAAACTGAGCCCCACACAGTCATTTTTTTCACTCCCACCTGTTGGGATAGCAGATAAGAATTAGAAGACTAAAAGTGAAAAGAAAAAACTTGTTCATTGAGATAAAAACAATTTAATAAGTAAAGCAAAAGCCACTCATGCAAACAAAGCAAAACAAGGAATTCATTCACCCCTTCCCATGGACAGGCAGGTGTTCAGCTGTCTCCAGGGAAAGGCAGCTCCATCACATGTGATGGTGATTTCAGAAATAAGCACCATCACTCCAAACATTCCACTCTTCTTTCTTCTTCCCTCAGTTTTATATGCTGAGCATGACACCACAGGGTCTGGAATATCCCTCTGCTTGTTTGGGGTCAGCTGTCCTGGCTGAGTCCCATCCCAGCTCCTTGTGCACCCCCAGCACACTTTCTGGTGGGGTGGGGTGAGCAGCAGAAAAGGTTTTGGCTCCATGCATGCCCTGCTCAGCAATACCTAAAATATCCCTGTGTTATCAAAGCTGTTTTCAGCACAAATTCAAAACCTTTCCCCATTCCAGCTACTGTGAAGAGAATTAACTCTAGCCCAGCCAAAACCAGCACAGGAGGAGAGCTAGAAGGAGGAAAAAAAAAAAAAAAAAGGTGCAAATTAAAGGAGTTTACTTTCTGATGGTACCATAATTTTTTACCCTTGTGAGGGCTGGGTCTGCCATGTGCATAAACTAATCTATCTTTGTGGGTTTTTTTCTTACAAGGTAACTTTCCAATGTTCCTTTTCCAGCTAGCATTTTAGCAACACTCTCTTGAGCATGGCTCTATTTTGGTGCCCATCATTTGATATAGCAGGGGTCTCTTTGACTTGACCTCCTAAGAACAGAAATGTGACCTATTTTTATCAGTTCCTTCATTGCTTAAGGTTTCCTCCATGTCCTTCTTGAGAATGTTTTGTCTGTAAGTGAATCTGTACCCAATTTGACGGATAAGACCCAAATATGTGAAACTTCCAGAAAAGTTCATAAAACTTCACCAGTTTTCTCTGATGAGTGCCATTCACCAGAGAAAGCTGTAACTCAGTCACCTGCCTTTATTACAGCCAGAGGTCAGCCAGGAGTGTATGATGGAGTGTAGACCTGGAGGAGTAAATGCTCTTTGTAGATACCCAGTGAGATTGCACTGGGAAACAACTTGATGATTGCTGATGGTTCTTAAACAGGGAACTGACTTCATACAGGTACAATTTTTGCTCTTAAGTAGTACTTATTATTGAAGGACTGTCTCTTGCACACCCTGTTTACCAAATAGATGGTAAAGGTCTTGCCTATTGTTTTGGTTCCACCATTCCATGACCAATTGTTTGACTTCAATCATGTAGGTAGTTCCCTCAAAGTATCCATACATTTCATGCTAAGCAGACATAAATTCTTGTAAGGAAAGGCATGCTACTGAGGCAGTAGTTTCTACCAGGTTTTCTGATGACATTCATGCCTTCAGAAGGATATGTGCTTTCATTTAAAGCATGAAGCACACAGGAAAGACAAAGCTATTGAAAACAATTGCAAAAGCAAGTAGATGTTATTAATTCAGTTGTTCTAGTAGTAGATCTATTCTACTTCATAGATCTTACTGAATTTTTCAGTAAGGCTTATTACAAGATTTTGAGTAATTTCTGTTTTCTTGAGTACTTGAGCTGTTATGGAAAGCCTACCTCAGAACCTTTCAGAGTTAGAATTTTTTATTGGTATAATACAAAAAGCACTCTTTTTTCCTTGCCCTTTTTTTGCTAAAAAGCTCTGTTGGATTTTTTCTGAATACAAAGCTACTATTCTGGGAATAGTTAAAATAGATTTTTTTGCCATTTATTTATTTATTTATTTTCTTCAAAAATTTGTGGCTAGTTATGCAAGCAGACCAAAGTGTGCCAGCTTTAAGGTTCAAAATTACACCAATCTAATAAATTTTTCCTCCTGTTTAATAGTGAGGGCATTAAGGCACTGAAAAATGTTAAATATCTCAGCTGTCTGTCTAAGAAGCTACTCAAGAATTTTTAGTGTGTTGCTGCTTGACATCCCATGCAAACTGTAAAGTGTTTTATACAGTTTCAAGTAATCAATCTTGCTGCAATGAAGGTTGGAATCATAGAATTATCAAGGTTGGAAGAGAACTTCGGGTCATCAAGTCCAATGTCAAACCAGTACCATCAGTGCACTCCCTCAGGCACTTAAACCACATCACTCAGGGCCACATCCAGACACGTACTGAACTCCTGCAGGTATGGTGACTCCACCACCTCCCTGGGCAACTTATTCCAGTGCCTGATCACCCTTGCAGTGAAAAAATTTTTCTCATATCTAAGCTGAATCTGTTATGTCTTGGCTTAAGGCCATTTCCTCCAATCTTCTCATAAGACATAATTACTAGTCTTTCACAACCCTTGTTGCCCTTCACTGGACACACTCCAGCACCTCAATGTCCTTTTTGAACTGAGGGGCTCAGAGCTGAACACAGCACTTGGGGTGTGGCCTCACCAGTGCCCAGTACAGGAGAATGATCAATTCCTTTCTCCTGCTGGCCACTCTATTCCTGACACAGGCCAGGACAGCACTGATCTGCTTGGACACCTCGTCCAACTGGTGCACGTTCAACTGCTGTCAAGCAGCGCCTCCAAGTCTATCTGAAGCCCAAAAAGGCCAACAGAACTGTTTAGAGACAGAGTTTTAGTCCATAAACAGCAAGGTATTTATTGGTGCAACGTTGGGGAACCCTCCGATT
>JAWWEV010000095.1:11494299-11505931 GCA_035583235.1 Hafferia zeledoni
ATTGTTCAGCCTTGAATTTGCTCTTTGAGTGTTAATTTATATAATTCAATTTTCTACATTGTCCTGGATTTCAAAATACAGTTACACTGTTCATCTTCATATGAAGTATGTATTGGAGGGTGCCAAGATCATCTTGGTATGAAAGTCACTGAGTGAACATCTATTGACTGTGTTTTGCAATTTAAAAACTGAAGGGATCAGTATGAAATTTATATCAGTTTTTAAAGTTACAGTCTTTTAAGAAAAATCTGGAAGGAAATTGAGGATGTTAAGATGTGCCTTACCTTTCATTGCAGTTTAGCAGTCCCTGTGTTGTTTCACAGTATTGTATTATAAAAACAGTTCCTTATGTTCCTACCCCAGTTTCCCATCAGTTTACACACTTGAAAAGTGTTCATAGTTAAAAATGAAAAGAAAAAAATTGACATTTTATTTCCCTTCTCCTGCATATTTTTTTAATTTGTTCTTCTGAATGTTTGTGTTCGTGACAGGAATAAAAGCCTCTAGCTCTCATACTTTATTCTTCTGGTGCATATCCCTCTGGAATTGCTATGCTTGGATTTTTTCTTTCAGTGATAAACTACTGACTTCTATTAAAAATAATGAAAAACCTCTTTCAAAAAAAAAAATTCTGGTAAGAAAAAAAGAGTGTTTTTTCCTACACCCAACCCTAATCTTTAGTCTCTGGAGTGGTAATCTATATTTGCTGATCTGTAGTAGAAGATTCATTGATGATTAATAAGCACCTTTTAATAAATAGTTTTGTCTAAATCTATAAATTATTTTTTAGGGTGCTGTCATAAGTGACAATGTTTAATAGTTGTAGGAGAATTTTTACAGTGGGAATAACAAGTTATTGCAAGTACTTATGCATTTGGAATACAGTCTCTGAAAACAAGACAGTGATGGAAAAGTTGTAATTACTTTTTTACTTTTACAGTCCTGTTCTTTGAACTTGTGCAGAATAGTCCAAGGAAATCTGAGTTGTTGGCTCATCCACCAATAATAGAAATCATCAGTAATTAAAATTCTAAGTTTAATATAGGATATCTGTATTTCTGTGTCCTTTAGGAATATTATCCTAGCCTGTGGTCTATAAATTCATGATTTTTCCAAAGTATGATGAGATCCCTAAGCTGCTTTCTTTGTTTGCTAGCAGTTTGTTTTTATCTTGGGCTATTATTGTTGATTGAGGCAAATAAAAGATTAATTCAAATGAACTCAAAATATCGTAATTGTAGTGGGGTTAATGAGAAATACAAACACGTGGAATTCAGTTTGAACTCCTACTTCGAGCTGTTCCATTTCTGTGGCAGACATACCTCAGGCTCCTTGTTTGAGGTATAATTTGTCAGTGACCATTGGGTGTCACTGCTGCTGCTCATAATACAGACCTGTTCCCACCACTCTCAGAAAGGTAGGCATGAGGTTTAAGTTGGGGAAAAAGAAAGGTTTATACTGATTTCAAGATCTTTTTTCCTTTTAGCACCAGGAAAAAGCGTCACCCAGAAAGACCGTGACTGATAACAGTTAATGATAAGGGGTACAGTTACTGAAGTGTAGTTTCCACAGATATGCTTCAAGGTCCAGAGTGTGCAATTATATTCAATTTCTCTGAGATGAAATTGAAAAAATTATGATAATTTTTTTCCATTAAGGAATAAATTTCAACTTAAGTGAAATCAAATGCATCTTTGTTTCTTAAGGGAACAAAAGCCTATGATGTCATGTTGTCATTCTTACAAAAAAAAAATAAAAAAAAAGAAAAAAAAAGAAAAAAAAAAAGTTTTTTGATTAAAAAGAAAACCAATGAAAATCCTGAAATGGCAAAGCAGCATTGAAATTAGACTTAGGGCTCTTCACTTGTTCATTAATGAGTGAGTGCCTTAGATCACCAACAAGCACAGCAGGTGGCCTGTGAACCTTGAAGGGCTGATAACGTTTCTTACTGTTGTTGGAATCAAATGTGGTTTCATACTGGGTTGAAAATAAGGCTCTGAAACTATGATATGCAAACATTATTACCTTTAAGGTCTTCTGCAATGGAAAGCTCTGCATCTACTCAGAAGCAATAGACTTTCACAAGACTCAACTCAGGCAGTCTGTTCATAAAGAAATGCTTTGTGTCCAAAATATGTGCTACAGATCAGGAAAAAGGTGTTGGTTTAAAATCATTTTTATCTGAGAAATAAAATAAACTGTATACATCACAAATATCTGTAAAATATATACAAAGTGTTTCCAGAAATTAGTGTGGCTAGACTGTGTTTACTGCACTTTGTGCTTATACATTTTTTTAAGTAATAAGAATTTTATCTATGATTTTTTCTTTCTTGCTAGGAGTAAGCTATTAGCAGAGAGAATCAACACTGTAATCAAGTTATACTTTTTTAGATCGAAGACTTGGACTTCATATATGACTGTAACATTACTAGTATGCAAGTTCTTGTGATGTTTGTAGACTTCAAAAAAATGACTCATTTGTGGCCATTTCAATGTTTAAGATTTTTCTATTTCTTTGTGAAGCTATATAACTTTATGTAGGCATCTATGGATATGTGTTGCATGGATAATGGTAACTTGAAATTATCAAAATATGGTCTATAAAACTTTTATAATGCATTTATGCTATTTTGCAAGTCAGGGTACAGCTACTATCCTCATTTGCAAAGATAAGGAATTAAACAAAATTGCACCAAAGACTGACGCAACTGTAAAATGCAGCAAATCCCACAAGCTCTAAATGCTGGAAAATATTTTTTTAAAAAATATTTGCTTCTAAGATCTGTCAAATGCTTCATTGAAATTAATGTTCCACTCAGAGAACTCCTGGTCCCAGAACTTGCATTCTCTTCCAGCCTCAGGTTGTGATTGCAAAATTACTGTTACTAAAGCTAGAATCAGCTAAAAAGTATGCTAAATTTTTTTCCCTCTGTTTTCAGGTTGGCTTCCATTATCACATAGGGTTTCTAACTCTCAGTTCCTTAATGCGCCATCTTCATGTGGGATTTTGAAGTAAATTGCTATGCCCAGAGAGGATTGATGTCTAAAGTTTATCATTAATTCAAAGGTGGATAAAAGGTGGCAATGATTTTCCTTTATGATCATATGGGTATGAGAAGGTAAACTGATGACAGATATGACTATATAGGGTTATTTAACAGAATTAATTCTCATAAAAGTTGTAGAATTTAAAGAGGACCATAAAGAACTCATGATGTAAATGTTTCTAATGAGATGGGAAGTCATCCTACTTTCTGTACTTTAGAAAAGTCTACGTTCAAAGAGTTCTCTTGGCCTGATCTTGTTAAAAAATCTCAATAATAATTCACATCCTTCTTATTACTAAGTTGTGGGCTTCTGTTTCATCAAAATCTAGTAATAATCAAAATCCTTTTGCATTTTCATGTGTATTATGGAGACAGTCTGTACTTGAGGCTGATTTAAATTTTTAAAAAAGCATAATGGATCTCTGGTTCAAATGAAAGTGTTCAAAAGATGACAAATTATGTATGAAATTTGTATGAAAAAGGCTGTAGAGACCTCGATTTTATTACTGCTAGCAGGGGATCACATTATCCTACTGCTTCCTTAAACATTTTGCTTCAGATATATTGCATTTCTTAATTTAACTTTGCAAAATCTTCCTATGGATCTCTCAGTATGGCATTTACTTGCACAGGACACCACATCCAGGATGCTCAGGATGACTTCCTACAAGTGAAACCAGTACAAGCTGATCCCTGTCAGAAGGGAGATGTGTCACCCACAGTAGAATTCTGTACCAATTTTGGTTCCCACCTTCCCTGGGAACTCAGCTGTGAGTGTTACTTTCCTTTTTCATTTATGATATGCTGCCCTACTCTGAAAATGTTTGGGTTTGAGGCCATTAAACAAGATTTATCACTTTAAAACATCTGAATGTGTTCCTGTTTGATTCAAATAAGGTCTACCACAACATATTTTCAAGAAGTCAGTTTCAATAATTGTTTATTAGAAGGAGGTTTTCCAGGACTTTTGCTAAACTGACTTGTTTTCTCTTTCGTCTCTCATGTGGTTCTCTATTATGTCCCTCCTTATTTTAGGAACAAAAAGAAAAGTCACTTTTTATCTCTACTACTTTGTGAAAAGGGACAAGTATAAGTATACTACAAGAAAAATGACTACTAGCTAGGCTACTTCTACATGGCTGAGAAAAATAACCAGTTTCCTAAGTGGCCATTAATAATAGAATGACTGTTTATTTATTTCAGTCTCACAAAGGTCTTTTTCCTCAACAGCTCTATAGAGTGGAAAAAATATACCACCAGGAGGTAGGTTAAAGCCAAAAACCATAGATGTGAGTGTCCAAGGAAGGAAGAAGCTCTTGGGAGTGGGCTGATGAGGAAAGATGTCTGAAGGCAGGAAGAATACAACAGGGAGTAGACAGTAATTACAGCAAAGAAAAGGAGTTATTGCCCAGAAATAGGGTGTAGACTCTGGAGCTGGATCACTGTGAGCAGCTTCTAGAAATGACAAAACAATACTAAAGTTCAGTAAAATGTAATATAAGAGATTAGGGAATTTAGCTTTTGGTACTTCAGGGTTAGGAGTGAAGACTTTTTGAAAATAGCACCAGCTGTTCTTGGAATTCCTGAGGTTTTTGTTATGAAGAGGGTGTCTTCATTAGGAGAAAGTTGGCTACAGCCTTGTTAAAATTCAAGTCTGTAGCTATGCCTAGATAATCACAAACCCATAATGACATTAAAATCCAATTAACTAGATTTGAAAATAAATAAAAGGCTTACTCTTTTAACCATATCTAAAATCCTCAGTCTGGTAAGTGGAGTTCAGTGCTTTAAGAGAGCCCTTCATGTGTGCACTGAAGCTGAGTATGGACCATTATTGCCACAGTAAACCATTCAGTATGAATTTTATTGTTCCTTGTTAGTACTGCAAGACTTTTTATAGCTGCAACCAGGGCCACCTCCTGTTGCTTACTTCTTGTCAACTTGGCTTCTGTTGCCATTTTACTGTTGTGTTCAGAGTATGTTTGCTGACTTCTGGTAGACTAAAAAATAATACACAGTCATCAGAACTCAAAATTTTCAGCAAGCACAGAAGGTCAGGTTAAAAGGAAAAAACAAGTTTGCAAATATGAATTGTGTGGTTTACCTACAAAACCTAAGTCGATTTTTGTTTATTTCCTCTGCACTGAAACCACAAGGATTAATATTTTATGCTCACTCCATCTCATAGCTTCAAGTATTAGTGATTACTCTTTTGTATCTTTAATAAACAAAAGATTTAGTATGTTTGAGTTTTGTAAATGAGAGCCAAAAAATGGTAACTATACATTTCTCCAATTAAAATATATATTATTACCTATACATAAGTCACTACCAAATATAGTAGTGGGATATAACACTTACACTGGTGACACTACTAATGTTTTGAACACTGTGAAATTGGAACCGAAAACCTCACTTCAATGATAAAGCAACTGTAAAAGCTCGATGTTGTGCTTTGATGCTTTGAAGTATTTGTTCCTTTATTTTAAGATGTTCAGATAAAATGCAATATTTCAAATGTCATGTGCAACAATGACAGGACTTACACTCATACAAAAACTGAGATCTGGACTGAACTGGAGATTTTTTGAAATCTGTGACAGACAGTGAAGTTGTCATTTTATGCCTGTGCTTTGTCCCAAATATTTTGAATCTCCAAACTCTTGTGAGAAAATGCTTATTTTTCTGAAGCAGGCACTTTGGAGAACAAATTTGTAGGAAAGTGGAGTGTGATTCTAGGGATCATGGGCTGAATTAAACACTGGACAAAATCAGCAAGCAGGGGATTAGTGAAAAAGAAAGGGATCTTTTGGAGAAAGATAAATGTGAATGAGGTGGTTTGGCAACTCTTTCTTCACTCGTACCTATTGCTAACATAGATCAAGATTTGGTCACAATTTGTAGTTTTCAATTCTTAGAGGGAATGAAAAGTGTGTGAAATACAGATTTAAAAAGGAGTGAAGGCATATATGAAGATGGAGATGAAAGACAAAGAAAGATCTGTTACTGACTGCAGTAGGTTGCTGGTCAAGTTAATGAAAGGGTTGTATGCGATCTTTTGAGTCTGGTCATAAAAGAAATAGAATTGGTCAGTAGGATATTAGTCTTGGCAAGACCAGAGCTTTCCAGTTGAAGGCAAGGGTATACTGTTAGTGTTTACAGTGCAATAGATTTCAAAGAAGATATAAGAATAGTACAGAAAGAAGGTTTGTCTGACAAAAAAATGTATGGTAAGATTAATTAAAAAAAAATGTGGAGATTGTGCCAGGTTTGGATATCGATCAGCCTGCCCATTTTGCTTTTATTTTTGTGGAATTGATAGAATAATACACTGATGTGAGAATTAAATTTATCATATGAAGATTAGAAAATAAATGTACTGTCAGGTACATCTGGATATTTGCAGAATTTTTTTCAAATTGACATAAAATACAAAAGATATTGATGGTTTCAAGTTTGCCTTTGATAAATAATGAGTCCTAACATCAGATTGCCAATTTTCATTTAGGACAATAGTACTGATAACTGGAGGTAAACAACAGCAGTGGCTAGCATATGAAAACTGCTTCAACCAGGGCAAAAGTGAAACTCAAGTGAATGTTTTCAAACCAGGTTATATAAATTTTCCCCTTGAATCCTGGAAGAAGTGCCCCATGATCCTTCACTACCTGCCTAGCAAGTTTCATTGTATGTGATAGTATTTCAGAAGAGGACTTGAAAATTATTTGGAACATGAAAATTTCAAGGTAGTTTTGTATCTTTCACTAAATAAAGTTCCGTGATCTCTCCAGGACCTCTCTTAGTCTGGAGAAAAGGAGGTCCAGGGGGGGACTTGATCTCTCTCTACAACTACCTGAAGGAAGCTGCAGGTGTGGGTTGGTCTTTTCTCCCAGGTGACAAATGACAGAACAAGAGGAAATGGCCTCAAGTTGACCCAGGAGAGGTTAGACTGGATATAAAGAAAATCTTTTCACTGAAAGAGTGGTCAAGCACTGAAACAGACTGCCCAGGGAAACGGTGGGGTCACCATACATGGGGACACTGAACAGACATGTAGATGTGCCACTTAGGGACATGGCTTAGTGCTGGACTTGGCACTGCAGGGTTAACAGTTGTACTCGATAATCTTAGAGGTCTTTTCAAACCTAAATGATCCTGTGATTCTAAAATTGCAGTGCCTTTTATGGCAAAAAATGCTAAAAGTATTAATCTGTTCTTAGCCATTTGCGGCTTTAACAGAACCTTTTAAGAAAAGAGAAAATACATCCTTAGGAGTAATGGCATAAGAATTTAAAAGAAAAATAACACAGATCATGCACTAAAAAAAGGTAACACATCAGAAAATAACACAAAACATTTATTTGTGAATATATTTTGTAAAAGTGGCTAAAGAGGAAATTTCTTTGGCCTGCTCTGAAAATGAAATTTTCAGGTTGGAGGAAAGTTACAGGTAAAGTTGTTGGGAGATCAGTCCTGGGACCAATGTAATTTAATCTTTTCATTACAGTCTTTGGCAGAAAAGAGCTAATGAGGCCTGCTGACAAAACAAAGTTGTTCTGCATCATCAAAAAGAGGGATGAAAAAGTGGGTCACCTTGTGGAATAGTCTGCAAGGTATGAGATGAAATTTAATAATACAGCTGCTTAGTCATATCCTTAGGGAGCAGTAATAAGAAAATTCGTTATTAACTGAAAGCTGTTTAGTTAGAAATGACAAAAAATTAGAGGAATTTAGTGTAGCAGTTGATAACAGAAAAATTACAAGTCAAGAGTTATGAAAAAAGATGTTTCCAAGAAAAGGGGCAATGAGATTCCAGGATTCTTTGCTAGCACACTATATTCTTTTCTGTTATAAGAGTGTTTCTAATACAGTGTTTAAGCAAAAGGATACAGACAAGGATCAATGTGCAGCCTGTTATGAGCATAAATGAAATAAACTATGGGTTGTTTGGCACAGCAAAGTGAAAACCTGACCTCTAGAAAGGGTAAAGGAGTAGTTTAGCTATATAACAACACTGATAAATTAATAAATAAAGTCATCAAAATAAAGTCTAGAGAACCAGGAGAAATGTTCAACTCTCAGAAATAGTGGGAAGTTCTGAAAAAGAAATCAATAAGGGTAGTGGGACTCGACAGTCCAACTGCTTATAGGGCACTTTGGTGAGCTTATCACCAAGTAAAAAATATAAAACACTTTCTAAACATGATGAAATACCAGAAGAAATTTTTTTAAGGCTTCACATCTCTTAACTAATTTTAGTTTTATTGAAGCCGTAAATATAATCCTAAGAGTTTCCCTGCAATTTTTCTTTTGTTACAGCCACTTCCAAATATTTTCTTTAATGATCATTTACTTATTAGCTGCTTTGGTGGTTGTGGATGGATTACTTCTTCTGCTCCAAGAAACTGAATTAAAATAGTTGGCAAGTAAACCAAATCAAGGAATTACCTTTATGACTGCTCTCAAATTCCCCTTTATATTTTTAATTTTTCCTATATCACTCCTCCTTCTTTTTCAGTGGGATTCTTCTCACCTTTCCTTATTCTCATCCTGTTGCCATGCTGACACACTAACACTTTCATTTTCCTCACATTTTCTTAACAAATCAGCAGTGAAATTGGTAAAGCCTCAGGATTTGCAGGTTTCAAGCTGAAGGCATACCTGGCATCTCATATCTTAGAAGAGTGTTTTTCAGCCTGTTTGTAGTCATAATCAGTCTATCCCAGTTCATACTTGGTTTAGATCACCAATTAATTTTTTAAACTAGAAGAGTAGAAATTTTACTTTCTAAGCAATACCTCTGCTTTCAAAAACCTTTGTGTATCTGCATCAAGTCTGCATGAACTTGTGGCAGTTTTTCTGAAAATCATAGTGTTTTTTTTTTTCAAGTTGATATTCATAAACCTTCAGTGTATGATAGCCCTAAATGACAACGAGACAAGTCAAATGAAGTAAAGTTTTTGAACATCACTTAGGTTAGTATAAATCCATGAGAGATCAGATCTTGACCCCTTTGACAGTGGCATTAAGAACCAAAAGAACCTCAGAGGGTTGACCATTTACTACATGAATAGTCCTAACAGACATCCCTATCTTGTCCTAAGACATTTTTAAAATTAATCTGTTTTATACAGAGAATAATTATTCACTTGTGGTTATTTGGATTGTAGTACCAGTCCAAGAAGATCTTTGAAATTCTCAGCAGAATACTGTTTTGGTTCACAGGGATAAGTTTGCAGTGATTGACAAGAATTTTGTTTGGGTAGTGATGTCTGTCTACCTTGACATGCTGAGCTAATAAAACATGGACCAAGAGATTAAAGGTAGCTAAAGGTGCATGCCAATTCAGAGAGCAGTAAAGAATTACACTGGCCATCCACAACCAATTGTTTTGCAGGATGACATTTAATTTTCATTCATATGGACAAGAATATCTCTGTCAAAAACTTGTGGTTCTGCCATTTTTCACAGCACAATCTTGGAAGCAATAAACAAGCTGACAGATTCTGAGGCTTGGTGCTGAAGGCAGTGATTTAGGGAAACAATCAGCATTTAGAAAGAGGAAATTGTTATCCCACTTTTTTATTATATACTACTGTAACTCAGATATGCATGGCCATGATCACATTTGAATTTGGGTTGTTTGAATATTTTTTATGCCTTAGCAATTTGCATGGATTTTTGTCTTAAAAAGAGTACTTAAATGTTTTTTTAGTTTTCCATAAGCACTTCCCACTGAGATTTTGATAATAAAACACTGGCTTAAAGGTTACAAGAGTTACTATAAATCTCTGCTGACATACCATACTAAGTTCTGTAAATCCGTGGCCTCTAGGCAATGAATTTGTTAGCGAGACTAATGCTGAATGACAGCACATTCTACTGCTGTTCAGAATTTTGAATCAGGGTATTATGTTGACACATATTTCAGACCATTGAATAATTCAGAATTCTGTTGGTATATGCCATTCTTTCTGATTATCTGAAATAGTTCTCAGGAATCTCACTTTCTGACTTAATACACCACCTGAAGATAGTGGGGAAACACCTGGCTTGTACTGAGATTTGCAAGGCTTCCTCATGTCCTAGGTCAGCCTGTATTAGCTACAGCTCTATTCACCATCTGAAGTGAATGGGAACTTTGCTGTTGTTTGCTGTCAATAAAATAGAGAGAACAAAGAAGAAAAATCTCCTAAAAATGTCTTACTCTGATGTATGTTGTCCTAGCAGTTTTTGATCTAAAGGGGGCAGCTCTTTCAGAACTCAGGAGGTCTTTAGGGAGTTTCAGAAAAGAAATCCAATTTTGTTTTGAGTTTGTAGGAGTGTGATCAGCCTCAGTAGTACTCATTAACTTAATGGAATTTGGAATAAAGTTTTTATGAGTGAAGTTAGTAGACTTTTTTCCATTTTTAATAAAGCCTATGGCTGAAAAGCATAGTCTTGCATATTGTGCAGCTCTTTATGATGATGTAGTGATAGTTAACTAGCTCTTTAGAAAAAAAATTCCAGTATTGTTCTCCAGAAAATATATTCCAAAATCCATTCCTTATTTCAATTGGTCTTCATTCAGCACCAAGACAAAAAAGTCTGTGCTTTTTTAATGAATAGAAATAGAAATAAATCCTTTCTTTGTTTGGTTCGGAGTTTGTTCTCCCTCAAATCAAGATTCATAAAACATTTGAAAACATTTTTTAAGTTGTTCAGGCTGCAAAAACAATAAAACAAGTAGCTCTTTCTTTCTTGTTTGTCTATAAACTGAGAATTGATGTCGTAGGTTCTCTAGAGAGCAAACAAATCTGCTTTTTACTTTTAAGTGACTTTTCCCCCAGAAATCTGTTGGAAGTTATCTTGGTTTTTAGCAGGCCTTCATTATGTTTTTTGAAAAGGGAGGTTACCTTTCTTTAAACTGATTGATGGCTTGTTCCAGAGTAAGATCCAGGTAGTGCTATTTTCAGTAGTTTATAGGAAGACCAATTGCACAGGATTACTAATATTACTACCTGGTACTGAGAAAATGTGCTCACAAAAGTGTATCTAAAGAATTAGAAAAGACAGAAACAGGCAACAAATATTTCAGCTTCAAAAGTGATAAATCAAATTTAATAGTGGTATTTTGATGAGGAAGATGTACAATGGTGTAGCAGACAATAATTTTGTGATATATATGCATTCATGTCTATTAATGTTACATTACCTTGTTTGATGATGATATCAGAAAATATCTTTAGCCAGTAAATTTTAGTTTTCTTTCAAGACTTCAGCTTCTGTGAGTGTTTGAGAGAAAGAAATAAGGTGGAACTTGGGACTGTGGCTTGACATTTTAAGCTTGTGCTCTCTAATGGATTACACAGTTTTACTTCCCAGTTTTGTCCCTCTGCTCCTTAATCAGGTGATCCAGTAACTGATTTTGTTTTTTGGGGGGTCTTTTTTTGCTTGTTTGTTTGTTAGCTTGATGTTCTTGTTTGGTTTTGTTTTTGTTTGGTTGTTTTTTTAGTTTTGTTTTGTATTGTGTTGGTCTCTTTTGTTGTGGTTTTGTGCTTTGCTCAGCTCCTGTTTAGGAGGCGACAGTGAACAGCAGATCA
>JAWWEV010000095.1:11526660-11542021 GCA_035583235.1 Hafferia zeledoni
GTGCCATGATCTGGTAAAGGGACTGGAGTTGGACCAAGGGTTGGACTTGCTGATCTCAGAGGTCTTTTCCAACCCAACTGATTCTATGATTCTGTGATTCTATGATATGGCAGAAGTTAAGAACCAGCTATTTCCAATAGCTTTGGTGATTGGAATTGGAGCAATGTTATCCACTGGAGCAACCGAGGTAAGGCAGTGCTGCTGACAAAGTAGTTGATGCTCCATGTTTAGAATAGGTGCCAGCATATCCCTGGAAAAAACTGCTGGAGTTCTGATACACATCAGTGTTGTTTACAGCCAATAGGCTTAATGTGAATGTGCATGAGTCAGTTCTGCTGAGACTCAGCTGTCATATCACTGTGTTCTTTTGATTGGGACTGCAGGCTCTCTATGTCAGTCACTGATTTCTCATCCGTGGGCTGGCAGGAGCTGTTACGTGTCCTGAATTTTGTGGCAGTTACAGTAAGTATTTCAGGTAGTGCCATAGATCTTCATTGTAACTGCATTAACTCTGCAATACGGAACTGGTGTGCAGCTCATCCCTCAGAGGTTAGTGTTGCCTGCTGCAGAATTGCAACAAAAGCCCAGAAAATGGAGGTCACTGAATGGAACATAGTACCAGGAATGTAACCCCTCCTGCACCCAGAAATTTATGGCTAAAGAAGGAAAGAAAGAATCAGCCTGTAAACCTGTAATTTTTTTAGTAATAGTGGATGTAGGCTCAAAAACTGCCAACTGGAAACTACTCAGCAGCTTACCTTTTTTTTTTTTTTTTTTTTTTTTCCTAATGACCAAGTTGTTGCAGACCCTACTGTGCTTTACTAGATATCTTTTGAAGTTCTGCTTGGCAAAACTCTATCTCATCTACCTCCACCTTGTCAATCATAGGTTGGTGCACCATAGTGGCTCAGTGAGGTTTGTGTAGACAATGAAGGTAAAAGTCAGGCAGAGCTTAAAGAAACCTGATAGATGAGAGAGGAGCACATGAGCTGGTAGTGAGAAGGGGCCCAGAACAGACTTGCCAAGCTTAGGGCAGATCTTGCAAGTTTTGCCTTAAATCATGCCTTTTTCATATCTTAAATCTTGATTTAGTGGTCCCTCTGTGGTTTATTAGTGTAGGTATGACTGAAGATTTATTGATATCTTGCCATGTGGGAATGTTTTATGCATATAGATAAAACTGTGTAGCCTAAATAAACCCTTTGAACTAAAGCATCAGGCTGACCTAGACATAGTCACTCAATCATGTGCAAACAGGACAGTTGTGTAAGTCATGTCTCGTATTTGTGACAGATTTTTTTTTAAGGCGACTGCATCTGTGTAACCAAGCTCATTTTACATAGATGTCAGCTCAGACAGGTGGGAGATAACACATTTTCATTTCAAATCTAGATTTGATGTGAAGAAGCAATCTGGGTTATACCTCATTACAATGTATTTAATTCCCTCTCAAGGAGCTCTGATTGAGATAGATTCTTCTACACCATGTACTCAACACCATGTACTAAGAGGTCATACTGTTTATTAGCAAGCTGTGTACATATTTAACTCCAGAATAACTACACTACTCACAATTCTGTCTTGCAATGATCTTACTATGCTTATTTAAAATAAAGTTATCAAAGCACTTAACGAAATGCTTAATTTCCACAGAGGTCAACTGGATTTAATTTAATGTCTAATGTCTCTGCTCAGCTTGAAGCATTTTAAATTGCAGTAGTAGAATTCCAGTTTGGAAAAACCAGGTAACTATACCAGGCTACTGCAAAGCCATTCCCTGTGGAAAGTATACAGGTGGACACCATGCCCTGTTTATGTCAATAAATTATATGTGGTTAATAGTAGTACTAAATGAAACTAGACAGATCATAGGGTTCTGGCTTACTCTGAAGTAGATGTATTTAAGTGATCCCTTGCAGCATATGAAGCGCTTGGAAATGACTTTCTTATGAAGAACTTGTGAGCCATTTCGATTGCATATGTTCCTCAACAGGTACTTAGAAGGTTAGATGCTTCAGTGGACTAAAAAGAGGAGCACTCATCCAACTTAAAATTTATAATTAATCTAATGGCAGTATGCAATATCAAAAATTCAACTACATGATGCGTTAAACATAACTCTTTGCTTTATATTGAAGTGAAAATTTTAACAGGTTTCTCTAGACAATCAAATTTTGTGGTGTCTTAAAAAATAAAAGAATTTGCCTGAAAGTTCCTGTTTTGTATGAATCTGTGTTTAAGGCAGATATAAATGTTCACATGAATTCCATACCTGTTTCAAGTAATCTTTAGTGTTACCTTAAGTGTTTTTTTATTTCTCCATGATCAGAAGTTTGATTTTCCTTTTTTTTTTTTTGTCTGTTTTCCATTTACTTAGAGTAACAATGATCAGGGGTTTAAGACCCTTTTTTTTTAATCTTACATTTTAAATTTAAACCTTTTCAGTGCTTAGTTGACTGCTTAGTTGAGAACTCACTGTCAATATTTATATAGGCAGTATTTTAATCAGAAGTTCTCTGACCTGCTTTAGGTTCTCTCACATGTTGTGTATGTCCACTTCACGTGCAAAGCAGTTAAAATAGTTGAAGTTGCAATAAAAGATCAAGTGCTTAATGTTGGCAGGTATCATACATATTTTATAAACAACCTTATTTTAATTCTTGTCTATGAACATAAAGATATTATCATTATTATTGACTGTATATTTTATTATTGACTCTCTCTTTTTTTCACAAAAAACCCCCAAACTCTTTACTACAGGGTTAAGACAATTAATAAATAAACCTTTAATTGTACTTTATTCCTCACACATTTGCATGACTTAGGCCACATTTCTGAATTCAAACATTTTTCTATATAAAGAGTGACTACTTTTCTCTGAGCTTTCTTCCAAGACACCGTGCCAGTTGTGTCTCGGACCTTCAAATGAATAAACTGAATCAATTTTCAGAGAAAGAGCAGAAGTTCTCATTCCCATTTTACAGTTAAGTTACTGAGACTGTGAAGTTACTAAGTTTTCTTCAGTTAAAACAGATAGAAATTATCTTCTAGGATGTTGAAGTATTTCACATGTTATGAATACATGCTGTTTGATTCCTTTTTGTCTTGTAAGAACTTTAATAGATCAGAGCCAGAATCTTTATTTGGTTGATCAGCAAATGAGAACTACATAGTGAAGGACAAACTGGACGAATTTTGAGTTAAAACATTTGTTTAATATCACCTGGAAACTCATTGGCAGAGCTTGGAGTGGAATCAGTTTTGTTATTGTTCAATTTTATTTCCCTTTCTTCTTCCTTTTAATCTTGAAATAAATCCCATGGATCTTTAATCATCATGCATCCCTGGTTCATTCTCTGTCTGGTGTGCTGAATGAAACAGGGTCCTTTGGGAAAAATACTTCATGATTATGTAATTAAGGGCTGTATTGCAGTGCTTATGCACAAGGGGGCAACTTTCTTCTGCTGTGATTAAAGAAAAGTTATTTGTCTGTGGAGAGCTGAGCTAGTAATCACAAGGGAAAAACAGAATGAACTTAGGAACTGTTAAATTTGAAATTGTTTTGGAAGGGGATACTTTATTAAATATTTTTTCTGAAGGAAGAAGGATTTCTTTGAGGGTAGGGCATATGAGATTATATGTTTGAGGAGAAAAACCAGTCTTTTGAGTGTTTTCCACAGGTTTCAATTTAATTCATTGTCTAAGAGAAACTAATTCTGAATTGATCTGCTTTGAATAAACTGTTAAAAATCTTCATCTGTGAACTGCATGAATTATCTAGAATTCAATAGTCATTGCTTGAGGATGACAGCAGAAATTTAGTGGTTGGAAGAGCAAAAGGTTGAAGGAACTATTTATATGCAGCTGTAAATTTTAAGTTCTGTCTGAGGATATGCTTTACTACAGTTTTTGGTAGATACATGTCTGCAATCTGTCTTGTTGTGGTACAGCTGTGTGCTCTGTTTGGAGATACCTGATTTGTTTCCTTCCCAACCATTATTAATTGGTTTGCTTACAAATCAATCTGACAGACCAAGAGCTTAGAAACCAAGTAAGAGAAGCAGACAAGATAATAGACAGGAAGCACCAGTGTCTTCAGTTTATGGCTATAAGAATCTGCTACCAATTGTGGTAAACTTTGCATCAGGTAGGGCAAATTATAAATTCTTTGCTAGTCTAAACTCTTGTCATCTTCCACTGAAGAGAAGTAATTGCAGAAGTTTTCCTTTTTTTTTTCTTTAAATTAATGAATGAGAAATAAAAGAACGTAAAAACTTTATTTAAGCATCAGTTTTAAGTAAAATATCTTTTCTGAACCAGAGAAAGATACATCCCATCTTACCACGTAACACAAATTAGGCAGTTGGGCTTGGTCTTCCTCTGCTAAAGCAAATTCTATTGAATGTATGTCTCACCAGTGTAGTTATACATCAATAAATAATGAAATATGAGAAGAATTTGTACTGAATGAGGAATAACTATGCCATTAGTGCCTAAAGTACTGACTAATGGGAAGTTTGTTAGTGGTGAATACCAGGGGAGGCTGCTGAGCCTGCCCACATCTGTGTAACCCATGGCATGGGTTAAAAGTCAGCTTAGGAGATCAAGTGGTGACCAGGGGGAAACAGCTTCAACATATCAACCCTAGGCATAACTACCAGTTTCTGGGGTAAAGATAAGGGAAGTCAATGCACCAGATTCCCATTTGCATGTCTGAGTGTAATCCTTGTTGATCAAACTGGTTTGAATGTTGACACAGACATGACAACTTAGAGGGGTGGAGTCAGAGTGGCTGCAAGTGAAAAGTGCTTACAACAAACCCAGAGGTGGCATTAGACTTCCCGCTGTCAGAGGTCCTGAAAAAAACTGGATTCCTAAGCAGCAGAAGGTACAACTAAACTCAATTAATTGCAGCTCTGCTTGTCTTTTAGGCTGCTGCAGCAGCAGGAAATAGTGAATAGTAAGAAATTAATATCACAGGTTATTTAATCTTTGTGAAAGGAAGTTGAATCCTTAAAAAAGGATGTGTATACACAGGTCCACTTTTCAGATCAACCAAACTTTGTGGGATAAATGTTTACTAATACTTGGTTTGAGTCACATCAAAGTTTAACAATTTATGTTTGTTACTTGTTATCCAAGGTTTCCTTGGCTAAGTCTTTTCCTTCCTTTCCTTTAGTTAAACATGGTTTAATTCTCCAGGGGAATAAATACTTCCCCCCTCTTTGTGTTAAAAATTATTCCTCTATTTCCCATTTTTCTGATGTGTAATAGCATAGAAATTTTAGGGATCATCCTTAGTCATTTCCTTGGCCACAGGGTGTCAGCACTAAGCGTTAAGCCCAGAGCTCTCTGTTTCAGCAAGTTCACTGGGACCTGGAGGGAGAAATGAGGAGCACCAAACCCTCCAAAGATCCCCAGGTGCAACTGTAGGGCTCCTAATAGCTCTTTCTTCTGTTTGGAGACTTGATTCCCAAGCTGAGTGTAAATTCTGGTTATTTTGGGTTTGCTAGCAAAGGGAGTCTGACAGATGGCTACAACTTGATGTTGGTTCCCAAAACCAATTATAGTGCTAACTTTTGCTGGAGATGGCATAAAATAAATATTCAGGGGAAAGAAAGGACTATTTCTGCAAGCTTTCAAGGAAGAAATCAAGTAGGATGCAGCAAGTATTAGACTATGAGAATGAGGTTTCCCAAGTCACACTAGAATTTGCTATATAACAGAGAATAAGTGGATACTAGGAACATGTCACCATATATTTTGGTAAGGATGAAGAGAACAATAATTTCCATTAAATTTAGATAAGATACATTTTACTTACTGAATTATGTTATTGTTCTTAGCTGAAGTTACCTTTATCCGAGAGATAATGCTATTTTGATTGTCTGATTTATTCAAAACGTAGAATCATAGAGTGGCTCAGGTTGGAAGGGATCTGTGTGTCTACTCAGATCACATAGTCACATAGTTCCAAGCCCCTGCCATAGCCTGGGACACCTTTTACTATCCCAGGTTGCTCCAAGCCCCCTCTCGCCTGACCTTGAACAGTTCCAGGGATGGGACAGCCACAGCTTCTCTGGGCAACCTGTGTCAGGGCCTCACCAACCTCAGAGTCAAAAATTTCTTCCTAATATCTAAGCTAAACCTACTCTCTTTCAGTTTGGAGCTGTTCCCCCTTCTCCTGTTACTACATGCCCTTGTAAATATCTTTCTTGTGGGCTCCTTTCAGGTGCTGTAAGGCCACAATTAGATCCCCTTGAAGCCTTCTCTTCTCCAGGCTGAACAATCCCAATTCTCTCAGTCTTTCCTCATAGGAGAGCTGCTCCATCTCTCTGATCACCTTGGTGGCCACCTCTGGACTTGTTCCAACAGGTCCATGTCCTTTGTGTGATGGGGACCACGAAGCTGGAGGCAGCACTCCAGTTGTACTTGAGTATTTGTGTACTTGACTATTCAAACTATGCTTGAGTTATTTTGGAATTGTGATTAAAAATAACCACTCCATGTCTTATGCAGTAAGGCTTCAATGCACAATATATCTGAATTTTGGGGAACTTTGGCATTCATTAGTACTTTCTAGACCAATAAAGTATGATGTTTCTTCTTCTAAATAAATACTTTCATATTGTAAAGAAAGTATTCTATAATAAGGCATTTTTTTTCTATCAAATTACTCATGTATTAACAGTTAATGGAACATATTTAATAGTTCTTTATTTCTTCTTTCTTCAAACAAGCTGAGGTTTTGGGGTTTTTTAGATTGCATTTCAACAACTAAAGCATGAAAACACACTGCTGTGTTGTTTGAGATTGGTCCAGTAGTCAGTTATCTCTGAGGAAACCTATTTTGGCATTTTTTTCAGTGAACTGACAATTAAAATCTTTTTGCCATATGAAAAACAAGAATAGGCAATGTACTACATATGTCTTATGGTTACTGAGATAGAAACTCACATTAGAGTGTGGCATACCTAAAGCAATTGAAGGGAATTATCATATTCAAATATTTATTTTTGTAGGCAAAGATTTCTATGCACAATTCTTCCCTGAAGTAATTTGTATTGATATGAAAATGCATTTATTTTCCATATTATGTAATTTTTCAGTTTTATTGCAGTTTCAACATGGAAATTCCTGTAGCTCAGCTTACAGTTTTGAAACGTGGGATGAAGGCGAAGAAAAACTTTGAGGCTTTAGTTGTGAATTTGCACTAAATAATATAGTGTGGGGTTTGACCTAGAACATTTACAGGAATGAGTAGATATTTTTGAGTAATGGTATCAGTTTTAAGAGATTTGTTAGCACTGAAACCTAACGTGATGCTTTTTTTCCAACTGCTAACATGATGCCCTCTTTCCATGGCTGAATCTTGCCATAACAGAGTTACACGTGGCTGTAAGCAATGCAGTAGTCTGTCTCTCATTTTACTTTCTGTTTCAACCTGTTAAACCTTTCTTGATGTTGTAACAGTGGATCTTTAATCAACCCATTTATTCATCCATCCGTATGAAAAACACTCAACAAGATGATTGTCGTGTTTGTGAAATAAAGAGAACGATGTAAAATCCAACAGACTACATGTATCAGAAATGTGGCCTGGAAGTAAAATATTTTTCACTGTCTGCTGCTTTAGAAAAGCTTTTTATTCACATATGTTATAGTTCTTTATTGTGTGATAATGCTTTTTATTTTAAAATAACACCAGTATTTTTTAAGACTAGAATACATTGTACTTATTTCTGTGATAGTAAACTCAGTTAATGGAAATAGTGTTGCAGGTGCTTTTTCATTGTTCATTCACGCCAAAGTAGATAAAAATGGATGCAAAGAACTGAAATGCAATTAATCTTGCTGACATTCTAGATCAGTCTAGGAAAGCTGGAATCAAGTTTCAATTGGGATCATGATGAGATTAGGCTTTCTGTAGCCTTAAGTACAGAAAGAAAGAAACTTGCCTGCAGTATTTGAGCATCTGTGATCCTACATCTCATAAAAAAGTTTTTACAGTCACAATTATGGAGTACATATTTGCAAAGTCCTTTCCTTCTGAGTAGTGTCCAAATCTGAATGACCATGCCATTGTATTTAGATACTAGTACTGGGCTCTGCATTCCTATTTGAAAACATTCACCCTTAGCTTTTAAATAATATGCTATTGTTTATAATTTCCTCATTCTTTGCAATCTAATTTTTTTGTTGAAAACTTGGTTCATTTTTCTGTTTAATCTGGTCAGATACATCTTTAAAAACTATCTATTTCTTCACCAAAGTCTTTCTTTTGCAATTGGGAGATCCCATTGACCAATACCTCCTTTCAGTCTGAACAAATACATTCCAGTTTTGCAGTTGTTTGCAACTTGTTTGTTTACCTGATCTCCTACACCTGTTCTTGTGTGAACTGCTTTTATAAGTGCAATTCTGCTGCTTTTGTAGAAGTTTGTAAAAGTTGAGTAAGTAGAGTGTACTGGTAGTTGTGCAGTCCAAGACAGAGGTAGGAATTCACTGAGCAAAATAATAAATTAAATCATACTTTGATACAGCTAGTGCTCTATACAACTAGTGTACACCAGCATTCTTATTTAATGTCTAAGTTAATACATGCTATTTTGTAATGCAGGAAGTTAGCAATTATTTTAATATTCTTGGTTATATTTGACACCAGAATATAATTTCTAAACATGCCATTCTGATATGCAGGTGATAACTACTTCTGTGACTACTCTGTAATCTGCAAATGAATGAACTTTTCTTTGTAAAATGAAATGCAACTAAACCATCAGAAAAAGGCAAGAATTAGGATCTGATGAATCACAGAATCACAGAATATCTCAGGTTGGAAGTGGTCCACAGGGATCATCGAGTGCCACTCCCTGCTCTTCACAGGGCTACCTAAGACTAAACAGTATGACCAAGTGCTGTGACCTCTTCCATGGGAAGCCTGTTTTAGTGATGGACCACTGTCCAGTGTTCAATGTGAACCTCCCCTGATGCAGCTGCATTCCCTTTCCTCATGTCACTGATGACCAGAGAGCAGGTCAGCCCCTCTGCTCCCCCTGCCTGAGGAAGCTGTAGGCTGCTGTCGGATCACCCTCACTCAACCCTCTCTTCCCTGAGCCTGGAAAGATCAAGACAACAGAAATGAAGGAACAAGAAAATAAAAATGAAATTAGCATAGCAGTGTTATTGATTGTACTTTGCATTTGTGGTCCAGCATTTGAGTTTCATTAGTGCTTTGAAGTCAGAACTTAGGGAAGCCTGTTTCTTTTTGGCACTAACATTCATTGTTAATCCATTTCTAAACCATGATTTCTGTTTCTCTCTTATGCCCTCACTTCTCAACGTTTAGCTGGTCTTCAGCTCCTTCTGCTCCTTAATGACTGTTGTCTTTTGACCTGGGTATTCTTGACTGCCTTCCATGATCCTAAGCAAATATCTGAATGGGATATCCATGAGTAAACACTGGGAAACATAGGGTTTTTCAGGCTCTAAATCTGTTATGTCATATTGAGTGTTGCACACAAGAAACCATCTCTGTTAATTTCTGTGAGTTGACAGGCTCTATAGTGTAATAAAAATGTGAACTTCTTTTTTCCTCAAATAGACCATAGTAAAGACTGTGATCATATTCTTCATGCCTCCTTTTAAATCTCCTTAATTACAGCCTATCTGTAGGAAACATGGTTAGACTGGTTCTTGAGTACATGAGAGACACAGATTTGCCTGAATCTAGGTGGAAGCTTTTGAAATTTTGTGAGACTTACCCATTTTTGGTTTTTTAGTGATACATGAAGCATCAGTGCAGCAGCTGCACTTTCTGGCTACAGAGTAAAATCAGGATAAAACAATGAGGGCAGGAGACAGGACATGGCAGCTTGGTAGAGAAAATCAAAGTTCTCAGATCCTTCAGCACCCCTGGTGGTAAAATCCAGAGAAGAAGGAGGCTGAAGAAGTGCCAGGATGAAAGATTTTGTGAAAGAGGGGAACCCCATGTCAATAAAAATGGAAGTGGAAAATTAGAAATAAAAGACAAAACTGAAGGAAAGATCAGCACAGCTGGTTAAATTTTGTTATATGAAATGCAGTGTTCAGTTTCCAAGGCAAAAGCAAAGCAGGTAAGGACAATGCATGATGTGAATTCTGAGAACAGACACAGAGCAGTCATTTTCCATCTCACTGGTTCCCATAAGATCCCTTACTGAATGTAAGCAGATTTTCCCAGGTGCATAATTGCTGACACCAAGCCCTCCTAATGGATTTCAAACGGGATCCAGTTGCTGAGAATGTGGAGCTGCTCATTTTGTCCTTTGAGAAAAGGAAAAAAACCACGGCATTTAGTGATAGTAGGATTCAAAGTTGCAAGAAACAGCAGTATTTAGGTCAGCTGCTTCTCTCAGAAGAAGAACATCAATTTTGTGACACAGAGTCCTCTGAAAGAGCAATTTTCAAAGCAAAGTCTCTCACATCTCAGGCCATTGTCAGCTGTCTCAAAAGAAGTTGTTGCTGGTTTAGGAAAAAAATAATGCCAGCCATGAGCAGTCCTCATATGTTTCTGTGTAATAGAGGTACCCTCAGTGGCTGGGTATTTACACAGTGTATTGGTTTAATGTACTTCTATGCAGGTGAACAGTTTTTTAAAAGAGCACCTGAATTCTTTGGATTTTAATTAGAATATTAAGAATAGATTTTATCTGGAATTTTTATGACTGTGTGACATGTCAGCAAGATCAGAAATTTCTGTATGTTCTTGGTACAGATTTATAAATCTGGGAACTGTTTCAGGTGTGAATATGTTGTGCCAAAGTCTCTGAATCTTCCCACATTTTATATATTTATGCTATTACGAAGTCAAGGGGATGGAATAAGGGATCTATACTTAGAGACTGTTGAAAGTCCACACAAGTTATTATGTACAGTTTTGAAAGAAATTAAAGTGTTTGCATGAAGTGAAGGCATGTGGCTATAAACACATTTTCAGAATATTTCATTTAGTAAATCTCAGGACAAACCTGACACTTATCAGTCATGTCTTGTAGCTTTTAAATCAACCAAGATTAGATTATATTAAATATTCTCTAGAAATGTTTTTAAATGCTGGGTCTTACCTGAAATATTGTGCTCTGTCTGGTCACTGAGAGAATTCAGCTCAGTTTATAATCTCCACACAATTTTAGGGCACAGTTCAGGAACTAGAATGGGCCAGAACAGTGTGATTGTTTTTCAGATAGATGTTTTGCATGTATCAAAGTTTTGTATGAAGAAAAGAAAATACCCTAACCTGATAGAAAATAAATATTCAATGAATATAGGGATGACTATGGAGGATCCAAGTGTCAGAAATCAGAACCTGTCACTGCAGAATAATAATATCAGTTTGTAAATGTTGCTAGCCAAAAATATAACCTGTTGAAGCTAAAATATTACATTGAAAATGCTTATTTCAGCAAAAAAGTTTTCTGCGTTTATAAATGTTTTATACCTCTTATTTTCTTTACAAGCACAAAAATTACTCTTTTTTTCCAATTTCTGATATGAAGCAAAATTTCCAGTGCCAAATAGTCATTTTCCATTCCATTTTATGTCTTAACTACATTTGAAATTTCATTTGAAATACTGAGTCAAATATTCAAATGAACTTTAAAGTAATGAAATGTTAAATTTCAGTGAATTTTGAAAAAATAAACTTAGAGGATATTGGCATCTGAAGAATTTCTATCTATTTCAGTTTTGTCCTAATTTGACAGAACAACAATTCTTACTGTATTGGGAATTTCTGAAGAGCAAAAATGCCCTTGTATAACCTGGTTAGCAGTTTTATTTCCCCCCAGCTCCACAAATCTGATTCTTTTAAGTACAAGCCTAGAATAGATTTTCATGACATTCAGTTACTGAAGGCCAGTCTGAGGTTTTGATTGCAGAAGGTTGATGCTGTGGTTACAATAAACCTAGACATTGTTTTGCTAGGCTCAGCTAGAAAAATCTTCATTCCTATTTAGTCACTTAAATAGTTGATGGATTTTCAGAAAAAATCAGCTGTTGTGATATTGGTGGTAAAATTTTTGAGACAAGTAAATTAGAACTTTAATAAGAATATCCATCCATGGCAAAACAACTTTCTATTAAAACCAGTAATATTTGCTTTTGTTCCAAAAACATAGCTGTGCACCTATTCATAGATAGCCCTGAAAGAGTTTAAACAGGCTCCCAGATGAAAAGTGAAGCATTAAATGTAAAATACTAAAATAGAGCTGAATAAGCAACCAAAATATGTGCTTGGCAGCAGACATGTCTGGAATTTTTGGTGTTACTTTCACTTCTCTTTATCTTTGCTTCATCTGTGATGGGGGATGAGGTGACAAACCCATTACAGAAAAACACAGCAAAACAGTTTCCTCCTTTCTCTCCCCTGCTACTGGCCACGCAGCCACTTCAGCTGTGATCATTGGGTTAGTAATTGAAAAATGAGGAGGGTACAGATGCTGGAAACCCCAGGATGAGAAATACATGGTATGGCATTTATTGCTCTGTGTGTATGTGTGTTTGTATACAGAAAGGGCATACCCTTTCTTATGGTTTTGTCCTCTATCCTTGGCCCTATAATTAATTTTGCAGACAAGAAATCACTTTATAACATATCATTTGTGCTTCCACATTTAGTGGCATTTCCTAGCACATTTTGGAGATCCTGCTTAACTGATATTTTTCATCCATTACGTTTCCCTCCCTCCCTTTTCCCTCAAAAGGTACAGCCCTCTTCTATATTAGGACAACTTCTCACCTTTCTTAGACGAAAAGAATTGCATTATTCTTGAAAATATTTGGCTCTCTGACTGTGCCTATGTATTGCTTACTCAACAATATGCACAAAGATTCTGCTGCCATGTTATGTCTGGCACATGCATAAACCTGTTACAGCAATTACATGAAACACTTATTGCAGAAATGTTGAAAAAATATGTGCTATGGGTGGTTTAAAGAGATAGGCAAAACAGAATGCAACTTAGAGGCTGGGAAAGAAACAGGAATTCCTTCCCTTCTGTGCCACTAAAAGATGATCATATTTATCAGTTCCAGCCTTCCGAAAGTCCTGATATGTTTTGATTTATTAATCGTCATCCCAGATTCTCCTACTGAGGCTTTTCAGTACTTCCTACTTTTTGAATGTCACCTGAAAGTAGTTACTGATACCAAAGGTTGTCTAGTATATGAAAATTGAACCTGAGTGATGTTGCTGAGAAAGGCTGGTCATACACTGCCTGTGACATAGACCAGTGAGCTATTAATTAAACACTCTAAAAATGGCAGAGTGGCTTTTCTAGTTCATTGTGCTGATTCTTTGGACTGGCTTATGTCCTGATGAGCTTCTCCCTTTTTTCCTCCTGTCGTTTCAGGATTGCATCTTCTGGAATTTCACGGACAACCCCAAGCTGAGAGGGAGTGTTGATCTGCTGGAGGGCAGGAAGGTTCTACAGAAGGATTGGACAGGCTGGATCAGTGACCCAAGGCCCCTGGATGAGGTTCAACACAACCAAGCACCAACTCCTGCCCTTGGGGCACAACAGTGCCCTGCAGTGCTACAGGCTGGGGGAAGAGTGGCTGGAAAACTACCTGTTGGAAAAGGGCCTGAGGGTGCTGGTTGGCAGCACCTGAACATGTGCCAGTGTGTGCCCAGGTGGCCAAGAAGGCCAAGGGCACCTGACTTGGATCAGCAATGGTGTAGCCTGCAGGACAGGGATTGTCCCCCTGTACTTGCCACTGATGAGGCCACACCTCAAGTGCTGTGTCCAGTTCTGGGCCCCTCAATCTAGGAAGGATATTGAGGTGCTGGACCATGTCCAGAGAAGGGCAATGAGGCTGGTGAAGGGACTGGAGCACAAGTTTGATGAGGAACAGATGAGGGAGCTGGAACTGTTAAGCCTGGAGAAAAGGGAGCTCAGGGAGACCATATTGCTTTCTACCACTACCTGAAAGGAGGCAGTATCTGGGTGGGGATTGGTCTCCTCTCAGGTAACAAGTGACAGGATGACAGGAAATGACCTCAAGTTGCACCAGGGAGGTAGAGATTGGATATCAGGAAAACTTTTTTCACTGAAGGGGTTGTCAAGACTTGAAACAAGCTGTCCAGGGAAGTGGTGGGGTCACTGTTCCTGGAAGTGTTCAAAATATGTGTGGGTATGGCACCTGAGAATATGCTTTAATGGTGAGCACGGTGGTGGTGGTGGTGCTGGGTTGATGGTTGAACTTAATGACCTTAAAGGTCTTTTCCAACCTTAACAAATCTATGACTCTAGGGTATAGTTTCACAATAACAGATGAAAACTGACACAATAATTTAGTTGCTACTCAGGTAGCAGAAATGAAGGTGCCAGGACAGAAGCTATTGATAAATAGATCAGAAGTGTCCAGCATTAGTGAACTACTGTCTGTCCCTACTGCAAAATCTTGAAGATTGTAGGAGTGAATGTAGACTTAACTTTGTAATGTCCTGGGATGTGCTCTAACAAACGTTTCTTTCATCTTGAGGGTGAGGCAAGCATTCTCCTAATGAAAAAACACTGAAACCACACACCAGAAAAAAAATCCCTCATAAACAGCAACTCTGTATACTGATGTGGTAAAGAATGGAATAGGAAGCTAAGAAATATATATAATTTCGTAGTTTAAAATCATTAGGGTTTTACTGAAGAGGAGTAAACATTCATCAGTTTGAAAGGGTGGCTGATTGCCTAAATTGCAAGTACAAGCTTTCTTCCAGCCTTCAGATGCTTAAAATTTCAATAGCATACATTTCTGCAGTTTTGTAAATTAGCTATTCTGAGTGCTAGCTTATCAACCAAGAGGGAAAAAATCTGCTGTAAACTCATTTAGGAATAGGTTGACAACCTGAAAGCCTGTTCAAAACTTCAGCAGACTGTATTTGTAGAAGGGATGGGCAAATATTCAGTTTGTAGAGATGTGATGTTATTTCTGCTCACTTTGTTTTATTTCCCTCTGACACGGAGTGGTTCATCACTTCATATGGAATCATAGAATCACAGAATATGCTGAGTTGGAAGGGACCCATCAGGATCACTGAGTTCAGCTCCTGGCCATACACAGAACCAACCTCAAGGGTCATGTCATGTGCCTGAGAGTGTTGTCCAAATGTTTCTTGAACTCTGTCAGGCTTGGTGCTGTTGCACTGCCCTGGAAGGCCTGTTGTTTACTATTTATGATTAGGTGGGGGCAGAGGAGGATGGATGGATGGATGGATGGATGGATGGATGGATTGAAGGATGTTAGTTTCATAGAATCATAGAATCATAGAATCATAGAATCGATTGGGTTGGAAAAGACCTCTGAGATCATCGAGTCCAACCCT
>JAWWEV010000095.1:11542121-11553325 GCA_035583235.1 Hafferia zeledoni
TTAAAAATCTCCAGGGATGGTGAATCCACCACCTCTCTGGGCAGGCCATTCCAATGCCTGATTACTCTCTCTGTAAAAAATTTTTTTCTGATATCCAACTTAAATTTCCCCTGGCAGAGCTTAAGCCCGTGTCCCCTTGTCCTATTGCTGTTTGATCTACTCCAGACAGGAGTAGGAGTGTTATCTAATTGCTCTCCATGAAAAGTTGAGGAGAAAGAGAACAATTTGGAATGAGAATGTTTCCAGCTAGCAGAGTTAATCTCTGAAGATATCAGGCAAGAATTTCGTATTCTTTCGCATGAAAAAATAAGTACACATCTGTGTAGCAGCCCAATTTCTCCAGGTCAGGTTTACCTATGAGTTTACAGACAGATTTTTTGTGTTTGCATGGTACACCAGTCTGCAGCACAGCTTGTAGGTTCAGATCCAAAATCTGTAAAATATGATCCAGTGCTTTGGGGGTCAGACATGAAATACTTATATTATTCATGATATAACTTTACCTCACATGAGTTTCCATTATTGTCAGTGCTTTTTATAAGTCTGAAACACCTGATCAAAACAAAGAGGAAGGACAGGAATATTTGTCCTTTGGACATTTTTCATCAGTTTTCATTTTTTTTTCTGGTTCTTATGTTCAGACACCTGAACAGTCTCACCTTCTTAAGTATTTTTGCTCTCTGAAATGAACATTATGGACTGCATAGGTGAGATGCAGAGTCTGAACTCTTTATGCAGTAAATTGTATTTATGCTTTGATCTCCGTGTTTGTAATTTCTACAGGCAGATACTTGTGATGTCAAAAGTAATGACAAGACTTATGGGCAATTCCTGCAGCAAGTTTACAGACTAAGACAAATGGACAGATTTTTGTCAATTGCTGAAATTGGTTTAGCAAGATAAATCACTCTTTTTTTTTTTCTGAATTATCTTTGTTTCTTTAGGCAGTAGTCCTTTTTACTGAATTTTTCATGGTGAATAAAATAATGTATCTTTATTTCTTACTGTTTTCCAGATCTTTCTTTCTCCTTGTTGGTTTTGTAAAGCAGCTGCTCAGATTGTTAACCATCCATCCATACAAGGGCCTTTCATGCTTTCTCAAGGTTTAAGCACTTTATATATCTGCTCTTCATTGTCCTCTGGTTGGTCTGCTTTAAGTTGGACCCCTAGGGAACAAAGTCCTGCATAAGCAATCTTTTTTAGTATTCAATTCCTTATCATATGTCCCCTTTAGGACTTCATTTTATATTTCTTTCCAGAAGGAAACAGTAATAGATTCTGTAAATCTCCTTTTATAATGCCTTCTATTTATTGCACATGTCTAATGGGACTGCATGTCATACTCCAGTTACTTTGGAGTGCATGTTTCATAACCTGCTATATATTAGAAAACAAACATTGGTCTAAGAGCCTTTGCTGTTCACCAGTGTGGTTGGTTACATTAGTAAGGCAGAAAATGCTTCTGTATGTCTGCACATGTTCAAAATCGGACAGGTATGATAACTATTACTGTATTAATAAAAAACCCCTAGTGTCTTAACATTCTGTCTCTAAGCTGTTTTAAACAATATACCAAGTAATTGCTTACTTTGTGTGTCTTAGAAAAGGGTAGTTTTGTGAGCATTTAGAGGTAAACAGGACAGTAGTATTTATCAACGATCCACACTCACAAAATCTGCAATTTAATGAGAAAAAAAAATTGTATAGTGGCTGAAAGGACATGATAAAAGTAATAGTTTTCCAGCTACTTTGCTTATCCGTATGTAACCATTCCCCCTCTTCCCATTCTTAATTATAAACACACACATATATGCACACTATGGCATTTATTCAGTAGCTTTCTATCTGAATGCTCAACTGGAATTAAGACTACATGAGCAACCTACGTATTTCGCTGAGCTGTTCACTCTTTTCTATTTCTGGTCAAACAAATAAACTGATGCTTCATTTCATATACACTAAGGCACAAAGAGGTCTCTCATATTCTGCCCAGTGTCCTGGCACTATTTTATTAATCAGGAGACATGTCACTCCTGTGTTCCACATTTAGGAAAATTCCTACCTGTTTTGTGAATAATGGAGAATGAAAAATATCTCTATTCTGCTAAATTCATACTTAACTTTCTGTTCCTGTCAGAGCATTCAATATGAGGACGATTCAGCTGGACAGAATGAGAAACATTTGAGGAAAGAAAAGGACAAGACCTTCTATTCAGTTCAGCCCTGCAGATAATAGCCATTCATTCCTCTCCCGAAGAACCTTTTTTTAATTATTAATATTTTTTGTTATGTATTTTAAACTTCATCAGACACTTGAAATTGGATTTGGAGTTCTGAGGGTGAGCTTCTATAAGGTAATATTCAAAATTAGGAATTTAACATAAATCTGAAGTACTGATGTCTCATCATAATGGAAAGTGTTTTGTCTTTGTATCTACATTACCAAAAACCATAGTATTCCAAAATATATTTGAAAATAATACAATACATAGAAGTACACATGTATATGGCAAATATTTAGTGTCACTGGATGGACTTTAAAGATTGTTTTTATGCTTGATAGAATCCTATTCGTAAGTGTTTTTAATTGTGTGTAAATTGCACCTTTTTCAGACATCTTTTATTTTAATAGCAATTACCACAAAGCTGCATAATGTCTGTCATGCAATTTCTTGATGCAAAAAATCATTCCCAGTAGAATGAAACATAAACTGCAAAAATAACATCTCTGTTTTTCTTTATCTCTCAGTTTGATTACACTGTATTTCAATAGAAATTTTATTGTGGATAAGTTTCTGCTTTTAACCTGTTTTTTTGAGGAAATAAGTGCCGTGGCCACTTTATCTGCACGAGTACGAAATTCTTTCTGCTAACCTCTCTTAACAGTGAAAGATGCTGGCCCATTTCATCTAGATGTGGCACACAGAGAGGGAGTTCCTATGCATTAGAAATAGAAGAAAAGAAGAGGTAGCCAAATAGAGGATAACCTAGAGAAGAAGCAAAACAACAAACTTAGTCTATTAAACAGAGCACCAGTTGTGCAGGAGTGGTACATTGGAAACTAGAATGTATAAGTTCCACTGAATATAGAATTGCTTTTTCACTTTGGCCAAACTAGGAGTTCACATTCTTATAAAACTGCCAAAGCTGTCATTATGTAAGTATGAAGGTTTTCCTGAAGAAATTGGGAAAACACTGTGCACAGCAGCCATAGTGACTTTTGTGAGCACAGCAGGTGAGCAGACCTTTGAAGAGAGTTGCATTCCTGTGAAACTGTTAGACTTCCTAGTCCTGGCATTTTAGCTTTTATGCATGATGAAAATCTCAACAGCTTTCCAGTTCCAAAATAATTTCAAGTTATAACTTTGTGTACACATGGAGTTTTAAATTATTTTCTTTTTGAACCATACTTCCAATGTAATTATTGTTGAGTAAAGAAGATTCTTAAGAAGTGGAAGCAAATTTTAGATATTTTAATAATTCACTGTGCTGTGGTCTGAAATAAACATCAGACTTTTTGCAAAGGCCCATACCCAACAAGATATTCAAAGAAAATTCATGAATGTGATAAAAGACTGTACTCTTTGAAAGCAATCTGGCATGGCAGTATAATAGTTTATTTCTGATGTATTAGCCATGAAATTTGGCCAAGAACATACCATATATTGGATGTACAGTAATACACAATATTAGCAGCATTACATGAGGCTTTAAAATAGAATAGATTAGAATAGTTCATTTGCAAGGCACCTGTAATGGCAATCTGGTCCAACTGCCCGACCAATTCAAGGCTGACCAAAAATTAAAGTGTGGTATTAAAGGCATTATGCAAATGCCTTTTAAACACTGACAGGCTTGAGGCATTGACCACCTCCTTAGGAAGCTGAAAGTGCTTCACAGATACACTCTACAGATAACACTGACTACAGATCACCCCCAGCACTTAATGCTTACTGCAAGACTAGATTTTCTTCCCTTTCCAGTCCTTTTTTTTCAGTGGTTTTAATCTTTTATTTAGCTATTTCATTTTTTTCCCCCCTGAATTAGTAGGTAGTGGAGGTTCTGTCACTCTCCTGATGCATTTTTCCAGTGCCAGCTGGCACTTCTAGGAAATGGCAGCAATGTTCATGGTTGATTCTGCCTAATTTCACTTTCCAAACACTTCATGTTACTGTGAATTTACCTGAAAAACTGAAAAGCTCCACAGAATCAATGGTATTTTCCATATCTGACATAAAGTTACTTCTAAACCATTTTTACAGAAGTTAAGTAGGCTAAAGTTTAATATCTCTGGGTTTGTTTTTTTTTGTTTGTTTGTTTGTATGTTTTTCCCCCAATTCTTTTACTACATTTTCAGGGTTTGTTTTTTTTAACTCTCTTTGTTTTTTCTTTCATCTGAAAATGTAGATACCAGAAATGAAAACAATGTCCTAGGAGAAGTCTATTTAAAGGGGTAAAAGTAACTTTCTCCCTTTTCTTGTTACACTGAGTGTTCAGGTTGGGTCCACTAACTCTGACAGTCCACTAGTTCCCAAAGAAATCTCTCACACTACTCATATTTTCCTTTATTGGTACTTGTCTCCACACCCTCACCTGCCCTATGGGTCCCTGAGTTGCTGGCTGTTCCTGCTTGAAGTTTGCTGCCAATGTCATGTGCACCCACAAACACCAAGTTTGGGGAGGACACTGACACTCACACCCCAGCAGCTGGCACCACAAACATGGGCTGGGACTGGTTAATCATTAACCATTCAGAACTTAATTTTATTTAATGTAAACATTTTATTAGCAGAATTAATGCAGTATCTCTACTGGAACTGGGGATGACTTTCTTAAAATGCTTTAACTATCTTCTGTTTCACTAAACATATGTTTATGTAAAAAAAAAAAAACCCAAACAACCAAAAAACTGTTAAAGGAATTGGTAGTAGAAAATTCTAGTTAAACATATTTATAATAGATCACTGGAAAAAAATAATGATTTCCATCTTTATTTTCATGGGGACCAGTTTGTGCAATATAAGGCAAGAAGAAAAAGGGAATGAAAAGAAGTCAGACCCATTAAAAGTAGCAGACCACTAAAACACAGAAGGGCAAAACCAAGCCCTGATAAAGACACAACCCTTCACTCTCACTCTGATTTTTCAGATTCATGGCAGTCATTTAGAAGGGTTTTCCCTTGCAAATTTCCTTTCCCTCCCTTCCTTTGGAATTTCCTTTGCAAATACAGCTAATAAACACAGCCTGGGCTGTTTTCAGTCACTATAGCACTGCACAGCCTTCATCCTTTCACTCAAATGTATTTTACCTCCTAAGGAGAATGGCAAGCTGTCTGTTGGATTCAGTTTTGAGTCCTTTCTAACTCCTGAACTGGGCCTGAGAATGTTCTAGAACAGAGTTTCTGGTCCCCTACAAGTCCTTGTGAAGATTTTGACGTTATGGTAGAATAGCTTTTTGAGTTTTATTATTTGAGAACTGCCTGGCACTGCTCAATTCAGAGAATAGATTAAGTACTGCTGAAAGTCCCAATACCTTCTATCAAAAAGGTAATGGGTAGAGGATAGGAGCAAACACCTGGTATCTTCAGACATTTTTTCCAAACATTAGCTGTCAAAATCTTGTTGCCATAAGCTAGAGTCCTCACAGAGCACAAGTTTGAGAGGACTTGGCCCTGCTTGGAGGAAGCAAGAATTTGTCTTTGCTCCCCTCAGGACCAACTGTGCCATCAGAGCTGACCCTGCTATAGTCAGGGCTGGGCTGGAGATGTCCTAAGGCCTCTTCCAGGCTGAAATACCTGACCTGTGTGTGATGTGTAGCACATTGGCTCAAAAGCACCTTACAGCTCATGTTCCTGAGACTCAGAGCATAACTCATCATGGCTGCAGATGTGGCCGAATGCTACAGCAGTGCTTAGGTCTCAAAACACATCTCTCTTACTTCCTTATGTCTTGCCTTGTTTTACAGTTATTCAGTAACTTGGTTCTGCTTCTAATAACATAGACTATTCTGAAAATAATATGTTCACTGTATTTGTCTGCCATGTTTTATTAATGTGTTACTCAAAAAATAAAATCTTTAAGTTAAAACCAAAATTCTAGGTAAACTTCTAGGACATACACTGGCATGTAATGAATTTCAATAAACAGAAAAAATAGAGGGTTGTTTTCCCTCCAAGACAGTCTTCAAATGTTTTCCTTTAATGATTTTCTGTATAACTACCACTAAGTTTATAGTTGCATAAGTCTAGTCATAGGCATTTACCAGCCAATGATTTTCACTTCACTTGCTCTGAATACATATCTACTCTATATAACTTTTAGTGTTCTTTAATGTACTGTGATTTTTATTGTTGACAATATCTAACTTTTCCACAAAGAAGTATAAATAAACCATAACTTTCAAAGATGTGATTCAGTTTCTCTTGAGAGCAAGATTTTTTTTTCTTTTATATAACCAAATTTTACTTATGGATTCATTATTTAAATACTTAAATATTAGTTTTACAGATTAATTCTCTGCACTAAGCTCTTTGCCTTAGTTCCATAACCAGACAGAATCCCCTCGTACCTTACAACTCTCCTAACTTTAAGAAGAAAATAATTTTTTTTACTAAAGTGTCTAGCTCAACTTAAGTTCTCAAACAAAACTTACGTCACAGTTTTCCAGCTTTATATGACAGAAGCCCACTCCAAAAGTCAGTTTACTTGGATTAGTCTCTCCTGAATTGTACTTTAAATAACAAATTAAATTACATTGCCTTGTTACAGCACACCCACTGTACAAGTTGCTGAAGAAAAGAAAGTAAGGCAGATATTTCTTGAAGCAGAAATATGATTGAATCACAGAGCCACAGAGTGGGTCGGGTTGGAAGGGACCACAGTGGGTTGTCTGGCCCAACCTCCCTGCTCAGGCACAGTCATCCCAGAGCACATGGCACAGGATTGTATCCAGAGGGTTCCTGAATACCTACAGGGAGGGAGACTCCACAGCCTCCCTGGGCAATCTGTTCCAGTGTATGGGCCCTGCACAGTCAAAAAGTTTCCTCATACTCTGGTGGAACTTCCTGTGCATTGGTTTTTGCCCATTGCCTCTTGTTCTAATGGTTGGAACCACAGAGCAGAGGCTGGTCCATCCTCTTGGCACCCTCCCCAAGGGTATCCCCAAGATAATGTGCATGAATATCCCCAAGATATTTATACACATTAATAAAGTCTCTCCTCAGTCATCTCTTCTCTAGGCTGAACAGGCCCAGTTCCCTCAGCCTTTCCTCATAAGAGATATTCTCCAGGCCTTGACCAGCTTAGTGACTCTCCACTGGACCTGTTCCAGGAGCTCCTTGTCTCTCTGGTACTGGGAACTGCACATGTCCAAATGTGGCCTCACCAGGGCTGAGTAAAGGGGCAGGATCCTTTTCTTCACAACTGCCATTAAAAATGTGTGAGGTGTGTGCTATATGGTATTTTCTCTAGGAATTTGAGGAAAAGATGTTTATTTTGCTTTGTCTTTGCTGGAAACAACAAAATAAAGCTATTAAAACCTATCCATTACTTGCAGTATGTCATGGTCCAAAACACAGCAGAAAAAAGACAGACAAGCAGAGTGGGTGGAGCTGGTCATGGTTTGGGGTTTTTCGCATAAACATGAGTTCTTTAGTAACTGCCAAATTCAAAAGCAAAATTGCTTTGATAAATGCAAATTTGAACACAAGTTGAGTATCCTGTCTATTTGAATGATAGGCTGCTATCATTGGTATTACTATTGGAAACAATAAATAGAGACTTGACCAAAAAGTGAAATAAAAACCAGCACAGGGAATTTAAAAGGAGTGATGCCTTAAATGCATGTTATATAGATTTTAATACAGGTTTTTAACACCTTAGAATAGAACTTTAAGCTAACCACCCTTTGTACCAAATTTTTGAAATATTGTTTAATATTCCTTGTCAAGGATTTCAGGAGACAGATTTTTTAGCAAGGCAGAGAACATCTTGTTAGTAGAGAATGTAACTAGAAGAACATAATAAACCCATTCCTTGATATAACCCAGTCAAAACTACCCAAAGAGGATTCAGAAGCCTCAAAACTGGTCCAAGCAGAACAGAGGACCATGATGAAGATGAAGACGAGAGTAATGAGGGGTCTTGTATGACCACCAACTCAAATCCAGATGTGCCTAAGGGAGGTCCCATGGGATGGACAATTTTGGGAAGCTGGTCTAACATATGATGTAATGTCAGATATTATAGTATAAAACTACAGTAGCTCTGTAATGTGGTATGTGTACTTTGGAAACTATTCCTACACACCCATCATGCTGTAAGTAAAGAATATTTTTCTTTCTAATACTCAAAAGGGAGAGTTAGAGGATTTTTTCTGGCCTTTTTAGGTATCAGGAGAGAAGCATAACTAGATGGGGTTTACAATTATTTTTGTATTAAATGTTTAATTATTTTTAATAACAATTCCATTTTAGTTTATGAACCATTAACACAGTATTTTCTTAAATTTCTGATCATAAAGTAAAAAAACCTAATGTTAATGATTGTTGTAGATTAACAAAGGACATATGCTGTTGCCTTATGCACAGTGTAATCTCTATAAATTGTTTTTATACAGAGTATATTGTTATTATATTGATTTAATCAATATAGTTAAATAATAGGATGAGAGAAAGGAGAATTAAAGGAAAATTTGAATAATATTATTTTCTACTGCAGAGAGCTAGATTGAACAGATAAATGGAAGTTTCTAAAATAACCTGCTGGAGTCTGTGGCCATCATTGCCTATTCATTTGATATAATCAAAGGCAGCCCAAAAATCTGTCCAAACCCACAGCTGTTTCATATCTGCAGGATATCAGTGAGACATGTCACATGCTCTTTCCCAGTCATGCTTGACTGATTTTCTGTGCTCTTTATGGTTTACGTTATTCTATCAAGTAGTTCAAAACATTAAGCTGGTAATTTCATTTTAGTTAAAGTAGTACTGGTTATATTATAGATGTCTTAGGAAGCATCATTTATTCACATAGAAGGAACTTATTGAAAATATGAAAGCAAAGCACTCTGTGATGCATCAGCTTGCTATGATAACATTTTGGAATACAGATTTCATGATGCCTGTGAATATCAACAACATTATTAGTTTCCAGTTGTTTTAGATGCTTTATAGAAGATACGTTAAAGTTGAAACAAATGTAATAAATATCAACATTTCTGCACTTCTGAAAATGTAATTTTTTAAACACTTCCATATGTATAACAAATGTTTCAGCATAAAATGAACACTCTACTTTTTATGTTACTTAAAACTATGGTGATGCTGAGAATATGAAGTACTTTAAGATACCAGCATTAGAAAAAGCTTACACTGAGGAAATATGTGAAATATATTGAGTATATTCTGAACTCAATTGAAAACAGTAAAGCACATAGTCTGGATGTACAGAGAAGTGATCCCATTATATTCATCAAATAACACTGAGTAAGGATAGCTGTAGTGATAAGGACAGTTGTATAATATTCCAAATATTTATGGGGCTGTCGCATTTTGCTGCTGTTTATCCAAACCTCATACAGTTTGCCAACTGGAAGCAACCGTGTGAGAATAAAGATGCTTCTTCTGCTCTAAAGCCATCTTTTTTGTAAATGTCTGCAATATTAAAAGGACAAATTATTCAGAGAAATAAAGCTACTAAGAGCAAAATGCTAATGCTAAGGGAACGAATATTCTATTAGGTTGATCAAGACAACTCTTAGTTAACTGTCCCTGAACATTACCTTTAACAGACACATTGGAAAGCACTCAATATTACTTTTATTAAATAAAACCCCCAAACTTAGATGAGGTATTTATTAAAATCCTAAACTGCTGACTTCTCAGAGCATTTGACTGTGATGGTTTCCTAAAACATTTTTATTACAATAAAATATCTCTGTTTACGCTTGATAAATATCTCCCATATGAAGCTTTCAGACAGAAAGCATTTCCTTTCTGAACTATGAATCATGAACTAAAAATTCTATTTTGTTTGATTTATGTTTATTCCTTTTCAATAGAAAGACAAAACTTACATATGAAACTTAGTGAAATTTCAGAAAAGTTCTTGCAAGCTGAAGGCACAAGAGACAAAGATCAAGCATTGGATTTCTCATCTGGCCACTAAGAAATACCACAATATTTGATACAACCAGGACTTACCAGAGATGAACACCTTACCTGTCATAAATTCCTCTAGAAGAACATAATAATATTGGAACAGACTACAGCTGAAATACTGCTTTCAACTAACACTGCACTGAAGTGCTCAGCTGTTTACTAAAAGCCTTTGTAAACTGTCAAACATGAGGAAATTTGTAGGTGCCTGCAGAGCTTTTAATATGTGGGTTTTTTCTTTTTGATGGCTTACAATTTTTACACTATAAAAATCCCCAAATCTATCAGAGGTCTTTTAAATGCCCAAAAGAGCTTTCATATGAATAGGAAGCTTGAAGCTGCTCATTTGAGAAAGTGAGAGATAAGACTCGTGTCTAAATGATGGAGGTTTATCTTCTAGGATATTTTTGCAGTGGTTGGAGTCCGTTTAAAAAGTTCTAAAACTCAATAGGAACTCATCTTTCATTTTATTTTTTGTTAATTTTTTTAGATATAAATGTCACCAGCTCTTGACAAATCTGCAAAGTAAGATTTCATAGTTTCATAGAAGAAATGCACCCAATTCTTGTAGCAACACACCTGAAGAGAATCAGAGATGAGGCTTTCCAAGGTGGTTCAACTTGCCTTGTTATGACACTTTTCTGTTCTATGATCTCATTGCAGTTTTATCAACTCTCTTTCATACAATAATTTCTATAGGAAGATTGGATGCTCTTTACCTTATCCACATGGCGTGGGAGCACATCATGGCTGGAGAGTTTTTACTCCTTGTGTCTCTCTGCCACGGGATTGGTTTATTCCCTAGCAAGAGAAAGTGGGTTTGAACAGTCTGTTATCCACTTTGTATGCAAAATACCCAGGTGCATGTTGTCTGCTCAGGTGTTAATAGCTGCTGCTGTAGGAACTTAGGTGAATGAGTTTTAGAAAGTAATCATTTCCCTGGGATTTGTGAAGGAGCTAAAGCTGTAACTTAATGTCATGGTTTCAGCCAGGTGGGACCTAAATTTGGGTTTTAAAGTTTGGACTAGGCCTGAAAATTGTCAGGTGA
>JAWWEV010000095.1:11553425-11572696 GCA_035583235.1 Hafferia zeledoni
GAAACTTTTCTCACAACAGCTCCCAAAATAACATTTATTAATACAAATATGTGACAGTTATTGTGGGTTCTGCTTTGGAAGCCTTTCTCCTCCTAGAAGATCTCACAAAGGGAGGCCATGCTATTGCCTTACACTCCACCCTATGTTAATCTTATCAGTTTGGAAGCCTTTCTCCTCGGCTGGAGCACCCCTGCAGGGGCTGAGGCATTTCCTTCAGCCCATCAGGCCTTATCAGAGGGGCCATCACCTCACAGATGGGTAAGAAACTATCTGGACAGCCATGTCCAAAGAATTATAGTCAATGTTCAAGGTCCAATTGCAAACTAGTAATAAGTGGTGTCCCTCAAGAGTCTGTGTTTTGTCATGCTATTTAACATCTTCATTAAAGTTATAGATGAATGAATAGAGTGCACCCTCAGCAAATTTGCAGATGACACTGAACTGAGTGGTGCAGCTGACGTACCTGAAGGACAGGATGCCATCCAGAGGGACCTGGATGTGCTAGAGGAGGGGGCCCATAGAAACCTTACGTCAGAGAGCAGGTCCAGAGTGGGATGACAGAAATGGTCAGAGGGCTGGAACACCTCTCCTGTGAAAAAGGACTGAGAGCTGGTGGTGTTCAGCCTGGAGGATCTGGGCAGATTGCAGCCTTTCAATACTTAAAGTGGTCTTATAAGAAAGATAGAGAGACACTTTTTGCCAAGGCCTGTAGTGAGAGGACAAGGAACAAAGGTTTTAAATTAAAAAAAAAGTTTACATTTAGGTTTGATGTAAAGAAAAGTTTTTTACAAGGAGGATGGTAAGACACTGGAACAACTTTCTGTAGGAAGTTGTTGATGCTACAATACTAGAAGTGTTCAAGGTCCAGTGTAGATGAAACCACCTGATCTAATGAAATATGTCCCTGCTCACAACAGGGCAGTCGTTCCTTCCAACACAAAATGTTCTATGATTCTACAACTATATCTTCATGTGCACAGATAAGGCCTGTATCCAGGATCAGGTGCAATCTCTCCTGATAGCAGAGCGTCTCCTTCCAGGAAGGTATCTGAAATGGACTACATATAGGCTTGATCTGCTAACTAAATACAGGGAAAGTTTATGAAATGCTAATTTTTTTTCCACTTTCAGTTTTATTCTGGGTTAAATTCCTTGCCCTGACTCACTAACTCAGTAATGCTCTCAAAGTTATCCTAAGACTATATATTTCCATGTTTTGATGTTCCCAAAACTTTCCAAGCAAACAAACTAGTCCAGTGATGCAACCTTTCCAGAGAATCAAATTTCTACTGTTCATCACTTTGTGTGCATCAGCTTGTTCTGCAGCACTGAGAGTCCAAAAGGACATAAAAGAAAAGCTATAATAAAATGAAAAACATCATTGAAGCACTCCTATGGTCTTTTTTTTTTCTTAGTTGAATGTCTGCTAAAAATTTAGACTATATGACATTTTAATAACTTGGAAGTTATGATAAAAATGTATTTCTAACTAATGCAGAACAGAGATAACTTAATAGCTACCTGTCTATCATTGTTTTCAACAATAAGGTCAAATTGAACACTTTATTCTGCTTCTAGTCTCATTCGTTATACCAATTCTATGCTCTATTAATTTATAGACTGGTGTCATAATTTTAATTCTTTGTACCAATGTGGTAGTTATTTTAAATGTCAGATTTTAACTTCCATAGTGTGCCTTCAATTATTGAGTAATAATTGCATGATTAATTAAACTGTGTGACTATTACCATTTAAAGGATCATTGGAAGACATACTGCGTTTAAAAGGGAATTGTTTCTTGCAAGTTTTGCACGATCTTGGGTAACTGTTCTGTTGGAGCGTCTCAATAATGTTTGATTACACTAGCTAAATACGTAATTTTTAAAAGCTTCATTTAACAAAGTGTCACAAATCACCCTTTCCTATTTAAGGAAAGAATAATACTCAAAAAGCCCAGCAGGTGGAATCTTTCATATGACCATGTAGTTTGATGTCATGGGTGGTTCCACAGCAGCAAGTCACACCCTCTAACATAAACAAGTCTGACCTATTTCAGGATTAGAGTGTCCTACTCATGCAGCCAAACAAGTGGATGGCTCTCTTATAGGACAGACTTTTTGTCAAGGGGTTTTAATTTATTTGATCTTTACACATCTGCTAATAGTTCCTCAAATCTGTACTAAGAAGATTTACAATGTACTGAATGAATTGAGGAGAAATGTGAAATGGAAACCTCTGTAAGGTTTCACCTTGCCTCTTTCTTTAAAGCTCCATTTCCTAATAATGTGAATCCTGGACTAGCTATTACAATTTCTCAGACAAATCTTTTCTCCATCTGCATGGGTATTAATATCACAATTAATTTGAGTAAATCTTATCACTGATTTTTTTAATTAAGTTTTCAGAATGTTTTCCCTATAATTTGTGAACTAACACATTCAGAGTGTCTGCATAACTGTTCTGTGGTTTTAATATTTATTGTTAGGAATAGCAAGCAAAAATGTTTGTAGTCAAACACAGAATAAGGATTTGTCCACTCCTTTCACAGAGTGCAAAATAAATACTATTCAGTTATTTGTTTAAAAAGGTTTCAGTAGGCAATGAGCAGAAGTCAAACTAAATAAAAATCTCCTGTTTGCAGAGGATCAGCACAGGACACATAAAACTCTTCAGTTCATGTTAAGGCTTTAAATAGTGCTAAAATGGAGATTTTTTTTTTTTTTTTTTGCCATTTGCCTTGTTTCTTTTAGTAACTTTTTATTTGTGCTGCTGAAAATGCGGTGCCTGTTTTGACATGCATGCTATTCTGTACAATCACAAAGACCACAATTAGCAGAGGCAACAATATTTATGTTATTTTGAATCTTATAACACATTTTGTACCCTCAAAATACAACCTCAGTTGTAAAGTCTGTCAATGTACATAGTTTTTCTTTTTAATTTAATTTATTGTAATTTTTTCTTAAATTTAGGAATCAGGTTTTGTTGGTTTTTGTTTGGTTTTTCCTAATATAAAATTTAACTAGGGATATGCTTAATAGACCTAGGAAAAGTAATTTCTAATAATTAATTAATTTTGAGGTAATTGTTTTTAGGCATCTTTATTTAGAAAATGAAAGAAAGAGCTATATACAATGTTCTGTGACATTAGTAATACAGTGCTGGCATGATGTTTTATGATGATCATCATAATGATGGAACAGATTCAGTGGGAGAACAGTGCTATTTAAATAAAATTGGATGTGAAATCTAGTTTTGAAGGCAACCATAAATTTTTACATGAGATGCTTGTCTGATAAGCATTTGAAGAGAGTAATAATAATGGGATCTGCCAAGAAAGTAGCTGAAGACAGATTGATTCAAAGACAACTCAATGAAAACATTCCTGCATAGGTTTTGCTAGTAAGCATGAAAGTGATCACACCAAGGTGAATACCTGGCACAAGTTATTTACTTTCATCTGCCATCCATTTCCTTGGCACTGCTCTGTGCTTAGAAGCAGCCAAAACAGTTGCAGACAGATTTGAAGTAGGCAAACTTTGCATCTATTTTCACTGAAATGATTCACTGTAAGTCTCCCAAGCTCCCCAAAGCTGGATGGTTGAGCTGCTTCTGTGAAAGAAATAATTCAAGTAATGTGTTTTACAGGAACAAACTCAATATTTAAAAATCTTTCTATGTATTTTAAAAATACATCACTTTTGAACCACATGCATGTTCCTTGTTTGTCCACTTGTGGACTAAAGTCAGAAGAACATGTCCAGTGTGCACTTTAGAGATACTTTTGTGCAAATTCATACAGGCCCAGTATATTGTGCAAAATGTCAGGCACCTAATTTGCTCATTCTATTTCAAACTATGAAAATCTCTTTCTGAAAAGTTCATCGTTCCTGGGAACAGCCAAAATGTGAATTATTAGCAGTCAGTACTAGTCTGAAATAAGAATGAATGAGTGTGGGTGATATAGATTCGCTCTAGTTTTTATAGAGACAAAGATATTCAAGTAGAATTTTGCTTTTCCACTTCTTTTGCAGAGTAAATGAGGAAAGATATTTTGATTTCAGTGCATTATACTGTGTCCTAACCAGATTTCTTTTTTTTTTTTTTCCCTTTGCTTTTCACCTGGCTGTATTGTGTACTGCTGAAGTGTTTTGAAATAGCCTCACTTCTGCATCATACTTACCTTGACACTGACTTTGTTAATAGCTCGATGATTCACTGGCTAATGGCTGGGTTACAAAACAACAGGCAAGAAGGGGCATCAAAGAATTAGGCAGCCATCTTCATCAAAGATATCTAAATGAAGGAAATCTAAATCATCAAAGATATCAAAATCCATAAATTTAAATTGTAAATATTTGTTAAGCTTAATTATTACAACCTTAAAATATATTAATAAGGTATTTATGGGTACTCTCCTGTCAACCACTTCTTACTCTACAACTTGAAACACAGGCAGAAGTTAAGCTCATTTTCTACTTGATGCAGAGAAACATATGATTTTCACTTGCAAATGCTGATAAAGAGAGTAATGTTTTTCACAAACAATAGAGATGTAGGTTGAGACTATATGGCTGTACGCTATGTCAAAAAAGAATAATCACAAAGGCAAATGACACATGAGGAAAGGATGAGAGAGTTGAATTTATTCACCTTTGAGAAAAGGTGGCTTAGGAGATACCATGTTTCAGAACGTAAAAGATGAGTGCAAACACAAAGGAGACTCCCTTTATACGAGAAGTTGCCTGAGAAAGACAAGGGGATATTAGGCACAAGTTACTCCTATGGATATTTCGATTAGACACAAGAGGAATATTTTTCACAACGAGGACAGTCAGACATTGAAATTGTCTTCCCTGGGAAGTGGTGAATATCCCACCATCAGACAATTTTAAGATCTATTTGGTCAGGGTGCTGGGCCATCCTGTCTAGACCATGCTTTTGCTGAGGAAGACTGAACAAGATGATCCTTGAGCTCTCCTTCCAACCTTGTATTCTATGATTCTATGATTGATATTGCCAGGAATACTTCAGCTTTCTTCCCATAACATTCAGATGTGGTAAAACAAAGCCTAATATTATAGAAATTCTGGGTCCTATATACTCACACTTGCAAAACTCTAATTCCATGATAACTAAACATACAGATAGTGTTTTCTGCTAGGAAATTAAAAGAGGCTTTTTTTTTTTTTCTCTAAAATAATAGAAATAATTCGGAGAAGGAAAGCATTCATAGTACCAATTTAAAATTTTCATTATTGAATCTCACAAGCCCCAGAAGTGCATAGGATGAAGTGTTTCTTCCCATTTATCTTAGCAATTGTTATAAAAATGAGATCTGCAAGTGCTCAATAGTGAAGATACTTTTAAAATGTGTTGTTTTCCTTTTTTATTCTTGGGAATGCAGACATGAAGCTCAGAGCAATTTTGGATGACAATTTTTCATATTTGTTTTTTAGCAGCAGGATCTTGGCAGACAACCTAAACAGTTTTGTTGGCAGTTTTGTTGTCCCTTGGTGCATCTACTGTTATCCTTCAATGATGAATCCTTTTCTTTCAGAGAACTTGCTAAGTTTTCCTTTTTGCATCAACTTTTACAGAATTATTTGCAACATAGAAAAGACCAGGAATTTCCAGAACTTTATGACCAGCTGACCTCATATAAACCCATTTAATCCCTATCACTTTACTAGCATACATTTCTGAACTTCTCTTGCTCTCTCATTTTCAAATCTGACATGAAAATAAATCCTTTCTGCCCTTCAAATTATTTTAATGCTTTATTTCAAATTTTGTTCACAGGTTGTGAAGCGTTTGATATAGATCTTGCCCAAAAGAACTGCTGTGAAATGTTTACATGTATTATCAGAACTGCAGTCTAATTTTTCGCCCATTCCATCTCAGTAGATGCTTTCATTTTGCATCAGATTTCATGTTATTTAAATCACTTTACACCTGCTTCTTAATACATGAGATACCACTTGCTGTGTCATATTAATCAAGGAAGGGTTCTTGGGCCTGATAGCTTCTTTTTCTCTGAGTATTAGTGCATAATTCATCTTGGTAAGTAAGCAATCTTAGACCTTACTAACCCTTGAAAGTGAGAACAGTTAGAAATCCCACACAAGCCTGGCATCATGGTGAATATTTAACAATCACTAGATGATGGAACCAGATGAGTTGACACAGTCTGTTAGCCTCCCTTGCCTGTGCTTTGCTATTGTAAAGGAAAGAAGGTGAAACTGCAAGTTACTGGCAAGTCCTGTAAAGTAAAATACAAAACGCATTTCTAAGACCTTGGGTTTAGTGGCAAGCATTTATTTAATTGTAGAGAGATTAAGAAGTGAATAGTGAATCAAATACAGATTGACCCTTTCCTGCTGAACAGATAAAATGTTTATAAAATAAGGAATAGTTACCTTTCTCTTAAGTAAACCTGTCATAGTTGCTTGGGAAAGCTGTCAGCAACAGTTTGTAGTCTGGAGATGCCAGAAGAGAAAAACACTTACATGCTTGTATGAGTGAAAAATTAAGGAGATGGCAAGTCACCTATGTCTAATAAATATCAGCAATATGACATCTGACAACTAATTGCATGGCTGCATTCTCAGAATCCCACAAACCTACATTTTCCATGAGAAAATCCCACCATTTTCAGTGGAACTAGGAGTTCAGCCATTTTTTAGAAGACTGTATCGAGCTGGTGTGATTAATACTAATGAAATAGTCACCAGTAAGCACTGAACCACTATGTAAAAAGAGGGAATTTCCTCTTACATCTTTGCTGGCCTTATAAAAGAGAAGTGAGCTATCAGTGTATGTGATAAGATATAACCTAGGTCCTTCACTCTGGAGGAAAATTCAGCTGTGAATGCCCATACTAAATAGTCATCTCTCACATTGTTTTCATTGAGGTGGTGAGAAATGGGAAGACCTCTTGCGACTGTTTAGTTGTGGAAAACATGACAAAAAATATCAAGTCTTGTAATTTTGTAGCCCAATTAGATTGAATGCATGTTGTTTAAAATACACTTATATAAAGTGTCCATTTCTACATCCACCTCTCGCTGCTCCAGATGCCTGTTGAGAATTTATTCTTCCGGAGAAGACATCTATTTCTTCTGCTTTTCTGCAAGGTAAAGAAATTTCCATACCTGGTTCTATGGAGGGCAAAAAAAGGAGTATATAATTCACAACCATGGAGAGAGTCCAAGACTCTATTCCACACTTCTAATCATATATCCCACCATTCCATAGCAAAATGGATCCTGCAAACCTTTTTCTTCTTTTAGAAGGGCTTTCCTCCCTTTTCCACATTTAAAGGAAAATGAGGCCCATCATTTGCATTCAGTGATGGAGCCCAGCTATTATTAGCAATGCCCAGGCAGGGTTACAGGATACCTTAGGAGAAACCTGGTGACCCTGCCAGCTATTTTATTTCCACCTCTGTCAAAGGACTCTACCAGTGAAAGTGGTGTTTCACTGTGATGCCTATGAGGTTTTTGATTTTTTTCATTTTTATAGATTTTAGAAGTACTTGCAACTGTAGTAAAAAAGCAAATGTAGTGTGTTAATATTTCTGGCAGCTTAAGTTCATTGCTTATATATCCTAACCCCCAGCATATATCAGTAGCTCAAATTCTTTCAGCTGTTTAGGCTCTCTTCAAGGCAGAAGAGCTGAAGAATATTAGAAAAGCCTGCAGAATAAGACATAAACATAAGCCATCAACCTTGAGTCTAAGAACACTGGAAAAACTCCAAAATTCTGAAGAAGAGGAGCCCGAGGAAGAGGGGTCTCACCAACCCCAGACCCAATTCCTGGGGAGTGGAACAAGGGTGGGACCAGGGCTGGACCGAGAGATGTGTAAAGTAATGATTGGGAGGACCATATTATAAAAACCATAGAAACCAGTGTTTGGGGGAAGCCACGTGCATGTCATCATGTATTCCCAAAAACCTTAAGCCTAGACATTGAAGAATCTACCTTTTTATCTTATCCCATACTAAATCGGCTCAGAGTCTGTTTTATGGGGTCTCTCACGGCATCACTGCTAGCACAGACAAGGCCTTTGGCAATGACTTCATCTCTGCAGCATTCCCAGTCTGACCACAATGGAAGAGCCATGTCTGTGTTCATCAGCACATGGCTGCACACAGTCTCTGAGCAGTCTTCCAAGCAGGATGGCAGGATTCACCTGCCTGACAACATGTTTCTTGTGCTGTGTGAGAGTCCATGGGGAGTGAAAGGCATCTGCATGGCCCCAAGACACTGTACAGGCCTTGCAGGTCTTTGATGACCAGTCAGGTCTACAGTGATGACTCAAGGACAGGCAAAATATCTTGCATTGTGATGTAAAGTAATGGCAATGGGTATATGTTTAGGTAACCAAATGATGCCAAATATGCCTGGTAGGCACCGATCAGAACCTAAAGTCAATACAGTTCTTTTTTCTGATGCACTGTAGAGAAAGGAGATTATGTTGCCTGTGATGATGGGGAGGCTTCGTTTGTGATGTTGGAACTTGCTTGCAGAATGGCATACTACTGCACTGGGCAATGCTTCAGAAATGACACATCTTGAGTTACTACTCAATTCATATCCAGTAGGCAAAAGGTGTATGTCATTGTTGAAAAGAGTTTTGATTAACATAGTTGAGGAAGTTGTTGCCTGGTGATTGGTATGTTGAAGACAAAATCACACACATAAACCTCATGAAATTGATAAAAATGCATGAAGAAAGTTATATGGTTTTATTTCTGTAGAGTGTAACAACATCACTACTTGAAAGTTTGTAACTTCCTCAAGCCGAACTCTCAGGGATACTTACCAGACACGTATTTTCCAAACCCAGAGTGAATCATACATTCAAGAATATGCCATTTGGATTTTGATAATGACCAACAAGGCCTTTATATGCTCTTGGGTACTCAATAACAGCTCTTTTCATCACTGAAGTCTGAGTGTTCAGAGTTTAAAGCTCTATATCACCTACTCCTATTACACCACTTATCAGTCCAATTCCTTACTTTCTATGCAGTTCTTCACTTCCTAAGTACAAGGCCTCTGAAATTTGCTACTGAAAACTAGACTCCTTACATCTACCTAAACCATTTTATATTTAGGCTGAACTTCTTCAGCAGCTTAAAAAATGGAGTAAAAACACGTAATGGTGATGCAAATGTTGAAAAAATCAGAAGGTTTGTAAACCCTCACATGAAAATTGAAGCTGGGCATTCACAAATACAAAAGCTTTAATTGATAACAACTGTTCCAGAAAATGCTGATCCTGAGAGATAAAGGCAACACAAGCAACATGCCGTGAAACCACGTCAGTATACAGAAGCAAGAAGTAGTTCCTCAGTGCAATAAAATTAATGACATGGTTGAAGATTTAGTTTTAGCTATTTCTAGCAGCCTGGCAGAAAAAATAATTTTTTCCCTTTAACAGGACAGTGACACCAAGGGCAAGTGAGACTTGCAGTATCAGCTCCCAATTAGAGCACCCCTAGAGCAAGAAGGATGAAAACTCTGTCTGGAAATACTGAAGGGGTTTAGCTTGGAGCATTTTGCAAAGACAGGCCACCAGATCACCAGGTTTTTCCCTGATTTTTAAGGACCTGCCAGCATCTAGCCAATGTCCTGTCACAGTTTACCATGTTGTTCTCTGAAGACTTAGAGATATTTGCAGTTTCTCCTCACATTTGATCAAACATTCAAACACCAAAAAAGGGCTCACACTATATTTTTCACTTCTCATTCTTTCTATTTCTCTGCACTGTGTAACTACAGCTTCTCTCAAAGAAAGGTGTCCCCTACCTTCCTGTCCCAACCCAGGACAGCATAGGATCTGTACACCAGTGGTTTAAGAGATGTGCTAGTGGCTCTGACACAGAGGACAGGACTCTGGGTACCAGCAGCAACACCCTGGCTCTGAAGTCCCCTCTGCAGCCCCCTCTGCCTGACACACTGCCCTGGAGCCACTGACTGCCTTGGTACTACCAGCAATCTGAGGGCCATGCTAGTCACAGATGTGATTCTTTTACAGTTTTCTAATGAGCCAATTAGTCTCCGATGAACTAAACACCGTTTTATTTACATCTTTGCATTTTATTTCTTTCCTCATCCTATTGCAAGTATTAATCATATAACACACTAGAAGAATTGCTGGTTTGAATGGTTTGCTTAAAACACCCCTGTCTTATTTTCTGATTCTTTTTTTAGCTATAAACTATACATAAATGAATTTAATTATAACATACATGTGAACAAAAGAATTTAAAATAATAAAAATATGTACAGAGTAATTCTTCATTTGCATGATTAATTTTTGATTCTGCAATACAGATTTTTCTAGGCTTCTTTTCCTTAGTTCTTTTTCACTTTCCTAACTGTATTTTTTAAAGCACATTTCATAAGTCTTCTCTTGCTTTTTGTACTCTAGGAGTAATGCTGTCCCAGTGGCTAATTTTTCAGTGTGAGGGATCCACATATTTGTGGCAGAGTGAGAAACTATAATGAAAAGTTGTAATTGTACCTCAAATTTCCTGTAATAAGGCAAATGTCACCTCTGACAACCTTTGACACAGATATCTTGTGCCTGTGTTGCACAAAACAAAGTCTTGCTAGAACAGAAATCCTGCATGCATAGTATTCAGTGCATCCAAGACTATATCTAAACTGCATATCTGTCTCATAAGCCTTTCTAAGGCCTCTGTCACATACCCCAAATAACAGAATCACAGAATGGGTAAGGTTGGAAGGGACCACCTAGAAGGCATCTGGTCCAATCTCCCTGTTTAGTCAGGGTCCCCCAGAGCATGTTACTCAGGATTATGTCCAAACAGACCGATCCTCTACCTCACATTCCAAATTCACCATCCAAACAGTCTTTATTGCCTGCGGCACTTGGTTTCTTAATCTAGTCCTATCCTTTGTGGGGTTTATTGATCAAGAGTTAATCCCTTTGTAGATGGACTGATCAAGAGTTTATCCCTTTGTAGAAAGAAGCCAGTTGCACCTTCTGAATATACACCTGGAAATGGCTGTCCTGGAGGAGCTGGCAGCTATTGCTTTAGACCAGATTTAGCAGACTCACATGAATCAGTCTCAGATATAGATGACTTATTGACTCATAAGAACAAAAACATCCTTGCCAGGGTCATGCAGGTGCTTGGCTGATTGAAGACCTGCTAGCAAACATTGAGTATCAGTTACAGGTTACTAAGTGACCATTACTAAGCAGATCACATCAGCCTATTTCTGTCTGTGTAAGGATGTTACAGAGCCAAATTTAAAAAACTCTGTATAATATGCCAAGCTGTGCTTTCCTAGTTTTCACATCATCTCTAGACAGCCACTTTTTTCACCTGTCATGCTGAGGATAATGCTGAAGGACACTGGACAAAATGGAACCTGCACAGCTGCACACACATTCCTCCATGAGCTCATTGCATCATGAAAAAGAGAAAAAAACCCCCCAAAATTATCTTCCCTTTTCATTCCTTTTTTTGCCTCACAACCATTCCAAACAAACAACCTGAATTCCTTTATTTTAATTCCCCTTCCAAAGATTTCAAGAATAAGGTACATCCCCACTGCACCTCTCCATCCCCTTCCTTTTCCTGTCTTTCTGTCCCTGGGGTGATTTAGGAGCCCTGAAAACAGTTTACTTACATTTGTCAAAAACTAGGGAAAAAATGTGTGGCTTTTACCTGCCTTCCAATCCAAAAGATAACAAGATGTACTTCACCCAGCACTCTCCTTTCCCAACATCCTGCATAAATTGTTACCATTCTATAAATCTGGATACCCTGCTAGTTAACCACGTAGACTTCATGCTTTTTTATCCACTTGATATTCCTTTTTCCCCTCTAACCAGCCATGTATGTATGGGTCAAATAATGAATAAATAGTTATGGCCTCTCACACCAACACCTGCCCTGGGACCTACATAGCACTGAGCCATTCTTCCCTTCCTTAGCCACATTGCTGTGTCCAAGGGTAGCTTAATAAAACAAATAAACTTACAATTGTGACAGAGCATAGCACATCCATGGTCAACATATATCTTTATTGGATAAAGAGCACTAAACTAGAAAATTTTAATATTGAAGGCAGAAATAGAAGATTTTCTGACCAACAGCTAAAGAAAAGGGTAAGGGAGGAAAATAACTATCATAGCAGGGAAATCCCAGGATAAATGAGCAAGAAAGAGAAGCTATCAATAGAAATGACAGGTTTCAAAAAATCAGTGAAGTAGGAAATACAAACCTCTGTGGGGTTCTGTAAAATAAAATGAAAATGAGGATGTTTTGCAACATAGCCCAAGCAAAGTATCTACTCTACCCAGAGGAGTTCTATTACCAACAGACAGAGGTTCCCTGCCCAAAGGTTGCCCGGGTAGCTCTTGGCTAAGCAGGTGGAGCAGGAGAATTATCAGAACGTTTGACAGAGTTGTAAAGACATAGTGCAATGCAGTGTTGAGATTTCTGCCTATTCCTGACCTTCCTTTACTTGCAATCACTGTCGTGGTCTTTATCATAGAAGCTGCAAGGAGCTGGCAGCCAGCCTATTCCACAGTGTCTGTCAGCAAGGACTTCTTAGTTGTCTTTTACCTCTGTCTCATGGGCACCAGGACCAATGTCTTGCCATTTTGAAGAATTTAGAGCAGAGAGAGAAAGCATGACTTTACTAGTACCTGGGAACACAAAATACCTGGTCCTGTTGCTCACAATAAACAGGCACATGCCAAAACCCCCTTTAAGAATATATCTGAAGATGCCAAAGCACTGGGCTGGTGCTTTACAGCATTCTTTTGTGGGTTTTTTTTAGGCCTTGACCACGGAAAAAGACTAGTGTACTTCAGACTGTGGCTTCTTTGGGAATTTGTCCATCAACAAGGGTTGAGAAGATCAGCAGGAGGCAGATAAGTCGTAAGGTTGGAAATTACCTTGTAAAAAGCTGCTAGTTTATTTGAAACTGTCATAATTAGCTATCAGTCAAATACAGTGTCATTTAAAGAAAAGGGAGGAAAATAGAAGTAAATGAACTGCTAAAGCGTAACAGCTCAATGGGAGATGAAAAAATACTAAATAAAAAATCTATCCCTAAACTCATACTCTGAATTTATGTAAATAAGATTTAGGCACAGATTGTAAAAGAACAGAGAGTCTCACACAGCTGACAGTATGACCTCCTACCCCTTTCTGACCTATTGGAATAAGATGCTTCTGACTGCTGGTGATATAACTTTTAAAATCTGGACAGTTTCCAGACTCATGGACAGGTTCTGCTCTTCCTCAGGCAAATCATGAACAAAATGTTATCAAAATGCTGGGCAGAGAGAAAAGAAACACGGAAACACCCTGAATTGTGTTTGCCATGTTTTCAGCCCTTTTGGCCCCACAAGGAAAGTGAGACAAGGCATCTTCATTAATAGTTTTTTTTTATACTAGTATCATGACTTTCAACAAAACTACAGGAAATAGAACCTAGAAATAAATTTATTACATTTAGGAACACACCACAGCCTGAAAGATTGGTGCAACACCAAAGTTCTTTTTGGAGAATCCTGCTTGTCAGTGTCCATTGCCCCCACAAAAGATAGGCAGTCCCATTGGAACTGAAGAATTTTACTAAAATGTTGCAGTTTGACACTTAGAGAGGGAACAAAGCAACAGGGAAAATCAGCACATGCCAAAGTTAATGGCATTTTATACCCCTTAATGAAATGTGCAGCTTTCACCAACACAGCATGTCCTGACATTCAGGAAAAAACAATAATCCTTTTCTTTAATGGAGTTCAATATAGAAAGGAATTATGATTTTTTTCATTCTACAAAGGTCATTTGTAAGTTAATTGTGGTAGAATAAAGTGTGTTAACAAGGAAACAAAGAAAGTTAGGAAATACAACTGGCTAATGTAAAAATGAGATGGTTTGTGTAAAATTGACAGTGTCATAATACAGATTATTGAGGCACCACAGGGAAATTTGGAGAGAGAAAAACTATTTACAGAGCAATATACAGCATCTTAAAGAGAAAGTCCTCTCAGATCCAACATCTATCTCCTATCTGTTGATTTCACTTACTTTTTGTAATAAATCTAAGACAAATCTGCTGGTTAACAGTAGTACACAGTAGGAATGCTAGAGATACAATGTGCTCCTGTCATTTCTAGCAGAAATGCTTGGACATGGCTGAACCTGTAAGGAAATCACTGGCAAATGAGAAAATTCCAGATTGCTTTCTCAGACAGCACAAATCAGAGTGCAGCAAACACTGTACATCATACCCATGAATATAAAGAATTTTTTAAGCTTGCATTTGTTTTGTTTTCACACAGAATGCACAACAAAGAAAATACCTCAGTAGAAATACAAACCACCTTAATACTGTGCTGTTACAAGCATCATATTATAGCCACACTTTTTACTAAAATGTAATCAGCTTGACATTTACCCAGCACTATTTCAACTGAGTACTATTTAGAGCAGACTCATTTAAACCTCATGCAGAAATTGACTTCCTTTTGTTATCATTAATGATTACAACCTTTTTTTTCTTTTTTGGGTAGGATTTGTTGTTTACAGTATTTTTCCTCAGACTGGAAGGGATATTAAAGATCATCTTGTTCCAACGCTCCTCCCCCATGGGCAGGGACACCTTCCAGTACCGCATGTGGGGTCTTACCAGAGCAGAGCAGAGCAGAGCAGAGGGACAGAACCACCTCCCTCGACCTGCTGCCCACACTGCTTGGAATGCAGCCCAGGATGTGGCTGGTTTTCTGGGCTGCCAGTGCACATTGCTGGATCATGAGGAGATCCTTGTCCACCAACAAACACCACCAAATCCATCTCCTCAGGGCTGCTCTCAGTCCATTCACTGCTTAAAATTATTTTATTTCACTACTTAATTAAACACATTTGATACTCACAAAAATAAAACCTCACAAAAATAAAACCCCACGAAACAACCAAAACCAAAACCAAACTACTGTACTTCCAAGAGCATCTTAATCCAAAATTTCAAAAGGGTTTCACAATTGATTATTTTCAAGGGGTACATAAACTTTGACTTGCACTTGGCAGCAGTAATTTTCAGACATATGTAAGAATCTAAGTACAGAAATACAGAGAAAGGATTTAGGGGCAAATGGAGGATGCATTGGTGAGAAATTAGTAGTAGACCACATATCCAGAATGACATTGGAAAAGCTGAACTGAAATTATGTTTCTGAGTTTGGACTTGCAGATCCTAAATATTAGTCTGGTTCTGAAAAATATCTGCGCTGGGGAAAACTCATCCATCTGTTTCTGTGTTTCATGTGATTTGAAACCAATGAGTTATGAAAACATTGTAACGAAGCATCTTACTGTGCTGCTTTCTATCTCATAAATTTATTGGAATAGTAAATAATATTTGATTTCTGTTCCTCTACACCAAATAAGCCACATATATTAGTATGAACCTTAAAGTAATTGCAGATGTGAAGACACTACATAAAAATATTTGATAAATTGCTTCTTTCTTTTCATTTGTTCTTAGGTGAGCATTCCTTATAAGCCCTTTAGTGTGTTTAGATTTAGAAGGGGACTAAATAAGTCCATCTGAATTATGCTGAATTTAATGCTAAAAGTACTGACACTGTCAAAGATTAATATGACATTCCATGAGTACAGAATTCTCCAAATGCATTTTGTAACATTATGTTAATCTCAAACTCTACCTTTTCTCCTTGCAAACAGTTCTTCCTTTTTTATAACAGCAGGTGCAAAAATTGATGGAAGTGGCTTATACAAAAGTTTTAGACAACCACATTAATCCCTTACAGACTCTTCACTAACAGTGCACCTTTTCTATGACCTGCTTTCTCTAGTAGCAAGGCATGTATTAACCAAATGTCATTATAAGGCTGCGTGGAAAGAAGTTTGTCTAAGGAGAAATTTCAGCTTAATAAAGGCATGTTTGACCAAACTTTTGTTGCTGTAGGGGAAAAAAGAGTTGTCTGGTAAGAACAACTCCAAGAATACTTGGGAAGGGAGAGAAGGTATCACATTCCTATTGTAGTGTTTTCATAGTTCTCAAACCTACTTTGCATTTCTCTTCCATGCTTTCCATTACCTTTTTAAAAGTTATGTATCAGAGTGAGTCAGTCTCATCAAATCATCCTCAGGATTAATTTCTTTCTTGTTTTTACTTTTATGACATATTGATAGCAGAGCATTTTTATAATTTATTCTGTGCTGTAGCCAAAAAAGTGTAACTCAAACTCAATCATTCAGGCAGATTTTATTGAGCATTTGCTATATTAGTTTTATTATATTTGTAGTTTTTACTTAGTGTGTTAGCATTGTCAAATAACTTACAACATCCAAATACATCCATTTGCTTTCCTTTATTAAAGTTGTTATTGAAGGAAAGAATAAGATTGTTCTTGTTTGAGAAGATCCATTTTCCATATAAACTTATCTGTTGAATTGAACATTTATCCTTCAAAGAGTTTATGAGATGATTCTTGCAAGATCGTTTTATAATTTGTGTGGATTTCTCTAGCCCATCATTATTTAGATTATCCTCTTTTGGTGTGTGTTGGGGTTTGGTTGATTGATTTTTTGTTTGTTTTTGTCTTATTTCTTTAAAGTCAGCATATTGCTAGCATTCTCCTTTTTGGGGGAGTTTTATAATTCTCTTTAAGAAAACTTAGGTGTCAATTGCTCCAACCCAATGATTAAAGGAATATTTTTATTCCTTTCACAACAAAGCACATTTCACAAGGATTAGTGAACTTCATATCTTGTGATATCAAATCATCCTTATTCATAAATACTTACAGGAGAAATACCTAATCTTTTTTAAGTCTTAGCAACTTTCCCTTTCTATTTGATAACTGAAAAGATTCTTCTTGAGTGTAGTAAACTAACTCCTTCTCCCTATCTAGGAATTGAGTTTTAGCTGAAATTCCTGCATGCCTTAGCAACTTTCCTTATTTCAGAACTCATCTGCAACAGTTGCCATTTGGCACCAGATTTCCTGTTGAATATATATTTCCTCTTAACTATACTTTAAATTGTGATAAATCATAGAATATTATTTTTAAATTTCTGGTTCAATTCACAGGCTGACCAGAAATGGCTTATCACCAAAATTCCTTGATTTAATATTGAAAGGGGCTGTAATTCAACACACCTTGTAAGTGTTTTCAGCAGGCACTTTTTCTTTACTTAGTTCTCTTAAGGATTCAGGAAAGGAGATTAGGAATTCAGTACTGAATCTATTTTTGGAGAAGACAATATGATCTGATGGAGTGATTAAGCAGCTAAGATGCAAAAGAATCATTCAAACAGCTGGAGAAAGTCATCCCAGGAATACCCATAGCTGATATCCTGTTTTCCTTTTATGCACAGGCTGGTCTCATGAAGCTGCTTTAACTAGTGACTGGCTGGAAAAAAGTACTGCAATTTTTTCATTACACAGTATTTAAGTATTTAAAAAGTGAACTAGAGACAAGGGAAAAACTAAATGACTATCCAAATTGACTACCTCTATTTCTTAGTTAATGGAGTTAATAGATGATTAAGAAAATGATATTTTGGTTCAGTGGATTTGAAATGAAACACTGCTGTAGAAGATCTACAGTCTCCAAAATAGTGACTTTTCGAGAATAAATTGGAGTATTTGAACAGAAAATGTCTAAATGAATGAAAAAAATAAAGATTGAAAGTAGATGGATCAGAAAATGAAAGCAGGAGAAGCAAAATGTCTTCTTGACTTGCCTGTTGGAACAGGGGAAATAGGAACAGAGGAATTAACAGATACCTCTCCAAGGAAATGTTTACTGAAAATTTTATGTCTGGGTTTTTTTGTCATGCAAAGAACAGTGAGCATAGCACCCGTTGGTCTCCACAAAGCAATGATAATAAAGTTCCTTAATTACAGTCATACAGATAAGCTGTTACAGCTGTCTAGGCTGAATAAAAGTCTGATTTATAATTCAGATAAGTATTGCTATTCCTTGATTGCAGTATGTAGATACAAAGGAAGCAGAATCCATAGAAACTGAGAGGAAGCTTTGGGATTATAAAATTGAGTGCTTGTTTTATGCTGCTAGACTTGAAATTGATGTTCATGAAACCAGACTCCTTTTTATAATACAGAAAGATTATCAGTCTTGATTTACACAAGAGAGGAGTAAACAAGATAACTACAAAAAAGAAGATTGATATTCTGAATGTCCCAATATAGCTGTTCACTAGTCCTCTCAAGAGCAAAGAATCCACAAGATTTATTGGCAGGATCACTTCTGTTTAAATGACAGTTTAATAGATAAAGCTATGCAGGATAGAAAAGTGTTTTTCCCTCTCTCACCTTATTTAATATTTAATATTTTTAATATTATGATTCTTCTTTCTTAAATTCCTCTCCCCTTTTGGAGTTGTGGGGAAAGGTACATACCTGGCATACATTTCAGTAGGCTCTTGGACTCCTACAGAGTATGCTCATACACACATACCTGAACACACATATGCCTACACATGCACAATAACTACACACAGACAGAAAACAGACACTTAGTCTCTTTCAAGGGAGAAATTCATCAAGTCCATCTCTTCAATACTTCCTTTTAGGAATATTAAGGATTTTGGTGCTCAGTGTGCTGGTTTTGGTGAACATATTTTTGAGTGCCTAAATGTGCACAAATTCCCATGGGAAATTTCATCACTTGAACTCAGTTCTGAGAATTTTACTTCTGAGAAAAAAATCTAGCTTGAAACTATGACAGTAAAAAGCATCACAACATTTAATCATTTCTTAGCATTTGATCTAGGGCCTTCACAAAATCACAGAGTGGCAATTATCAAGCTGTTTTCAGAGGCTCTCACCCCAGCCTCCTGCATGTTCACAAGCTGTCTATTATTCTCATTGGAATAATGTTACCACTTTCAGGTATAAGTATTTCCATTTGCAATTATATTTAGGGTTTTTATATAAAAATAATGCAATTTGAATCATAGAATCGATTGGGTTGGAAAAGACCTCCGAGGTCATCAAGTCCAACCCTTGGTCCATCTCTAGTCCATTTACTAGATCATGGCACTCAGTGCCACGGCCAATCGGCGTTTAAAAATCTCCAGGGATGGTGAATCCACCCACTCTCTGGGCAGGCCATTCCAATGCCTGAGCACTCTCTCTGGAAAGAATTTGTTTCTGATCTCCAACTTCAATTTCCCCTGGCAGAGCTTGAGCCCATCGTGCCCCCTTGTCCTATTGC
>JAWWEV010000095.1:11581240-11592567 GCA_035583235.1 Hafferia zeledoni
CCCCCAGCTCCCTCAGCCTCTCCCCACAGCACTTGTGCTCCAGTCCCTTCACCAGCCTTGTTGCTCTTCTCTGGCCCGCTGCAGCACCTCAATATTCACCACCTCATGTGAAAAGGTTTCTCTTCTTTGCAGAGTTAACTAGAGTGATTAACCGCTTTCCCCTCTCATCCACTTACCTTTTGATAAACTCTACTTTTTGGATTGAATTTCATATTTATGGAAAGATTTATGCAAAGATAATACAAGACCAAAGAAACAATTTCTAAAGCCTTCGCTAAACTCCCACCATGTTTCCAGGAGAGACAGTTGATTTTCTATAGTCTACCAACAAGAGATCACAAGTCACTCTGCAGCACAAAAAAAAAAAGGAATGTACCCTAGGAATAGCTAGAGGAAATTACAATACCTGAGCTCATCCAACAGGTCACTGCTGCTGCAGAGGATGTTAGATTGGTTTAATTCATGCAATGTAATTTTATCCTATGTAGTATATATGCAGCAGCAATAAAGCTTACTAAATGTCCTCTGTCAAAACAAGGTATACAAATCCATAACAGAAATGCAAGACAAAGTGGATGGCATTTCTTATAATCTGTACTCTGAGTTCGTTGGACTTTGTTCTAATACTTAAAAGAGGTTAGCACTATCAGATTCAGCTGTTTTTAGGCACAAGAAAGACTGAGACTTCTTTTTTTTTTCATGTTAAGATTCTATCCCATTTCTTTTAATTAAGAAAAGTAGTTTACTGACTAGATCTTAATGTTTATGGGTTGCAGACCAAGCTTTAAAGTACTTTTCAGGAGTTTTCATAATTTTTCAGTTATTAAACACATAAGGATACATACGAAAGCAAGAGCAAAATGCTTAGAGCATTTAACATTACTGCCTACAACTCTTTACTTTTAGGCAGCACAAGGCTTCTCATATCAGGTATGCTAATCACGGATTTTGCAACCTCTACAGGCCAGAGTTATGTTTCAAAACTGAGTTTTATGGTATTATAAATATTAACTGTGAAGGTAAATACTTTATTCTTGGTGATATTCTACAACTGCTTCCTCTTCCCTTGCTACTCGGGTTACACTGAGCTCAGTGTGATGGCACAAAGACATGAATTTTGCACTGGTAAATTTTTGAGTGTATGCAGTTATCACACCATACTGACTGAGATGATACCACAAATATAAGTAATACCTAATAGACCAATCACTTTCCTCACTTTATGACAAGAATGTCCCAGATGTGGATGATCTAAATTCTCTGGTTTAAGGATTGAAAGTTGGTAGAAGTCCCTGAATGGCCCAGGCCACCAAACAGAAAACACCATGCTGAGAGATTTAGAAGGAATTTAAACTAGGTAAGTCTGACACAAAATTATTTTGTCTTGTAACTCTTGTTTTAAAAATATTTTTGTTGCCTCTTCTGGGGACTTTGAGGGTTTGTTTTGGTTTGGATTTTTGATAATATTTCTCCTTCTCTTTACCCTTTTTCACTTGCAATTATAATGCAATGGCTCTCCAGCCTCTATACTTCTGCTTTTTACCTGACATCCGCTTCTTGACCAAGTATTTCTCAGTCCCTTACTCCTGCCTTCCCAGTTCCTGCTGTAGATATTCTTCAAGCAGTGAGTTTTTCTTGCCTGTAGATTTGCTTCAAATACATTACAGTAGAATACATCAGTCTATGCGTGTATGTTTTCCAACACCAATTAACTCCTCTAAACACAGTCTTAAGCTTTGAGATCCTTCAGGTTTCAACTCAGAAACATTCATTCAGATAGTAGGGGCACTACAAATAAGCAACGTCTTTCCATTTATCTAAACTTATCATCCTGGATCTTAAACTCATTTTATTGACCACAATATACACTAAACTCACATTTACTGGAAGTTTGGGTTTTTCCCATGGGATTCACTATTTTAATGTCTTTTGGACTCTACAAACCTCCATGTTTTAAACAGCTATAAATGAGTCTGTTCAAGCTGAAAACAAGAACAGCAAAAGGTTTAGTTTCAGAACCAAAGACTCTGAGCTTAATTCCACTGTTACATGAACTGTCAACAGTACATATGGCACCGTATAGATAACTTTCAAATCTTCATCCTATGAATTTATAGATGACAAAGAAATTAATCTGGAAGTTATTTAAAACCTCACATAAAAACATGAAGTTTTTAAGTAACTTTTTCAATCATGGTGCAAAATAATGGAGTTAGGGACCTGAAAATATTGGAGAATGTCAACAATGTAAATTTGGAAGCCAGATCAACTTTCTTAGAAATGGAACAAATCACCCAATATTTGTAAATTGTTGTTGTAGCCTGTAAATAAAGATAGCTGTGTGTTTTTCTTGTTGTTCTATTGAGAATCAAATATATATATTTCTATGCATACAGCTTGAAATCCTAGTGAATTAACAAATATAATTAAAATTAAACAATACTGTCTCGTAATCTTGAAATTAAATCAATGTATCAATATATAAATAACAGCCTGGAATTGATCAACCAATTCAAGTCCTGGAAAACCACATGTATGGTGTTATCTAACTTAGTATGAGCCCTCTGACACAGAAGAACAGGGTTTGACATCAACATAAGGCTGCAACTGCACAATTTCAGGCTATTATTTTTTAAGCAACAGCCACAGCTAACTCCTATCCAGCCTAAATGCTCTCTTGGCGTATGGAATGTCTTGCAACTATCATGGTTTCTTTGTATGAAAACTAGTTTTACATTTAGGAACAAGCATAGATTATGGCTGCAGTAGTCTCTGTCAGAGCTAGTATGACATTCAAATCAGAACAAAAAATAGACCATGACACTGAAAGACTCTACCCCAAAGCAACAAGCAGGGATCAAGAGCTCCCTGCCTCTGCAATTAGCAGGAATCAAAAGCTGTTCTTTCAGATACCACATGGAATCACTTTTAGTTAGTATCTTCTGCTGTGGTTTTCCTTTGGCTCTGGGCTTGGTACAATGAGAATTTCTCACTTTTTTCTCCCTTTTAGACTGTCAGGACAGTAAAGGCTTTCATTATGATGTGCATGCAGAAGGAAGACACATCTTTTTGTTATTTATGAATACCTAACTTCACAATTGAAATGCCAGTTTTTTCCTCCCCTGGGTACTTCCACAGAATTCTTTTAAACAAAACATGCTTTCAATTGTTTTGCTCTGTAGCATTAATAGGATAAAAATTTGATCTTAAGTCACATGGGCATAGTCCCATGATCACCCATTTCCACTGTTTGTTCTGATTATCTCTGGCTTCTATCAGTAAAAACTATTTCAAAGATGTTATGAACAATGTCTGGAAAGGAGATATTCTTACATGCACAGCATTAAAGTCATCATCCCATTCCTCTTTGTGATGTTCAGCCTGCCTAATTTCCTCTCTTTGTTTTATTTTTTCAATGACCAAATGACCAATATCTTCTCTCCCTCACTCCCCACAAGTAAACTTTTAATATTTTCTTTAAATTCCAACACCCCCCCCCCCCAAAAAAAAAAAAAAGAAAAAAGTAATCATAACCCTTCTTATTTATTTAGAGGAGGCAGAAATAATTTTCCTTTGATCAGACAAAAGTAATCCTTGGCAATATATCTCTCACTCATATTAACTTACATTTCTTAGGTGTCAGTTCAGCAATAAATTAAGAAACAGTCTGGTCATTTAATTTGCACATAGAAAGCCCTGCTCATGTATTTCAGCATAGCTATTGTAACACAGCTTGCAAAGTGATATCCAAAATATCTTCTTCTGCTTAGCTAGATTTGATTTGCAAAACTTAGTATATGAAAGTAATAATAGGCACTAATGTTGTATATTTTTCATTAGTTAGTTGTTTCAGTTCTTCTAAACTATTTTTGTACAAATAATGTGTTTTTTTCATAGTTTTAATCAGTATTTCAGAGTGTAAAATGTGTATTCTACCTCTGTCAAGACTATAATACTCGATCATAAATGGTAGGATTGTTTTCTTCATTCTTATTATCCTTTGGTTAGTACAAAATATATTTTTTTTATTTTATGAGAAGAGACAAAGTTTTCTGTGCTGGGCCTTCAGGTACTGGTCTGATTAGCTTTCACCCTGATAAATATACTGTTTTAAAATAATGTTTCATCTTCTTTTCAAAGTAAGACCATCCATGCTTTATTTTTACCTTTTTGCTTCTAACTTTAGGAAGTAAAATCAAGCTATATAAAATACTACAGAATTATTACTTTTTAAATATGCTGAATAATTCCCAATTAGCCCAATTTTATAAATCAATTTTACATTTAGATCTCAGATCACTCCTATGGAGTGAGGGAAATTCAGAGGACCTTTGGGCATCTTTGCACATGCTGATACAAACCCAGCAGAAGTTCTGGTGCTGCTACTGCACAGCACATTTTGAAAGTTTTCTCAAGTTAAATAAGACCAACTTCCACAAGCTTAAGACAAAAAAATACAAGAAAAAAAAAGGATTAATTTCATTCTCAGATAAGGTGTGTTTTCAATATCAGATGTAATTTCCAAATGCCAGCTCTTGCATCACATGAAACTTCTCCTCCATCACAGTGGTGTTTCCACATCATTCAGATAAGCACTGGTGCAGGAAATGAAAGAAGGAGAAACACTTTCATTTCTCCTATAGAGCAGTGTGGAAAGTCCTTTGCAGTCTGATCTGAAACTGTGACTTCCCACTTTCGTTAGATCTTTTACTTGTCTAGGAGGAGAACCAAACAGGACAGAAGTCAAATGAGTTGGTGTGTCAATGGGAGAGTACACATGGATATATTAACCTCAACTGGGGAATATATTGAGGCTGAAGGACCGACCTGTTTTGAATAAAAATGTAGAGACAAGTGTCCACTTCACTAAGGAGGGGCATGTTTCGCCAAAGGTAGAATAACTGCCTCAGTAATGATTGACAGTGCTGCAGACAATGCACAGCTAATGAAGTATGTGCTAACAGCCAGCATCATAAAAGGCTTCTTTTTTTCACCTCAGTCTACACATAAGGGGTTTCTATAATCTTGATGATAAAAGGAAGATAAAACTAAGAGGGGGAAAATAATGTGATTAATTAACTGTGAACATGTAAACACATAAAACAAAGCAAAACATTGCCACTGCTTTATAAGTAATTAAAAATACTGCATGAAATATTATGTGTATTTCAGTAGGTTTTATGTATACGTTTATTTAATAGATACACACTTTTTGTTTTCAAAAGGTTAATACTCTATTTATCTATTTATCTGTGCATGTATATGTTCTAAACCTAAGAAACACAATAGGTGCAAGTGCACATTCTGAGTTAGTAAGGCAAGAAATTATTTCCATGTCAGTTGGGAATTAGCAAAATGTAGAGCCTCTGGGCTAAAAATAGAAAACTATTTAAAGAGTTTTGTGTGTTGTAGAGAACCTGATCTGAAACACACTAACATTAGCTGATGGTTTCCCAGTATGTTAGTTTCCTGAGGTTAAAAAACATTAAATATCTTCTTAGCTATCTTAAGCTACCTTCTGCTGTGAAACAGATAGATATTTGAGTTCTACTCTGCACAAAAGCAGCACCTCTGTAAAACACATCTGAGCATCACTCAGTATTAAACTGGGATGAGAAGAATCAGAAGTTTTATTGTCATTTACACTAGAGTACAGAACTACACAGCCCTGTGACTCCCTGGCAGATGACAGGAGAAAGAGCAGACCTCAAAAAGAGTCATGGAATCATGAGGAAAAATGATGAAGCACCAGTAAGCCATCAAAGCACACAGAACCCATTTAGTCCCATCATTATTTGCCATTATAAGTGTAGAGAAATGAAACTCCGCACTTATAGGGAGTGGTCATCTTCTGGTTCCCCAAAACTTCCTTTTTTTTCGTTGGGATATGAATATTTTAGAGACCCTTCAATTTAGGTTTTATCCTCTTTCGCTTTACCTCTGTTTTGGGAGCTATCCATACCCTCCATATCCAAAGCCAAAATCTGAGGCAATGATGACAGGGAATTGTAGAATAATATCCTTGCTGTCTAGACAGCCATTTTCTCCATATCACATTCAACGTTTTAGAGTTATTTCTAGATTTTGAGATTTTGATGGTCTGTAAATTTGCAGAAATGGAACAATCTCACTTTCAATGTTAACACCTTTGCTTACAAGTCCCTGCACAAAGTTTCTGTTACAGTCCTAAATTCATGCATGTACAACCAAAAACTAAGCTGACAAAGTATTAATAGGACATCTTGTGACTGGAAATAGAAAGAATTTTGAAGTGAAAAGTAAATGCTGCTTGTTTTAAGTTTTTGCTTGTACTGTCTGCTTTTGAACATATTTGCTGCCTATACATGTAAGAATAAAATGCTGCAGCTTGTGAAGAAATAAGGATTCAATATAATTTTTATAGGTTTCTGTAGAATTGTGTCTTTTTTTGATGCTTGATGAGATCAAGGTGATAATGGCCTCTTTCTGTTTTGCTACAGATGTTTTAAAAGGCTTTGGAGACTTCAGAGAGAATGTTTAGAAAGGTTTTTAGCCCTGTGAGTGTGAACATATTTCCTTTCTCACATACAAAGTTTGAAATGCTGTTGTTCATCTGAAGAAAAGTCCTTTCCCCTTCCATCTGTTTGAGATTATGCACATACAAAATCCACACTATGTCTGAAGGGAAAAGCTTCCATTTTCTATTGCTACCTTTTCATTCTGTTGTTGTGTGATGTAGTCCCTGCTGTATTTTTTACCTCTCCTTAGCCTCCTAGAAACTCCATTTCTTCTGACATCATTACCAGCTGTGTTCAGTCTAGGTCAGAAACACACACAGCCACTGATGCCAAATGGCCACTTTTCCTTTGGACTGCCTAGCAGTGAGATGCAGGATCCCTTTTTCCCCCAAATAGCTTGTGCCCTTTAATCATACTTCACCTTGTTTCTTAGGTCCCGAAGTTAATTACAGACCCCTAGCAGAAGCTAAATGATCCCAAGTCAAACTTGTGCAAAGCAACTAAACTGCAGATCATCAATAGGAGCAAACATCAAGATTACCTGGCACTCCAACAGAACAACCTCAGCTGACTACTCAGCTGAGAAAGCAATCTACTTTGCTGCAAAGCTAAACTAGTTGTAAACAAATAAAGGAGAATTATGATCTCTTTATATTTCAAACACAACTTGAGTTTTAATAAATCAACATCTGCTAGAAATGACTCTTCAAGACTTACTCTTTTATATGTAACTATTTCTTCTCTATTGTTGTAGTTGGTGAGCAAAACTGAGCTGAAAAATGACTTATTCTTTTTTATACTCTTTGGTAAAGAATGATAAGATAGAGCATAAACACTTTCATTTCCCCCTCTAAACCATAACTCCTTTTCAGGAAGGTTTATTTAAAGAAAAAAACAGACCTACAAAAATCAAAATGGGTTAGCACAGAAAGAAGAAAGCTAAGGAGACAGATCTGTATGGAAAAGAATCACAAAAATTTTACACAAGAAATAGAAAATAAAAAAAATACATACACAATTGTAGGCAGTTCTTCCATACCTACACACCCAACTACACAAGCTTCTCTAACTGGATTATCAGTTATACAAAGAGCTTGTTGAAATGAAAATAATTTTCTCTCTATATATTAGCTGAATATGTTTTTTTTTCAGTTAATGGCATTATCTAGATAATAACAGCAAGACAAAGAGATGTCATTTTAAGAAGAATATGGAGTTTTGCTTCATTTTTTAAAGCTCACCCAATTATCTAAAGGCAGTCGTGTTCACAATTATCCCACAGAAAGAGATTCATTTTTTCTAACACAAACAACATCTAAGTCCAAAGTGTTTACTTTGTAAATATAATTTGCATTAAACTAAAGGTAAAAAAAAGCCCCAGCTTTTTAAGGTGAATTTTCCATTTCATTGCTTTTGTGTGACATACAGAGAGGAGGAAGTGCTTCTGGGAGTGGTGAGGCAGAACCTGAGGGAGAAAGGATCAGAAACAGAAGGTGTGAGAGAGAGAGAAAGGGTGTGAGAACAGAGTGAGAGAGGCAGCATGAAATGAGAAAAGGGTGAGAGAAAGAGGAAGACATGTTGAGAAAAAAGAAAGAATGGGGTTTGGGAAGAGATAAAAATTGTGCATGAGAGAAGCACAGGGGACAACTTATTTTTGCTTTATCAGTAAGACTGAAAAGGATTTATGACATCTAATGAAATATAAACATAACTTCTGAAGAAAATTAAACTTTGTTTTCCTGCCATAAGTTTTTCTATCTGTCTGAATAAAATTTCATTTTCATTTTTAATACCTTTCTCAAAAGCAAAACTATTCCCCTTTTTTGACATCAGTGACAAACAGCTGTAATCCCAAATCTTATACCAACTCCAAGGGATTTGATCTGCCTTGTCAGAGACTAGAAGATTTGTACTAGAGTACTGCAAAGCTGTGATATCAGATGACTTCCAAAAATTTGTTTGTACCAGTAAGCATGTCAGGGGTCTAACTGTGACAGACATAGAGCTTAAACTCTCTTCCTCAGCTTCTACTGTGAAACAGATAGATATTTGAGTTCTACTCTGCACAAAAGCAGCACCTCTGTAAAACACATCTGAACATCACTCAGTATTAAACTGAGATGAGAAGAATCAGAAGTTTTATTGTAATTAATTACACTAGAGTACAGAAGCAAGGGACAAGATGGAATAAAATCTCAAAATTCCTACAGACAAACTCCCAGACCAACCCCCAAATGTCACCTGCCAAAGACTTCATCTGCAAGAGGCAGTCCTTTATATGCCCTGTGCGCTCTAAGTACAATAATCTCTTCTGATTAAAAGGAAAATAGTGTTTTAATAGGATGACATCAGCTGCAGCACTTCAGCTGGGCTATGGCTGCTGTCTGATTTCCCTCATCACAGATGTTTTTCTGGGATGGTAACTACAGACTCTGAGCAGAACACACTCCTTTTCTGGCGGTGCCTTGCCGCACACAGTGTGGAGTAGCATATATGGAAGCAGGAAAACTGTGAGCAACACAGAACTAAAAGCCTCTGTCAGGACAACAGGACAACCTGCAGCTTTAGCAAAAGAGATGTGAAGGGTTGTTGAACAGTTCCTGGGGAGCTGTCACTAGCTCTGAGCAAGTGACCCTAAAGTAAATGCTCCTTCAATATTTTTCATTCATGTGATTTGCGTACGCTTTTCTAAAGGATTACTCTGACTTAATCTTAAAATATTTGCTAGACTGAAAGCAAAAAAAGAGGTGCAAGATGCCCTGAAAATGATAAAGAGAACATATTCTGCTTTAATCCAATCCTATGTCAACACATGGCTGGTGAAAAAATGAAAATGTGACAATTTCTCTATCAAAGCTCATGTACACCTTTCATCTTTTTAAGTGGATGAACAGAGTATTTTGAGAAAAAAATCTTTCCAATTACAACTGTGCTACTGCTCTCCATGTTGATAACACCACAGTAGCCTCTGAAGAGGCCAGGATGCAAGAGACCCATAATGCTCTGGCAGTAATGCTCAGTTTGCTGTCTGTGGCTTATTACCTCAATGCTTGAACTTCCTCTTCTCTGTGCTGCTGGCAGGGGAAAGGAAAGGGTGTGGTGTTACAACAGGGGCTATGACAGTGTCCTATCACTTGGATCTTGCATCATGCTGACCCAAACAAACTTAAAGATCAAAATAATCCCTGCATGATTTTTTTTCTGTGTATTATTTCAGCAAAATTTCCAGTCAGGAGGAATGAAAAATTTTGAAAAGCATTTCTAAGAATTAAGTATTTTCCCTCAGGCAATAAGAAGCATCAAGTCATGATACATTCGTGTAATTCTTACTAGAAAATATGATTATTTTAAAAACTACAAGAATACCTGTGGTGTATAAACCTATGACACACTCACCTGCAAAGCACCATGTTGACCTGAGGGCATTTAATGCCATAAATGTTTAGTCCTGAAGTCCACATCCAGGCACTTTTCATAAGATATTAGCTCTCTCAGGTTATCAGTGCCAAACTCTTTTCCTAAAAGTACATCCATGTCAAAAGTAATTCACAATGTGGTTAGAGGGCTCAAGGATTTTTCTAGAATTTGCCCAGGCATCTGCATGCACTTAGCTCTACAAAACTTTTAGTTGTAGCTCTTTGTTAATGTTTGGGTGATATAAAAAAAATAAAAAAAATCCAGTGTTGGGTTTCCACATTGGTTCCCAGTTAGTTTCTTGAAAAGTGTGCACAGATGACAGCATTTCTTTTTTTTTTAACAGTTCAGTGACTGACATGTCTGTCAAGTCCACTTCAGCTCAGCACAACTGAGCTCAAAGACTACTCTAGCACTGTTGAGGGGCTGGTCCATGAATTGGAGAACACAGAGATGGACAAATACAACCTTGCAATTCGCTGCTTTTATCACACAAACTAAAGATGCCAGAGCTAAAGCAATCCCATTAAATTATGTACATTTGAAAGTCACTGCCTTCTGAAAATTTGCATAACATTCCATGCATATTTTAAAGAAAAAACTCACAGACACACTTTTATGGAACAGATGAATAGTTCAGAGGAAAAAATATGCAGGAAAATTACGAATACATCCACTAAGTGATGTAACATAATGAGTTATAAAAATGGTGATATGAATGTTATCTGCCTTTCAAGGGCAAAGCTTGTGAAAATACAAACAAAAAATATGATGTTAAATAACTTTTTCTTCTTTTTGTAAGATCCTCAGAATAAAAAGGTTAGAATTTTCCTCAATGATAATTATTTAAATACACATGCCATATAAGGATGATCTTTCTGCCTTTTGCTTGGGGGTTTGCATTGGTCCTTGAAAAACAATCAAAGATGTACATCTTTTCACCACCATTTCCCCTTACTCATGTATAAAATAAGGTTTTACAATCATGTTTTTAATAAGACACAAAAACACATATCTCCCATCTTCCACTCACTTTCTGATATTAACTACTGGTTTGTTACTTTGTTCTTTAAATACTCAGAAAAATTAGAACGGTATTGCAGAACATGACATTTCAAAACCAAGTTTTATTTTAGGCAGTGCTTGAGTAAGGATCTTCCTTTCAATTGAGGTTGAAACACTTAAATATATTAATCAAGTGAGTTTTTACATAGCCTGTCCCAAAATATGAAAGAGGAAAAAAAAAAAGAAGATTTTACTTAAAATACACATAAACTGCCAGAATGGATGTCTACAATCCTAAAGTGGGGTAGTTCTGTATGGTCAGACTTCGTGAACGCAGATTTGGGCAGGGCTCTCCCCACGTGCCCTTCCAGCCTGCACAGTGGATGTTTTAGGTGAGGCTCAGCGGGCACA
>JAWWEV010000095.1:11593339-11606474 GCA_035583235.1 Hafferia zeledoni
AGTGACAGGGAAGTCCTCGGGACTGTCACAGCCCCCGGTACTGACCGGGGCTGACCCTGCTGAGCATCCGAGATCTGGCGGGATGGGAGGGCAGGGAGGGATTGAACTGCCAGGGGACGGTCCCACTGAGACTCGAACTCAGGTCCTTGGAATTCAGAGTCCAGAGAGCTCTCCTTTACACAGCGGGACCGCCCAAGGGAAGTTCTACTGCCCCAGGAATGCACTACTACAACAAGAGGAAGTGTCTTACATTCCTCCTGAAGATATTTCACTCCAAGTATTGCTACCATAAGCACTACTCTGTCATGAAGAGATTTGTATCTCTGTTGACAAGGTCTCTGTTACCACTCTCCTAGAAAGCAGACAGGAATGCAGGACTCGAATTTAACTGTCTAAATCTATAAGTCAAAACACTCTACACACAAAGCCCAGCTAATTGCACTTTACTTTCCTACAGGAGGAAACAGTACAGATCCACACTGTGTAACAGGCAGAACACATACTGCTTAGGCAGTTCTGCAGATGCTTTGTCCTGCAGCTGAGCAAACACTGGGACAACATGCTGATGACAGCATAAATATATCAGATTAGCCATTTTTGGTATCTGTCTGAATGCTGAAAAAGAGCAAGGGTAAAGGATTAGGGCAATTGAGGTCTTAAAGAAAGCTTCATTGAGGAGAAAGCAAGTCTTTTTTTGACATTTCAGTGCATAAATTCCTGAGTTACATAGGTGCTCCAGGTTTTGCCTAGCATCATGTCATATTCTCACTTTAAAAGGTCTCCCTTCACCAAAGTGGAGTTTGACTGCTGAAGAAATTAAGGAGCTGGTGGTTCATTCCACCAGTGACAGTATTCACATTTCTTTCCTGTATCATTGTTAAAAATAATGTTGCCATCCCTTGCACACACTGTTTCCAAATATCAACTGCCTTTACATAGAAGTTCTGGGGGGCTTTGGAATTTTTTTTTTTTTATTTTTTTTTTTTTTTTTTTCACAGAAGCAGTACAAAATATATTCATATGTCTTTTCACATGGCAAAATAATTCCTTGTCAGCAATGGAATTCTACTCAGCAGATGTTAATTTCATCTGATTACAGACATAAAAATAGACGAGTACACAGACTTTTCTGAGAACCTTTTATTCTTCTGCAGTTGCTTTGAACTAAAACTTTCATCATTCTTCTGTGAAAAATCATCTGAGGACATGACCATATGAACGTTTGTTTTGCCCACATTTTGAGCTAAACAGAAGGAGCCTGCAGAAAATAAAATATGTTAATTCTGTTAGGGTGTCTTGATATCAAGTTAATGAATTCTCCTAAGAGGCAGAAGACACTAGCATAGCAATGGATTTAAGATAATGCAAAAAATTAAGTTTAGAATAAAATTTGACTTCAGTTATGTGCACTCAGAAAGTGGGTTGCAATGATGTAGTTTCTCCAGTGTCTCTTATATTTGTTGTTTGTGTGTTAGGGCAGTTCATTCTCTTTTTGTAGCTTTTCCACATTACAAATGTAATCCCCTTGATGCTGAAAGCTTTTAACCACTGTAGAAGATCTTGTAAAATGTCAGCATAGAGCATGTCACAGGAGTGAGACCACAAGACCCCATGTTTCTAACAGAGCTATTAAGATGCAAGAACTCAGAAAAGCTTTTTGGAATAAATATTAACTGTTGTTTTTCATCCTCATTAAAAACAACAACAACAACATAAAATGATGATTTCTTTTTAATGGTGATAACTTTTCTAAACCGAACTAGAGATTATGGTTGCCTTTATTCTAGGATGTTCACTGTGAGAGATTTTAAAAAGTCCGTATTTTTAATTCAGAAATGCCTCACTTATCAAAATCAGATAAGCACAGCCTTTGAAAATGTTTCATCTTGAATATTAAACTTCTGTAACTGGTCAGTTGGAGAACATTTTATTTTGAGTATCTGGAATATACAATTTCCTCCTGTGTGCCTGAACATCAAAAGGTTTTAATATTAGTTTAGCACAAACTTTCATTTTATGCTAAAGGAGTGAAGTGGAATAGACCTTGCTAAAGCCTATGAGATTCTTCTAAACCTCACGAAAATCTTATTATGATTGACATATTCTTCTAGGGAAAATAATTGTGACCACTAACGGTACAAGTTAAACATACATGTGAAATGTTAACAACTGAAAGAAAATAGGAAAGAAAAGAAAATACATGATACTAGGGATTATAAGTAAAAGTAAATGGAATATTGCACCTGAATGAAGGAAGACAAACACATTTTATGTTATGCACACTTACTCTCAGCTGTGATGAATAACTTCGCTGTTTTTTGACCGTTAACTCTGATAACTACTAGCAAGAATTTATTTTAAAAGAATGAGGTACCCAAAAAAGGGACACCAAACCATTTATTTGTAGAATGCCAAAAAGGTTACTCTAATTTCTTACTTTGTACAATTAGGAGAGAGATGAGCCTGCCATCATTACTTATTTAACATAAATTTGACAGCTAAATAGCTTAACATATTGCTCTTTTACTTTGCCATTTACAAATGAAGAAATCTGGTCTAGGCCTACAGTATTATGAATAGAAGGAACCTGAAAATCAGAATCATTGACCAGGTAATCCTTGACCAATATCTGGGAAAGTCAAAAGGACTGACCAAGATTTTACTGAATTTTGAGCATTAAATACTACCTTTGAAGAGATGTTCTATCTGCAACATAAATTTCATAGCAGTACATTGTTTAATTAGAGCTATTAGCTGAGATAACTTGTAAACCTTCTACTGTCACCAGTTGCCAGGGCTCTTTTTTCAGGGTACAGTCACCTGTACCTTCTCTGAGTCACCTCCCTGGCTGATGTGTTATTGGGTACATGCATCTGAAACTGTATCACAGACCAGGTCAGGCACCCATCACAGACTGCTAGGCAATGGAAGTTACTCCAAAGCTCCAGTGCAGTAGCCAGATACTTTAAAACATTAGTCTCTAATTTGCAGAAATTTTTGAATAATAATAACACTAAAGTAAAATCCCATGCTCTGTAGTAAATCTGTGTTACTCCCATGTAAGCTCATGAAGACAGATCATTACTTGAGGACTTCGGGAAATTCCCTTAAAATAAAAAGGAAAAGTCTGATCACTGAAAAATAACAGAATTGCCTTCCTGTTTCTTCTTCATATGTCAGACATGGTTGGGAAAAAAAACCCAAACATCAACCCCCTCACTTTGTACTGCTGTATATACATATGCAAATTAAGAACAAACTGAGTGAGTATGCTTCCTGAACACTCTGTAATGATGCTAAAGCCTGTTATGTGTGTGCGAATGGCTCTAAAACCTAGTATGTGGTCCTAGAAGTTGTGATACCCCTAATAAAGAAATGCTACACCTGCTCATTTGTGGTACCATTTTCTCTCTTTTACACATTTATCTTTAGCCTGCCTTTTAGCTTCAGTACTAAATTTAAAGAGCAACTGTTCAATCTAAAACGACGTATTTCATGATAGTAAGTATTTTGCAAAGTCAAGAGCATTTGCTCTCTTAAATAAGACTAATACAACATGGGAAATATTGTATTATATGTAAAAAAATTTAATTAACGTCACAGCATTGTTCACTCAGAATTTTTTTCCTAACACAGATATATTAGAAATCTACCATTAAATTAAAACGTTATACTTCCTTCCCCTACCCACCCCACACTGATCTCAATACATACAGCTTTGAAAGACATTCAGGTGTCGTGTGTTTCCAGTTCTAAGATTCCAGTTCTAAAATTTCTGGGCAGGGTGTGGGGGGAAAGGAGGAAGAGAAACCACTTTACCAATATTACATCTGTGATGCTTTAGACATGGGATACAACAGGCTCATGGATCACTCCCAGTCCTGTGCATGACCATATGACCCTGTTGCCATTGGTAGTAATGGGCCATATGCTTTGTATTGAGCCTGCAAGTCCTCAGCACTGTGATGGACTTGTCTCTGACTTGTCTCTGTCTGAGTTCTCTTGACCTGCCAATAGCTTTGTTTTGCCTGCATGAGCTGTGGCAGAAACTCCTCCAGCTGACAAACTGTCCATGGCTAATTTGTTCTAACTGTTGTTTTTCTTTGCACAGCACAGAAATATCTTTTATATTTATAGCAAAAAGCAGTCATCCCACTTAGCATAAGACACATTCTGACACATTGTGTAGAGCAGCACAGGTTTGGTACAACAGGGAGTTGCTTTAAACTGAAAGAGATGAGTTTGGGATGAGGTGTTGGGAAAAAAATCTGTACTGTGATGGTGGTGAGGCACTGGAACAAGTTGCCCAGAGTTGCTATGGATTCCCCATAGTTCCCCACAGAAGTGTTCGAAGTCAGGTTGGATGGGCCTTGAAGAAACCTGGTCTAGGGAAAAGTATCCCTGCCCATATCAGGGAGGTTGGAGCTGGTGATCTTTAGGGTCCCTTCCAACTCAAACCATTCTATGAACAGCAGGAGCTTTGCAAAGTGATTTGGTGCAGTAGAATGTGTTGAGAGATGAGGCATTGGCTTGACCCTGGAGATCCCACAGCAGCAAAAGTCTCACCTGTAGTGAGTTAAGAAATACAGACTTGTAGCTAGAAATCAAATCTGGTTTGGGGGAACAGAGAATTGCTGGGCAGCATAAAGAATTGCATTCAAAGTATGTATATAGTGAGATTGAGTGTAATATGGACCTGAAACATAATGAAAAAAGCAAGATGTAAAAATGTGTTACCGAATATAAAAATGATCCCAAGTGGGTCCTAGAGTGAGAAAGAAATTACTGACATAACCATCCCATTCTACCTGGCAAAGGACATTGAATGCTGACAAATAGCCAAAACTTACCATAAACCATGAAAATGACCACACTGATACTAGACCAAATAACAATACCAAAATATATTCTTACTAAGGTGTTTTTTAACTGTTTTTAACTCTATTGCTACCTTTTGCTGTAATAGAACTAGACTGGTAATGGTTCTTGAGTTATATTTTTTCAGACTTTTGTGATACTAACAATAAACTCTTGGATTTATAGGTAAAACATATTTCCTCTGTGCCCATAAACAGGAATTGCAAGTAACTTGTGCATTGACCTGTCATTGTGCTACCACATTTCTCAGCTTCATGAAAATTCAGGAAATTCAGCCAGAGATAAAAGTGTCCCCAAGAGACTTGAAATGTAAGAACAATGAAATGGAAACTACACAGGCAAACTAAGCCAAATTAAAAATTGTTAGAAGGCCTAACAATTGTGAAGATCTGATTACTTCATAAAGTTTTCTATTTTCATATATAAAGTCTTAATTTTTATTTTATACTGCTTATTAAGAAACATTTAGGTTAAGGTTAAAATGGGTATTCTTAGAGCTGGTAAACCAAAATTACATCTATCATATGCTATACTTATGAACACTAATGCTGGTTTTATTTCTTCTCACACTCATGATCTGATCCTAAGATTACATTGAGCACTGAAATGGCTTTTTTTTTTTTCCCATGGGAGTAAAACAGGCAAGCAAAATGGAGAGCTGGTATAAGAGTTTCCCCAATACAATTCAGTGTTTTTTAAACAACATTGGCAAGTGGCCTGGCTAATAAATGGGACATTTAACATGCTGGCATCTCAAGCAACTTAATGTGGACTGAAATATGCTTTAATGATCATTGCTTGGAAATAGTCTTTCCTTTTCAAGTGTGTACAGATCTCTAGTCCGTGGATTTTGGTTTGCTTATTTTTTGGGGGGTGTTTTGTTTTTGTTTGTTTGTTTGTTTGGGTTTTTTGGTGCCTGTCTTCTTTCCCCAGTATTTATAGCAGAAAAAATGTTGTTGCCATCAGGCAAAAAAATTTTTTTCACTGAACCTACCCTTCTCTGTCTCAGTATTTCATAATATCCAGGATCTGTTTAAAAAGTACTTAGAGGATTAAGTCTGCTTTTCCATCATATTAATTTCCTGTCAGACTGCCACAGACATACAAACTGTCCTCAAGAATAATTTATTTAACTTCTTTCCACCTCAAAGCTTTTGTCTGTATTCTGGCAATGCAAACAGCTTCAGCATCATCCCCTGTTCTTTAAGTCTGTGTATGGAACTCTGTGCCATAGGCAATGAACTGTTTCACAGAACATGCAATACCAGAACTGCTTTTGGCTAGCTATTTTCGGAACTATTTCTATACTGAGGCATTGAGGAGTCATATTCCAGAAGAGACCACAGGAAAGGGAGAAGACACCATGATCTTATTTTACAGAGGCAAAGACAATGGTGCTTAAATTTAAAGTTTTTCTGAAATTTCAACTGTGCATATACTCTTGTCCATAAACATGGGAAAGAGTAGTAAAATTACTGTTGCTCAGAAGGTAACTCTCCCTACCTAATAAACATACAGCCATTGGCTTAATACAAAACAAAGAAATACTCAGGGTAGATAAAAGGAGCTACCAGACTTTTCCAGATAACACAGTTCTGTGACCCTAAAGCAGATCTATACTTCCTTTAGAGCCCCCTTTGGAGAGGAAGCTGCTAGTTGCCTCCTCCTGCAGGAACACCTTCTCATCACTAGGGATGGTGAGTGGATGCACTGCTGAAGGGTCTTTTGCAGACAAGAAAGTTAATTCCAACTTCATAACTACTTTTTCTCCAGACTGCAGCTACCTAATGCAGTCCTTAATCAGCTCACATGTTTATATAGCATTTCAGGTGGAAATTTTTTACCGCTAGAAATTTTTTACCTCTAAAATAAAGAAGTAATGGGCTCATTTCTCTAAAAGTAGAAAAAATAAAAGCAAAGGTCTTCTTTCAGACCTTTAGACCCTGATTTGGTTCTTCTTTTCTCCTACTATATTCTGAAGGGTACTTAACTGCAGATACCTCATGCTCTTCCCAACTACCACAATTAGTCATTCCTAGTGTAGGACTAGACTACCTAATCACCCTTACTGATAAAATGGTATCACTTCTTTCTGGAGGGAATTTGTCAGTCTTCAGCCCTGGCTGTTGAATCCTTTCAAAAACTTTTTTTGCACCTTTGGATCCTAATTATTTTCCCATGCATCTGTGTATACACGATGTTATCACCTCTTGATTATTTCTGCATCCTGCTGGCTTTTTATACTGGTAGAAGAAAGCACAAATAGTCTTGTGCTTTTTTTGCTGTTTAGCACATGCAGCATCAGAAACCAGTCTAGCTATCAGCTGACTCTAAATCCTAATATCTGGCTTGCTGCAGGAAAACCTTTAAAGAGAAGAGCCTGTTCCAAACTTACTCATTAGTTTTAATCCTAGATGTTGATTAAGTCTAACTGGTATATTTTTCTAAAAATATAAATAATAATAATTAGAAAAAGGGATGTCTGGTGACATGTGGTCACATATGAAATATATTACATGAATAATCAATGCACTTTGTCAATGTTAGCTACTGCACAGAAAAATAAAAAAAGAAAGGGGGTGTTTTTCTTGCTCTTTCATTTCAGGAGATCCGTGAAACATTATCAGTTGTAACTGGCATAACCAGTAAAGTTTGTGCAGTGATGAATCTTATTTGAACAATTTAAGATTCAAATAGCCTGAGTATCTCAGATAATGTGAGTGACTTTATTGCACTAGTCTGAAACAAACTCACTCAGACGATATTTGCTAGAAGCATTTTAAAAGGCCACTCTTCTCTCTCAGAGCAGAACTGACCACCAGCAGTCACAGGAGTCTCCCTTGTCTTACAGATGAGACAAGGCTCAAGAAGCAATAGGCCTGTCTCAGCTGCTGGAAGGGAACATTTGCACAGCTGATGACCCTCCTACCTACATAGCATCAGCAATAGGGGTACACCATTAACATCAGCTTTCTAAACATTTTTCTTTCATTCTTGTTATGTTCATTGTCCTCATAATTTGACCATTACCTCATTACTAATTGCTCTCCTAGGGTAAGTTTCCTTTCAGGTACTCCCTTATGCCAGTGGTTTCAGTCTTTACTCCAGAATTCCTTTTTTAAGGAAACAAAATCTTTATTCTCTAATTAATAAAAAGGGTAAAAATATTAGCTATTCATATCTTGTGTCAAACATCATTGCTTGGTCATCATCAGAAAGTAAGCTGGCCTCATGCACAGGCTGGTAAAGAGATCACACTTACCCAATGAAGTTTTTGCTCTATTGTCTGTATAATACACATCTGCTTTCTTGTTGCTCTCCTTTCCATTTTAAATTGTGTCTCCACCATAAGAGAAGTAAAAAAAAAGCCTTCAGGAGAGTTCTTTGCCAGCTGCACCATCAACCACAACAGCAAGATCAGCCATAAACAAGGGAAAAATCCATAGTACTAGTACTATACCTTATTAATTAGCTCAGTCTGAATCTTTCCTGACTTATAAGGCATTGGCATTCTAAAGCAACAGCTTTTGCCTTTTGCAAATTTGAAATTTGCTTAAAAATTTTAATGATCATCTTTATTCCATCAAGTGCTTTTAGCTAATTTGGATAGTCAGCAATACTATTATCCTTCATAAATTAGGTCAATATTTATCTGTATGTTTTATCTGCTCTGCTCTGTAAAATATTTATTATTTGGCAAGGCAGCTCAAGAAGAATTGGCTTAAATTAGAACCTGTGTGGTTCTCTCCAAGAGCCAAGCAGAACAATGCTACTGCAATCCAGACACTGTTTTCACAGCCACAGTCCTGTCATAAGGTGTTGTGCCAGAGGGTACTGTCACCTCCTGTGAAGTCCAAAGACTGATATAAACAACAACTGAGTCATTTTTCATAGATCTTCTACTAATTCTTTCACATTGCCTGCATGTCTGATCTTCCTTTCTAGAATTTTGTCCTGCAAGTAGGAAACTGAGACTGTACTGTAACTAAGGATGCATTGCCTACAGTTATTGACTTCTTGCTCCCAGGTTACACAATTTCTATGCTCTCCTACCTCATGAGGTGGAGGTGACCACCTGGTTGGGTGACCTGGTGAGGCCGGAGTGATTGTCCTGTGACAGAAGATTGGCTGCAGAAGGGTGTTTTCCCAGTTTACAGAGTTTCTGCTTATTGTTCTCTTAATGTTTGTAGGTATGTATAGGATATAGACCTTGTATGTTCTGTAACAATTAAGAAAGAAACAAGCAAAAAAGGAAGACCTCCATTAAAACCATAGTGATTTCTTAACAAAAAAACCCAACCCACAATGAAGCCAGAGCACCATAAGCACCACCTTCAACCTTTCCATTATAAATTTTAATAGCCTAGTAGTACTGCTACAGCAGATTAGATCCTCTGCTTAGTGGCCAAGGCCTCGTTTAGATGTGTACTACATAAGAACAGAAGGAAGTTCACATTAGCTCAGTTACTTATTTTGTGAATTTGTTTACTTTCATTATGTCAAAAACTGAACTGAAACTGAAATTTACCAACACTTTGTGGTATTCTAGTTTAAAAAAATAAAGTTAATCGATTAGTGGTAAATATAATTTACTTAATTTCTATATAAAATCATTACAACTAAATACACTTGCGCTGTGTTATTGAAATAAACAGGATGTAAAGATGAGAATTCTTACCCACTTTTAAAGAACTACAGGTGTCCAAACCAAAAAGTTCTCTTTTACATGTGACAGGTTTCAACAGCAAATTGCAGAAAATACAAATCATTACATTTTTCCAGCATAAGTGATTGCCTGCAAGCCAGCTTCCACACATATGAGTTTATTTAGTTCTAAAAATAAAGATCAAAACAAAGACATGTGGCCACATGTTTTTAACATATTTTCCATTAAATAAAACTTTTTCCAAAGTATGAAAGTAACCAGTACATAAGTGTACTCAAGACAAAACCATGTTAAAGATATAAAAATATAACCTTGTCTAGTCAATCACAGAATTTAAGAACAAAACTCTCCTGGATTACATGGTAACTCTCATGCAACTATCTAAAATCAAGTTGTTTTTCTTGTCAGAATTCCACATTACAAACTTCATCATATTCTCCAAGTGAAACTACTAAAAATGAAAGGGAGAGACTATTAACTGGATTTCTACTCACCTGCCTTTGTGCCTGCCCAGCGAGGGGGCAATAGTAGTAGAGACTGAGAACTAGGCTTACTTCATTCACAGCATAATTCTATTCAAGTATTTTTCTGTCCTATTTACACTCACATACCTCTGTCTTTACCTACAGCTCTCTTCAACCTGGTTTGCTAAGGCAATCAATGTTACATGATGCCACTGTTTGCCTGTCAGTTCATCCTAATAACTTAGAGAATGAGTCCAGCATAGGCCCATGAAGAAGTTTCAGGGTCCAAAGTGTTTTTCATATGAGGAAAGGCTGAAAGAGCTGAGACTGTTCAGCTTGCAGAAAGCTCAGGGAGGTTTCAAAAATTTTGTATAAATACTTGATGACTGGGAAAGAGAAAAAGGGAACCATGTCTTTATCAGTAGTGCACACTGAAAGGACAAGATGCAATGAGCACAAATTAAAAACTGGAAATTCCATAAAAACACAAGAAGATGCTGGTGTTTTTGTTTGGTGGTTTGTTGTGGGTTTTGTTTTTGTTTTTGTTTTTGTTTTTGTTTTTGTTTTTTACTGTGTAGGTGGTCATGTACAGAACCAGGCTGCCCAGCGAGGTTGTGGAATCTCCATGTCTGAAGGCTTTCAAAACGACATAGTCCTGGGCAAGCTGCTGTAGCTGATCCAGATTGAGCAGCAGGATTTGGACTGGATGATCTCAAGAGTCCCCTTCCTAGTTAAACAATTCTCTGATTCTGTACTAATACCTTGATCAAATTCATCCACTAGAAGGGTAGCTGACTTAGACATTTCAAATTCCTAAGACTTTTTGGAAATAAGTACGTTAAAAGGAGGAGAGGAAGAGGGAGCACCATTTTTCTTAGGGCTGAAAAGACAATTAGCACTCCACATTCCCTCAGCAGAAACAGTCATTTCCCAAATAGCACGGGCATATTGGTGCTTGCATAGCTGCCTGGCTCCTGAGCATCTTCTGCCTTTGCAATATAGGTCCCCTATTCCCATTCTGCAACAGTGGATACAGAAGGGCTGTGGGATTACTAGAAGAGAACGCAGCTCAGTGAGAGGACTTTAGAAGACACTGAAAGTGCAAAGATAGAAGGGGGAAAAGCAGTGATGCAGTTGCTTGAGAGAAGTTGAGGTTACTTGAGAACACAACTGTATAAAATCAGGCCTTAAACATTGTGCCACTCATGGGACGACTTGATGAAGAGAGAGAACTGTTGTAGTGCTGAATGCTACTTGTGTACCACACAGCACTTTTCCATGTGTTGTAGAAACATTGCAAAAAGCATTACCATGATCCATTGCCCAGGCTACTCCATTCCTCTTCCTAAAGAAGCAATTTGTTCATGTGCTGTACCTCACCACACAGTTATTCTTCTTTCAGGCTGGTGCATCACTATATAACACTGCCTCAGGCCTCAAATCATCTCTCTTCACACACAGATTTAGCAGGCAAGCTTGCACTTGCCAATATTTCAGCAGAAGTAGGAACAGAGAGCTTGGAAAACAAATGGACAACCCTGGAGAAGAAAGAGTGAATGCCACTGAGCTAAAGTTTCAGGAGAGACATTCAAAGACATCTGCTTTTGTTTTGTTACTGTTTCTTTTTTTCCTTTTTTTTTCTTGCTGTTTTCATACTGTAATAACACCATTAACGTCCACTTTGATTCTTGCTTTTCTGCAGTCAGAGGATTGTATAGCCACACAACACAGGAAATGGCTGCCCAGACACTGGTCTTGAACTTACAAGACAAGAAGTTGTTTCTTGGTGCAACATAGCAGTGAATAGAGACGAGGATTTGAACGCTCCAGAATGGCTGACAAGTCACGCAGGTGAGCCTGAGAAACACAATAGCAAAGCAGGCAGGTTAGTTGGATTTAATAGCAGCTATCAACCACTGAAAGGAATAGAAGCTACTGAGAATAATATTTGTGATATAATAAGGAAGTAAAAGTCTTAGAAACACTATCTGGACAGCACAGCCAGCTCATCAAGTGTTTTTGGTGCAGTAGTTTTTGAAAAAAAGGTGCTTGCAGTTGGCTACCTGCTACCATCCAGAGAAACATCCCATTTCAGAACTCCTGTATTAGCAAAATCCTTGGAGAGAGTTATTCTCCTTTGTCAGGATTTCAGAATTTGACTGATTACCTAATAATCTGAGGCAAGAAGACTTACTACAAAAATCATACACCTCATTAAACCATTTGTTGGAGATACGCATTCATATTAAGGATGATGGTGACTATTTGGAGCAGTTTCTTTCAAGTTCAGAGCATATTTTCAGGCAGTCAGGGCCTTGGCTGACTCTCCATGCCCATTCTGACATCAGAACTAATAACTTTCCCAGATTTACATTGGTCTTGGGCTTCACTCCTCCACAGCATCCATGTGAGTTAACAGGTTTTCTTTTAGCAGGGACATTTCCAGGAATGCCTTTTAGCATCCATTAGAAGGGGACAATGCTTAAAGGCAGGAGATGAACTTCAGTATACTCGTGGCTCTCTGTATGTTATTCACACATTGACATAATAGTAACACTGTTGTGGATGAGTGGTTTAGGTGCTTAAGGAACCAGCATCACATATTAGCAAAAGCAAGTTTGACACTAATTTGCAAAAAAACCCCAACAAAACAACAAAACTCAGATCTGGGTGGGATGGTTCACTCTATTTCTTGCTATATGGAGGAAACACACAGAGGAAAATCAAGTCAGAATCACCCTAAGAATCACTACCTGAGATATCCCCAAAAGGTGACCATAATATGGTATTGTAAAAGCATCAACACAGGTGGATTTTTTACAGAGCTTGTGATCTACGAGCAATTTATTCACAGTTTTAAGGTGGATCAATTTTAAGGCAGATCACAAAACTTCAGCAGCAACTAATTATTGACTAATTTAACATGTACAAAGTCAGTCAGTAGGGTTTACTGTAATATTAATAGTGACTTGGTTGTAGATCCAGGATGGCAGCATTGCTACAGGGTATCTAAATCAATGACACACAGATGCATGCAAAGGCTTATAATGTAGATAGATAGATAGATAGATAGATAGATAGATAGATAGATAGATAGATAGATAGATAGATAGATAGATAGATATGG
>JAWWEV010000095.1:11607236-11619155 GCA_035583235.1 Hafferia zeledoni
TGCGCAGGCTCGAAGGGCACACCCACGTGGGGAGAGCCCTTCCCAAATCTTCGTTCGCGAAGACTGGGCCATTACTATAACCAGAGTGGAGTTGTGTATTTGCTTTTGCATTACAGCTGTTAAAGGTTTAGAAATCAATTATTGATAGGCTTTAAATATACTGTACATTATTTGCAATATTACGTATCATTTCTACATTCTTTCATGCAATAATTAAGCACAATTTTTTCCATTTTATTGTAATTTAGAAGTGCATAGAAAGTTTAATTCTAGCCCTCACTGAGTAAGTATTCCTCTCTTGTGAACCACTTCAAACATTTTATGACAAACTGTATCAACAGGGCATTCAGGCCAAGACCTCTTCCACCTGGCTGATGGAGCCCAGCCTGGTGCCTGGGAACACAGGTTTCTAACCAGGCTGAGAGTGTCCTTTCAGGCACATCCAGAGGTGAAGCTGAGTAGGAGTCCCTGTGACACACACAGGCATGCACAGGGAGGACACCAACATAGCTGGACATTCACGCAGGCACTGAGGAGGTTCTGCCTCCCGCAGCCCCCTGGGCTCACCAGCACAGCCCCTCTGCCCACCTGTGCCCACCCTGCCCAGACCCAGGGCCCCAACTCAAAATTTGCTGGTGATGACACACGTGCATGTCATGCACACTGGGTTCGGGGGGATGACAGTGACACTCAACCTTTGTCCTGTGGTCCTGCTGTAGCCACCAGTGCTGATCCCCTCACCTGCCTCCCTTATGCTCGTGCTGCCCAGCAGCTGGTTTTGGGAGCACCCAGCATTCCCTTTGCAGGACAGGAGGTTTAAGACTCCCACTTGCTCCAGCTGCTTGCACTGAATTACAGAATCATTATGGCTGAAAAGGACCAGAGTACAACTGTTAACTCAGCACTGCCAACTCCATCACTAAAAATATTTCCCTCTGAGACAAATCTACAGTTCTTTCAAATACCTCAAAGGTTGGTGATTTCATCAGTTCTGTGGGCAGGCTGTTCCAATGCCTAACCACCTTTTCAGTGAAGAATTTTTCCCTAATGTCCAATGTAAACCTCCCCTGGCACAACTTGAGGCCATTTCCTCTTGTCCTTTTAGTACTGAGAAAGGAGACAAAAATCGACCTTGCAACCACCTCCTTTCAGGTAGCTGTAGAGAGTGACTGAGACCCCCATCCCTCACTCCAGCAGCCAACACAAGCCAGGGGCATCCACACCTCTCATCTGACTCCAGCACTGGCACCCACCCCACTCACAATAGCCCCCCACGATCTGGAACTGAGTTCTTGCAGCATGGACATGCATGGGCCACAGAGTGAGATTACACAGAGAAGGAGGAAGAGAAGATTTAATGGGGAGTTAGGACAGACTGGTAATTAGCCTCAGGACTTTGCCATACAAGCATACTGACCCACCATGGTTTACACACAACCAGCCCCTTTTCTCTCTATTCTTCTCCTCTTCCTCCCCTGAAATTTGCCCCATCAGTTTACAAAGTCCCACCATCTCCCCTCCAACATCCTAGACCCCCCAGGTCTGCATCCTTATTAGTTGCCAAGTCCTACTTGCATGCAGCTTCTTGATAGCTGTTTGGTATGACTGATAGGTTGGCTTCTTGTCCTTGAGTCCATGACGTGCCTGTCAGGTTTGGGTCTTCACATACTTTGCTTCTCCCTTTTCCTTAGTATCCCATTTGACAAGGTCCTCAATCAGAAAATCTTACTGGAATAAAAAAATCCTACACTGCACATACTGTTACCAGTTTGTGTGACTGATCAGATTTGGTTCTCTTCTCTGCCTCCCTGATCATTGGTCAGATAGGTTTATGTCTCTCTATTCCTATTTATGGCTTCCCCCATTCCTTAATATCCCCTTTGCTGTTGAGAAAGTCCTTGACCAGACACCTCAAAGCAACAGACACTCTCCTTCCACATATACTTACAACTAGCACATGATTAAAAAAGTTACAACTGTGTTGTAAAGGAACATGGAACAGAATATAGCAGAAAAAAATGAAAAAATGTTTTTATTTTACAGTTTTACAAATAAAAACAATCCCCATAGCCGTACTTGAAATAATATTAACAGTGTCAAACATGACAATTCTGACAGAACACATATCAATACTTTAAACCACAGAAATTGTATTACATACACTCAGTAGCAATAGTACTGTGCAGGAATGAAGCTCTCTGTAAACGCTCTTCCTTTATTTTATCTACATTTATAACAATTGTGCTTTTCCCTACACAAAGTAACAGTGCTCTTAAAAATAAATAATGTGCAATTTCAGAGATATATCCTGAAATATGCTAATCTAGATCCCCATCTAAATCCTGGACTTGTCTCTCCCAGGAAAATCACTGCAAAGAGTGCTCAGCACTTTGCTAGACCAAACACCAAAAACAGGTACTGAACCCATGTCTGTTTTAATTCAAATTGCAGTTAATTAGAGAAAAAGTACTGATCTCAACTGCATGTTGCTTATATTGTTTAACAAAAGAATGATACAGTCCTTATTACACATCAGACTCTGCAAACCAGTCAAGATTTGCAAGGTTCAGTAGATCTTATAACTGGAGAGTGGCTCAGAGCTGTGGGAGAGAACTGTCCCAAAGCTGAAAAGTTAACAATCAAACATTTATCTATATTTTTTTAATGAAATATGAAATACTCTGTCACAGAAACATTAACATGTATCTTAATAAACAATTTATATAAATTTATCTGAATGAAATCAAGTTGTTAAATGCAAAGCTGCCATAAAATTTGGAAAAATATACATGTTCTGCTGTCTCAGTGTAGCTCCCAGTTCTTATTTCTAACACACATTTTGGAACTATAGTGGCAACTGGCATGAGTGATGAAAGGATAAATCTGAGGAACACTATGAACACAAATGATTGGAATTTCTCAGTGGTTCCTCACCAGGGCAGATATTACATTAGGGATCCTTCTTTAAATTTTATCTACTTTGTGTGAGTTGTTGAATGTATCTAAACAACAGAAATCATCCAAGGCAGCTATGAAGGCTTAGGCTGTTAACTCCTGAGCAGAGAACAACCACAAGGTGAAATCTGTTCCCCTTCAAAGTCTCTATACAGCTTAGCCTTTCCTGCTATGCCCTGGGTCACCTTTAGGGGAAAAGTCACACAGTAGAATTAATCTGTTTTTCCACTCAGGACCTGAGGTACCTCAATAGAAATGTGCCAGGAGCCCCAAGAGGCATAAGGGAAAGGTAAGAAAGGGTGTCTGCAATGACTTCACTGCTACAGCTTCCCCACAACCAAGGCCATATAACCTAACGGGGAAAGTCCTGGGCATGTCCCACCTCAAGTTTCCCATGACTAACCTGTGGTTGGTGATCACAAACCACCTCAAAACAGATAATTTGTAGCACAACAAACCAGGGAGCCCCTCCAGAGTCTCTGTAATCCAATGGACACAGGTCTCATACATGACCAACAGAGTAAAATAACTCCTAGTACTCGTGAAAGCTTGCACCACAACTGCTACTTGCCTCAGAGAATGGTTTGAAACCCACCACTCACTACATCAGCTCAGCATAAAGTGAGACAAGAGGAGTGTTGGTGAGGAGTCATGTGCTTTCGGTAGGAAGTCACACCTGGGTGCTTGAGGGGGGAATGCTGTTAGAAGGATGAGTGTGGATGAAAGTAAAGAGCCGTGAGACCATGGCTCACAGTGCCATAAGTATGCAGTACTGAAGGTGGAAAGCCTGCAGGAGATGAGGTTAAGGCCCAGTTTTGAGAAGGTATGTGCAAACTCTGGGGTCTTGGAAGTAGGCGCTATTGTCATGTCTTGTGCCAAACCAATTCAGAGAAACTTTATGGTAGGGTAAAAAACCTGGACTCCATGGCTTGTGTACTAAAGTTAACTTTACTCACAGAGAATCAAATATGAATCTTGCAAAACAGGCTCAGGTCAAGTTTTACTTTGTCCACTGACTTCTAAAGGCAAATTTTCTCACCAATCTTTTTATTTACTCAATTATACAAATATTTTTTTTTTTTTACTGCCACAGGAATTACGGTGTCCCAAACTACTTTGCTGTCAGAGACATAATTGGCATATTCAAACCTTCCCTGAGGTGAACAAAATCATCTGTCCGTTAATATGTTAGTCTACTCAAATCTGCTTTTTACTGAGGGCCTGACACAGCACAGAAGAAAAGACATTCCCAGAAGAGAAGATAAATCTAAGTACATGTTTCTCCGAACTTCTGAGAGACTGGCAACCTGTGAATTCTTTATTTCAATAGAAATTCTGCCAATGTATATGAAATGTGTTCTAGAAGATCAAGAGCAGCAAAACCCTAACAGCAAGAACAGGACTATGCCCACCTCTCATCAAGGAAATAATTTTGTCTTAAAATGCAATAATACACAGTGAACAAATAAAACCTTCTGGCTTATCAACAACAAATTACACACATTCCCATCTGTATGGCTGTTTAGTTCCTCATGATGCCTTGGTTTCAATGAGTTTCATGTTTGGCTTACATCCCACACATTCAGATATGTCCAAAGTAAACTGTCCTGTGCAGGAGAGCCTGGTGAGTAAGGAAAGATGTTACTCTGTCTGAGATAAAGCAGAACTGACTTCCTATTCCCAATAACTTCTGGCAAAACTGTCTGCAAGGCAGTGTTTTAGCTACTGAATTTGAATAATCACAGATCTCCAGTCATGCATGGTGAAATACATGTGAACTTAAGAGGAGAAAATGGGTAACAAACTGCATTTTCAGCTGGTGTTTGTGAGTGTGGTGATACGTAGGAAATTGCTAAAGCTAATTCAGAATTCAGTAGAATATCATATTTGGAGATGAGGACCTAATGTAGAGCTGAAAGTATAACAAGAAAATACCCATACTATGTATCTGCATGTCTCCTCTTTAGCCAAGCATGAAAGACATGGAAGCATGGTATAATCCACTTAGGTGCATCTTTAGCACTAAAACATATCATAGGCAGACAGGTTTTGTTTCTTAGTGTATGGTGTACTGACACCCCATCCCTTCCTACCCTCCTGTAATTTCTTGTTGCCTTTTTTTTTTTTTTTTTTAAAAAAGGAAGTGAAAAAACTCTTAGTTTTGTGGATAAACAACAATTATAAAAAAATGGCTGAGATAATGCAGCTCTGTGTTATTTTAGTCAATTATATACCAGAACATCAAGCTGATACAAAAGAGGTATATCAGATAAAGAGATCATCCAACAGCATTAGAAATTGAAGTTTTAAAAGAACTGTGTGATCTGCAGTTCTTTTATTTTCCATTTAATTAGCTAGGTGTTTTTCTTTCTTTAGATGTGTTCCCCTGTCACCTGAGTTTCTTTAGACAGTGTTTTCCTTTCTACTAGGAATGAAATTGCATGTATTTACACATACTTATTTGAATGTATGAAATAACTTTACTTCTGCAGATTTTTCTGAAGAATTCTGTATGTGAAGTCAGTAAAGAGGCTTTGCTTTGAGATGCTTAAAAATGAAATTAGACTATGTTCCCTTAAGCAGCAAAGACATGTAAGACTAAATCTCCACAACTTCTTCAAGGTAAGGAAAAAATGTGTATAAGAGTAATCTTTGGCAAAAAAAATAAGGGCACCTTCTTGTATGTCTTCAAATCTGTACACAAGAGAAACTCCTCTTTAAAAATGGATCAAAATGATCTCTGAGTGGTTTCACGTAGCAGGTACTGACAGCGGTAGATAGAAAAACACTTGGGATGTTACGGGTTGTGTGACAGCAGGATACAACACAATAACACTTGATGAAATATTTGATGTTCCCCTCCACCCTCCTCCCATGTTTACAAATCTTTTTTTCCTTAAGACAATTCCAAAGATATACACTTTCAGTTACTCATAACATCCTTAACATCTTGTAAGGTCTCCAATACTTAAAAGCAACAAAACCCAACCAACAGCAGTAAGAAAAACAGCAACAAAAGCTGAGGTTATAATACAAGATCAGAAACAGTTCTCTGACTGAAGGCATTTACTGATTTGTTTGATCTTACAGACTTCACTTTCTGTACTCAAATCCACCATGATCTTTTCTGCCAAAGCCTGGTTTATCTGCTTAAGAAAATATTCCATCCACTGGGTACTTCTTCTGTGGACTGTCTGACCACAGTTGCAAATCAGCAGGCTCTACTTTTCTTCTTTAGTTCATGATGAATGTGTCACTGAATCCTGTAAACACTACTGAGTATACATTCAAGCTTTGTTCTTAATGAAAGTGGCACTTACTTGAACCCTTGCAGTCAAGATAGCTTAGTCATATATAGCACTTTACAGGTATAATAGCTGGTTATGTACTTCTGACAAAACTCCTTTGCCCAATGGCTTTGTGGGTATTGAAACAAATCCCCACTGTGGTCCCATTGCCATTCCACAACATCTTTACGATGAAGAGTGTACTCTGTATTTATTGTACTTTACATGTGCTTTATTGCTGTATGCATTTCCCAGTTGTTAATTTAAGTGCTCCCCTGTTATGTAATACATACAACGTTTTAAACTCTAATGGCATCCTATGGGGACTGGCATTAGAAAAGTACCGATACTTCAGATCATCGTAATAATGATACTTGACTGGTTTTCCATGTAAATCCTTTGGGAATGGCCAAAATCCATACAGATGAATCTCATCACAAAATCTGGTGGCAAGTGTGTACATGAGGAGACCAGTGCTGGGTCGCTTAATGTGGACCTTGTTTGTCAGCCAATAGCTGCAAAGAAAGAAAAAGTACATTAAGAAACTCTCAAACAATTCTGCATGAATAAATCCTGTGAACTTATTTTATCTACAAAGCACTTATTTTACACTATGAAAAGGTGAAAGATTCCTCTTTTCTCTAAACTGAGATCGTAAATGATGACATTGTCCTGGTGTACCTTTACTGCTCCTAGAAGACAGTGAGACCTCATTTAACACAGTGCTGAAGAAAAGCTGGCAAATCAAGGGTCTTAGTTCAGGCTTTAACCCTAAAAAGAAGTAGTGATGTTTGCAGATGCTAGAAAACTAAAGTTAACTTCCTCAGTCAGATCAGGGAACAGCCTCTTGCTATAAACTCCAACCCCTTGCAGTACCCAATTCACCTGATCAAGTCAGCCCCACACAATATTTGATTGGCCTAGTCAATACTTTACAGATTGCTTGTCTAAGTAGAGAGCAAATGGAAATGATAAATGTAACTCCTTTAAGAATGTAACTTTCAGAAGTAAACAGAAGGTAAGGTTTAATTACTTACTTGTGATTAAGCACATAAAGCTTCCTGGTTGCTACCAACAGTCTTTAAAAAAAGCAAAATCTTACACTTAAAAGTCTTTGTTTCGCCCTCAGCAGTTCAGAGATCAGACTGAAGGTCCAGGACAGTTTTCCTACAGCCAGTAACATCATGTCTGGTTATGGGTTTAGAAGCAGTAGAGAGTTTTCAAAGAAATGAGTAGTAACTTGGCTGGATTACATCATGTATCTCACATTGGGACCTTCAAAATCTGCCACTGATATTCTTTTTCTATATCCCTAACCTTCCAAAATAGAACTTCATTAAAATAGTGCCAGCCTATTACTGGTGAAACACTTCTCCCAAGCCTAATACAATACAAAGTTTGTTTAGTACTTTATAGAAATAAAAAAGGGTATTCAGATTCTTAAACCTGGTCATTCTGTTACTTCAGACAAACAGCAGCCATGCACGCAGTTGTACTGGTCAAACTGTAGGCATGTGAAATGCAAGTAAGGGAGGTAAACATTACATAGTGTTACCACAGAAATGTAAAATTATTGCAATGTATCACTATACTTTTAGTTGTAGGCTGTGAATTGCTTCTACCATAGTTTAAGAAGAGGGTCAAGGCAGATAAGCCTCATCAGAACAAAGTTAATCTGGTTTAAACAAGATTGGACCTTAAAGTACATAACCAGATTGATGTAAAGGCATTTAACAGTGTACCAAGCGTTCACCCACTGTGATGAGACAAGATGGCAAAACTATGTCTAAAATCAAAGCTTAAAGCGTCCTAAAAAACATCAGATCATGTGCAACAAGGAAATTAATGATTCCACTGAAACTCGCCTTTTCAGTTTCACTCTTTGTCAAAACCATAGCCTTGAATCACAGACGCGTATGTATGTTAAAGAAATTTGTTTCTGAAAGTTAAAGGACTCTGCAAGCAGAAAGCAGTGCCAGGCTGAGTGGTTCTCAAAAGCCCGTACAGAGAAGAACTCAGAATTTTCCTCGGCTGTAAAAAACAGGATAGTAAAAAGCATATTTAAGGAGCAAATGTAATTGGGAATGGTTAAGTGTACAAATGGATCACTTTTCATTGTGTCAAAACCACAAGTTTTCAGACATAAGACGCTAAATAGTTTGATTCTTATTCTGATAAACTGCAACTCTGTAAAACACACCAAATGAGAGACTTCAACTCTAGAAAATAAATGTTTGCTTATGGAAGCTATTGAAGAAATAAATCTGAACTTTGAGCACTTCATATCACATATAGATTACAAGAGATTAAAAGTGAAAGCTAATTGTTGTAGATGCTTTAACCAATGAACACTTTTGTACCTGTTTCAGTTTCTGGAGTTTTGCAATAACTTTAGTTTAAAGATACTCTTCTGACCTATTTTTTCTGACATGCACTCATGTTCTGTGTTGAACTAAGATTACAACAGGAAGGAAGCAACTCACCTCAGAACCAAATGAGAATCTCTCATGACCTATTCCTGATTTTCTAATTGGATAAAGAAATAATCTTAACTGAAAAGGGAGTAGGTGCATCTTACCCTGTTAGAAAATGGGCATCACTATGAAGACTAACTGGAAGGCCATACAATGCATCACTACAAGTGCTCAGTTCTTCTCTTGATACCTTGTGCTAAAACAAGTCCTTTGTGGGATCTGAAGGCTGAATTTATTGAAGATTACTGAATTTATCAAAATGTGCTGGCATGAAAACACACTTTAGTTCCATAATGTTGGTGACTATCTTCGAATATCTTCAAATCTAAGAGACCTCACTTCATATTACCTTTAAATACATGGCTGATGGCAATGTAGTAGAGACACTGGCAAGGTATCATGATTTTCAGCTTAACTGTTAAAAACAAACCTCCAGAAATAAGGGGACAAACACAGCACCCCTAAACACATAAAAAACCCCATGCAAGAATAGAGAGTATGCTAAACTACCTGCAATGAAAGAAAGGTCAGATCAGTACTCAGGTCCACGTATTTGATTTTTATAAAATTGCACTTCATAAATATTGCATTTGCTACAAATAACTAAAGAAATCCACACTGTAAGATTAAAGGCCAACCAGCTGACAGAGGAGACCACTAAAATTCTCTCTTCCATGAAAAGTGGGTATATTCAAACAGGTACTGGTTCTTCTAATATTTTCCTTCTGATTCTACTTTTTTTCTATTATTATTTTTAATATCATTCTGTCTATTTTCATCTCAGCTCTTCATCCCAAATCCAAGCATCTTTAGCTCCAAAACCTTCTACTTGCCTCAGACATATTATGTAGTAAGTCATAGCCACACATCTGAGACTTTCTTTTTCACCCAGTACAACATGGATCTCATTTCTACAATCCTTTCTTTTACTGGGAATACACACTTCAAATAGAATTCACGTGATTTTTAAAATCTGAGCAATATTCTCTTACATGTTTCACTGTATGTAACAGATAAAAGTGAAATAATCAAAGACAATTTTGGTATTTCTGTAGAGACTAGAGATAAATACTGTCAATAATTCATTTGTGTCAACATTATTTTAACACCTTCTAATGCCTTAGAGATAAATAAATTTTTTCCTTCCCTTTTAATACTATTATCTTAATGAAGTTCTTACATGCAGTTCTCCACCACAAATAAAATATTTACATGTTTTAAAATTCTGTGTGTAAAAATCTAATTTTTGTGAATTTTTTCTTTGTATCTACCAAAATAATACCAAAATGTATAAAAGCTATATAAAAAAAATCTATTTTAAATTGAGACATGGGTACAAAAACTAAGTATCTCTGCAATAATGACTTTTACAAGAATAATAAGATCATTCCTCTTGGAAGGGATATCAGCAGATCTCTAGCCTAACTTCTTTCTCAAAGTGCTGTTCCTCAGCCACTGCTGACCTGTGCTCCAGCCTAACCACCTCCGTAGCTCCCAGCTCAACTTGCTTCACTTCACCAATATCTTTCCTGCTTAGGGGAGCCTAAAATAGGACAATTTCTCCAGATATTGTTTAGCAAGTGCTGAGCAGAGGAAGGCAATCACTTTGCTTTCTTGACCAGCTCCCGCCTTACCAATACAGCTCCAGACTTTTTTGTCCCTTTGGTGACAAGGACCACCGATGGCTTGTGCTCTTGCTGCCTGCCAAGATGTCCAGGAGTTCCTTCCAGCAGAGCTGATTCCAGTTGCTCAAGCAGTCCCTGCAAGGGTTAACCCTTCCCAGGTGCAAGACTCCACAACTGTCCTTGCTGAATTCCGGCCTGTTGCCTTATGTGTCCAGCCCAACCATCCAGCTAGAGTTGGACATCTAATTGTCCAGTTTTCAGACCACAATATCCTAACCTGGATGTAAGAATGTGTCCAAAGACAGTGTTCAAAGCCTTGATACCACTGAGGCATATGGCAATCCATTATTCTCTCACACATACAAAAAAAATTTATACAATTTAAAAAATAGAAAATGTAAGTTAAGCAGAGAATATACTGTGAAGGCTGACAAAAACTCTTAAAGGGCTACTAGTTTGGAGATGTATGTGGAGGTTAGTACTGGCAATTTTAGGTATTTGCATGTCAACTCCTGCTATCCCAGAACTTTAAAGAAGGTTTTCCACTTCAAATAAAGAAGCAGAAACTGGAAAAGTTCTCTCTGCCATGAATCTCCAGGCCTGTACTTGCTGTACCTCCACCAGAATCAATGGGATTACATTGGAAAGTAAGACTAGGTTCCTGTTGATGTCTACAGATTCTCAGTCTACTTGAGCTTTGGACTTCTAAATATACATTTGTGTATATATATATTTTTTAAATTTTTTTTAATTTTTTTTTTTTTTTTTTAATATTTTGCTGTTTTTGCTCAATGCTCACAAACATTCATCCTTTATTAACCTCAGCTGACCTCAAACTATTTAACTCAACCTTGCATGAAAGGAATTTTAAGTAAATCGAAAAAACAGAGTGTGAGCAGAATACGATAGAAAACATTCCTTCTCCGCTCAGCAGAAACCTTCTGCCAAAATTATCTCTCCCAAACACTGGTACAAGACCTCAATACTCACAACTAATTCTTCACCACCAGGCTCCAAAACAGTTACAAGTTACAGATCAGGTGTACCATACACTGCTCTTAAGCCTTGTGCCAGCAGTAAATTGGTACGTTTTGGAATGATCTGGCAAAACACAAGTTATTACGAAGGAATGGAGCATTAGTAGAAAACTCATTCTACACTTAAAAACTATAAGAAGAGCAATTAAAGATGTAAAGGTCTGCTTTATTAATATGAGATACACACATTTTTCACAACCATAAAGACCGTTCAAAGATTGCTTTGACACTTAAATTTGTCTTCATGTTTATAGAACCTCAATACTTGGGCCTACAAAAACACTGAACCTGCTTCCTGGCCAGATCAAAATATCACCTATGCTTAAATATACAGTCAAACCCACCATAATTTCATAGAATCATAGAATCAATTGGGTTGGAAGAGACCTCCGAGATCATCGAGTCCAACCCTTGGTCCATCTCTAGTCCATTTACCAGATCATGGCACTCAGTACCACGGCCAGTCTGCGTTTAAAAATCTCCAGGGATGGTGAATCCACCCCCTCTCTGGGCAGCCCATTCCAATGCCTGATTACTCTTT
>JAWWEV010000095.1:11628760-11642387 GCA_035583235.1 Hafferia zeledoni
CCCCCTCCTCCTCTTGTGAGTAAACATCTTGGTTTTTTCCCCTCAAACTAAGACACTTCAACAGCCTTTATTTATTATCCTCATTGGTGAGAAGCCTTCTGCTCTCTAAACAGATTCAACTGGAAAAGTTAGTTTGCTATTAACAACATTAGAGAGTAGAGAGAGATTCACAAGCTTGAGCCAAATCCTCCTCTACTCATGTCCTTTCAAACCTATTCTACTCTTTCTCCTGAATTCCTCCAGTTCACCTTCTAATAAGACTCCAGAGTCAGCCAGCAGCATCTCTCTGGATCTACTCCCACTGTGAAATGTCCCTGGGGGAAACCCACAAACTACAGCAAATCAACTTCTCAATGGAAACCCATGACAAACCCCTTGCAGGAAACAGAAATCCCAATTGACATCAGCAATCTACAGGTCAAGCCCTGCATTTTGCTTCCAGAGCCAGCTCTCAGCTATCCCCCTTGAGCAGGCCATGCTGCACCATTTCCTGGGCACAGTCTCCCCAGCACAGCCCAGAGCTGTGCTCAGAGGGTCTCATGCAGCCACACAGGTCTCCAGTGGCTGCAGGAGTGCAGCCTCACTGTTTAGAGAGAACACAGTGCAGCATGGAGGGAAGGCTTCCCTCCTTGACCTTGTCCCTATCAGACCTCAGATTTTCTCTTCAGTGATTTTTAAACGACTGCTAGTTCTGCAGAGAAAGACAAAAATAAACATTGAGACAATTTATCTGAAAGCTTCCTGTCATTGAGAGCTATGTGCTGTAGACCGCCTTCTTCTTGTTGCATTTTCTGTGCTCTGTCCCTTATAGACTAAAAGGTGAAAAAGGCAAAGCCTCACCTGTAAACTTTGTGCCACACATGAATCTTTCAAAGACTACTGTCCTCTCAGCCCTTCTAATGTAGTTTCATCTGAGGCTGAAGAATTTGATACAACCACAAACTGTGCCACCTGTTGGTTTCAGTATGACTCTGAAAACACCCACTACTTCCTCTCTGCCAACTCTTCTAGTAAGTGTGTCCACACTAAGACTGAAATGGAAAAAAACACCACAAATAAAACCTCCTTGTGAGCCTCCAAAATGTTCTGAAACCAGGAGCTAAACTCGTTCTTGGTAGGTCCTATCTCAGATCCTTTTATAGGTCTTCTTTTCTTGCAAGAGGAAATGATTACTCATTTTTGTTGGAAAGTCCCCTCTATCCCAATATTAGACAATAAGGTACAAGTAAGTATAAAATGAAAAAGCAAGTTCTAGCAATAACTTTCTCTAAGTCAATGTTCTTTGACTATTTCACTAAACATGTGCTTCAAAAAATGCAAATCATGACACTTTCTCCTACTAAACACAGAACAGAAAACATCAACAAGCCCTGTTTCCACATTGCTCCTGAGGTATATCAACTATTATTTCAATACAGAAATATTGTTTGAAAATAAAAATAGTAGATATAAAAGTAATTTTTTATTTTTTTTTTTTTTTAAATTTTAGAAATAGCTGTTATTCTCTTAAATTTTCCTGTGGCCTATTAATTCACTTGTTGAAAACTGAAGGACAACCTTAAAGAAGGATTTCAATAGAGCAATTTTACAGCATTGAACTCAATGTGAATCTGCAAACCACACTAACCTCCCATACATGTACAGATATGTCTACAAATGAGCATAAGGACAGTAGGACACCTGAAACAGGATTCACAGGAACAATCTCTGCTGAAAGAAGTGTGTAAGACAGAATGCACAGGGACAAAGACTTAGTCTCAAATGGGAAGGAAATGGGTACTGGTGAGAGACTTAACTCTCATTCCATACAAAACACAGGCACAAACATCTAACTCAACCATGGTCTGCCTTCCAACACCAAAGAAACAGAATCCAAATCTGTCAACTGATGAATCAGTTACTTTCTTTCAAAACATGTTCTGTGCTTAAAACATCACTAGGATTGCCAGCGCTGACCTAACCCTCCCAAGGGTCTGAAATAAAGCAATGCTTACCCTTTTTCTCACTTTCTAATTCTTTCATGTGAACTGAAACAGGCTAACAGGCTTCCCTTAGTCTCTGAAAAGCTTGTACATAGATGATGTAGCAAGTAAACAAATTCCTTCCTTCACATGGTGGCCTGACACTGCCTTCCCTACCCCCTCCTTAGTGGAATGGGGAGAGAACAGGAAGAGCAAAACCAAGTAAACTTGGGGATCATGTTGAAGACAGCTTGCTAGGAGTCACATGGCATGGCATGGCATGGCATTTCCCTTTGGTCAGATCAGGTCAGCTGCCCTGGCTGTGTCCATTCCGAGATTTTGCCGACTACCACTGGTTACAGGGCTAGTGAGGTTCTGTAGGCACAACCAAAACACTTCTGTGTTACTCACAAACACAAAACAGACCACCTTCCCAGTATTTGGGAGGAAGGTAGCCATTAGCCTTGGCATTTGGTAACTTCAGACAAGAAAATGCCCAAATGCTACTCAGTGCTTCTGACTTGAAACACCTAAATCTCTCTGCATACCAACAAGAACTCTGAGACTTAAAAAAAAAAAAATCCATTAAAGCACTTTGAAGAAACTTGTGTGCATTGAAAAATGAGGCTCCAGAAGATACTAAGCCAAACTGCTCCTCCCTGTACTGACACTGCTGTAAGGACTGTGCCAATGTATTATTTCACTGAAGCACTATCCATTTTAACAACCCAATGACTTGAACTGACCAACAGAAAATGCCAAACCACACAGTGCATAAAGCTGCAGCTCTGTTCACTTATTTCCATGTTACCTCAGTAATTAACATTTAATTAAATCTGTTACCAGCTGAATGCTTAATACAACCACTCTTCATCACAAAAGTTTGGTAAGATCAAAGTTAAATGCACATATCTTTGAATACTCCTGGTAGGCATTACAATCAAAACAAAACAAAAAAAAGGCAGAATTTTTATTGTTGTCTTACCTTGGAAACATTACTTTAGAAACAGGAAGGAAACCTAACAGAATTTTCTCACGCACACATGTGCCATCGAGAATCAGCAGATAATTCATCTCACACACTAAAAAAAACCCCAAGGAAAGCTACTCTTGATTTTATTAATACTATCTGGCCAAGATTACTCTCTGTGGACTCCAGTCCTCTTTGTTATTTGTTCCTCAAAGACAGAATACAAAAACTGCTTCTAGTTTACTTCTCAGTTGCACGGCTACAGTTTTTTTTACAGGGGTATGATATGGTCAAATGACAGTTAATAAATTTAACATATTTTTATAGTCTTCAGAAACAGATTTTATGTAAAGATAAATTAAAAAGAAAAAAATCCAAACCTAAAATTGAAAAGTATTAAGTAGCAAAATAGTTTTAAAAATAAATATAAATCTTTAAATACACTGTATGAATAAACTGTGTGTTACTTGTTCCCTGCTCAGCTGCTAGGCAGGCATTGGCATTAGGTATGGTGCAGTTGTTAAACTAAGCAGCAAAACTTGAAAATGGGAGATTTCATTACTGTTTTTTCTCATGACTAATCCTGTTGCTCTCCAGTAATTGAAACCTGAAATTCAGCCTTAGAAGACTTAACTTAGAAGTTTGCTTACAATAAGGAATGAAACAGTTGCCACAGCAAAAGAGCTGAAATCCCTTCCCACAAACAACTCACAGAATTTTATTATCAAAAGGTAAATAAAAATAAGAATAGTCATGATCAGGCTTTTCATGGCCTACCCGACAGAATGGACCAGGCAACGAAAAATATAAAAAGAGAGTCAGTTTAGTGCACATTCAGTTTCCCCCCTCGTGTCCTCCTCTACTTCAACTGTATTTGCTCCATCAAAAACTCTCCTCAAAAAGTGAGGTATCTCTTGAGAGACCTTGCTAAATCTTTCAGAAGCACAAAGAAATAGGAGAACTTGTGCAAAGGCAATAAAAGCTCCTCCTGAGAAACTGTGAACCAGATGAGGGGTTACCCTCAAGAGCTGTAGGGATGCTGCAGCTCTGGTAATTAGCTCGTGGACTGAAGGTCAACCCTGGAGTGTTTCCACTTCAGGAATGGGAGCATCACTTCTCGCTTTCCTCTTAGGACAGGATCCTGGGATTGGAAGAACAACTTCACACAACAGATTAAGTCCTTAAAATCCAAACTAACTGGTATCCTTACCAAACAAACCCAGCTCAAAGTTTAAGTAAGGATATTGTAATGTAGAACTCCTCCTTTTAACATCCATATATATAAAAAAAACAGGATTGTACTCACTGAAAATACAGGAAACTAGAGTGATTTTTTTTGCCCAGTATTTTGAATATTTAAATACATGGTCATTTTATATTTAGAATTCTATTTTTAGCTTAATAGCCATTTCTCTGATCTTTTGTTTTTTGAGGTAATTATTCATCCATGTATTTCAAAATAGCTTTTCTTAAGAAATACATTTTAGCATTAAAGAAAAAAGTAAAGCCTGCTAAGTCAAGTCTGTGAGCCGTGAGAAAAGAAAGAGAGGTGTTTACAATATAGATTGCTCACAGTAATTGTTTCTTAGCACAGAGGTGCTGCACTTGATTTCTGCATGTCTGAGTTTCTGAAAGTATTTTCTCTGTAATTCCCAGAGTAAAGAATCTGGAGCTGTAGAAAAGTTGTGCAAAAGGTCACTACATTCAAAGAACAGCTGTTTGCTCTCACTAATAAAGAAAAAAAGACCCTTCACTTAAAAGTGACCGTAAATAGGCACAGCAGACTCCGTACAAAGGCAAAACACAGAAATTGCAGTGGGAGTTCTGCCGTGTTTAATGCAGGATAATACTTCTATTTCACAGGGAGTATTAAGGAGGAAATAAGCAGAGCACAGGCAAATCCCACAGGATGTCCACGCAATTGTTTCTACCCAAAAGATGGGAAGGAATCTTATGTGAAGCAATTTCAGTGCTGTTGCTGGTGAGTGACTAATAGTTCATGGGATGGCTCCAGTAGGAAAAAAAAGCCAAGAAAACATTCTTACACATACAAATGACTGTGAGAACTTTCTTTTGTGGAGTTGGGAGAGGAAATAGGGGAAGAACTAGTGTATTGTAAGACTATTGCTTGGCAGGGTAAGGGATTGGTGGTGCTCAGCCCCTTCTAAGGATGTCTTCACTCACCAGCAGAAGCACAAAAAAAGGAGATGTGCAAGGCTCTGGGAGTTGACTCTGACCTCCACCTTGTGTACCAACAACATGCTTAGTCTTCGGAACACTCTAATCCCTCCACAGAACTGCAAAGGGGAATCCATAGCAGAACGTGTCTGCTGATCCTACTTTTGAGTTTGGTTGTCTGCCACCAACGGAAGTAAACAACATGATCTGGACTCTAATCCCAGCAGGCTCAGTTCCTGTTTGCCTGCTCCTTAATCCATATTCCATTACAGCTCTGCTACTGAGACATGACTCTACAGGGACACTGTCCACACTTCAGAGAGTCTCATTGCATTTGGAAAATATTATTACAAATAATCCTAATGAAACAGTTCAGCATCAAACCTCAAGGTCATTATTAAATCCAATTTTCTGAAATTTGCTGCTAAAGTCAGCTGAAAAAGTTGTGTTGTTTGCTCATTATAATTAGTTCATAATTAATCTTCTTGACAGTGACATTAGAGATCAAGTAAATCCTTTTAATCAGTTAAGGTTTTAATTTATAGATTCTTGAACTCTTCCATCTTGAACTCTGTTACATATTGATTACTTCAACTATTTTGTCAATATGTGCACAATTACATTAGAAGTTTCACATATTAGCCTTTAGAGACACTTTGTGAAAAAATCATGCAATGGCTCCCAAGTCACTTTCTAAGTCTAATATTCAAAACTTGTTGATCAAGAAGTGAAAGAGCAAAATTGAGAAAAAAACTGTCCATGAAACTAGTTGACCTAAATCTACTAAAGAAAAAATCAAACCCAATGGTCATTTAGGACATGCTCCTGATTAAAAAAGTTCTTACTGTGTCAGAATTCATATTTACATAATCTGGTTTTAAAACCTAAAATCCCTCTGAGATTTTAGAGGAGCAGCCATCAGTCCCATAAGTTTAATAAGGCATGAAATCTGCAAAAAGTAGAGTTTTTTTCCAACACCACATTACCTTTTTTTTTAACCCAAAAAGTATACCAAAAAAAGTTTAAAAACACTGTCTCAGTCATTATTTTACTATCTGATCAACTTCAACTCTGAAATACTGTGTAGTGCTCATAAGGTTTCTTTCATTAAAAGACAAGGAAAAATAGGAGTAAGAATTTCAGTGCTGTATGTGATTGCAGCAAAACTGTTCACTATTAGACAAAACAAATTCTGTATAACCTGTATTAGAAATACAGAATTTGGTCTCAACTCAATCAGAAGACAAAGAAACTTTATGTTCTGCTGTTAGACTGTGCCTACACTGTATGCTTTAAAGACTAATGAAGGAAAAATTTGGCAACACAAAAAGGAATCAAGACAGTACCTTCTAAACCTTGAGGCTGTCAGCCTGCACCCTTCAGCATTAAATGTTCTCTATTAGTATTTAGTATGTCATGCTGAAACTATGAACTTTATTGATGATTAGATAATAAATTATTTGGTCCACAATTTTAATAAAATTTTAGGAGCATTAAATCAAAGGACTTATAAATTTAAATTTACTCAGGGAATTTGTTCTTCCAAAAAAGGGAAGACTTGATAACTTTTTTAGGATGGTCACCTTCTCTTTTAGGCAGTTTTCAGTAGCCAAGCACTTTATACTTTTAAATTAAGAAGACACGTAGTTGCAAAATAATACATTAAAGTTTCAAATGAAAGCCTCATTTCAAGCAGCTGAATTATATAGATATAACACAACCCTGTTGGGTACCACATCTGTATTTCTGAAGTTATAGAAAAACACCTAGGTGGATAAGTCTTATGAAACAGGTTAAAGGAATATTTTAGCCTATTAAACAGAAAATTGCCAGTTGTATTCATAAGAATATGCTTTCATGTTGAGGACAGTTCTTCATGAAACCCTCCTGTATTATGTCTTTGGACCAGTCTAACAGAAATCTCACTGTGCTTGTTACAAATTTGTGAGAGTTTCAAGATACAAAAAGCAACATAAGACCCACAGTGTCTTTCTTCACTGGTTGTCTTATCACTAAAATCTAATTTAAAACAGTTTTAGCTATCTTCATATAAACTATTATATAATAAAAATATGCATACTCAAAGAGTATAACCATAACGTTTTGGAATTATCAAGGCAAGAAACTGTAAACAAAAGGAGTGGATACTTACATATATGGAGCTTAAGAGGAGTTTGGGGATGTTACAAATACTAACACAGGACAGTGATTGAAAATGCTACATGTCCATGTGTCCAATCTAAATATTTGTAGCATTTAACAAAAATTAAGAAACATTCAAGCACAAAGATGTAACTATCTGAGAATGCTCACAAATGCTCCACATGCAAGTAGTTCTCCTGTGCAAATTAAAGACAGTCTACAAATGTTACTTCCTGTAGTTCACCATTACTTATCATATTTCCATCAATAAACCAAACCTCATCTCCCTTAGAGGCTTAAGAGGCTGAAAGACATAGCATAAACCTTGCATTCTCAGTCTTGCACGTATCTTAGGCACCCTGTGAAGGAGATTACATGCTCTGCACAGATCTTACTGTGTTTTTTAACATGGAGGCTTTGTGGTTAAGCTTTCCTGCTTTAGCTTCTCATTCACCCAGCAGCAGTTTTCACACTATTGCAGTACCACAGGCCTTAGCTAGATCATCACTTAACTTTCACAAAGACTTAAACTTGCAAGCAGAGAGAGCTTGCAAAGGCATCAAACGTACAAACACACCAAATACCTCAAAACAAATGCACAACAATAGCTCAGATTCATAAAACAGAGTTTTGTAAGAATTCCTTTTAGGTACTATTTCTCCAGAGACTCATAAACCATCAAACTGAATTTGAAATAAACACAATAACAATAGATAGAATACAGTATAATGAAGATTTGCCTTAAAACTAAGTGTGTAATTTGCACACAGCTTTAAGTGGCAGAAGTCAGCTTTCCATTATTTTCAAACTGAAGTTAGCAGCTGTAACTTGCTTAAACTTTCCCAGTCTTACTGCTCAAAATGGACTGATTGATAACCAGGTTACACAGCTTTACATTGTACTTTATTTTTTTAAGTTACTTTTCTTATTTGTAGAAAATATTCATTTTTAGCTCAGGCACACTTTTGTTTAAGAGCAGTTTTTGCTTATTGATTTCTCATACCACCAGGGTATTATTCCATTGCCAAATAAACCTAACAGAGGCTAGGGAAATGTAATTCAATCTGTAAAGCAACACTATTCTTCCCCTAGATGTTTTTTATTTTGTTGTATTACAAAGCTCATTATTATGGGCTGGTGTCTTTAAGACTGCTGTCTAAGACATCCAAGAAATATTTGTTTCAAATGTATTAGTGCTAACTGCATCACTTCCAGACTTGACTCATGAAAACACATCACCTCATCTGCCTCACTTCATAAAGTCAAGAGTTAGAACAAAGCTAAATTGGACTTCTTGTTTTGCTTTTCTTCAAATTACCAAAAAAGATGAGTAACAAAGATATTAGGTTACTTTCTAAAAGAACATAAATGGGAATGCAAGTTGATTAAACGAGGTTGGAAGTGGAGAAGCTAAAGTTGAGAGAGCACAGATTCAACAACTGGATAAATTTCTGCTGTCATAGTAGATGACACTGCTATGCATAACCTAAAATATAGCATAGCCTAATTCAACAATTCTGCTAGCAGAGCTTTTGTTGCCTTTTCAGAGAGACAATGTATGTGCTAATTCTTTTTTTAAGACAAAGGCCCCTAAAGGACCTTCAAGTTGGCCAACTTAAAGAATTCACATTCTACATTACCGTTCGCATTTGGTAATTTTGCCCCGATTTAGCAGATGAAAATTAGAACAGCTGATTGTAAACTGGAAACAATCTTATTTATGCAGATTTATACACACACACAAAAGCCACTACACCTATCCATGTGCTACAGGCATTTCGAATACTTGAAAATTCAACAGACTCAAGGCCCATAAAATAGCTAAAGTTTAACTCTGAAACAAAACTGAGGAACTCTGTAAAAAATTAAAGGATTTCCCAATGACTTCTACATTTCAAAGGCAACAGACTATTTTTTTCCAGTGCAAGAAGTGCATCACATGGGGACTTCATCTATGTGAGACATGGCAAAAGGAGAAAGCCATATAGTCTGAAGAATAATATATTTTTAAGCTTTATTACCATACTAGATTGGGGTGATGTTTCAAACATCCCTTCTAAACTTATCTCTACTGCTGTAATCCTAAGAAGAGCTACATAATCACTAACTGGTGTACAAACCAATAGCAGTACTTCAGGCATCTCCTAAAATTTCACAAACAGATAGTATAGTTCAAGGAAGTCAAGTTGAATATTACCATACTGTCATAATTTGCTACACAAACACATAGTACACTACCTCATCTTCTAAATGTTTTTCAGGCACAGTCCTATATACTTGCAGTGACAGTGGAGCCTTCATCTGACAGTTCTGTTTAATTATGACGTTAAAAAAAAAATCTCTGCACAAATCATGGGTACTTTTTTTTTTTTTTAACAAATGGTTACAATAGTGTTTTCAGTGATCCTGATCAATGTTTTTCAATTGCCTGAGCATCTGGCCAAATTCAAACGGAGAAAGATTGCTACAAATCCTAGGTGTTTTATGAAGGGTTTTATGAAGGAGCTCAGCATTTTTAGACCTGACAGACTTCATTATTTATACGGTTGGTACCTTACACTCCTATGTTATTTAGACTGTACTTTTTATTTTCATAGTATTGTCCCAAATAAGACATGCTGTACATTCATTGTGCACTGATTTGATGACTCACAGATATCCTATGAATTCAGATTATTTTTTAAGTTAGCTTATCACTGTACCAATACCTTTTTATACATACAGTGCAATCAAAATGTTACTGTCCTAGTGCATTTCAGTTGTTAGTATCAGAGCAGGCTAAATGAGTGCATAACATTTATTACCAAACAAACTTATCATAAGTGCAATCCATTACAACAGTAAGGGAAATATCGTACTCCTTTTATCACTGATCTATTTCTTCTGCCTGCTAGGAATTCTAGTTATGAGTTTCATCGTGCTAAGGACAGACCAGTCTTTTCCATACACTTACCCTCTGACAGCATGAATAAGTCTCAGTGATGGATACGCAGTTCGCACTTTCAATTTATTCTTAAGGATTAATGCATTAACCCACTCCACATGCTTCTCTCCGCCTTTGACCATGAAAGCTGGGATCCAAAGGACACTGTCATTCAGCATGGATAGTCTATGCACAAATTTTTCTCTGTCACTCTCATTCCGAAAGCCTCCAAATGCTCTTTGTACAACTGATGGGTTCATGGTAATAAAATCAGATTTAGTTCCCACATCGGCAGCAAACTCCACCACAGGAGCTAGATTGCACCTGAAGAGGAAGAAATTAATGGAAAAATGAAAATAAATATGAAACATTAACTCAGAAAAATGTGTGCATGAAGGGAAAGCTGAAAATGATCATGCAAGGCCAATTCAATTTAATATGAGAAAAAAATACCAGAAATAATAGGTGTGACAACACATAGCATTTTACTCAACTTGGACACTCATCAGACAAATTTTTAAAAACCTTAAGTGTACATAATGCTGGTAGAAAAAAAACCCCTCTTCAAACATTTGGAAATCATGTCTTCATGCTCTAGAATGCCTCAACAGCTAAAGCAGCGTATGTGAATAAGAATATGCTTTCTTAAACCTATTACCTCTCCTTAATGTTCATTTGTCATGATGTTACCAAGAGCTCACACACAAAGAAACCCATGCTAGCCAAATAAGATACAATTTATACAGGTTGGTCCATGCATTTTTATTTTTTTTTAACAATATAGTATTTAAACATTATTTACAAACTAACATTACCCCATGTTTGAATGAGTTTTTGGTACTTCATTTTTGGCATTATCACTGCAGTTGATCTGGTGTTTTGAAATTTAGTATTTTTCTTTGACTTAGAATTGAAATTTTGGGGAAAACATATAAAAATTTCAATTATTCCTTCATATCTCATTTTCAAACCTTGTTTGACTTGTTTGGAAAAGGTCTCATTAGGCCTTTGTTCAGCAGATTTTTACAGCAACTATATAAATACATATATATGTAACCACAGACATGTTGAATGCAGGTGACAAAACATGGTTCAGAAATCAAATGGGATTTCAGTGACCAGTATGATCTGACTGACACAAATCACCTCCACAATATCCTCAGTGAATTAGCCTGTAGCTGATTTGCCCCAAATGTGTGTCCTGACACAACAATACTTTCATAATTTAACAGACTGCTTTCTTGAGATAAAGGATGCTGAGAAGCAATGTCAGAACTAGTTCCTTCAAAACATCTGCACATTATTATACTCTTACAACAAATAGTATTCCATTAGTTCTGCTTTTTTTTTTGTCTTCAGTAAACCTTTTACTTATCCACTGGCTTCTTCTAATGGCCAGATGTCTGATGACATATATACACAACATGTCACATAAAAATGATTCAGTGTTTCTTAACACCTCTTGAAGACCTAGTTCTGACTGATGATACTACAAATTACTAAGAACATAATTTTCATTCTGGAATAATCAGCTAAAGAAGTGGTCCTATCTTCACAAATAAATGTTGTGAAGATTGTAAAGCCTACATATTCCTAGGAGATATAGGAGTCCAAGTTTTTGGTAGCATGTGGGCAGATGCAGGCTTTCTTAGGAAATGGATTTACATTCTTCATTATCTTTATACACCTATTGTACAAACAATCTGCATGCAGATCAGGCTCCAAAGAGTGATGTCTTTTAGAAAATGGTAGGTAGGGCACAAGAAAAACTCCCACTGAATTCAATACTGGCTTTGAAAATTGCTTCTGAAAAGCTTAATGCACGAACCTATAACCTGTAATTATTAAAAGTCTGTTAAAATCTAAAAATAATCATGATAAAAAAAATCAAACCAAGTATACTTAAAATCAACCAAACAAATTCACTGAATTATTTCTGCTGTTGAAAATACCTCTTTTAAGGGCTGACTGCACAACATTATGAAGGATTCCTGCAAAGCAGGATTTTTTGGTAGTCATATTTTTTGGTAGTCATATTTGGTAGCACACGATGACATCTATTACTTAAAAATGTAAGACAGATTTTGACCTGCTCCAAGTCCAACTTCGAGAAGCAGACCACGTATGTACCAACACCACCTTGTTTAAAAAGCTGTATGCCACATGCACAGTGTGCACATACAACATAGGGCTGAACAGTTCTAATATGACTGTACGACTTTTGACAGATCCTTTCTGAGTTCCCAACAGCACCAATGCCTAAACTTTAAAAGTATAGTTTGAAATCAGCTTATATATGTAATTTCACCTAAAGAGTGCAAAAAATAATCATAGGCATACTAAATACAAGTTTTCCTACCATGCATGTTATTACTGCTACATGAGTAATACACTTAAATAGTGTATTTTAGAAAAGTATACAGTGTAAGCAGTACAAATTCTTAGCATACTGTATATTCAGATTTTTCAAGTATAACTCCAGAAAATAATGAGCAATCCAAATGCACTTAGTAACCATGGGATTACAGTGTTTTACCACTCTCACTGGAAAATTTCTTCCTTATAATTAATCTGAATTTACTTCCATTCAGCTTAAAACCATTGCATCTTGTCCTATTGCAAGAGATGCTGCTAAAAAAATTATGTCCATATTTCTTATATGCTTCAGGGCTTATAAAATTAGCTATTGTGTATTTGTATATAGATCTGAGTATATGTAAATAGCTCTTACCTCTTCTGGAGCTCTTATCTTAACCATTAATGTACCTTTTCATATTGTTGTTGGAATTTTTAAGTTTATTTTATTAGCAATGTCAACAATCTGTCACCAATTCTCATGATTCTTTCAAGAAAACTTTGCATTCAGAAACACACATATACATATACTAATTTTCTAAGTGAAATTAAGAAGCCTGTTACCAAAACAGAAGGCACAGAATGTCAAAGATATTCACAGTAGAGATGAGGAGGTGCTGGGATTTCTACACCAAAAGCTTTAGCAATATGTGCCTTGGGATTTTTACACCATAAATGAAACCACACTATTGTTGGGTTTATTTCAGAGGCCTGTAATTTATTGAATTTCCTCTTCCTCACATGCTGCATTATTGATACCTTGACTGCTTAAAATTTGATTCCAAACCACAAACTTCCTGCGACCTACCATCACTTTCCATTCATTCTAAGAACAAGTTCAATGCTGCCCTTGTGTTAACGTGCAGGTGAGCAGCTGCAGGTGAAAGCTGAGCAACACAAACTTGCTATGAAGTGACTGATACTATGAGAACAGATTGTAATTAACAGTCACACATTGCACTGAAGATTGACCTAACAATTAAGCAAATAGCTGGGAATGTGAGCATTGAGAGTATACCACATTATGAAAAGGCCTGTAAACCTCTTTCTCTTGAGACCAAGCTATTGACTTGTTTCCAGAGAAAGTGATGAAATGTG